>NW_026847549.1:99432527-99755196 GCF_025583915.1 Anolis sagrei ordinatus
CCCCCCCCCCCCCCCCCCCGGCTACGTGCCTGAGCACAACCATCCCATGGAGCTGTTCTGGCTGTGTTTCTTAGGCAATCCCACACCTTTTCTAATCTGTAGCCCACATCTCAATGCTTTGCCCACTCAGACCTTCTCCAGCACCATTTCTGAGGAAGATGGCCAGAAGACCACCCAATCATCGCCTACCAGTATGCACCAGTACCCATTCCAGGAAAGCAGGTTTGGGCTGATCTGGCTGCCTGCGTTTGTTGTATCACAGATAAGGCCACATTGAAAATATTAGACCTGCTGTAAATCATCCAGTGGACACATAGATTGCGAATAAAAACAATATTTTATTTATTGCCCATCTCTTCATTAGGCCCGAGGCAATACACAACATAGTTAAATAAATCTATAAAATCACATATTAAAACATATTTAAATTGCAACCCTGAAAGCATATTTTAAAACTTATACATTTTAAAATATATGACATAAAAGTTAAAACACAATAGCTTTGGCCATAGTTAAAACAGACTGGGTTGGCTTGCCAGAAGAGACAGGCAACCAATGGAATCGCTCTGAGATGTTCCTATAAATAGTCTTGCTGATTTGTTTTGAACTAATTGGAATTTCCAAGCTTGGTACAGAGGAAGCCCGATTTAAAGCACATTGCAGGACTCCTCCTTGAGGTTACAACATGTGCACCACCATTTTAAGGTTCTGCAATTCATGGAAGAGGCACAACTGGCATATCAGTCAAAACTGGTACTAAGAATGCCTGACCATCACATCTACCTGGGCTTACATTTCCTTAGCTAAAAGTCTTTTTGAAGGCATAGAGAAATATAGTTGGGTGTCATTAGTGTAATGATAGCACCTTGCCCCATGCATCCAGATGATCTCTCCTGGCACTTTCCTGTAAATGTAGGTGCTATGAACCAGCTTTGAAAGTTAACTAAACTTTGATCAGGACACCCATTTCTAGAACAAGCAATCTGAGTGCTTCTTGATAAAAAAGAGAAGAATAATTTACTGAAGTTCACAAGGGATTTTCAAAGTTCACAGGACCTCCAACCAACGTTCAGTGTGCGTGCAAATAAAGATTAGTGTAGTCCTTGCAGATGAAGTGACATTGTCGTCAAAGATTTAAAACAAAGGACAGTGGTTCAAATGGTCCTTGGTTACAAGGTGATTTGATTCTTTCCTTGAGTAGTTACATTTTCTATGTGTAAAAGCGGTAGAAACAGACCTCAGCCAATACCGCTAGCCGACTGGGAACTTGCTTGGAACAAAAAACTAAATTACACATATGTCGCAGATTTAAAAGAAAATTGGTTGAAAATATTCCACCTGTGGTACATTACAACTTATATATTAAGTTTAATGTATAAAAATATACAAAAGAACTTATGGAAATGTAATGACCAAGACAGTAATTTCTTTCATATATGGTGGACTTGTTAAGAATCCCAAAAATATTGGAAATCAATACATGGAGAATGTTAACAGATCCTCAAGGAAAAAATTCCCAAGGAAGCCAGAATACTATTTACTAGGAATAACTGATTCAGATTTAATACTAGATTCGAATGAAGACATTTTATTTGTGTATGTGACGACAGCCGCTAGGATTATTTATGCAAAACACTGGGAACAGAAGGAAATAACGGATATAGACCAGTGGATAAATAAAATAAGGGAGTTAAAATATGGAAAAATTAACCTTTTTATTAAAGAAAAACTCAGGAAACCTGATTAGACAGACAATCTGGTCACAGATAAAGGAATACAAAAAAATGAGAAAATAAAAGAATCAGTAAAAGAAATGTTATTAAATAGAAACATCAGAAAAGCAGATTTAATTTACGTTAAAGTCATGAACTTTTCTTTTTTACTTTCAATATAGAACACTATTGAAGGAATAAACTTAAAACCGCAAAGGATTAGATGGAAGTCACCAGCCCTTTTTAAATATGCCTTTTCTTCTTCTTTTTCTGTTTTTTAAACCTCTTTTTTCCTACTTTTTCTTCATATTATTGTTCTCCCACTTTACATGTATAAATAAAATAGCCCCCTTTCCCTTTTACCCCAAATAAATAAATAAATAAATAAATAAATAAATAAATATGTATATGTGTGTGTGTGTGTGTGTGTGTGTGTCTGTATAAACACAGACCTCAGTGGATGTTCCTGTGCTCTTCGCCATTATCTTAAAGAGAGGGCAATGAAAAGAGACTTGTACAAAATGATAGGAGCACTTTGGTTCTGTAGCAAAAATGTCTTAAACACTCTGTATCTCATAGGGCCCAATCCTGAGCTAAAATCTATGTCATCTCTCAAAAACCAAATTAGTGGGGCAGAACCTTTATCTTGGCTTTTCCTTTCTTTCTCCATCCCCAAATTGATTATATTCACTTTTTTTGTTGAAAAAAGTGATTAGTAAGGAAAATCAAAATGGATGATGGTAGTGGTACTAAAGGCTTTCTAATACGTAAAATGACTTTTGAACCTTTCTTCTCTGGATTATGAATTTAATCTTGGGGACCAATTCAAAGGTATTGTATAATTGTTTTAAATTGGGTAGAATTTAACCTCCCCATGAGATATGAAACTTTTATCAACTTTTCTATGAGTTTTTGCCAGTTTGCCAAATTTGACTCCAGGATTGATACTGGAATAGCCTGAAACAAGACCAAAAATATAGGTGAAAGATGGCCTTGGACAATGGTTAGTCTGCCCAACAGGGACAACTGTAGATTAAACTATTGCATTCACTTTTGCATGATATAACTAAATATGTACTTGTAACTGATGGGTCCATTTCGTGGGAACATGGCAGAGGGCCTTCCCAGTGGCTGTTCTCAGGCTCTGAAAGTCCCTTCCCAGACAAGGGATCCAGGCACCCCTTTAATGATTTTCCACAATTGGGTGGAGACTTTTTTCTTCCAAGAGATCTTCGGATATTGATTTTGCAGCCATGTATAATTTATTGGAGTCTTATTTCTTTTAATTGTTCTTTAATTTGTTATCAAATCATTTCTCTGTTTTAATTGTCTAAATGTTTGTTTATGTTGTTATTGTTTATTCATTCAGTCATTTCCAACTCTTCATGACCTCATGGACCAGCCCATGCCAGAGCTCCCTGTCAGCCGCCATGACCCCCAGCTCCTTCAGGTTCAAGCCAGCCACTTCAAGGATACCATCCATCTTGCCCTTGGTCAGCCCCTCTTCCTTTTTCCTTCCATTTTCCCCAGCATCATTGTCTTCTCTAAGCTTTCCTGTCTTCTCATGATGTGGCCAAAGTACTTCATCTTTGCCTCTAATATCCTTCCCTCCAATGAGCAGTCAGGCTTTATTTCCTGAAGGCTTTTGCTCTTTCTTCTTTCACCTTGATTAGAAGACTCCTCAACACCTTCTTGCTTTTGGCCATCATGTGCATATCTAAGGTTGTTAATGTTTCTTCCAGCAATTTTTACCCCACCCTTGCATTCGTCAAGTACTGCACATCGCATGATGTGTCCTGCATACAAGTTGAATAGGTTGGGTGAGAGTATACAACCCTGCCGTACACCTTTCCCAATCCTGAACCAGTCCGTTGTTCCATGGTCAGTTCTTACTGTTGCTACTTGGTCATTATACAGATTCCTCAGGAGAGAGACAAGGTGATTTGGTATGCCCATACCACCAAGAACTTGCCACCGTTTATTATGATCCATACAGTCAAGGATTTAGAATAGTCAATAAAACAGAAATCATGTTTTTCTGAAACTCCCTGCCTTCCTATGTTCTATGTTTAATATGATTTTAATTGGTTTAATTTATAGTTATATGTTATCATTTTAGTTATTATGCTTGGTTTTGTATATATGTTGGGATTGAATCTTGTCATTATTTGATGTACACCATTTTGAGTCTCCCCAGAGGTGAGAGAAGTGGTATATAACCACAGTAAATAAATATCACTAGTTTCAGATCTTGTTGGGCAACTATCCTATTTGTATGGATTCGGAAAGGGGCCGTTGCTTCCCTGGAGCTTGGTGCCCCTTTGTTTACACCGTTGCTTTAAGAACGCAGTTCCGAACCAGATCCAGTGCTGCCCATTCTGTTGCCACGGTCCGGTCCGGTGGAAGGGAGACATTCTGCTTCCCTGACTCGGTCTGTCTCGGTTTGTTTCTTCTTGTTTCGTCTATCATCGGTGAAAATGGCCTTCCGGGTCCTACTCAAAGTAAGTATGGTCAACAAACATTAAGGCCATAAGGTTTTAAATTTTTGTGTGTGATTGCTTATATGTGAGTTATATTAATTGTACTGTTTTATTTGCTTGCTGTTTTGTTGTTTTACTGATGTGTTGTTGGGCTTGGCCTCATGTATACCGCCCCAAGTCCCCTTGGGGAGATGGTGGCGGAGTATAAAGTATTATTATTATTATTATTATTATTATTTATTAAGGCCAATACTTGTATCTTCTTTGAGTATCATCTCATGGCCTTCCAATCTCCACCCCCAGCTCTTGCCCATTAAAAGGTCATTTTCATAATTATCAAAATATTTGTTTTAGATCCCAATTATCTAAACATGTAATTTAATCTGTTAGTAAGTTAGCATTGTATATGCAAGCACTTAATATGTTTCGTTATCATCATTTCTTCATTTTTGAACAATACACAAAGTTTGTATATCTCTATTTTTAAAAAATCTAAAAATAGTAAGAGAGATAAAAAAAACCCCATATCTATTTTCCAAAGTTTCTTAGGTGATAGAGGATGTGGGATGGAAAAGGGGTAAGATATATAGTTATAGAAATAAAAGCAATAATAAGTTTCTTAAAAGTGTTTTTAGTCAGCCTATCCTATTATAATAATCTTCTTCTGATTCTTTATAAATTCCATTAAGAGTTTCCATTTTTCCTGAAGTGTTTGGGTGTTTGCCTGTTGTTAAGCCAAAACAGCACTGGCCCCAAAACAACTGCTCTCGCAAGGCGACTCCCTCCTCTTCCCTCTGACCTTGTCCTCTTTTCTCCTTTGCAGAACATCAGGAAGTTTAATGAGGATTGTTTTTCATGCTGCCGGAGGAGGAGAAGTAATCGAGTGGCTCCAGCCAGGTATCCCCCTTTCTCCTTCTCGTCTACTTGTTTTAATTTAATTAAAACATCCTTGATCAAGGTTCAGTTGCTGACATTTTGCTGTTTTCTCTTCTTTTCTAGTGAACCTGATGAAGCGAAAGTATCCTCCTCCGAGGACAGTGATCTGGAGAATCGGGTAAGGAGGGAAAGGCAGGAGCACTGTACTTCTGCGAAGAGGAGAGGATCAGAATTTGAACAAAGTCTCCTCTTTCTCGTTTACAGCGTTTCTGGAGGGTATCAGCACCGCATCCAGACCCGGACTCAAGGAGTGAGGACTCCCTTCAAATGGAGTCCTTTGAATCCTGGGTAAGGAGCAAAAGGCAGGAGGACTGTCTCTCTGCCAAGGGGAAGGGGAGGAAGTCTCCCAAGTGTCACTTTGCTCGTCTCTTTCTTTTACAGTGCACCATCACTAAGAAGTCCGAGGAAGACCTGCGCACGGACGCACTTTGGAGCCAGCAGCCTCAGAAAGAGAAGTAACTTCTTCTCCCTTTTAGGGTGGGGGTTGGGTCTTCACGTGGAGCTGGAGGAGTCTTTGAGTTGTATGTTCTTACATGTTTATTTTTTGTTTCTCTTAGTGCAACACCAGATATTCAAATCGAAGATTTAGACTAAGAAGATCTGAGACTGCTGGCTCCAAAGTGTGTCCGTCACACTGCCCAGGATTCAAAGGACTCCTTGGAATGGGGTCCTCACTCCTTTCCTCCCGGTTTGGCTGCGGTGCTGATACCATCCAGAAACGCTAAAGCAACAGATTGTCCTCCTCCTGGTAAAAAAAATCCTTGTTTTATATTGTGTATGATTTCTATAGTTTATTTTTTAATAAAAATGTAAAAAGTAGTATAATGCTCCTGCCTTTTGCTCCTTACTCAAGAGTCATGTAAATGTTTTTCTCTCAACAGGTTTAACTCAATCCTCAAGACCCAGAGAAGAGGAGGAGGAAGAGTGGCGGCTGCGCTGCGCCTCTCCTCCGCCCGGGAACAGCAAGGCAGAGCCTCGCTCCTCAGGAGAGACGAAGGATATTGGAGTTGAAGCCCAGATGAGTAGCTGGCTCTTCAAGCAGCTGAAAATCCACTTGGAACAGGAATGGAAGTACCAACCACGAGAAAAGGGGCTGAGCTTGATTGAGTGTACTGCTGAGAATGAAAACACCATATGCCCCAGACTGCGAAATGCAAAGGTGGAAGATCTCTGGAGTCTGACAAACTTCTTTGGATTTGCCACTGAAACATTTGTTTGCGATTGTTCTGTGTGTTCAGAAGTATTCAAAGATAAGTGACAGTGACTTACTGTATTGGAGAGAACTATTCTCGAAATGTTTAGCAGAGTACTCTTCTCCTGCCTGCTGCAAACCAGACCATAAAATTTTAGTATGGATTGTTTCAAGACGCACTGCCCAAAATCTTCAAAATAGCTACTATAGTGTTCCTGAGTTGCCCACCATTCCTGAGGCTGGATGCTCTGATGGAAGCGAGAGTGAGGATTCTTGTGAAGATATGAGCTGCGGAGAAGAAAGCCTGAGCAGCTCTCCCCCAAGCGACTTGGAAGGCTCCTTTTTCTTTGACCTCAAACCGAAGTCAAAGTGGCTGGCTCTCTCCTTTGACTCCTAGGTCGGGCTCTTAGTGCATTACAGTACTTAGGCAATGCGTATTGGAGCATCCTCTGGACCTTGGCACAAGGCCTCATTGAGTACTCAAAACATGTACTGCGCTTTCCTCCTTAGTGCGATAAATCAGATTGTAGCAAAGTAGCATTTAGGGGCCGTCTTCATCGGCAAGTATTAATGAGTGCATGCCGCCTGCCATCAGGTGATACGATAGCTGGCGTGCTTGATATGCACTTGAATGCTCTGCTGAAATTAGAGACTGAGGCTTAACGGTTAAGTATTTTGGGGACAGGCTCGGTTGCAAAGAAGTATATGCTTTTTTTCCTTTTCTCTTCTGACTAAAGTACTTTAACCAAAACAATATTTGGTGATGAAGATGCCATATGGTAACTTTTATGTGGACGCTTTTGGCGAAAGATTAAGAATGGAATCTGACCGATTATACATTTCTAAAAAGAAGCACTGCCTTACCAGAAGAAGACAAAAGAAGACATGGACATCCATAATATTTGGTGATGAATATGCCACATAGTAACTTTTATGGGGACGCTTTTGGCGAAAGATTAAGAATGGAATCTGACTGATTATACATTTCTAAAAAGAAGCACTGCCTTACCAGAAGAGGACAAAAAGAAGACATGGACGTCCATGATATTTGGATATTTGGATAATATATGGGGATGCTTTTGGTGAAATAATTTTATCTTCCTATTTCAATGTCATTTCATTTTAATAGGCAAGATTTTTTGCCAATTTGTTTTATATAGTACTTTTATAATGTTTTATACTGGTGTCCTTTTATACTGTGTTATATTATTGCTTTTTATTGTTGTAAAAAGATAGGAGAATTTATAAATGACTGTTCACGGATGGGTCTATGGACCGTAAAAAAAAATGTTGTTGTTGTATATACTATAGTTATTTTTTTGGATATTGTTCTATCTGTGTGAATATGAATTACCTTTTTTCTTAGCATTGATAAACAGATGGATGGATGGCATATGTACAGATGAAAATTTTATGAAGAATTACTATAATTTAGACTTCTTGATGAATTGTTTCTCACTTGTTTCACATTAAAACTGAGGATCTTCCAAGGTTGCCTTTGTGCTCTCTGATGATCAAGGCCTTACAATTACAAGGCTTGGAATTGATTGTGTGGCTCAGGCTCCTTCTACAATGCTATATAATCCAGATTATCACAGCAGATAATCCACATTATCTGCTTTTAACTAGATTATATTAGTCGACACTGTCATATAATCCAGTTCAAAGTAGATAATGTGGATTTTATATGGCAGTGTAGAAGGGGCCTCAGTCCAAACTCACAACATAGTTGCTGCTCCTGCTCCTGAGGGAGGCCTGCCTGCAGGTACGTTTTCATAAAAAAACAAAGGATTTATTGCATAAAATAACAACTAAAACAGAAAACATTCTGACTAACATGAAACATTTTTTGCCTTGGAGAACTCAACTATAATACTATCTTAATATTGTTATATCCATGTCATGTCTATATAGATACAAAAATCATAGAGTTGGAAGAGACCTCATGGGCCATCTAGTCCAACCCCCTGGCAAGAAGCAGGAAAATTGCATTCAAAGCACCCCCGACAGACGGCCATCCAGCCTCTGTTTAAAAGCCTCCAAAGAAGGAGCTTCCACCACACTGCAGGGCAGAGAGTTCCACTGCTGAACGGCTCTCACAGTCAGGAAGTTCTTCCTCATATTCAGATGGAATCTCCTTTCTTGTAGTTTGAAGCCATTGTTCCGCGTCCTAGTCTCCAGGGCAGCAGAAAACAAACTTGCTCTCTCCATATCCATGCTTTTGTTTGATGATTCCTGAGGGATCATAGAAACAGTGGTCTGGGTGATTCAACATTTCTGATTATTTCATGACCCCTTTCTCCTCTGCATTCTATAGTTCATATCTCCCCTTTCCTAGTGAACATAGGATCTCTGTCAAATTCCTGATGTGCCTTGCAGATAATTTCCTTTTTAAAAGGTGAATCAAGGAACAATGGGATCATCAATCTTGAATTTGATTCTAATCAACAGGGAACAGTTGGTTCCTGGAATCAATGCAGTTGGTACATTGGAGGGATGTGTGTATGTGATACTATACATTCAATATTGTGAGTCAGCCTAAAAAAAGAGTAGAGTCAGATAATAAAGTCGACTTTTGGTGCCGAAAATTTGGAGTTTTTTCTAAGTCCTGTGGATAGCCGAGGGGCCCATGGCAAGCTTCACTAACCATGGATGGCACAAATCAGGAATCAGGAACAGAGAATTTCACCAGGTTGAAGGCAAACAACAGAGGCTTTATTCAATTTGCGTATAACAAAAGAAGGGGTAGGGGGTATTCATCTACTATAAATCCCACTTGCTAACACCAATACAACAGAAGAGAAAACAGGCTTGTTATACACTATTATAGATCAACCCCGCAGATGCCACCAATATAAAGGAATTAAGGGCTGCCTTGTGATTAATTTCACCGCCTGTCCACCAGTATAAAAGAATCTTTACATGGGGTTTCTTATATATATATATATATATATATATATATATATATATATATATATTGCTGGAATGTGTGTGCTCTGGTAGAGTGAACACTGCTTCAATATTCTTCTATTTTTGGGATTTGCTGCCACCACCTAAGCTGTCTTAGGATATTGAAATTGATCCTCTGAGGTAACCCTTTCCCCTGCCAACCCAGCTCTCCCTCAGCTCCCACAAATGACTGAGATATTAGGATGTTGAAGAAACTGGAATTATTCCCACAGGAACGAATAACGATTGAGGCTTCTTTAAAAGTTGAATAGAGAAAAGATTTATTTAAGAACAAACAAACAACTGACTTCTTTCATGAGGCACAAAAGCTTAACTTGTTACTAAGGTACAATATTCTTGATGGTTCCTTTAGAAAGTTACTTGACTTGATCTACTGACAAAATTCCTCACTCTACAATAACACAGTAGCAGTGAGTTCCCCAGACGAACCTACTCAGGCTGTCTTAAGAGCAATTAGCGCACTCTAATCAGAGTTCTCTACAGCTAATCTACTCTACCCAGAGAACAAACCACTTGTGCTAACACCCACAAGCAATCAGGAGGCTACTTGACTCTTCTGGCCAATAATGCAGCCTTGCCTGCCACAAACGCTCTCTGTCAAAAACCCGAGGCTCAGAAGTACCTCTCCTCTCTTCAATTCCCAAATTCCATCTCCTTCTCTTTCTTAGAAGCAGTCACTTTTTCCCTCCCAAGACTTGGCTCCTCCCATCTGTTCTAGCCAATCCTAGGATACTTCCAGCTCCTACCCTCTTCTAACTTTACCCTCTCAAGATGTTTGCTTCCCTGGCTTACACTCCCAAAATGGAGGCCTGCCTCACTGACATCCCAGGCTTCTACTTCAGCCTACGAGGTAAGAGTCATTACATTGCGCAAATGGGACAAGTGTAAAAGCATAATCATAAGCAGACAATTTTATACACATACATTTCCATTCACCAACATTGTCCCATTCTGAAATACTCCCTTTCCCTGATTGGCCAGCGCCGAGAAGCTGGCTGATATTCTCCAGGCCTCTGATTGGTTGGGAGGCGGGTCTAAGGCAGTGCACGTCAGCTGGAAGGAGATCCTCCGTTTCGTCACCACCACCTCTTTCAATCACTGGCTTGGACCCACCTCCTGACCAATCAGAGGCTTCCAATGGACGGGTGGAAGTGATCCAGGGAAGGGAGGACCCCCAGAGACTGTGCCAACCCCTGGGTGGGTGGTGTTGGAATATTGAAAGAAGTCTAAAAGCCGATCTGACAGAATTATGCAGATACTGGATCCTGTTGGAAAACACAATGGATGTTGTTGTCCCAGACATCTTTTCATGACAAGAGACAAAGAAAGAGTCTCAAATATGTATATTTGTTGATGGGATTGTAACCACAGTTTCATCCTGGATAAAAATACAAAAGAGAGTTCATGTAGTGCTTGGTACAGACTCATAGAAAGGGAAGAAAGGGGTGAAAAGTGAGGGTTTCTCCATGGCTGAGTATGAGATGGAAAGTAATTTGCTTTATTTGTTTATATTTCATCCTCTTTACTCATGCGCACATTCACATAAAGTAAAGAATAAAAAAATAAGAAACATAAAGAGATACATAATAGCAGATGTTTGGGTAATGAAGGTGTTTTAGATACATTGTAGTGATCTGGCTTGTCCCTTGGCTGGGAAGAAGAGAGAGGATCAGCTGGGCGATCTCCACTGAAGCTGGGGAGATTAACTGGAGCAGACTGGCTAGGGTTGAACAGCTGAGCCGGGGTGTGTGCCCGGGTGCGAGGGCTTGGAGGCTATGGAGTGTGGGCTGCTGCTGATCCTTGGGAGGCTTGGAAGAAGTCATGGGAACTGAGGCTGTTTCCAGATCATCTGGCCTTCCTTCCTTGGGAAACTACAATTCTCACAGAGTTCAAGCTATGTCATCTTTTTATTAGGGGTGGGGTCGAGGTCTTTGATAACACTTTCAAGAAAGCTGGTTTTGTCAAGCTCTGCAAAATTTCAATGCAAGACATTCTAAAGGAAAAAGAAATCTGCCATGGAGAGGATTTTATGAAGAAGGAACCACAAACAAACAATTCCCTGGAAGAAGAAAAATGGAAACATCTGAGAAAGCCAGTGTGGGTACACAGTAAACTCAAAGAGGAAGTGAAAAGTAAAAAAAGAATGTGTAAAGAATGAAATCACCCAAGTGTGCCAGAACTCTGTAAAGTTAACAAAGCTGAAGCTCTGAATGATCTGAGAGGCAAGCAAAAAACAACAAAAAGGGCTCTCGCGCCCCCTGCAAACATTTTCAGATTAAGAGAGAACAAATAAGGAAATGGTGGGATCACTGCTAAACATGCATTATAAGTGCTAACAGATTTAATTGTGTTCCTCCAGCAAAGATGGAGATATGTCCATCACTCATTTTTTTGGACTAGAAGAGAGTTATTATGTGGGAAAAGGGTGTATCAGTGGTTCATTTTCATTTAATGGGTGTAGAATATTGAGAGATGATAACCATCAGACAGAAAATGTAAAGCCCTTAGATTAAATAATGCATTGTAGACTGTATATAATTAATGCTTTCTGATGAATTGAATTTAATAGTAATATGGTTTCCTTTATTCCAGAAAAAGTATTTTAAATGTTGTTTTGTTATTTAGTCTGTATGTTTATATGTAGGTTTTGTATTCATTTGTTTTAATAAAAATAATTTAAAATAAAATGCTATCTTATTTCAATGCAAAGGCAGGGCTGCTCAATATCTATTTTGCTTCATCAGAGACCTTACTAAAAAAAGGATCTTCGGCGGCTTTCTTTGGAGAGGAACAAAGGAACAAAGACCCTGATAGAAATGAAGAGTTATGGAGACCCAGATAAAAAAAAGTGAAGAGGGGCTGATATGATGATAGAAGTGAAGAATATCTGAAAAAGTTACTTTTGCTAATAATCTGAGGTACACAAGAAGGATTAGCTGGGGGTTATTTCCACCTCGACTGCAGAAAAAGAAGGGGATGCAATGCAAGCTCCTTACTCCCATCTTCCTTATTGAGAAGCCTGAAAGGGGAAGAAAGTATCTGCTGTGAGAGCCATGAGTGGAGAGCAGAAGATACAATCTGCATCAAGTTTAAGCCTACCTCCATTCTTCCCCTCTCTCCAATGAAGCTCTTAGCTTCAGGACCCAGCTATCATACTACTTTCCATACTTACTTACTTACTTACTTACTTACTTACTTACTTACTTAGGCGATCCCTCGTTGTCCGTGTAGGATTGTCTTCCAAGATCGGTGTACTGGAGGTGGGCACGTAGGTGACTGTGGAGCCCTATTCTTGATCTGCATCTTCTCCCGCAGTGAGGGCATTGGTTTTCAGGTGGAAGGCGGTCACGGTCGGGGTTTGCTTGATGCGCCTTTCTCTTGGCACGTTTCTCTCTTTTGCCCTCCATTCATGCCTCTTCAAATTCTACAGCATTGCTGGTCACAGCTGACCTCCAGTAGGAGCACTCAAGGGCCAGGGCTTCCCAGTTCTCAGTGTCTATGCCAGAGTTTTTAAGGTTGGCTTTAAGCCCATCTTTAAATCTCTTTTCCTGCCCACCAACTTTCCATTTTCCATTCTTGAGTTCGGAGTAGAGCAACTGCTTTGGAAGATGGTGGTCGGGCATCTGGACAATGTAGCCAGTCCAGCAGAGTTGATGGCGGAGGACCATCGCTTCAATGCTGGTGGTCTTTGCTTCTTCCAGCACGCTGACATTTGTCTGTTTGTCTTCCTAAGAGATTTGCAGGATTTTTCAGAGGCAACGTTGATGGAATCATTCCAGGAGTTGCATGTGACGTCTGGAGATAGTCCACATCTCGCAGGTGTATAGCAGGGTTGGGAGGACAATAGATTTATAAACAAGCACCTTGGTATCCCTACGGAAGCCCCAGTCCTCAAACACTTCATGTTTCATTTGACAAATGCTGCACTCACAGAGCTCAGGCGGTGTTAAATTTCAGTGTCAATGTTGACTTTTGTGGAGAGGTGGCATCTGTGGACAAGTCTACATAGGTACCACCAAACGCAGCGCCCAAACATAAATCAAGGAACATGGAAGGCACTGAAGACTCCTTCAGCCAGAGAAGTCAGCCATAGCAGAGCACCTGATGAACCAACCTGGACACAGCATATTATTTGAGAACACAGAAATGCTGGGCCACTCCAACAACCACCATGTCAGACTACACAGAGAAACTATTGAAATCCATAAGCATGTGGACCATTTCAACAGAAAGGAGGAAACCATGAAAGTGAACAAAATCTGGCTACCAGTATTAAAAAAACTCTAAAATTACAACAGCAAAACAACAGAGAGGAAACAATCAGGGACAGCTCTGAACAAAAGATTCCCTCAGGTGCTAACAAGCCACACCAAAAATCTGCCAGGCCATCAAATGCTAATCAAGGTGGTTAGTTAAAACAGTCACACTTAGCTCCAGCAGACAAGAGTCCTTTGTCCCACAGATATATAAACCCAATTTTCCTAGTTCCAACAGACCTCACTGCTTATGAGGATGCATGCCATAGATGCAGCCGAAACGTCAGGTGAGAATGCCTCTAGAACATGGCCATACAGTCTGGAAACTCACATAAACCCTAGATGTAGATGATGTTAAAGTACAACAAACCATCATTATTGGCTGCTACTTCCGGCAGATATCAGTTGGTGCAATACTGGCTAAACAGTATAATTTCTCCAGTGGTGTGGGACATCGACATCCTGTGGTAATCCTGTGAAAAGCGGGATAAAAATAGAGAAATAATGGCTATCAATCACATCTCCTCTCAAACTTCTTTCCTGCAGGCTAAACAGACCAAGTCTTGAAGACAGGGCTCACTACAAAAGGCGAGGGCAGTGGGAAATATTTATTTATATTTATTATCGTATCAGGAGCGAACCAATGTATTGGAAAAAACACAAAGTTTAAAAACTTGGCATTCTATTAATGAAGATGCCCATCTTTCTTTCAAAGTAGGAAGAAAGACTGATGAAGTTCAGGAGTCTCTCAAGTCAAGCAGAGTCAGCAACTCTGATGTGCGTGCCTAGATTCAACAAGGCAGCTTTTCTCACGCTCTCATTTCTGATGAATGGAAACACACACATTTCGGGCACCCGTTCCTTTGTTTCTCAGAGGGTTATATATATATATAGTTTATATATATAATTAATAATAATATAATAATTATTTAATAATAATATAATAATTATATATATATAGTTAATTATATATATATATATATATAGAGAGAGAGAGAGAGAGAGAGAGAGAGAGAGAGAGAGAGTGTTAAATAAGGGATAAAGTGATATAGAATAGAATGGTGTGGGGAAACAGGGAGAAAAAAACATAAAATTAAATAAAATTAAAAAAATTAAAAAAGGAAGGAAGAGGGAGAGGAAAAAGGGGAAAAAATCGGCTACCATTCTTCACCTCAGAAGTTTTTTAAAAGGTTTTTTTCTAGTGGTGTTTTTTTAAACACGCAACAGCATTTGCCTTTAGTCTCACTCAAATTCATCCTAGAGATCCTGAACCTTGAGTTGTAGCATCTTAAGGACTTTCTTGTCTTGGCCCCAAAAGTCTGGTTCTGAAGTGGGGACTTGGGGACTGATGACTGGCAGAGAGGTTACTTCACCAAGGAGGCTATGTCTCTCTCACTCAGCACAATATCCAGAAGATCACCATCACTCATGACATTCACAGCTGTCAAACCTGGTGTCAAACTGATGGAAACATCCAATGCTTGGAAAGTGTCTGCTGCAGCAGGTAGAGGCGAAACTTGGGGAAAGGGTGAAAGTTGGTGGCAGCTGAAGGCTGGGGGAAACCAGGCACAACTATAGAAGCGACGGGAGCAGAATCGGGGTGACAAGGATGGGGAAAAGGTGTTCAAAGGCTTAGGATCACAGAAATAGCAATGGGAAGCCACTCTGAGACTTCAAGAACTTTTGTTTCAAGGTGAACTTCCAGGGGAGAAAGATTCCTCAAGCCAGTTCCTCTCACAGATCCATTGTTTTGGATGCTTTATCAATGGTTCTTCCAATGGTCATCAAAGTCAAATAAATCCAAGCTGGGTGAGATTTTAATTCTGTTTATGGAAGTAGATGTGTGTCCACTTCTTAGCACATATCCCTTCAAAGCATGACAGCTGCATGCCAGTCGGAGTGAGCAGCTGACCCTCTTACAAGTAGTACAACCACCCCATGGAGCTGTTCTGGCAGTGTTTCTTTTGCAATCCCCCACCTTTTCTAATCTGTAGCCCACATCTCAATGCTTTGTCGACTCAGACCCTCCCCAACACCATTTCCAAGAAAGATGTCCAGAAGACCCATTCCAATCATCGCCTACCAGTATGCACCAAAACCCATTCCAGGAAAGCAGGTTTGGGCTGATCTGGCTGCCTGCATTTGTTGTATCCCAGATAAGGCCAGATTGAAAATATTAGACCTGCTGCAAATCAACCAGTGGACACATAGTTTGCGAATAAAAACACCAACCACAACAATAACATTAATATTTTATTTATTGCTCTTCTCTTCCTTTGGCCTTCAGCGATACACAACATAGTTAAATCTATATAAATAAAAATGTAATGTTTGTTTGTGGGATTAACAGAACTCAAAAACCACTGGGGGAATTGACACCAAATTTGGACACGATACATCTCTCAGGCCAATGTATGTCCTTCACTCAAAAAAAAGAAAGAAAAGAAAACAAAAAGCAGAAAGGACTTCTAAACCGCATGTCCACAAAGGAGAAACTGCATACCCAGAAAGATAGCCATGGCCATGCCCCCTCCTCCTCGCGTGGAAACAGCCGGCCGTTAAAGCATGAGGAGCCAGGCGTGTGTGCACAGCCACTCTCTCACACACAAGCGAGAGTGGGCACCATGGGAGTGGAGGTGGAGGCTTGCCGCATGAAGCTCCTTCTCTTTCCCTGCTATGTTAGGACTGCAGTCTCCTCCTCCTCCTCCTTTCCCTGTTGGAAGAGGAAGGGGCAGATGAGTGGCAGCGGCAGCAGCGGAGCCCCCAGGCAAGGAAGAAGGGGAGGAGGAGGAGGCGAGGAAGGTCGATGGTGCTTGAGTGAAGGACCTTCCTTCTCTCCCTCACTCCCTTCCCTTCTTTCCTCCCTCTCCTTCCTTCCTCCCTTTCTCTCCTTTACTTCCTTCCTTCTCCTTTCTTTCCTTCTTTCCCTCCTTCCCTTCCTTCCTGTCCCTCCTTCCTTATTCCTTTTCCTTCCTCCCTCCCTCCCTTCCTTTCCTCCTTCTTTCCCTTTTTTATTTCCTTCCCCTTCATTTCCTTCCCTCCCTCCTTTCTTCATCCCCCTCCTTCATTTCCCTCCCTCCTTCCTTCTTCCTTCATTCTCCTTCCTTCCTTCCTGTCCCTCCTTCTTTCTTTTCCTTCCTTCCCTTCCTTCCCCCTTTCCCTCCCTCCCTTTCTATTTCCTTCCTTCCTGTCCCTCCTTCCTTCCTTCTTTCTTTCCTTCTTTCTATGTAAGATATAAAAACAATATTAAATGGGAAAGTCAAGAAGTAACGAGAGATGGAGGGTAAGAGGGAAGGAAGGAGCAAAGAAGGGAGGGAAAGAATGAAGGAAAGAAATGTAGAGAAGAAAGGAAGGAGAGAAGGAAATAAAAAAGTGAAAGGAAAAAGAGAGGGAAGAAAGGAGAGAAGGAATGAAAGATAGGGAAGGAAGGGAGGGAGGAGAGAAGGAAGGATGTAAACCAAAGAGCAAAGAAAGGGAGGAAAGAAACAGGTAGAGATGAAAGAAAGAAGAGAAATAGGGAAATAAAAAGAGGAAAGGAAGAAAAGAGGGAAGGAAGGAGAGAAAGAGGGAGGGAAGGTTGGCCACAGCAACACATGGTGGCTACAGCTAGTACATCTATAAAATCACATATTTAAACATATTTAAATTGCAACCCCGAAAGCATATTTTAAAACTTATACATTTTAAAATACATGACATAAAAGTTAATACACAATTAACACAGAATATGAGGTCAAGGTCATAGTTAAAACAGACTGGGTTGGCTTGCCAGAAGAGACAGGCAACCAGTGGAATCACTCCTAGATGTTCCTATAAATAGTCTTGCCGACTTGTTTGGAACTAATTGGAATTTCCAAGCTTGGTACAGAGGAAGCCCGATGTAAAGCGCATTGCAGGACTCCTCCTTGAGGTTACAACATGTGCACCACCATTTTAAGGTTCTGCAATTGTTGGAAGGGGCACAACTGGCATATCAGTCAAAGCTGGTCCTAAGAACGCCTGACCACGTATCCACCTGGGCTTACATTTCCTTAGCTAAAAGTGTTTTTGAAGGCATGGAGAAATATATTTGGGTGTCATTAGTGTAATGATGGAGACCAAAATCCACTGATAGTGGTGATATGAAAATAACTAAATTAACTCAATGCATATATTACAAATACACATATCAAAAACTGCCACATACACATAAGTAGAAACAATTGGTTCTTCTCTTGAAATATAAAGCAAAGTCTTCGTTTGAGAAAATGTCCTTTCTTTATTACATGTGAGTAGACTCCAGTAGTCACATGAATTGACTCCAACCTGCTACCGGTCTCGACTCACAAGAATCTTCGTCAGGCGGTTGGGTCTACAAATAACACATATCATGAATAACACAATTACAATTGGACAATTTGTTATAACAAGTTTGTAAGAATTTATACAGACAATCTACTTACTCAAGTTATCAAAAACAAGCTCAACTTTTAAGGTGAGAAATTCACCAAGAGTCTTCTGGTGGGGTGGATCCTAAGGGGACATAGATAGTGGCTAAAGGTACATTGTAGCAAGAATTATAAACCATACATAGAGAAATATACAATCTGTGAAACAAAGATAATATAATACTCACAACTATTCTTTGTTGAGCAGTGCACTCTGCAAGGAGTTTTATTCTGCGGCGAGTGTAGGATCAAAATAACTCAACCCATTACTAGTATAGCAAGTCCATTGGTCAGGTGATAGTAACAACATAATTAGTTCAGAATACATTGGGGTAAAACCTACTCTGTTATAAAAAAAAACAGTCATATGAATTGGTGTTGTTTAACCCTTTTGGATATTCTGTTTGCAGGGTAAAGATCCAGAAGGATTCCTGTTGTAAAAGTTCAGTTTGGAAGTCAGTGTCTCTGGGTGGAGTAACCACCTCTAAAATCTGTACTTGAAATGATTCAGGGCTGTGGTTCAAGTCCACAAAATGCTTATACAGAATGGAATCAGTAGAGTGTTTCCTGATTCTACTCTTGTGCTCAATGATCCTGAGCTTGACTTCTCTGCTTGTTTGACCAAGCCTTTTTTTATATGCCCCTTTTCTCTTCTTTTTCTCCTTTTTCTGTTTTTTAAACCTATTTTTCCTACTTTTTCTTCATATTATTGTTCTCCCACTTTTTGCCAATGAAAACATTACACTCTTGCCAACATGAAAGCATTACGGTGACCTTTCACCAACCTAACTTCTTTCTTGCTGGCTATCCGCGAACTCCTCCTGACCCGCCAATCTAAACGTTCCTACCTGCTCATTAAATCACTATCAAAGCTCTCTTCTCTATCAGCGTGAGACAGCTGAGAAAGAGAAGGCCTCTGCATCTGGTCGTTATCTAACTCGCTGGCATTCTTTTCCCATGAGAACTGACTTGTCGACTCCTCCGGTGCACTGTCTGCAAGAGGCACAGAGAAAGGTATAGAAGCAGGCCCAGAAATCTGAATCCCATCATCCTCTTCATCAGGGACCATTTCAGGCTCACAAGAGGGTTCAGGGAACATTTCAGGCTCACAAGAGGGTTCAGTTTCAGGCTCATCAAGCTGAGCCACAACACTACCATTGCTTTTACTATGCGGATGTTCGTTGCCAATGTGATGTTATCGAGATTGGTCATTGCTCTCCTCCCAAGAAGTAAACGTCTTCTGATTTCCTGGTTGCAGTCTGCATCTGCAGTAATCTTTGCACCTAGAAATACAAAGTCTGGCACTGCTTCCACGTTTTCTCCCTCTATTTGTCAGTTAGCAATAACTCTTGTTGCCATAATCTTTGATTTTTATGTTTAGTTGCAACCCAGCTTTTGCACTTTCTTCTTTCACCTTGATTAGAAGACTCCTCTACTCCTCCTTGCTTTCGGCCATCAAAGTGGTATCATTTGCATATCTAAGGTTGTTTATGTTCTTCCAGCACTTTTAACCCCAGCCTTGCCTTCATAAAGCTCCGCACATCGCACAATGTGTTCTGCATACAAGTTGAATAGGTTGTGTGAGAGCATACAACCCTGCCGTACACCTTTCCCAATCCTGAACCAGTCCATTGTTCCATGGTCAGTTCTTACTATTGCTACTTGGTCATTATACAGATTTCTCAGGAGAGAGACAAGGTGATTTGGTATGCCCATACCACCAAGAACTTGCCACAATTTATTATGATCCATACAGTCAAAGGCTTTAGAATAGTCATTAAAACAGAAATCATGTTTTTCTGAACTTGCCTCTCTATGTTCTATGTTTAATATGATTTTAATTGGTTTAATCTATAGTTATATGTTATCATTT
Organism: Anolis sagrei ordinatus; assembly: GCF_025583915.1. Lineage (NCBI taxonomy): Eukaryota > Metazoa > Chordata > Lepidosauria > Squamata > Anolidae > Anolis > Anolis sagrei. Next base: position 99,452,374 of record NW_026847549.1, read on the forward strand.
TAGTTATTATGCTTGGTTTTGTATATATGTTGGGATTGAATCTTGTCCTTATTTTGATGTACACCATTTTGAGTCTTCCCAGAGGTGAGAGAAGTGGTATATAAACACAGTAAATAAATATCACTAGTTTCAAATTTTGTTGGGCAACTACCCTGTTTGTATGGATTCAGAAAGGGGCCATTGTTTCCCTGGAGCTTGGTGCCCCTTTGTTTTTTTTGTTTTTTTTATTAGTTATTTATTAATTTTTCCTTTTACAATGAAAGAGGGGGAACAATCAGTCAGATAGAAAGATTGGAAAGGATAGGTAGGTATGTCGTATAGTAGAGAAGGGGTGTGTGAGTGAGGTGAGGGGGATTGGGGAGGTAGGAAAGGGTAGGGGATTGGTGAGGGGGCCAGGAAAAGATCAGGGAACAAGGCATGGGGAGGAGGTGGGGGCGGTGAATTGGTCTTCCGTTCAGTCCGCAGAGAGATGTTCATCTGATTATGTAGTTCTTCTTTTGTTGGTTATATCTGTCCTTATTAGTTGGATCATAGCACTTTAAATATCTAACTTAATTTTTTCTCTAAAATAATCTCCTAGAGATTTCCAGTTTATCTGTTTTATTTTCTTCTGCTCCTCTAACATGTATGAGAGCTTGTCCAGATCTCTAAATTCCATTATTTTTTTAATCCATTCCTCCTTTGTTGGGGTTTCTTTATCTTTCCATTTTTGCGCAATTAATATTCTCGCCGCCGTGGAAAGGTAGAAGAAAATTTGTTCTTCATTTCTTTTGAGGTCTAGATCTATTATATTCAGTAAGTAGTATTCCGGTTTCATATGGAATTTTACCTTAATTATGTTTTGTGTATGTTTGTGAACTTGCAGCCAAAATTTTTTTATTTTCTTGCATTGCCAAAATAAATGGTAGTATGTTCCGGCCTCTTTTCTACACTTCCAGCAAGTTCCATTGCAATTCTTATTGAATTTGGCGAGTTGCACAGGTGTTAGGTGCCATCGATAAAAGATTTTGTACCAGTTTTCTGTAGTGCTACTAGCTCTTGTATATTTTAGCTTGACTTTCCAGACTTGCTCCCATTCTTTTAGCATTATTGAGTGGCCTATATCTCTGGCCCACTTGATCATATTGTCTTTAATAAGTTCTTTCTCGGTGCTCCACTCTAATAAAGTTTGGTACAATATTTTAATCAGTTTTCTTTCTTTTTTCATTATAATATCCCAACTAGTGTCTTTTTCATTGAATCCCATTTTCTGGTCTTCTTTAAAGCATGCTTTTATTTGTTGATATTGGAACCAGCCTATTTCTTTATCTTCCTCATTGAGTTCTTCTATGGGCTTCAATTTCCATTCGTTATTGGTCTTTACAAGTATTTGTTTATAATTAAGCCATCTGTTCCTAGGGATTTCTCTTTTATGATATGCCTCTACTGGGGATAACCACATAGGTGTTTTTTTTATAAAAGAAATTTTTATATTTATTCCAGATTTTTAGTAGGGATGACCTTATGTAATGATTGGTGAAGTTTCTTTCTATTCCAGCTTTCCCGTGCCATAGATAGGCGTGCCACCCCCTTCTGATGTCATGTCCCTCTAGGGTTAGTATTTTCTTTTGTTCAAGGGTCGCCCATGTTTTTACCCAGGATAGGGCACTTGCCTCGTAATATAATTGTATGTCCGGTAAAGCCAGTCCTCCCCTGTTTTTGGCGTCTATAAGATTTTTGAACTTAATCCTAGGTTTTTTCCCATCCCATATAAAATTCATGATATCCTTGTTCCATTTCTTAAAGCACGCTCCTGTCTTTATAATAGGAATCATTTGAAATAAAAAAGTCATTTTGGGTAGGATATTCATTTTAATAACTGAGATTTTACCTAGAATTGAGAGGTTTAGGTACTTCCAGTTTTTAAGCTTTTTTTGTAAAGTATCCCATATCTTTTCGTAGTTATCTTTGAAAAGATGTCAGTTTGAGGTGGAGATTATGATGCCTAAATACTTGACCTTTTTAACTACCTCTATCCCAGAGTCTTTATGGATTTTGTCCTTCCCTTCTATTTTAACATTTTTGGTTAACATTTTTGTTTTTTCCCTGTTTATTTTGAGGCCTGCAAATTGTCCGAAGTCTTCTATTTTGTTTATCCATTTTTGAATATTTTGGGCTGGGCTCTCCATTATGCAAACAAGGTCATCTGCGAATGCTAATACCTTGTACTCCTCAGATCTTATTCTTAAGCCTCTTAAGTCTCTGTCTGCTCTTAAATCTTCCAATAGTATTTCTAGTATTAATATGAACAGTAAGGGGGATAAGGGACAACCTTGCCTCACCCCTCTCTGTATTTTAATTTTCTCTGTATGTATCCCGTTTACTATTATTCTTGCCGATTGCCCGGTGTATATGGCTCTTATGGCATTTAATATGGAGTGTCCAATGTCCATTTCTTTGAGGGTAAATGTTAAAAAGTCCCAATTTGTTTGATCAAATGCCTTCTCGGCATCAAGAAAAAGCCCCTTTGTTTACACCGTTGCTATAAGAATGCAGTCCTGAACCAGACCACTGCTGCCCATTCCATTGCTGAATTCAAGGCGAAAGGAAACATTTCTATTTCTCTGCCTTGGTGCATCATTTGCCAGTTCTGTTTCTGCTCTCGCCGTATATCATCTGATAACATGCCATTAAGAGGACTTATTAAAGTAAGTGTTTGGCCCTTTGGCCCTTCGTCTATCATCTGCGAAAATGGCCTTCCGAGTACTACTTAAAGTAAGTATTTGACCCTTTGGTACTAGTGGGGCAGGACGGGGAAAGGAAAAGCAGAAGAGAGAGAGAAAGGCTTAACAAAATAACGAGAAAAAGGGGGAGGAGTCATTATTGGTAATGGGCTAAATTGTTACAAATATGTTTGTTACCAAAAAAAGAGGGACTGAATGTTAGAGTGGGAGAAGAGACAATTATCAGTGTCCAAAGTTATTATTAATACATCTATTTCTTCATGTGAATTACAATTACAAGAATGATGTAAAATGCCAAAAATCCATGTATCCACTATATCAAAGAGAGGAGGAAGATGGTCACCAAATGTAAGGCCAATAGTCATATCTTCTTTGAGTATCATCTCACAGCCTTCCAGTCTCCAACCCCAGCTCTTGCCCATTAAAAGGTCATCTTCATCATCATTATTATCAAATTATTTGTTTTAAATCCTTTATCAGATTTTAGTTATTACATGACCAATCTAAACATGTAATTTAATCTGTTAGTAAGTTAGCATTGTATATGCAAGCACTTAATATGTTTCGTTATCATAATTTCTTCCTTTTTAAACAATACACAATATCTCTATCTTTAAAAAAATCTAAAAATAGTAAGAGAGATAAAAAAACCCATATCAATTTTCCAAAGTCAGGTGATAGAGGATTTTGGATGGAAAAAGTGTAAGATATATAGACATAGAAATGAAAGCAATAATAATTTTCTTAAAAGGGTTTTTAGTTAGCATATCCAATTATAACCATCTTCTTCTGATTCTTTATAAATTCCATGAAGAGTTTCAATTTTTCCTGAAATGTTTGGGTGTTGGCCTGTTGTAAAGTCAAAACAGCACTGGCCCCCAAACAGCTGCTCTCGCAAGGCGACTCCCTCCTCTTCCCTCTGACCTTGTCCTCTTTTCTCCTTTGCAGAACATCAGGAAGTTCTGTGAAGATTGTTTTTCGTGCTGTTGGAGGAGGAGAAGTAATAGAGTGGCTCTAGCCAGGTATCCCCCTTTCTCCTTCTCGTCTACTTGTTTTAATTTAATTCACGGGTGTTTTAGTGAGCATCCTTAATCAAGGTTCAGTTGCTGACATTTTGCTGTTTTCTCTTCTTTTCTAGTGAACCAGATGAAACGAAAGTATCCTCCTCCGAGGACACTTGGGATTTGGATACTTGGGTAAGGAGGGAAAGGCAGGAGCACTGTACTTCTGCGAAGAGGAGGGGATCAGAATTTGAACAAAGTCTCCTCTCTCATTTACAGCATTTCTGGAGGGGATCAGCACCGTGGCCTGACCCGGATGCAAGGAGTGAGGGCTCCCTTCAAGAGGAGTCCTTTGAATCCTGGGTAAGGAGCAAAAGGCAGGAATACTGTCTCTCTGCCAAGGGGAAGGGCGGGGGGAAGTCTCCCAATAGTCACTTTGCTCTTCTCTTTCTTTCACAGTGCACTGCAACCAAGAGATCAGATGAAGACCAGAGCACGGACACACTTTCGAGCCAGCAGGCTGAGAAAGAGAAGTAACTTCTCCCTTTTTGGGTGGGGGTTGGGTCTTCGTGTGGAGCTGGAGGAGTCTTTGGGTTTTATGTTCATACATGTTTTTTTTTTGTTTCTCTTAGTGCAACAGCAGACATACAAATTGAAGATCTAGAATAAAGCCTGAGACTGCTTGCTCCAAAGTGTGTCCGTCGCTCCGCCCAGGATTCAAGGATTCATAGGACTCCTCGTAATGGGGTAACTCCTTTCCTCCTGGCTTGGCTGCGGTGCTAATACCATCTAGAAGTGGTATATCAACTGATTACCCGTTTCCAAGGATCTGTCTGCGTAGGTCAAAGGAAGGAAGGAAGGATGCTGCAGAAACCCAGCATCCTTACCCTTCCTTTGACAAAAAAAATCCTTGTTTTATATTGTGTGTGATTTCTATAGTTTATTTTTTAATAAAAATGTAAAAAGTAGTATAATGCTTCTGCCTTCTGCTCCCTACCCAAGAGTCATGTAAATGTTTTTATCTCAACAGGTTTAACTCAAAGACCTTGGAGGAAAAAGTTTTAATTGCCAACATTCGATTTAATGAAAAATAAGGAAGGAAGGAAAGAAGAAATAGAAATTTTGTTTGATTTCTATAATTAATTTATTTTCAAAATAAAAAAATTAAAAGTAGTATAATGAAGGAGGCAGGTTTTTCCTTCCATTTTCATTGAGTATTTAGGCACTTTAGCAGGTTAATCCCCAGCTGCAGCTGCAGTAAATCTTGCCAGCTGAAATCTTCGGAGCTGGGTTAGGGTATTCGGCCCAGCTCCCCACCCACCTAGCGGAACAAAAACAGTAATTTCAGTACATTACTACGAACCGCATTCAGTGGGGAGGTATTTTAGGCATGGCGATATAAGCAGGCGTGCCTGTTGCTTAGCCACGCCTCAGTCTGAGAGAGCTCTCAGTGTGAGATCAGCCTCTCTGTGTGGGAGAAAAGGCCTTAGTGGGCATAGGCCTCACTGTGGGATATGACTGTGAGTCATATCATCCATTTCATAGTTTTCTTTCCTCAGCCTTTTGCAGTTTTCCAAGCTTTAATATTCTTAGGATGGTGTCTTCTGGCTCTATAGGCCCCAGTCATACACCAGTCATACCATTTCATTCAGTGCAGTCATTACAGGTGGGGAAGCTGGGTTCTGATGCAGATTTCCATCACTGCCGCCTGTCGAAGAGATGGAAGTAATCGAGGCCGGGTCCAGCTCCTCCACATTCGCGGCTGCTCCTTCTACAAGTGCCAGGAAATGACTGCCGATTGGAAATGACTCCCGATTGGCATTTTAAATAAATTTTTAATTTTTGCCCTTGGAACTCTTTAGGATATATTTATTTACTTGTTAGTTTGTTTAAGAATAAGGGGACAGCCTTGGGAAGGTGGGAGGTAGGTAGGTAGGTAGGGGTAATGGATCTTAGAACTCAAAAGGATATATTTATTTACTTGTTAGTTTCTTTAAGAATAAGGTGAGGGCCTTGGGAGGGTGGGAAGTAGGTAGAGGTAATGGGTTTTAGAACTCAATAGAATATATTTATTTACTTGTTAGTTTATTTGAGAATAAGGGGAAAGCCTCGGGAGGGAGGGAGGGGTAATGGGTCTTGGAACTAAGGACCTAGTACCAACCTTGGAAACTTTGGGGCTCTCATTAATCAAGACTTGCCCCACTCATTGGGCCGGTCATACTTTAGACCTAATTTTCCATATTGGAGTACAGACATCTTTATCGGTGGTAATTGATGTCCCCTGGTCTGACCACGCTGCCCTGAAGGTCCGGATTGAGACTCCATCTCCTCCTTCCCAAGCTGTCAAACCAATCCTCGCCCGCTCCAGAAGACTCATGGAACCTGCCAGGTTCTTGAATGCCCTTAAGGGCCTTGGAACTGTGTGCGTCACTCTCAATGAGCAAGTCAACAACTGGAACACCAGTCTGTTGGCTGCCTTGGATGAGATTGCTCCCATGCGCCACTTCCGCCCTCGCCGGAATCGCTCCCCTTGGTACATTAATGAGCTACGGATGATGAAGCAAGCACAAAAGCAGCTGGAACATCGGTGGAGACGGAAACCTGACGAAGTGTCAATGTCTACTTTTAAGGCTTTTCACAAGTCCTATGAGTCAGCCATCAAGGATGCTAAAAAATCTTATAATTCTTCCTTAATAGCCTCTGCTAGATCGCACCCAGCATAGTTATTCAAAATTGTTCGTGCCTTGATTAGTCCGGCTCCTTTAGTCCAGAACCCAACAACTATGCCTATTACAGCTTTGGCATTCCAGGAATTTGTGTCAAATTTGGTCCAACGAAAATAGCAACGAAAATAATGTTATGTTTGGGGGTCACCACAACATGAGGAACTGTGTTAAGCCCGCGGCATTAGGAAGTTTGAGAACCACTGCATTAACTTTTCCTTAGCTCTCTCCAACCAATCTCATATCACGGGGCAACAGTAGCAAAATGACAGTTATGAAGTAGCAATGAAAATAATGTTATGTTTGGGGATCACCACAACATGAGGAACTGTATCAAGGGGTCGCGGCATTAGGAAGGTTGAGAACCACTGACATAGAGTGAAGTGAAAAGGAGCAACAGCTCTCATTCAGAGCCTCAGACCTACATTGGTCTGTAAAAAACAATTTAACCCCAACAAAGTGGGAATTAACAGGTGGTTTGACTTGGAAAGTAGAGGCGCCAGGAAGGCACTGATGGACTTCTCTAGGCAGGCCCTCAGAAATAAAGACAATAATACAGCTGGTGCCCTGGCCTCAAGGAGGGCATCTTATAAGGCCCTTATAAAGCAGAAAAAAGACATTTATGCCAAAGAACAGTGGAAACAACTAGCTTTAGCAGTGACACAAAAGAATGAGAAACAGTTCTGGGATATAGAGGAATGCATACGATCAGACCAGTAGTACTGGGGCATATTTTAACAGAACAATGGTTCACTCATTTCAGTGGGCTCTATGGAGCTAACTCCTCAGTGAATCATCCACCAATTGTCTCTGAAATGGACTGTTTGCCCCTCTGGCTGCCAGTGACAACCACTGAGATAAAGAAGTTGATTGGAGCTCTAGCCCTGGGCAAGGCCCCAGGGGAAAACATGATGCCCCCAGAAATATTCAAAAACTTCCCAGGGTGGTGGGCCCCAATATTAGCTGAAGTGTTTACACAAATCAATAACTCAGGTCCAATCCCACAGGACTGGAAACAGAGCATAATTGTCCCTATTTATAAGAAGGGTGATAAGCAAGATCCCAACAATTACCGATCCATCAGTCTCTTAGATATTGATTCGAAGTTATATAGTAAACATCTGTTAAACAAACTAGAGGATTGGGAATTTGCTAATTATATTATTCACCCTGAATAGGCTGGTTTTAGGAAAGGACAGAGCACAATTGACCAGTGTCTGACTTGCATGGTCTGGGGCCAATGTACCTGAGGAACCGCCTCACCTCCTACCAACCCAGAGATCGCTCCGTTCGGAGGACCAAGATTTGTTGGAAATTCCCAATGTCAAGACCTTGCAACTAACAGCAACCAGACGCAGAGCCTTTACAACAGTGGCACCATCACTCTGGAATACTTTGCCACCTGAAGTCCGTGCCTTGCGGGACTTATCAGCTTTCCGCAGGGCATGTAAGACATATCTGCTTCGACAGGCCTTTGATCTTTGATATTGCTGCTTTTAAATTGTTTTTAAATTGTGTTAGATTTTAGCTTGTCCTTGTAAGCCGCTCCGAGCCCCAGGGGAGTGGCGGCATATAAGTTTGAATAATAAATAAATAAAATAAAATAAACACCTATATTTAGCTGCAGCCTTCGATTCAATTGACAGAAACCTGTTGTGGCAAAAAATGACTAACACTAATATAGATAAATGCCTGTTACTCCTATACCACTGCTAGAATAAAAGTTGGCACCTCCGGCTCATTAACCAATCCAATCCACATTACCAAAGGAGTAAAACAAGGTTGTCTGCTGGCACCCTTGCTCTTCAATTTATATCTGAATGATATAATAACAGCACTCTCAGGTTCAGAATTCTTCCCACCTTCAGTAGCTTCAAAGAAGATTTCTGCCCTTTTATATGCAGATGATATGGTGCTATTCACATTCACCCAGATAGGTCTAAGAAGGTTGCTTACTAAGTTGAGCATATACTGCTCCAAATAAAAACTGAACATCAATTATAATAAAACAAAGCTGATGGTGTTCGGAAAAAGACGCTCACAGTTCAAATGGTCCATTGGTGGCCTCCAGATTGAACAATGCAGGGAGTTTTAGTACCTGGGTGTACTTTTCTCAGAGAGTCTATCATGGAAGCCCCATATAGAACATAGCAGAGAAGTGGCACTAAAATCTGTTGGAGGAATCATCAGATTTCACAACACAGCAGGGGGCCATCTGGTTGCCCCAGCTCTGAAAATATTCCAGAGTAAGGTTACTGCATAGATTTTGTACAGCGCCCCAGTCTGGGGATAGGATGATTCACAGATACCGAAATTAGAGGCCATTCAGAATACATTCCTTAAGAAACTGCTGAGACTACCACCTGGCACCCCAGCAGCCTTGGTCAGAGCAGAGGTCGGCCTACCCTCCATAAGATCCCTATTCACTTTTCCCTATACAACTATTGGAGAATCATAAAGGATTCCTCAGATAGGGTTTTCCCAAAGCTATGCTTTGAACATCTATCAGAATGCAAAGCTTGGAACTCAAAACATAAGAAATTGCAACTACAACTCCCAGATTCCCAGGGCAATCACCCGCAAACCCAACCACAATCAATTCTTCTGTGTTTGCTGTGTGCCAACATAGCATGAAAGGTATGAAAGGGTTAAGGAGAAGCAGTGGGCGGGGTCATGCAAATTCCACACAGGGAACCTTGGGATGCCTGCCTGTGGTGTAGAACACACATCAAATCTAGGATGGAATTGTCCCTGAATCAAAGCATTCCTTGTGCGATGGGCAGTATGGTGTTTGCGGAGGACATTGGTAGCGTTTGGGCTACATATTCATGGCGCTCGCTATAACCTGCAATGTCAGTTGAGGGAGTGCCTTTGGAGGCTTCTCAGCACTTAGAGTTATAGCCTGCCTGTGGAGGCCAGAGGCTATCTATGCAAGTGGACACCTCTGCCATATACACATATACACATTTTTTTCACTTTTATTATGTGTATCAATATTATATTATATCTATATATAGAATCTAGATATATCTATATATAATTTCTCAGGGCAGCTGAGGTGAGGAGGCGCGTTCCCTTTGCTGTGGGGCCGGTGCAGGTGGAATGTGTTCCTGCAAGAGAAAGTCTCTGGGTCCCTGCTGGGCTTCTCTCCCACTGAGTCCAGGGCCTCCATCTTCACCGCTTCAGCCTGCCTCCTCCAAGTCGCCTCTGCCTCCTTTTCCTTCCCCCTTTTCCTCCTTTCCGCCTCTTTTGCTGCACCGTTTGCGGGAACACATCCTCCACCCACGTCCGCCCACAGCAAAAGGAACATGTCTCCTTCCTCGCCTTGGCGGGAGAAGAGGGGCTTGGATGGAGCCCCAAAAGCAAAGGAGGAAGAGGAAGAGGGGAAGGGGCTGCCCTCCAAGCAGCAGCCCCTGTCCCACCAAAGACCTCCTTGCTCACTGGTACCACTTGTCTGGAGCAGCTCCTGCAGGAGTCGCCCACCAAGGGTTCACTGTTTGTTGGATGAGAGTGAACTACAACTCTTATATGCCTTTATTCACAGCTGGCCACCTTGCAGGGAGAACTACAATTGCCATCATGTTGGGTCAGTCGCCCTCAAACCCCATCAGTATTCAAAGCTGATCATATTATTGAAAACAATATCCCATAAAGTGTTCTTCACTTTTCCAGCCACCCTTTCCATCCCTACCTTTCCCAGTCATTCCCCCTTCGCCAGTGGCCCCTTCCCACCCCAATCTGTCCTACTTTTCTAGCTACCCCCTTTCCACCTTTTCCACCACATTTTCCCACCCCTTCCCATTCCAATTTTCCCATTTCCAGTCCTTTTCCCCCCACCCCTTCCCAAGCCAGTCTTTCCCACTTTTCCTTATTCATATATACACAGCAATTCCCCAAAAATGTATACCGTAGTTAGAAGTAACTATGGTAATTATTGGATTGTTGTTGTTACATTTATATTTTACGCTATGTATTACTGTTATTCCATTTATTATTTTACCCTATTTATATTTATTCTTTTACTTTATTTCTTCTTCTTATTATTACATTTATTATTTTACTCTATTATTATTATTATTATTTTACTCTTTTGTTGTTATCATTACATTTATTATTTTACTCTATTTCTTCCTCTTATTATTACATTTAATATTTTACTTTATCATTATTGTTATTATTCTATTTATTATTTTACTCTATTATTATTGGAAGGATACGTATTGAAGAAGGTTAGAATAAAGATTTAATCAGAGCTGGACAGTCTTATCTTAAATTACAGTTTTATGTAAATATTCAAAAGCACTTAACCTACTGATGCTTCAATTAATGTAATTTTATTGGTACCTATTTTTATTTTGAAATTTACCAGTAGCTGCTGCATTTCCCACCCTTGACTTATACTCAAGTCAATAAGTTTTCCCAGTCTTTTGTGGGTTTTTTTTTGTCGTGTCAGGAGCAACCGCTCCTGTTGTGAGAGAACTGGCCGTCTGCGAGGACATTGTCCAGGGGACGCCCAGATGATTTTTGATGTTTTTTTATCATCCTTGTGGGAGGCTTCTCTCATGTCCCCGCATGAGGAGCTGGAGCTAATAGAGGGAGCTCATCCGCCTCTCCCCAGATTCGAACCTGCGACCTGTCGGTCTTCAGTCCTGCCGGCACAGCGCTTTAACCCACTGCGCCACCAGGGGCTCCAGTCTTTTCAGGTAAAATTAGGTATCTCGGTTTATATTCAAGTCAGCTTATACTTGAGTATATACGGTAGGCCTTGGATGACCATCATCAATTTTCTTCTCCTGCATGATTTTTAACATCCTTTGCCTGATAAAAAAGCCAATGGAGATTGGTATAATTTCTGCATTTTCATTATGTTCTGTGATTTAACTCCGCTAAAACCGCAGGTTCAGAGCCAGAAAAGACACAGAGGGGCTGAAGGCAAAGTCAGAGGCAGCGATTCTTCTCGGCCAAAGAGGACGTCAGCGGGGTCTGAGCTCCAAAGGACTGACACACCGCAATTGTCAACACCTGTGTTTGCTTGTAGTACTCTAGCTTTGGGACCTAGCCATGTCCACGTAAGGGGATTTGTGACATTATTTATTAGCAAAAGACATTGTTTGTTTTTGGATTTTATGACTGTTTACATTACAAACTGCATAGAGATGTGGTTAAACTACCAGGTCCATCCCTCAAACACTGCCAGCAGTTAAAGTTGACGGGTCTGTGTGTCGATTTGCGTCCAGATACATCGTTGGTGGGGTTCATGGTTCTCTTTGATTGTGGGAGAACTGCAAATAAATCATCCAGGTCCATCCCCGGACCCCATCAGTCCTTAAAGTTGGTCATGATGGCTCTGTGTGCCAGGTTTGGTCCAGATCCAACACCAGTGGGGCTCACAGTGATCTCTGGCAGTTCTTCCTGGATGCACTTCCCATCAACCTTAACTGCAATTCCCATCATCCAGGGTCTATCACACAAACACACACACACCTCTAGTACTTTCTGTTGGAGGTTGGCGCCATCTTGGCATATATACACAAACAAATATAAATACATACACACAAACATATTTTTACTCTTATTATGTGGATAAGTATAGTTTTGAGAAAAAAGGCAGGACTGAGCAGAACAGTAGATCCCTCATTGGTCCTGGAGGGGCCGGCTAGGATTGGAGAAGGCACTTGTCTGCCTCTGCCTCCAAGACAATTGGGTATGAGATGGGGACTTTAATCAATAGTTGATGGTAGACATGGCGCCTTGCACCAGTTGTGAGTCTCGCCCAGGATCTGGGTGCATCTAAAAACAACACTGTTTGAGGAGTGGTTGGTGAGCCTTGATGTTCAGGTGCGGCTCCGAAAAGGGTCTCTGCTTGAGAGGCAGAAGGGGCTCAAAGCGCAGCCAGTGTCATTGAGACCTCACAGAAGGGCCCATAGAGGGGCTCTGGGCAAGGAAATGTCCCCAGGACATGATGGAATCCAATCAGGGAGGAGATCCCTCCTGTCTCTTCCTGAGGAAGCCCACCTGCCCTGTGTCTTGGGAGCTTCCAGGAATGGGGAGCATCATGCCTGTAGTCCTAAGGTGTGGAGGAAACCATTTCTACACCTTGCAAGGGAAATTGGGGAAGGTAACCAGGGGTGGTGCAGTGGTTAAAGCCCCCGGTGGTGCAGTGGGTTAAAGCACTGAGCTGCTGAGCTTGTTGATCGAAAGGTCGCAGGTTCGATTCCGAGGAGCGGCGTGAGCTTCCGCTGTCAGCCCTAGCTTCTGCCAACCTAGCAGTTCGAAAACATGCAAATGTGAGTAGATCAATAGGTACTGCTCTGGCGGGAAGGTAACAGCGCTCCATGCAGTCATGCTGGCCACATGACCTTGGAGGTGTCTACGGACAACGCTGGCTCTTCGGCTTAGAAATGGAGATGAGCACCACACCCCAGAGTCAGACATGACTGGACTTAATGTCAGGGGACTACCTTTACCTTTACCTTTAACCAGGGGCAAGGGAAAGTCCAATGGCTGCTTATTGTATGTCTTAGTGAGTGGTAGACAAGCATTCATCGTTTGGGGGTTTAATTTTTTTTCACAGTTAGGCATCTTATTTATTTTGAAGCATATCCCTTTATTTAGCATGATATATCCTCTATTTTTAATAATATTTTTATTATTTTATCATAGTTCAATACATTTGTTATACATTGCTTATTTTATAGCAATTACATATTATTCAATACAATCTAACATACTTTAACTTTTGGCATCTACTGTTATTTTTCTGCATATACATATTATCTATCCCTCACCGCTGTGCTCCCCCCCCCCTCCCCCCAAGCCACAGCTTTTACATATCATCTGTCCAAAATTTCAGTTCTTCTTGTGGAGGTAACTTTCCTTCTTTCTTTTTAAAATCTCTTTTCAATAAATTTTCTCCATACATCATCAAAGTCACTTTGTTTCCATATACCTCTTTTAACTTTTAATATACATGTCAGCTTAGCATTTATTGCCAATTTCCATACTTCCCTGTACCACTCCCCTATTTGTATATTTATTTCTCCTTTCCAATTCCTTGCTATAATAGTCTTGCTATTGTTAATAAGTTTGTTATCACATCTTTATCCTCTTTTTTGAATTGTTTATTATTATATAATGATTTTTTTTGTCATGTCAGGAGTGACTTGAGAAACTGCAAGTCGCTTCTGGTGTGAGAGAATTGGCCACCTGCAAGGACGTTGCCCAGGGGACACCCGGATGTTTTGATGTTTTATCATCCTTGTGGGAGGCTTCTCTCATGTCCCTGTGTGAGGAGCTGGAGCTGACAGAGGGAGCTCATCCACGCTCTCCCCGGATTCGAACCTGCGACCTGTGGGTCTTCAGTCCTGCCGGCACAGGGGTTTAACCCACTGCGCCACCGGGGGCTCCAATTATATAATGATAATAAAGCTATACTAGGACTTCTATTTTAATGTTCATTATATCTTCTATTTCTCTAAATACTTTCCCCCCAAAATTATTTACATATTTACATTGCTACCACATATGTTCCTGATTCTTGGCATCCTCTCCAGCAATTTTTTGAGTAGTTTTTATTTATATTTGCTATTCTTACTGGTGTTAGGTACCATTTCCATATAAACTTATAGTAATTTTCTTTAACCTGTATTGATAAATGTTTTAGATGTGTTTGTCTCCATAATTGTTGCCACGCCGTTTCATTTATTTTTTTCCCAGACCTCCTTGAGGATGTTGTTTTTTGTTTTTCCTTCCTTTATTTCAATTATTATCTTATATACTTTACTAGTTATTCCTTTCACATTTTCATGCTCCTATATGGGGGTTTAATTTTAGACAACATTTGGACTACAAAAAGATGGCAGTTTTGGTAGATTTTGTTGTACATATTATGCTGAATGATGAAGAGGCTCCTTCTGAATAAAGGTGCATCTTCAGTGTAGAATGAATGCAGCTTTTTTACACATAGATAATGGCAAAAATTCAATGCCTTACAACTACAACAGTAAAACCACACTTTAAACATAAATCATATTAACAACAGTATATCATCAAATATCAAACAGTTATTGACACCACTTTAACTGCCATGGCTCAAGGCTATGGAATTCGTGGGTGTCATTCGCCTTCTTTACCAAAGAGGGTTGGTATCTCACCAAACTACAACTCCTATGATCCGTTACTAAAGTTGTATCAAGCTACCTTGATTCTACAGTATGGATGCTCCCTGTGTTTCCCAATTTGTAGCACATTCTCCGGACACTCGCCTTCTCCCAGAACTGCCTCAGGCTTCAGCCTCAGAGGGAAGGGGGGAATTAAATATACTATGAACAGTATCAAAATTTACAGTTAAAATCCGTTAAACCATATTCAGAGTCAAAACCATAGTCTTAGCCAGGAGTCCTCAAACTAAGGCCTGGGGGCCAGATACGGCCCTCCAAGGTCATTTACCTGACCCTCGCACAGGGTCATCCTAAGTTTGAAATGACTGGAAAGCACACAACAACAACAACAACAACAATCCTATCTAATCAGCCAAAAACAGGCCCACACTTCCCATTGAAATACCTATAAGTTTATATATGTTCAAATTGTTCTTCATTTTACTTTTTGTATTGTTTTAAGCGGTTTTTGCACTACAAATATCTGTGCAGTGTGCGTATGAATTCATTCTTTTTTTCCAAATTATAATCCAGCCCTCCAACAGTTTGAGAGACTGGCCCTCTGACCTGGCCCTCTGTTTAAAAAGTTTGAGGACCCCTGATCTAAGCATTGCTGTATGTCTATAGCAGCATACACTGTGACAGTAATAGTGTCATCAGGAAACAAAACTAGAAATATTTTGCCTCAGATTTTCATTTGTAATCACTGTCGGGCGCTTCCCGGATGGAGTCCAACAATAGTCACCCAACAGAGACAGATTCCACTTGCCCTGATACCGCTTCTCCATCTTGGCAATGTTCAAATTATACTTTTACCATGTTCGTCACTCACAGCACTCAAGTTGTCTGGAAGGAAGGCTAAGTGGGAGTGAAGAAAATGTATCTTCAGTGACATGTTGCATTTCATTGATTTGTATGCCTGAAGTAGACTTTCAACTTGTTGGACATAATCTGGTGCTTTATAGCTGTCTAGAAAGTTACAAAGAAGATCCTTAAAGGCTGTCCACCCTCCAGAAGACCATCAAAGTGGCTATCTTTCATCACATCTCAGATCCGTGGGCCAATGAAAACACCTTCTTTTATCTTTGCATCACTTATGAGGGGAAACATCTACCACAAACAAATTAAGGCTTCACTTTGCTTGTTTGTTGCCTTAACAAAATTTTTCATTAGCCTGAGTTTGATGTATAAAGGCGGAATAAATATCTTCTTTGGCTAAACCAGTGGGTCATGTACAACATTATTCTGCCCTGGAACCAGTTTATTGCAGGGAGGCCAGTCTTTTTTGATATAATGCAAATCTCTTGCTTGACTATCTCAGCTCACAAAGCAAACAACAGTACTTCGTGTAACCAAGATGCAGACCTAGTAGAATTGAAACTACCTTAAGATCACCTCACAAATTTCAGTTATGCTTCGAGTATTGAAGGCGGTTCAGCAGAAGTTGCATGTTCTCATCGGATTCTTTCATATGAACAACATGTCTGACAGATGGGGCAGGGGAACCATTAAATGCTTCTCTTCTGAAGCTGAGACAGTGTGACCAGTCAAGGCTATCCAGCTGAGGCTGAGACATTGTGTGAGAGAACAGGGCTATGCCAACAACAACAACAACAACAACAAGCAGGCGCTGTAGGCTATATTTCATAGGAAAAAGTGACTTTTGGGACTGTTGTTCTCAGAATCAGAAAATGGCAGCCCAAAAATAAGATCCTTCCTCAAATCCAGAAGGATTGCCAAGGAAAAGTTTATGCCGTAGGCTCTTGTTGTTGTTGTCTGACAGATATCGAAGGGTAAATATTGCCGTTGTGTATCAAAACAGCCTTCAAACTAAAGAATCTGTCAGAAGTTGTTCCAGTGTGCCTTCCCAGAATAAGGAAGCTCCAAGCAATTTGTCCCGAATGCACTTTATTAGAGATCTAGGATTGTCTGCACGCCCCACCTATCTTCAAAATACCTATCCTATTTCACCTGGTCATGCCCAGCATTTTTTAACAACTTTAATTATTACACTTGGCCCTGCCATAGGTTCTTTTAATGCGTCATGGTGTTATTGTTGAGGTTTACTGCTTGTTTATGAGTTTATTTATTATTGTATTGTTGTTGTTGTTTTACTGATGTATTTGGGCTCGGCCTCTTGTAGGCCGCACCGAGTCCTTCGGGAGATGGTAGCGGGGTACAAATAAAGGTTTATTATTATTATAAGTACTTTGTGCTTTTCCTGCATGGTACGGGGTTGGACTAAATGGCTTATATGGGATCAATAAACAATCTTTTGGTTTGTGGTTATATCTGAGAGCACAAAACAATCCATTGATGTCACAGCAAAAGGTTACACTGTCAGCTTGGCTAAAATATTTTGTCCAATCTACCTCACAGTGGAGAAATGTTGAGATTTTCATATCAAATGGATAAAGAGTCCATCTTTGCAGCCTTGATCCAAGGAGCTCTGCCTGACTCTTCGATAAACCCAAACCTCTGACCAAATAGTTCAGCTCTGCCTGAGATATTAAATGAGGATCACTGGATATTGATGGCACAAAGTCAGGATCAGCATCAGCCTCCATTTGCATCTGATCACCATCCTCTAGTATCCATACCTCTGGCTTGCTTGAGCAAGTTTCTACATGATCAGAAATGTATTTTTGTGGTATTTTAACAGACTGAGTCTCTGCTACATGTTACATAATGTTGGCTATGTCAGTCAAAGATATGCAAATTACTTTCGAGAAATAAAATGTTTTATAGGGTTGTTGTAGGTTTCTTCAGGCTATATGGCCATAGTCTAGAGGCATTCTCTCCTGACGTTTCGCCTGCATCTATGGCAAGCATCCTCAGAGGTAATGAGGTGAGGATGCTTGCCATAGATGCAGGCGAAACGTCAGGAGAGAATGCCTTTAGACCATGGCCATATAGCCCCAAAAAACCTACAACAACCCAGTGATTCCGGCCATGAAAGCCTTTGACAATACAAAATGTTTTACAATAATTGTCAAAACAAAACTGGCCATTTCTCAAAGACTTTATGTGGTGTGACAATTTTGAAGTTATTTATGTGATACAGCATCAAAAAATCTATTTGGTACACCAAAAATTGTAAAGGAAACCCTAGAAGGAATGAGAATCCTTGCTCTAAACTGTGAGGAGGCCCACGAGGGAGAGTAGGCCGAAGCCTCCTCCTGAGTAGAGGCTGAGGGGGGGAAGAGCCCTTTTTTGTGGTCTGAGAGCCAGGAGGAGGCCTGGCCTGAGTTAGGCCTGGCACCAGGGCTGCTCCTGTGCCTCATGGCTTATGGGGAAGGAGGGAAGGAAGGAAGGAGCACCCTCAGGAGGCCCTGTGGAGGCCTGAGGCTGAGGGAGTGTGGCCAACACCTTGGCACCTTCCCAAGAAGCACCCCCTTCTGAGGCTGAGACAGTGTCTCTTCAAGTCTGCCCATCTGAGACAGGGTGACCCTTCAAACATTGTTGATTTAGGCCAGGCCAGGGTGACCATTCAATGCTTGTTCATCTGAGGTTGAGACAGTGTGCCTCTTCAAATGCTGTGCATCTGAGGATGGGGCAGGGGAAGCATTAAATGCTTCTCTTCTGAAGCTGAGACAGTGTGATCAGTCAAGGCTATCCGGCTGAGGCTGAGACATTGTGTGAGAGAACAGGACTATGCCAGTGTGCCACTCCAAGTGGCCAGATACTGGTCAAAGGACATTTAACCAACTACCAAACTCACAAATGTATTTTATCTGTTTGTTTGCTTTGTTCTGTTAGAAATGTAATATAATTGACTGGTTAATCTGACACGACAAATCAATAGGGGAGGAGGAGAGTGGATTGAGTGTGGTCTCGCCAGGAGCACAAAAGGAGCAGAAAATGACCATCCACTAAAAGAGTGCTTCCCAAAATGGCGCCCAAGATGAGGAAGGACTGATAAGGAGGAAGGCAGGTGGGCGCTGGCCACAGGGAGACCAGAGCCTGGCACAGGCCCACAAGCCCTGACCAAGAGGGCCAGAAAAACCCAGAAAGGAAGAGGGACATCAGAGACATGGGGCCCCATATACAGCACTGGGAAAGGAAAGGCCAGGCCCTGCTCACTGGATTCCTTTCCAGAGGAAGCAGGGATAAGACAAGAACAAGCGGAACTGAGGAAAAAGGGAGTTGGAGCAAGGAAGATGCCAGGCACAACTCTGAGGAGAGGTTTTTGGAATGGAATATTACCACTACAGCTCTACATGTGGCCATCTATATAAATAAAAATGTAATGTTCATTTGTGGGATTAACATAACCTAAAAACCACTGGACGAATTGCCGCCAATTTTGGCCGCAAACACCTACTAACCCAAGGAGTGACCATCACGCAAAAAATTTGACTTTGTCATTTGGGAGTTGTAGTTGCTGGGATTTATAGTTCACCTACAATCAAAGAGCATTCTGAACTCCACCAATGATGGAATGGAACCTAACATGGCATCCAGGATCCCATGACCAACATGGGCATTGATGGGCATTGACCTTGAGTTTGGGAGTTGTAGTTCACCTACATCCAGAGAGCACTGTGGAGTCAAACAATGATGGACCAAACTTGGCATGAATGTTCCATATTCCCAAATATGAACATAGATGGAGTTTGGGGGAAATAGACATTAACATTTGGGAGTTGTAGTTACTGGGATTTATAGTTCACCTACAATCAAAGAGCATTCTGAACCCCACCAACGACAGAATTGGGGCAAACTTCCCACACAGAAAATATTTAAGGCCACCCAGTCCATCTCCCTTCACCAGGGCAAGAAAACATAATCAAAGCCCTCATGACAAAGAGCCATCCAGCCATACATATAGATAGAGATTCACACACACACAGATATAGTATCATAGATTTGAAAGGGACCCCTAAAGAAGGACAATTATATGTTGCATGTTCCAGAGTAGGCAAACCAGACCATCACCACATCAACACTGACAAAGAAACAGCAAGAAATACTGTTTACCCACAAGCATAAAGAAATTACATATATTAGAAACCAACACTTTCTAATCACTTCATTTTCCAGATCACCAGACTGGGCCACAGCAACGCGTGGCAGGGGACGGCTAGTAAAGATATCAGGGGAAATCAAAGGAGAGAAACACTTCCCAGCCACCTTCGCTTTCCCTCAGAATCTCCAGAAAACTAGGCCAGATTTGGCACCTCCAGACTTTGCTCAAAGCTCCCTTTTATGTATTTGCCACATAGTCCTGGGTGCGAGCTGTGCTCAAACCGGGCAAGAACATGCCTCCATGGCATTTCTTTCTTTTGAAACCTAATGGCATCAAGAGAGTTACAGGGTCCTGTGCAAAGACATGGTTCTTATACCTCTGAAATTGCACTATGTTATTCTTTTGTGGTAAAATCCTAAATCACCCAGGTCCACTTCGATGTCAAAAGTGATACACATCCAATAGATGTAACTGTAGCTCCCTTTTTTGATAAAAAAGGAGCCATTTCATTTTGCTCAGCCTGAGGATGCGGCCTGTTAAAAGTTACACAACAGGACACTGTGTTTCCTCAAAGGCATTGCATTCTAACAGCAATTCAGGCGTGGTATTATTTAATGAGGGAGAGACAACTTATTTGTTCTTTCGGGTCTCCCCACCTTGTCTATTGCTTGTTTTATTTTTAAATAGTGCAGCTGGAAGATGGCTTCCTCATAGACCCTCTCCCAACATTTTGAATAGTGTTACAACTCAGTGGGATGCAATCATATCTTCTGTTTATTTGAAAAGCACCTGTCTTACAATCCTGATGGATTTTGATGTTTTCAGCTGAACATACAAGCTCCTGTATACTGTTCTCTCTAAAGTATCCTCTTAGCCTTATTATTATTATTATTATTATTATTATTATTATTATTATTATTGACACAAAAGTACAGTATGTCACAGTAAACGAGATCTCTATGCTGGATTTCGTATCACAAAATCACAAGTCGAACACTTCCCAAGTGTCTAGGACTGTGTGATGTATTTTCGAATGATGTGCACAGATCCAAGTAAGGTGGCCTTTTGCAGCTGACTGATCGTGATTTTGTCGATGTTTATTGTTTCCAAATCTTTTGGCACGGCACCCAGTGTGCCAATGACCACTGGGACCACTTGTATGGTTTATGCCAGAGCCTTTGCAGTTCGATTTTGAGGTGTTGATAGTGGCTGAGTTTTTCCTGTTGTTTTCCCTCAATTCGGCTGTCACCTGGTATGGCGACATCAATAATCCAGACTTTTTTCCCCCCACAATTGTGATATCTGGCGTGTTGTGTTCCAAAACTTTGTTAGTCTGGATTCGAAAGTCGCAAAGTATTTTTGCATGTTCATTTTCCACAACCTTTGTGGGTTTATGATCCCACCAATTCTTTATTGCTGGCAGATGGTACTTGTGACATAAGTTCCAGTGAATCATTTGTGTCTTTGTTTGTAGTCCGTCTGTGTGATTTACCTGCAACAGCTGAGGATATTATTATTATTATTATTATTATTATTATTATTATTATTATTTTACTGACACAAAAACACAGTATGTCACAGCAAATGAGCTATATATGCCAGATTTCATATCACAAAATCACAAGTTTAACACTTCCCAAACGTCTATTATATTTATTTATACCCCACTTTATCTCCCCCGAAGGGGACTCAAAGCGACTTGACAGAAAGCCTAACCATTTAAAATATACAAACATTAAAACAGGATTAAATATAAACAGTATTAAAAATTCCCAGCTAAAAACTATTAAAGCTACTAAAAACTTATTCACCTGCTGTTTTGTTCTCTAGCAGTTCCCTTGCAATTCATACCACTTTAGCAGAGATTTGTTTAAAGAGAGCTCTCAGGTGTATACAGCTAATTGAGTGTTCCTCAAATCATCAGCTCTGCAAGGTAGAGGATTCTCTGCTTCCAGGTATCTACTCCAGTGTAGCAGCCAGCAACCAGATGGAAGCCAGAGTGAAAAGAAAACAAACAAACAAACAAATAAACAAAAATTGGGCATCTTGAGCACTGTTAAGTATTTCAAGCACTTCCAGGGAGAAATCAGTTTTAAAACAAACATCGATTGAAACAGTGTACTCTTCGCCTCCCCTTCAAAGGAGGCTAAGGTGTTTTCCAAACAATTCGTAGATAAGGCCTATAAGACTGCAATTAGCTGCAGGAGAACAGTCTTCACAAAGTGGGAGTATGAAGACAACAGTTTTCAGTTTGAAAGTTAAAACTGAACGTTTAAAATAAACTAAAAGCAATTAGATATCGGCAACAGAACTTGTCCTTGAGCTCTGCCAAGGCTTCTCCTCCCGTGCTTCACTGGAAGAGTTGAAGTTTCTGAGCACTCTTTAGAGGAAGCAACACATAGCATGCATTACAGTAATCAAGATGGGATGTAACTAAGGCATGTACCATCATGGCCAGATCTGGCTTCTTAAGGAATGGTTGCAGTTGACACACAAGTTTTAATTGTGCAATGGCCCTTCTGGTCAAAGCTGATACCTGGGACTCCAGATTCAATGCCAAGTCCAGGAGGACCTCCAAACTGCGAACCTGTGTCTTCAGGGGAGTGTAACCCCATCCAGCACAGGCTGAATCCCTATTCTCTGGTTTGCCTTCCGACTGACCAGGAATGCCTCTGTCTTGTCTGGATTAAGTTTCAATTTGTTTGCCCTCATCCAGTCCATTGCTTCTGACAGGCACTGGTTTAGGGCCAGGACAGCCTCCTTGACTTTGCCAGTGTGCCATGGGGACACTGGCAAAGTGTGCCATTCCACTGATCCATACACTTCAGAAGTGGTAACCCACTGTGTTCAGCACATTAGGTTGAGCTCAAGTATAGGGTAGAGCTTTCTTTCTATGTCTAAAGTGTTGGGAACAGCTATCTTTTCATATGGTTGGGAAGTAATAATCCAGATGTAGTTGTGCAAGATGGCTAATTCTTTAATGTGATGGCATTAGTTGTTCTCAGATTTAAAATGATACATTTAGGCAATTTGTGGAAATCAGGCATGTAGCCGGGGGGGAGCTTGAGGGGCTTCAGCCCCCCCCCCCGAAATTCTCATGGTGGTTCGCGAAAAGGCCTTACTGGTGCATTATTTAAACTGTTATGTTTATTCATATCATGATCTGATCACCATACTCAATATATCCCATATGCATGGGGGTATTGGAGTAATGATACAAAAGGTTTGCTAGGGTAGACCCTCTTTCACTCAGACTCAGCCCCCCCCCGAAACTCAGCCCCCCCCGAACCCCCCCTAAAAAAACCACCCCCCCCCCCCCCCCCGAAACGAAATCCTGGCTACGGGCCTGGTGGAAATGATCCTCTGAGGAAAAGGCAGGGGGAGGGGAGAGTAGGTGGTCTCCTTTTTTTTTTGAAGGAACAGGATTTTGACCCATGTTGCCCTGGCCCTGTGGAGTTGTGAGAAGGTGCCCCATGTCAGCCATAAAGTGTAAGGGTCACACTGCCCCATGGCTGGTCAGGGGACCCCAACAAGAAGACCCAACCCCTCATCTCCTGGTCTCTTGGTTACGGTGCACTGTGAAAGAAAGAGCAAATTAACTATTGGGAGACTTCCTCTGAAAGCTTGGCCTCCCCTTCCCCTTGGCAGAAAGACTGTACTCCTGCCTTTTGCTCCTTACCCAGGATTCATAGGACTATGTGGGGCCCTTCCCACATAAGGTATTTTCAGACCAAAAGGGGGAGGGGCAGGCATGAAGCCCCTCAAGCCCCCCCCCCCCCAAATTCTCATGGTGGTTTGCGAAAAGGCCTTACTGGTGCATTATTTAAACTGTTATGTTTATTCATATCATGATCTGATCACCATACTCAATATATCCCATAAGCATGAGGGTATTGGGGTAATGATACAAAAGGTTTGCTAGGCTAGACCCTCTTTCACTCAGACTCAGCCCCCCCCCTCCCCCCCCCCCCGAAACCGCCCCTGAAATTTTTTTAGCCCCCCCCCCCCCGGAAACGAAATCCTGGCTACGGGCCTGGGGGGTGGATTTCCTTTCCTTTAAATCCCTCCACTGTAATCAATTCATACCAGGAACCTATATCCGTTCCCTTTTGTTATTATTTCTTTAGGAAATCCAACCCTTGCAAAAATATTAAGCAGTCCATCAGCCACTGTTTTCGCTTGCAAGTCCTTCAAAGGTACTGTTTCTGGATATCTTGTGGCATAGTCCATTGCTGTCAGAATGTATCTATTCCCATCCTTCGTCACCTTACAAATGGGTCCTATAATATCGATTCCCATTTCATCAAAGAGTGTCGTCACTATAGGCACTGACTGTATGAATCCTTTAGTCCTGTCATTGGCTTTTCCAGTTAACTGACACACTTTGGCATGACTGACAATAAGCTTTAATTTCCTTCCCCATATTGGGCCAATAGAACTTCTCTTGAATCCTCGCCTTTGTCTTTTTGATTCCTAGATGTCCTCCAAATGGTATATCATGCACCATCTTTAATATTCTCAATCTATATTTCTCTGGTATTACTAGTTGTTTATTTACTTCATAAAGATTATTATTCCTTCTTCTTCTTACAACCCTATATAATCTATCTTTCACAACCTTAAATATACTAGGCTTCTCTGTTGTTGGTTCACTAGACTCCCTCTCTATTTGTCTCCATAATTATCCTAAAGAGTTATCCCCTTTCTGTTCTTTTTAAAAGGTTTCAGCCTGAGTATCTGTGAATTTATCTTTAAAAGTGTATTACTTTCATCTCTAGTGTGGGAAGTACCTTCTTCAGCAGAGCTATCATACTCTCCTTCTGACTCTCTATTCCTAGTAACTATATTAACTTTTTGACATTCTTCATACAAATAATTTTCAATAATAAATGGAACTTCCAAGTCCTCCACACCTACTTGCCAAACTCCTTTGTACTCCTTATAATGCATAGGGATTTCTGCTACCAAAGTCTCAAAGGCTGGGCCATAAATCCCTTTTAATAAATACTTCCTGTTAGGCACAATTTGTTCTGGTTTTACCATTTGACTTCAGATTAAAGATACCTGAGCCCCCGAGTCTCTAAGTCCTAATGTTTTGTTTCCATTTACTATTATATCTTCTTTGTAATCCTGATCATCAATTTCTCGTACGTCCAAACTCTAAATACTTTATTTATCTCAACTGGTTTTACCCCATAACAAGCAGTTCGCTACAGACTCCTCTTGAATGGAGCCGTCACTCCTTGCATCAGGGCCCAGCCACGGTGCTGATACCATCCAGAAACGCTGTAAAGGAGAGAGAGGAGACTTTGTTAAATTCTGATCCTCTCCTCTTCGCAGAAGTACAGTGCTCCTGCCTTTCCCTCCTTACCCAAGTATCCAAATCCCAAGTGTCCTTTGGAGCCAGCAGTCTCAGGCTTTTATTCTAGATCTTCAATTTCTATGTCTGGTGTTGCACTAAGATAAACAAAAACATGTAAGAACATAAAACCCAAAGACTCCTCCAGCTCCACATGAAGACCCAACCCCCACCCAAAAAGGGAGACGAAGTTACTTCTCTTTCTGAGGCTGCTGGCTCCAAATGTGTCCGTGCAGAGGTCTTCCTCGGACTTCTTAGTGATGGTGCACTGCGAAAGAAAGAGAAGAGCAAAGTGACACTTGGGAGACTTCCTCCCTTTCCCCTTGGCAGAGAGACAGTCCTCCTGCCTTTTGCTCCTTACCCAGGATTCAAAGGACTCCTCTTGAAGGGAGTCCTCACTCCTTGCGTCCGGGTCGGGATGCGGTTCTGATACCCTCCAGAAACGCTGTAAACGAGAGAGAGGAGACTTTGTTCAAATTCTGATCCCCTCCTCTTCACAGAAGTACAGTGCTCCTGCCTTTCCCTCCTTACCCAATTCTCCAAATCCCAAGTGTCCTCGGAGGAGGATACTTTCGCTTCATCTGGTTCACTAGAAAAGAAGAGAAAACAGCAAAATGTCAGCAACTGAACCTTGATCAAGGATGGTCACTAAAACACCCGTGAATTAAATTAAAACAAGTAGACGAGAAGGAGAAAGGGGGATACCTGGCTGGAGCCACTCGATTACTTCTCCTCCTCCAGCAGCATGAGAAACAATCACCACAAAACTTCCTGATGTTCTGCAAAGGAGAAAAGAGGACAAGATCAGAGGGAAAAGGAGGGAGTTGCCTTGCGAGAGCAGCTGTTTTGGGGCCAGTGCTGTTTTGGCTTTACAACAGGCAAACACCCAAACACTTCAGGAAAAATGGAAACTCTTCATGGAATTTATAAAGAATCAGAAGAAGATGACTATAATATGATATGCTGACTAAAAACACTTTTAAGAAACTTATTATTGCTTTTATTTCTATAACTATATATCTTACACTTTTTCCATCCCACATCCTCTATCACCTAAGAGACTTTGGAAAATTGTTGGCCGTGGTGTTGATACCCTCCAGAAATGCTGTAAACAAGAGAGAGGAGACTTTGTTCAAATTCTGATCCTCTCCTCTTCGCAGAAGTACAGTGCTCCTGCCATTCTCTCCTTACCCAAGTATCCAGATCACTGTCCTCGGAGGAGGATACCTTGGTTACATCTGGGTCACTGGAAAAGAAGAGAAAACGGCAAAATGTCAGCAACGGAACCTTGATCAAGGATGCTCAATAAAACACCCGTGAATTAAATTAAAACAAATAGTCGAGAAGGAGAAAGGGGGATACCTGGCTGGAGCCACTCTATTAGCTCTCCTCCTCTGGCAGCACGGAAAACAATTCTCACAGAATTTCCTGATGTTCTGCAAAGGAGAAAGGAGGACAAGGTGAGAGGAAAGAGGAGGGAGTTGTCTTGCGAGAGCAGCTGTTTTGGGACCAGTGATCTTCCCATGGTAGCTTGAACTCCAAATGCCCCCAAACCTTTATTCAGATGGGCTATTCCACCTCACCCAATATTTCATTGAAAAGCGGGGAAGAACAGCATCAAACTTCCCCTCCCGGTGATCTAGAGAAGGCTTTCTCACACTATTTCCACCCACTTTCCTTGCCTCCAGAATTACTATGAAGCCTGTCAACTGGCTAGATTACTAGAATTAGATATTGGAGAGCCCAAAAGATGGGTTAGGATAGAGAAATTAACAAACGGGTGGGAATATGAATCTTGCATTATGGGGAAAATTGGGGGAAAAGAACTAAAAAAGATAAAAGGAGGCCCCTTGTTATCAACAATGACCTGTTGGGGAAAATGGCAAAACAAACTCCCACTAAATAAAGCATGGCCCGACTTACCGGGCCAAAGAAGTTGCGGTGCAGGGTGTCCCCCACCTCCATTCTAGCCTAGGGGGGGCTTCTTCCTCCCAGAAGCCCCCTCTGATGGCGAGAAGGATTCCCGCCGGTGGGTCAAGGGAGCCAATGGTCAATTGACCACGCCCACCGCAGGTGAGGCCTTAGCTAGCCTCTCCCTCTTTCCGGTCAGCCTTCTTAAGGCTGCCCAGGCTCCCCAGTAGGCACTTGGCCTGCAACAGCTGATCCATCCCACCCACCCTGCATGCGGTCTATGTTTTCATTGGATGTTAATTTTGTTGATGTTCACCTTTTCACGGTTACCTGTTAACAGTTACTTGTTTGTTGTATGCTTCTCGTCACAACTCCTTGTTGGACGTGGGGCATGGGCCCTGGATCTGGTTTGGTATCCCCCCTAGCGGTTAGGGGGGACGCCCGGTGGTCCCAGGGGTGCCGAGTTGCGTTTTCCTGGTATTGTGCCGGCGGCACCCTGGTGTGTGCGGGATCGGGCAGTATTGGGCTGTCCGATCATGATCCAGGACCCATGCTTGGCTGCCAACCCTTGTTCCTGTTCGCAATAAATGAGTTGTGGCCATTGTTCATCCCACATCATGTGTGAGTGTACTTCTTGGGTTGGCTGTGGGAGGTGTATCGCACTTGCACCCGCAAAAAATAGACAAGCTCCCAATAGGTTCCATAGGCAACAGAAAACACCAGCCATATCACAATATGCTAAAGAAACTGGAACAGAACGGAATAACAAAGATTGAGGACTTACTAAAACCAGATGGGACTGTAATTCAATGGGAGGAAATAAAAGATAAATGTGGGTCTTGAAAATTGGTTACAGTGGGGAGGGCTGTCTAAAAGGCTAACAATATTGAAGACTAAGAAAACCTCAGAAACAAATTTTGACAAAAAAATAAAATGGAAAGTTGAGAAGGAGAAAGGAATCATGGGATTTATATATAAAATAATTACAGAAATACAATATAACACAAAATCTACCCTAATAGGAGTCTGGAAGGAGGAATTAAGTTGCAGTGAGAGAGAAATAGACAATTGGATAAATTCAATCAATAAAATAAAATACCTAAAGATTAAAGAAATGCAATGGAAAATACTGACAAAATGGTATAGAACTCCTGCGCAACTGGCGCATATAATGAAAACGTGTCCAAAATTATGTTGGCACAACTGCGAAAAAATAGGAACATACGCCCACATGTGGTGGGAATGTGAAAAAATCCAAAAGTTCCAAGAAATAATCAGGAAGGAAATGGAGGAGCTATTAGGGATGAATATAGAATGGAACAAGACTCAATTTTTTACCCAGAAATTGGAAAGTAAAGGGGAATATAAAGAAAGTGAGGAAATAATAAATCACATGATAGAGGCAATCAAAGCCTCAGTGGCCCTAGGCTGGAAGGACCACAAGAAATGGGATATAAAAACTTGGTATAAATACCTAGCCGATTACCTTCTCCAAGATTATATTAGCGAAAGGAAAAGTTACTATATGACGGGTCGAAGGACATGGGAAGCAAAATGGAAGGGTCTCATACAGAATAAAGGATAAAGATAAATATACTGTATTAAATAATACTATTCTCATGATTGAACAATTATAATAAACACAGCAAATGTACTTAACTGTTCCCGGGCGGGGGGGGGGGGGGGGGGGTTGTGGTGGTGGTGGGGACTGGGGAAAATACTGGTATTTTGAATGTTAATTTCAAAGATGGTATGTTTCTATGTATTATACCAGGGGTCCTCAAACTACGGCCCGCGGGCCGGTTGCGGTCCTCCGGGGGCATTTATCTGGCCCCTGGATGTGCTGGCCCACTGTGCCCCAACGGGCTGCCCCTCGGCAGGGACGCGGCCTTGCTGGGCCCTGCACAGGGCGGGCGGGAGGCGCTTGTCAAGGTAGACCTCGCTCATCCTGCACAGCTGCGACACACCTTCCTGCCTGTTTGGCGGGTGGGCGCACAGGTGGCGTCATGTGAAAGGAGTTTATTAATTAAAGGGGCTTTTTACGTGACCCGTTTGAGCGCCCACCGGCACTGTCTGAAGCCTGGCGCCCTACTAAAGCACGCGCACACACACACACACAGCTTCCTTCTCTGCGTTCCTCTCTCTCTGTCACACACATACGCCAAAATGAGCCACCAACTTTCCAACCAACGCTTCTCCCAAACCCTGGAACTAAACTGCTCAAGGGGAACTGTGTGCAGGAGAGAGGGAAAGCGTCCCAAATCTTTCTCCAGCCCCCTTTCCACCTCCCCTGACTTTGAACTGAAAAGCTTCTGATCCCAGGACAAACTCCCTTCCAAGGAAAACGAAGTAAGAGCTCACCCTCAGCCCAACGACCCTCTCTCAAACTTCTCCTTCCATCCTTTCCATCTTGCGCATTTTTCTCCCACTCTTCCCCGGCTTGGAAAACAATGTGGGGAAAGGTTGTACTGAAAAAAACAGAAGGAAGATTCCTAGCAGGAGATCTCTTGATCGAGATTCTTAAGGCAGCAAAGAATGCACCTAATGCAAATCTTTGGCATTCCCTATTTTGCATAGTCTGTCCTTCTTCTGTTCTTGGGCAAGAAATGTGGGTGACACTGTTTGTGGCACAAGCTGACTATTTAGGATATCTGCCAGGAAATCCCAAAGAGTTGTATGGGATGACCCTTATTGTCTCTTCTATCTCTGTTTCTCTGATCAAGGAGATGGATGGGGCAATCAAGGGAAGGGTAGATGGGGTGAACAACAGTAGAGAGCAAGGGGGACACGAGAGGGGAGTTAGAGAAAGGAGGAAGGGATGGTTTGATATATAGGTGCTGCCAGAGAGATGTTTCAAGTGTTCTGGCAAATCTGGAAATGTAAAAAAAAATGTCGAAAGATCCAGAAATATTAGTTGATGATAGGAGTCCATAGGATCAGATTGTCTTATATATATATGATTGAAAACATCCTCCCTCCCCATTTTCGCTTTCAATGACCCACCACTTACACCAACAACAATCTAAACACATTTCTCTTTCCTCTTCTACTTTTGCTACTTTCACAAAACCCTTTTTGCTAAAATATTGGGGGACTCTATGTAAAAATATCCTAGTTAACCAAACCGTTGTATTACATTCAATTGCCAACACTACTGTTCTTTTCTGAAACTACCCACCATGGCCCATCTCTGTGTTTCTTCCTCTGGGTCTTAGTGCTTCTTTCAACAAACCTTTAGACCAAACAGGTTGGAGGTTCAAATCTGGGGAGAGTGTGGATGAGCTCCCTCTGTCAGCTCCAGCTTGCCATGCGAGGACATGAGAGAAGCCTCTCACATGGTAAAACACTAAAACATCGGGCACCCCCTGGGCAACGTTCTTGCAGACTGCCAATCTTCTCACACCAGAAGTGACCTGCAGTCCCTTATGACACACACACACACAAACAAAAACAAAAACAAAAACAAAAAACAACCCTATAAGAACTGTTCATAATATATACAATTGAATCTATAATATGAAAAAGACTCTTACAGCCAAATCACTTTGTGGTGTCAGAAGGTAGATGAAAGGGCATCACAGTGGCTCTGGTCTGAAGCCACCTTCCTTTCCCACTTTAACCCAGAGTTTATCCTCCAGAGATGTTATTGTCCAGAGGGTAGAAGGGCAATAAGAGGAGCCGCTATTGACATCTTATTCAAACCAACACTGATGAGCTTATGAATGAGGTGAAAGTGGCAGGTTCCTTTGATGGGAGTGACCATCTTCTTCAAGGGTTTGGTGGGGGAAGGAAGTGAAGCAGGAAAAAAAAAGAAAATTCAGTGGTGTAGAATGGGTGACACTGGCTTGAGAGTAGTAACTGCTAAAGGGATCTAGAAAGCTTAGATTCACTGGAGCAATGCAGCAGCTAAAAATGCAATGCCATTCTAGGCTGCATATATAGCATAATAATGTTTAGATTGAAGGATAACATAGTACTACTCTTTTTTCATCAAACTAGTAACATTCTGGAAACAATTAATTCCTACGTGAAGCGGCTTAGTTAGCCGGGTATGATTAGCTTGGAGAAGAAAAGATTATGAGGAGGCATGATAGCCATGTCTACATATTAGCAAGGACATCCTATTGAGAAGGGAACGACCTTTAAGTCTGTCTTTTTTCTTTGTGCTTTTTGATTATTTATGTTTTTTTACTGAAACTTAATAAAAAGTTTAAGAAAAGAAACAGAAGCTGGGTGATAGTCTATTAGGAGTGTTTTGATTATGTATTCCTACACAGCTGAAGAAGAGGGTTGGAATGGATTATATCAGATGGAAGCCAGCACCGTCTCCAGGTACAAGGCATATCTTTTCACACAAAAAGCAAAAAGCAACAAAAACAACAAAACCCCAACAACTCAATATCAAAGAAAAAAGAGAGAGAACAAAAAGAAAACACAAATTCCTCAGTAAAGAAGAAATGTCTCCACTTAACAAAAAAAAACACAAAACACTCCAAATGCCTCTGTTTTTGTTTTTTAAAAAAAATTATTCAGTTTTTGGTTACACAATAGGTTAAAAAAGAGGTAGTGGGGAAGGGTGGGAAAGGGTGGAAAGGGTTGGAAAAGGTTTTTTGGAAGTGGGATAGGGGTGGAAAGATGGGGTCGGGAGGTGGAGTGGGGGGGGGAGAGGGGGGTTGATAAAGTAGGTTGTGTGTTCTGACTTCCAATCTTCTTCACTACGATTGTTGATAGTTGTTGGTTCATCAAAGTTTCTCTCGCTTGATTGGCTGACCCTTTCCTAATGGCTTCCTTAAGAGCATTATATTTTTGTTCATCTTATATCTATTATCCATTTCAGGTTTTTTTTATTTATAAAATTCTTTACTGCTGACCTGTCTGTTTTAGATATTTTCAAATTCTGCTTTGAGCTCAGCAATTGGGTTAATTTGTCCATGTTCATAATATCTGCAATCTTCATTAGCCATTGTTCTTGTGTTGGAATCTCCTTTGTTCTCCAAAACCTCTCATAGTTTATTCTGGCCGCTGTCACCAAGTAATTAAAGAGTTTGTCCTTGTTGTGATCCATTTCTAAGTCAATCGTTCCTAATAAGAAATGTTCTGGTTTGAGTTCGATTTTTATGTCTATTATCTTTTCTATTTTTTCGTGAATATTTCTCCAATAGGATTTTGCCACCTTGCAAGTCCACCACATATGGTAAAATGTCTCCATTTGTTCTTCACATTTTCAGCATCTATCGTTGACTTTTGGATAAAATTTCACCAGTTTCTGAGGTATGATGTACCACCTGTACATTATTTTCAACCAATTTTCTTTTAAATCGAACACATATACGTATTTTATTTTCTTGTTCCAAATTCTCTCCCAGTCTTCTAAGTTGATTGAATGTCTAATAGTTGCAGCCCATTTAACCATACAGTCTTTAATTAAATCTGTTTCTGTAGACCATTCTAGTAGTTTCTTGTAAATTTTAGTTATTGTTTTGTTTTCTGAATTCAGTATTTTATTCCAAAAGGTTTCTTTATCCATAAATCCATTTTTCTTTTCCTTTATATAATATTTTTTGTTGTCTATATTGAAACCACGAGATTCCTCTGTCCAGTAAATGTAGTTCCTCTTGTGATTTTAGTATGAACTCCTTATCTTGTTTTATCAAGATGTCCTTGTATGTTAGTCAACTTTCTTGTGCTGTCTCTCTTTTGTGATTTGAATCTTGTGGTAATAACCACATTGGTGTTTTACAATAGAGCCTTTCTTTGCATTTTCTCCAGAGGGCTGATCTAATGAAGTTATTTCCAAAATTGTTCTCTGTCTTTTTCCTTTGGTACCATAGGTACGAATGCCATCGAACAGGCTTTCAACTAAGCAGTACAATTGATTGATCATTGGAATATGGATTAATGGACAACGAGATTGGATGCTGATTCTATTGATGAGACGTGATGGATTGTTATTTTCCTGTATTGTTGTATTGATTTCTGATGTTAATTAATGGATATTACTGTTTTAAATGATTAATGATTTTGTACTGTATTGTTGATACTGGTTGTTAACCGCTCTGAGTCGCCTGATGGCTGAGAAGTAAATAAATACAAGTGAAGTAAATAAATAAATAAATAAATAAATAAATAAATAAATCCACCTCTTAGATCGAAACCTTCCAGATTCATGATTCCAGTATTTCTGAGGGTGCCCAATCTTTTATCTATGTCAGTCCTCCTGCTTCATAATACAGTTTTAGATCTGGTAACTCCAAGTGCATCTCTTTGTCAGGTACACATACACAGGATTAGAGGCAGACAGAGAAATTGAGATACCCATCTTTCTTTCAAAGTAGGAAGAAAGACCAATGAAGTTCAGGAGTCTCCCAAGTCAAGCAGAGTCAGCAACTCTGATGTACATGCCTACATTCAACAAGGCAGCTTTCCTCACACTCTCATTTCTGATGAATAGGAACACACACACTCACACACATTTAGGGCACCCATTCCTTTGTTCTCAGAGGGTGTGTGTGTGTGGGGGGGGAGGTGTATGTGTGTGTGTATATGTATATATATATATATATATATATATATATATATATATATATATATTCATAAATAAATAAATAAATAAAATAGTTAAATAAGGGGAAAAGTGATATAGAATAGGATGGTGTGGGGAAACAGGGAGAAAGAAACATAAAATTAAATAAAATTAAAAAATTAAAAAAAGGAAGAGGGAGTGGGAAAAAAGGGGGGATTTCAGCTTCTACTCTTCATCTCAGAGGTTTGTTTTTTTTTGTCATGTCAGGAGCGACTTGAGAAACTGCAAGTCGCTTCTGGTGGGAGAGAATTGGCCGTCTGCAAGAATTGGCCGCCCAGGGGACGCCTGGATGATTTGATGTTTTTATCATCCTTGTGGGAGGCTTCTTTCGTGTCCCCACATGAGGAGCTGGAGCTGATAGAGGAAGCTCATCTGCCTCTTCCCGGATTTGAACCTGCGACCTGTCGGTCTTCAGTCCTGCCAGCACAGGGGTTTAACCCACTGCGCCACTGGGGGCTCAGAGGTTTCTCAAGGGTTTTTTTTTTTAGTAGTGGTGTTTTTCAAAAACTCAACAGCTTTTGCCTTCTAGTCTCACTCAATTTCATCCTAGTGAGCCTGAACCTTGTGTTGTAGCATCTTAAGGCTCAGAAGGACTTTCTTGTCTTGGCCCCAAAAGCCTGGTTCTGAAGTGGGGGGTGCCCTTGATGGGGCCAATGTCTGGCAGGGAGGTTGCTTCACCAAGGAGGCCATGTCTCTCTTACTCAGCACAATATTCAGAAGATCATCATCACCCATGACATTCACAGCTGTCAAACCTGGTGTCAAAGTGATGGAAACATCCAGTGTTTGGAAAGTCTCATCTACAGCAGGCGGGCGCAAAACTTGGGGAAAGGGTGAAAGTTGGTGGCAGCTGAAGGCTGGGGAAAACCAGGCACGGCTATAGAAGTGACAGAAGCAGGGTACCACAGAGTCAGGGTGCAAGGATAGGGAAAAGGTGCTCAAAGGCTTAGGATCACAGAAATAGGAATGGAAAAGGCACTCTGAGACTTTAGGAACTTTTGTTTCAGGGTGAACGCCCAGGAGAGAATGATTCCTCAAGATGGAGGGAAGCCAGCTCCTCCCACAGACCCATTGTTTTGGATGCGTTTTCCATGGACTTTGGTTCTTCCGATGGTCCCCAAAGTCAAATAAGTCCAAGCTGAATTAAAAGTCCAAGATTTTAATTCTGTTTACGGAAGCAGATGCGCGGCCACTTCTTGGCACATATCCCTTCAAATCATGACAGCTGCATGCAGTCCGAGTGAGCAGCTGACCCTCTTACAACTAGCACAACCATCCCATGGAGCTGTTCTGACAGTGTTTCTTTTGCAATCCCTCACATTTTCTAATCTGTAGCCCACATCTCAATGCTTTGGCCAGAAGACCCACCCTAATCATCGCCTACCAGTATGCAACAATACCCATTTCAGGAAAGCAGGTTTGGGCTGATCTGGCTGCCTGCGTTTGTTGTATCCCTGACAATCCCCAAACTGTTGGGCCAGATTAAAAATATTAGGCCTGCTGCAAATCATCCAGTGGACACATTGATTGCAAATAAAAATACCAACAACAACAATCATAATATTTTATTTATTTATTGTGTCTTCATTCAGCCCGAAGCGATATACAACATTTAAATACATCTATAAAATCACATATTAAAACATATTTAAATTGCAACCCTGAAAGCATATTTTAAAACATATACATTTTAAAATGTATGACATAAAATTAAAACATAATAAACACAGAATATGATGTCAAGGCGATAGTTAAAACAGACTGAATTTTAACAGGCAACCATTGGAATCTCTCCTAGATGTTCCTATAAATAGTCTTGCCAACTTGTTTGCAACTACTTGGAATTTCCAAGCTTGGTACCGATGTATTTATTTATTTAACAGTTTTGTATACCGGTCTTTCTCACCTCCGTTCGAGGGACTCAGGCCGGCTTCCAACCTCAATATTACAGACAGTCATTAAAACATCATATTCTAATTCACACTAAAACATTAAAATAGCAAAATACAATCATATAATTACAGTGGTCAGTCATCATAAAAAATCATTATCTGTCGTCATCCATCCATATCACAGGATCATGGCTCATTCGTCGAATGCCAATCCCCAAAGCCAAGTTTTCACCTGTTTCCTGAACCTTAAGATAGAAGGGGCAGTTCTGATCTCCGCTGTAAAGCGCATTGCAGGACTCCTCCTTGAGGAGGAGCACCACCATTTTAAGATTCTGCAGTTCTTGGAAGGGGCACAACTGGCATTTCATTCAAAGCCGGTTCTAAGAACGCCTGGCCATTGCATCTACCTGGGCTTACATTTCCTTAGCTAAAAGTGCTTTTGAAAGCATGGAGAAATATATTTGGGTGTCATTAGTGTAATGATAGCACCATGCCCCATGCTTCCAGATGGTCTCTCTTGGCACTTTCATGTAAATGTAGATGCTATGAACCAAATTTGAAAGTCAACTAAACTTTGATCGGGACACTCACTTCT
The DNA here is from genome assembly GCF_025583915.1 of Anolis sagrei ordinatus. Taxonomy (NCBI): domain Eukaryota; kingdom Metazoa; phylum Chordata; class Lepidosauria; order Squamata; family Anolidae; genus Anolis; species Anolis sagrei. The sequence continues at coordinate 99,488,289 of NW_026847549.1, forward strand.
AGAACAAGCAATCCGAGTGCTTCTTGATAAAGATGAGAGGAATAGTTTACTGAAGTTCACAAGGGGTTTTTAAAGTTCACAGGGCCATGAAATGTTCAGTGTGCGAATGATGGGATTTGGAGTACCTTTAACTAATTCAGCTCAGACTTTCACAGACCACTAAGACCTCCAAGAATGACAGATCTGAACCAAACTTGGCACACAGAACCTCCATGACCAACAGAAAATATGGAGGGGTTTGGGAGGAATTCACAGTAATAGGAGGCTAGTGTTGCAAGAGACCTCCATGGGCCATCCAGTCCAACCTCCTTCTGCCTTAAGGGGGGAAAAATCAAAACACTCCTAACAGATGGCTATACAGACTCTGCTTAATATTATTATTATTATTATTATTATTATTATTATTATTATTATTATTAGAATCCTAGAGTAGGGAGAACTCCAAGGGCCAACCTCCTACTGGCATAAGGGAAAAGCACAATCAAAACACTCCTGATAGATGGCCATTTAAACTCTTAATAATAATAATAATAATAATAATAATAATAATAATAATAATAGAATCATGGGCTAGTCTGGTGGTATGGAAAATAAAGTCATGAGAAGCAGCCAGGGTTTGAAGCTGCAAGGCTTTTCAGTGATATTCATGCTGGCCAAAACACTCAAAAAAGCCTCTGTGGAACAGAGGCTGGGTGGCCATCTGTCAGGGGTGCTTTGAATGTGATTTTCCTGCTTCTTGACAGAAAGGGGTTGGCCTGGATGGCCCACCAGGTCTCTCCCAACTCTAGGACTCTCTGATTCTATATTCTTCCCTTCCCTACACCAGTTTACCCCTTTCTTTTTGTTCCTTCCTTTCCTCTTCCATTCCTTTCCTCTCCCACCTCTGCCTCCCTCCCTCTCTCCCTTCCTCGTATTTTCCTTGTTTTCCTTCCATTCATATTCTTCTCTTCACTAATCCTTTCCCCTTTCTTCTCTCCTTTCCCTTTCTTTCTTTTCTTTCCTTCATTCTTCTTTCCTTCTCCTTTTCCTTCCCATAATATTCTTCTCTTCTCTTCACCAATCTCCCCCTTCCTGCCCGCTTGCCTGCCTTCCCTCCCTCCCCTCCCTTTCTTCCTCCCTCCCCTCCCTTTCTCCCTTTCTCCCTTTCTCCCTCCCTCCTTCCCTTCCTCCCTCCCTCTCTCCCTCTCCCTTCCTCTCTCTCTCTTTCTATGTCTGTCGGTCTGTCTCTCTCTCTCCTTTCCCTCCCTCCCTTTCCTCTCCCATCCATGCCTCCTTTCCCTTCTGTCCTCTTTCTTTCCTTCTTCCTTTCCTTCTATTCATATTCATATTCTTCTCTTCTCTTCACCAATCCCTTTCTTCCTTTCTTCTCTCCTTTCCCTTTCTTTCCCTTTCTTCCCCCCTCCCTTGCGAGGCAGTTTGTAAGGGTTTTTAAAGGTTTTTAGGGGGGGTGAAAGGGTGGAAGGGGGAATGTGGAGCCCAAGTGGGGGAGTTGCTGGTCTTCCCATGGTCCGCATCCTCCCTTCACCCAATGGGTCTCGGGGGGAGGCCGCTCATGCAGCCAGGCTTGCCTTGCAATCCTCCAGTCTTGGGGTGAGGGTTGCCTGGTGGCCACTTGGACATCATGGAGCCAGTGCAGTGGCTCCAGCTGCTGCTGGGGCTTGCCTCTCCAAACCTCCATGCCCTCCGTCGGGCCAGGCCTTCTCCTTCCTTCCCTCTTTCCTTTCCTCAATCCCTCCCCTCCTCAAAAGAAAGAGGACTCTTCCTTCCTGCATGGAAATGGACTCCATAACTAGGTTTTTCTTCCCTAACAACAGTTGGTGCATCATTTTTCTCGTGCGCTGGAGCATGCTTTTGTGCATGCTCTGTAAAATATTTTTCTTTTTGAGGAGTTTTTCAGTTATTTCCCCCTTCATATTTAAAGGTTTTTTTTTCTTTGAAAGACATAGATTGGATTAGTATGTGTTTTGCTGCCAAATTTGGTGACATTCGGTCCATTGGTTTTGTTGCTTTTAATGTCCGACAAACAAACAGAGCATTTTTATATATATAGAAGATGACTATACTTTGTACTATTTATAAAGCTTTTACCAACTTTTCTGAGTTTTGGCCATTTTGCCAAATTTGATTCCGAGATTGATACTGGAATGGCCTAAACAAGAACAAAAATATAGGTGAAAAGTGGCCTTGGATAACAGTCTGCCCAACGGGGACAACTGTAGATTAGACCATTCCATTCACTTTTGTACAATATAACTAGATATGTACTTGTAACTGATGGGTCCATTTGATTTTGCAGGCCATGTATAATGTATTAGAGTCTTTTAAAAATTGTTCTTTAATTTGTTATCAAATTAATTCGATTTAATTGTCTAAATGTTTGTTTATGTTCTATGTTTAACATGATATTAATTTTCAAATTTACAGTTATATGTTTTTTTTTATTTATTATGCTTGGTTTTGCATATATGTTGGCATTGAATCTTGCCATTATCCAATATACACTGCTTTGAGTCCCCCACCCAGGGATGAGAGATGTGGTATATAAACACAGTAAATAAATATCACTGGTTTCAAATTTTGTTGGGCAACTATCCTATTTGTATAGATTCGGAAAGAGGCCATTGCTTCCCTGGGCCTTGGTGCCCCTTTGTTTACATCATTGCCATAAGAGTGCAGTTCGGAACTGTTGTCAAGGTCAAGGCAAAGGGCAGATTTTCTGATTCTCTGTCTTGGTGTGACATCTGCCAGTTCTGTTTCTGCTGCCTCCATCCGTTACCTGCTAATATGCCCTTCAGACTACTACTTAAAGTAACTGTTTGGCCCTTTGGCACTGATGGGGCAGGATGGGGACAGGGAAAGCAGGAAAGAGAGAAAAGGTTAACAAAATAATGGGAAAAGGGGGAGGGGTAGTTATTGTTAGTGGCCAAAATCGTTACAAATATGTTTGCCGCAAAAAAAGAGGGCCTGAATTTTAGAGTGGGAGAAGAGACAATTATCAGTGTCCAAAGTTATATATCTCTTCATGTGAATTACAATTACAAGAATGATGTAAAATGTCAAAAATGCCATGTATCCACTATATCAAAGAGAGGAGGAATATGGTCACCAAACTTTAAGGCCAACAGTCATATTTTCCAGGCTTCTCCCCCAGCTCTTGTCCATTAAAAGGTCATCTTCATCATTATTATTATCAAACTATTTGTTTTAAATCCTTTATCTAATTTTAGTTATTACGTGATCAATCTAAACATGAAATTTAATCTGTTAGTAAGTTAGCATTTATTTGCAAGAACTTAATGTTTTGTTATCATCATTTCTTCCTTTTTGAATAACACACAAAGTGTGTATATCTCTATTTTTTAAAAAAATCTAAAAATAGTAAGAGAGATAAAAAAACCACATCCATTTTAATGATAGAGGATGTGGGATGGAAAATGGGTAAGATATATAGATATAGAAATAAAAGCAATAATAATTTTCTTTAAAGTGTTTTTAGTCAGCATATCCTATTATAATCATCTTCTGATTCTTTATACATTCCATGAAGAGTTTCCATTTTTCCTGAAATGTTTGGGTGTTTGCCTGTTGTAAATCCAAAACAGCACTTGCCCCAAAACAGTTGGTCTCGCAAGGCAACTCCCTCCTCTTCCCTCCGACCTTGTCTTCCTTTCTCCTTTGCAGAACATCAGAAAGGTCTGCAAGACCTATTTTCTGTGTTGCTGGAGGAGGAGAGCAAACAAAGTGGCTCCTGCCAAGTATCCCCCTTTCTCCTTCTCATCTACTTGTTTTAATTTAACTCACGGGTATTTTAGTGAGCAACCTTTATCTTCTTCAGCATAACTACACAAGGTTCCGTTGCTGACATTTTGCTGTTTTCTCTTCTTTTCTAGTGACCCAAATGAAACGAAAGTATCCTCCTCCAAGGACGGTGATCTGGATACTTGGCTAAGGAGGGAAAGGCAGGAGCAATGTACTTCTGCGAAGAGGAGAGGAATTTGAATAAAGAATTTGAATAAAGCCTCCTCTCTTTCATTTACAGCATTTCTGGATGGTATCAGAACCGCAGCCGGACCCGGATGCAAGGAGTGAGGGCTCCATTCAAGAGGAGTCCTATGAATCCTGGGCAAGGAGCAAAAGGCAGGAGTACTGTCTCTCTGCCAAGGGGAAGGGGAGGCCAAACTTTCAGAGGAAGTCTCCTAATAGTCAGAAAGAGAAGTAACTTCTTCTCCCTTTTTGGGTGGGGGTTGGTTCTTCGTTTGGAGCTGGAGGAATCTTTGGGTTTTATGTTCTTACATGTTTTTTTTTTGTTTCTCTTAGTGCAACAGCAGACATACAACTTGAAGATTTAGAAGACGACATAAGAGCCTGAGACTGCTGGCTCTAAAGTGTGTCCGTCGCACCGCCCAGGGTTCATAGGACTCCTCGTAATGGGGACTTCGTTCCTTTCCTCCCGGCTTGGCTGCAGTGGTAATACGATCCAGAAATGCTATATTAACAGATTACCCTCCCCTTGGTAAAAAAAAGTCCTTGTTTTATACTGTGTGTGATTTCTATAGTTGATTTTTTAAAATAAAAATGTAAAAAGTAGTATAATGCTCCACCCTTACCCCAGAGTCATGTAAATGTTTTTATCTCAACAGGCTTAATTGTCTTCCAAGGGTCTGTCTGCGTAGGTCGAAGGAAAGAAGGATGCTGCAGAGACCCAGAGAAGAGGAGGAGGAAGAGTGGCGGCTGCGCTCGCTGAACAGCTGGGAGCCCCGCCAGGTCATTTTCTGCAACCAAACGCCACGGGTGGTGAGCCCCGTCTGCCTGGACTTTGAGGGCGTGCTGCGGCCCTACCTCAGCCTCAAGCCTGGCACCGGTGCAGGATGCACAGCTACCTGGAACACCTTTGGTTGTTCAGAGATGCTGGGACTGATTATAGTCTCCTGGTCAACCAGACAGAGCTGTTTGTGGCATCTCACAATACAAACGGGCAGCCCATATTTGCAAATATTACAGTACCAGTGTTCACTTTGAAAGAAATATGTCTTCAAGTTGTTCGCAGTTGACTACCGGAAATTGGACATTGTTCGGTCCCTGTATGAAGATCTTGAGGACCATCCAGACATTGGGAAGGATCTTCGGCGGCTTTCTTTGGAGAGGTTAAGGAACGAACACCCAGATAGAAATGAAGAGTTTTGGAGACCCAGATAAAAAAGTGTAGAGGGACTGATATCATAATAGAAGTGAAGAATATCTGAAAAAGTTACTTTTGCTAATTAACTGAGGAGCGCAAGAAGTATTAGCTGTGCTTTATGAACTGAACGTGACCCTTTTGTTGTGATATGGGACATAGGCTCCTTCTGCTATAGCTACAATGACATCTTTCTCTGAGGATGCCTATAGTCACATGACAGTGAAATGAGAGGCAGCCATGATGGTTGAATATACTTGACTAAATCTATGTAAACTTTGGTCCAAGTGTGAATTTTTTTCTTCAAGTTGTACATTTGACAAAGATGTTTTCATGTGGCTCCTTCCTTATTTAATCATCTTGTTATAGTCGGTTATGAAACACCTTTTCTTAGTTGAGCAAGTTAAATCTCATACTGAAGGATAAGTTAATCTTATATTGTAACTTCATATGTAATTATTAAGTATGAGAAGTTACTGCTGGGTGGATTTTCTGGGTAGTTGTTTTTTTATAAATCAGTTCTGTTTCAGATGGTGCTTTCAGTGCATAGAATCTGTATTCTTCTATACTTTACTTATCTTTGGGTTACTGTAAAAATAGTATAGTGGAAACAAAGTTGTAAGTTATATTTACTTTCTGAGACTCTTGACACAAAACAAGAACCTTATAAGCCTATTGTGCAGACAACTTACTAAACCTGATCGCAAGTTTCTTCTGAATTATAGAAGTAAATTTAACAAATATTAATATAATAGCCTGGCTATTTTTAGGTGCACCAAGTATGCATGAATCTCTGGTCACAATGTGAATATTGCAAAAGTCTCCTTGCCTTTCCTAACCTCTCCTCAACTCTGTACATTCCTCTACACATTCCTGAGGAATTACAAACCTAGTTAGTAAAATATATTTGCTTTGGTTTATAGAAGCATTACAATTGAACTATTGTCCTATTTTTCAGTATCTTATGTTTGCAACTATTGTGTTTTGTATGACTGTAATTGTCAAATCATTATATATATATATCTTTAACATTTGATTTTGTACACTTAATTCCAGCTAAAAATGCATCTTGAAGAGGAACCGGCAAAATGGAATTGCTAGCAACACCATTGTGTACTTTATTTGTTGAAATGAGTGTTTCCTTCTGTAAAGTTACTGGTTTGTGATGGTGGATATATACTGACTCTGCTCTGTAAAGTTGTTTTTAAATTATTAAAAGAAAACAAACTGATTACCCTCCTCTTGGTAAAGAAATCCTTGTTTTATATTGTGTGTGATTTCTATAGTTTATTATTTAATAAAAATGTAAAAAGTAGTATAATGCTCCTGCCTTTTGCTCCTTACCCAAGACTAATGTAAATGTTTTTATTTCAACAGGTTTAACTCAAAGACCTTGGAGGAAAAAAGTTTGAATTGCCAAAGATTGCATTAATGGAGAATAAGGAAGCAAGGAAAGAAGAAATAGAAGTTTCATGTGAATTCTATAATTAATATATTTGTAAAATAAAAAAAATTAAAAGTAGTATGAAAGGCTCCTGCCTTTTTCTTTCACTCCTTACACAAAAGTCAAGAACGCGATCCAAGGAAGAATTCTGAAATTGATCTGAAGCACTCAAGAAGAAAAGAAAACAGCAAGATGACAGCTACTAACATCTGAAGGAGATCAAGTATACGTTATCACAGATACATTGTTGAAAAACTCCAGGAAACTATGTAGATGGCAATGTATTGTTGAAAAACTCCAGGAAACTATGTAGATGGCGATGTATTGTCGAAGACTTTCATGGGTGATTGTGTTTCTTCATCAGCTTTCCTATGCAGAAGAGTTGCAAGACCAAGAACAGGCCACGAGAGTCAAGACAAAGATCCACCCAGAGGAAAAGTGTTCTTAACATACATCAAGGGAACCACTGACCACATAGGGAAGCTGATGTAGAAACACAACCTCCAAACAATCTACAGACTCACTAAGAAAATCCAACAAATGCTGCGTTCAGCAAAGGACTAGAGGGATCCTCTGACCTCTGCAGGAGTCTCCCATTTACAATGCAGCTGTGGACAAGTCTACATAGGGACCACGAAACTCAGAATTTCTCAGACACGAATCAAGGAACATGAAGGGAACTGCACAGGCATGTAGCTGGGGGGGGGGGGGGGCTTGAGGGGCTTCAGCCCCCCCCCCCGAAATTCTCATGGTGGTTCGCGAAAGGCCTTACTGGTGCATTATTTAAACTGTTATGTTTATTCATATCATGATCTGATCACCATACTCAATATATCCCGTATGCATGGGGGTATTGGGGTAATGATACAAAAGGTTTGCTAGGCTAGACCCTCTTTCACTCAGACTCAGCCCCCCCCCCCCTGAAAAAACTCAGCCCCCCCCCCCCCCCGAAACGAAATCCTGGCTACGGGCCTGGAACTGCAGACTAATTCAACCAGAGAAGTCAGCCATAGCAGAGCACCTGATGAACCAACCTGGACACAGCATATTATCTGAGAACACTGAAATGCTGGACTACTCTCACAACCTCCATGTCAGGCTACACAGAGAAGCCATTGAAATCCACAAGTATGTGGACAATTTCAACAGAAAGGAGGAAACCATGAAAATGAACAAAATCTGGCTGCCAGTATTAAAAAATACTCTAAAATTGTTGAAGTAAATAAAGAACAACACTCAAAAACAGGGGAATTCCAGACAAGAAAGAATCAGAGCCAGGTAATCACTTCCCAACAAAAGAGTCCCCCAGGCAGTAAGAAGCCAGACCTTGAAACTGCAAGGTCATTAAATGCTATTCAAGGTGGCCAGTTGCAATGTTCTCACCTACCTCAAACAGACAAGGGTTTTTCTCCCACGCTGGACATTGCACAGATATATAAACCCCACCTTCCAAGTTTGCAACAGACCTCACATCTTCTGAGGATGCCTGCCATAGATGCAGGCAAAACATCAGGAGAGAATGCTCCTGGAACATGGCAATACAGTCTGGAAAACTCACAAAAACCCTATGTAGATGAACTTAAAGTACAACAAAGCATCTTCGTTTTATTGACTCAAAGGGCGCACTCAGGAGGCTCTTCAGAGACCTGGCCTGAATTTGTGCCCAGTGGTGCAAGGATTTATAGAATAATAGAGTTGTAGGAGACCACTTGGGCCATCTAGTCCAAGCCCCTGCCATGCAGGAAAAGCACAATCAAATTACTCCTGACAAATGGCCATCCAGCCTCTGTTTAAAAGCTTCCAAGAAAGGAATCTCCACCACACTCCAAGGCAGAGAGTTTCACTGCTGAACAGTTCATTTTCCACAGCATCGCATAGACTAAATTCCACTGAATGCTACACTTAAAATTCAGGAATCTCCTGATCTCACCACTTCGTTTGGACTCAAGTGTAGGAGAGAGAGCAGTCTTTGCATAGTTTTAAGTGTGGGGGCCAGCAGTCTTTTTCAGCATTTCAGGAGGTGGCAGGGAAATGGATTTTTAGAAATCATCGGGAAGTTTGGCCTTTCCTGTAATGTAGTGGCTGCCTGGGCATGTTCCAGAAGCATCATCTCATTATTATCAGAAGCAAGTGGGAATAATGCAATTGGCCCACTTGGTTACCATAGAATAGCCTTGCAGCTTCAAAGCCTGGCTGCAATTATGCAATGATGCATGTTTCCCCTAGTAATTTGTATACGATTATGAAAATATTATACAGTGTAGATGCACCTTTGTTCCCAGAACACATAGAGCTAAGGGACCATCCAGACAGTACCTTTATCCCAGAAGCTCCTGCAGCAATGAGGAGGGTGGCCAGATGCAGTTCTCTGTAAACCAGGAAACAATGACAACAAAAGGCAAAAATCCAGTGATATTCGATTGCAGGGACATCGAGACATGCAAATAGCCAGATATTTGCATGTCTGTATGCCCCTGAAATTGGAAATAATTGGATTTTTTAAATCTTGGTTTGTTCCTGGGTTTTTGATGCTTATTCCTGATTGGTCCGTTCCCAAAAAGGTGACACTTGAGTAGAAAGCAAAAACCTTGTCCTGGGAAGAGGAATTTCATCCTTCACCTGTTTGATGAAGTTTGTGGCAGAGAAATAAAGTTCCTGGGGTACAACAAGTACTTTCACAGTAATTAGTACCCAATGAAAGAGGAACTTTCAAACGAGGCCATTTGTGCAGACAGGTCTCATGGTGTATTTGTACCAGGGAACAACAGGAAGATGTTGCTGGATTATACATGTTGGTTCCTCATTGGGTGTATGCTGATATCATGTGTACAGTAGTTTATGGCCAAAACTTACTACTGGCTGTTGAGACATGGATGTGCTGGCAAAGAATGTAAATACTGAGAGCCAAGGTCATGCAGGTGGCTAATAGGAAAAGCCTTGTGTAACCCAGGAACAACTCTGGGTTGTTTGATGCCACAAGTACACAACCAAATCTGTCTGGACAGATGGCCTGGCAGCCTATAAAAACTGACAATGACAAAGTTCTGTTCCTCACTTGAAAGTTAATTTATTTTAAATAAGCTTGAAAGTGTGTGTTTCTGTTTCATTGTGTAGTGCTGCCTTGGATAGAAGTAGTCCTACTCCAAAATCTTTGTTTGTGTGCCAGAAACTTGATAAAACACATGGAGGACACAGTTTTTTTTTTGTCTACACATAACCTTTAGCAGAGATGCAGATATGCGGATATCCACAAATATGGATAGCTGAATAAAACCTTGCTGTTGGATGCTACAAGTACACAACCAAATCTGTCTGGACAGATGGCCAGGCAGCCAGACTGCAAAAATAGTAGATAATGATTAAGTTCTGTTCCTAGCTTTAAAATGTGTGTTCCTGTTGTACTGCTGACTTGGGCAGTAGTGGTTCAATCCCATGAGGTTTAAGTGTGGGAGGTACTTCATGAAATGTCTAGAGGGAACTGCCGGTTTCCAGCGGAAGTCCTGCCTCCGGTGGCCAGCTTGGGAACCACTAAATCTCAGATCAAAGATGACGTCTGGACAATGGAGGCAGAAATCCCAGGACCAACAGGCGTGTATGTGGACTTCTCCCAAAGTCCCTGGATTTTTTGCCCCTCGCTAAAGTCCATGATAAAGTGCTGTCTGGAACCACCCTAGATGGTATTGGTTTGTGTCTTCTTTTTTCACCTTCTTGAAGATAGGGACAACATTTGCCCTCTTCCAGTCTGCTGGGACTTCTGCTGTTCTCCAAGAATTCTCAAAGATGATTGGCAGTGGTTCTGAACTGGCTTCTGCTAGTTCCTTCAATACTCTTGGATGTGGTTCATCTAGCCCTGGAGACATGAATTCATTCAGAGTAGCCAGGTATTCCTGTCCAAGCATCTGTGGCCCACTCTACATATGGCGTCACTTATGTGGCATGGTCTGTATATCCTCTTCTTTTCCTGGCCAAGACATGTGGGTGGCACTGCTGACAATTTAAAGCAAATGCCAGGACTGGATGATCCTTGTCTCTTCTCTCTCTGATTCTTTGATCAAGGAGAAGAATGAGGCAGACAAGGAGGGCTAGACGGGTGAACAGCCGCGGAGAGAAAGGTTGACCCGGGAGGAGAAAGAGAAGGGAGTGAAGGATGCTTTTCCCTAGGTTACTGGTCGCAGGTGGGTTTCAGATGGGGGGGGGGTGGTCTCTATGTTTCATGCATATGTTGTGGTTGATTATTAACGGACTTTATCAAATTAATATTTTTAATTTCTACCTCTGTGCTACTTTTTCTAAAAAATAATGTTGTTCAATACGCAATTTTATTTTTCAAGTAATTCCCCTCCACTGGCTGCTGTTTGCTACTGGACATAATTCAAAGTGCTGGCTTTGGCCTATAAAGCCCTAAAGGGCTCCGGCACAGTTTACCTGTCTGAACGTATCTCCCTTTACAAACCACTGCGAAGACTAAGAACTTCTAGGGAGGCCCTGCTCTTGGTCCCGCCACTATCACAGGCACATTTGGTGGGGACGAGAAACAGGGCCTTCTCAATGATTCCCCCCCCCCCCCCGGTTCCATTCCTGGCAATATTAGATCACCCCCTCCCACCTGTCCTTCAGAAGGATTGTGAAGACCTGGCTGTGAGATCAAGCCTTTGGCACAGTGCAATGAGGCAATAATAAAATGGTGTCTTGAGATGGTTTTTAAGCAACTGATTTTAAAGTGGAAATAAGTGATTTTAATGTTTGCATATATTTATGGTTTATGTCCCAGCATTGAATGTTACTGTATATATGTTGGGCTCTGCCCTGAGTCCCCTGCAGGGTGAGAAGGGCGGAATATAAATGTTTTTTAAAAATAAATAAAATTTTCCCCTCTAAATGCACCAATGCACTGCAGGGGAAAATGGTAAAACCCAAGTTCTGGGATGAAATGTGGTACAGGGTGAGGCAGCCTAACTTCCTTTTTTAAAATGCGCGCCATTCAGTCGGTTGAAGACGTAGCAGAGCGCTAATGGTTTCGTTTGAGAGGTGGGAGTATAAAGTTTTGTCCTGACACAGTTCAGTCGCCATCATGCATTGAAACAGTGAGGAGCATGCTTTTACCGTTGAGACCTACTTTTCGAGCAGATTTGGAGTGGCCGGCCCGCTCTCCAGATTTGGCCCCTTGTGATTTTTTTCTATGCAGTTTTTTGAAATCCAGTGTTTATGTGAAGGACCCTACAAGATTTGAAGACCAAAGTCCAGGAAGAAATTGCCAACATAACGCCTGCTATGCTGGCAAGAGTCATGGCAAACGCCAGAAATCTGTTTACTCTGTGTATGGAGAATGGGGGACGTCACCTACCTAATTTGATCTTCAAAACTACGTAAAACCAAACTTTAGGTATGTGCCTACATTATACAAAAAGTAAAAAAACTCTGATTCATACAATGGGTTTTATTAAGTTTTGAAAAAAGGAAGTTATGCTGCCTCACCCTGTATATAGTGATCAATTGTTAAGTAAGAAATAAACCCACTCAGGCTTAGAGTTCAGTAAAAGAGTGAAGTATTAAATCTAAGGCCCCAACTACATTACCTTTATATTGCAGATTGAACTACATTATATGGGCGGTCTAGATTAATATAATGCAGCTTAACTGCATTGAACTGTCTACCCTAATCATATAATGCAGTCCAATCTGTCTTATAATTGCAATGTACATGAAGATTAAGACCAGATCCAGACAGGCCTCTATCCCAGGAGAATCCACGTTTTTAAAAAAGCAGATTTTCCTGGGGGCCTGTCCACACCCACCCCAGAAAGTGCACACTTTGTGGGGTGGGTGTCTAGATGTTCTCTTGGGATTGGCCTGGCAGAACGTCTGGAGGCCCTCCCCCCTCCACCCAAGCCCCCTGACCCCTTTGAAAAGTAATAAAAACTTACCCGTGTTCCATTACAAGCCTTGCCCGGCTTTCCTTGCAAGTAGAAATGATGTGCCAGGAGAGCGGGGAGGGAGGCATTTTCCTCCGGGGGAGGGGGGGGTAAGTATTAATATTTTTTATTATATTGCATTATTGTAGTTTGGGTTTTTTGGGTTTTTTTGCATTTGTCTGGGCATTTAATGTTTGCCTTTTTTATGTTGTAAACTGCCCTGAATCTGTATAAGACTGTTTCTGGTGACCAAGTGACAGCTCAATTAGTACAAAATCCACCGATTCTAGGATCTGTATTTCCCCTGGATAAGAAGAGGCATCTAAGTTTTCAACCCAAATTGTTCAACAGATTTCCTAGGTTAGTCTACCTATTTCTTGTACAAGGCGAACTCTGTAAGTACTGTATGGTGTTTGGAGAAGAAGGTGGGGATAAAAGTGGTCATTGGAAGCTTGGTGCATTGATTGCTAAACCATTTGTGTGATGGAAAGATGCAATACAAGTCTTCAATGGACACCAAAAAGCAGAGTACCATCAGAACAACTTATGCTTGGCTGAAAATGGCTTGCTAATTCACACTGGAAAACACCTTGATGCAACTCGTCAACATGATGAAGAAAATAAGAAGAAATCAGAAAGAATGAGCTTTAAATGCATTTCCTACTAAATGAAATTTCTCTCTACCATGCAATGCTGGTTTGTGGCAAAACAGATAGGGGAAATAGTGTTTTCCTACATAAAGATAAATATACATAAAGTGCCAAAAAGAGGCACTTGTAATACGAGAGTTATCCAGAAAGTAATGTTACAAGGCATGTAGCTCTTGCGGGGAATTTTCACTGGGGAGGTTGGTATCACTGCAGTGTAGCGGGAAGCCAGCGGAAGCGAACAAGCAGTGCCTGTCGTCAGTAGCTCAACTGGCATTGTGGTGAAGGTTAGAGATGAGCGTCCTCATTCCGTTTCCTTCCTATCTATCTCTTTCATAGCAATACGCATCCGCACACCAATCATGTAACACAAGAGTTGTTGACTTCATTTGGTTGGGATGTTTTAAGCCACCCCTCTTACAGCACCAATTTCGCACCCAGTGATTATAATCTGTTCCCTAAATTGAAGGAACACCTTGGTGGAAAAACACTTTTCCAACAAAGATGAGGTTAAAATCGAAGTGACAAACTTTTTGAAAAAGGTAGAGGGAGACTTCTATGACACAGGCATCAAAAACTCATCCCACTGATGACAAAATGTATTGAACTGAATAGTGATTACGTGAAAAAATAATGTAATACCTTGTAAGTTTTATGAAAATATATTCATTCTTTGTATTTTAAAAAACCTTGTAACCTTACTTTCCAGATATCCCTCATATAAAGAAGAAATTCCTGCCAATTAAAGCTGTATGATATCTTATTTCAGTCATACTTGCTTTTGATTGTTGATCATTAACATTTATATTTCTGAGGTGTGATGGCTCCTGGTCTACATCTACAAGGATGACACTTTTTTTAAAATGACACTTGGTGATACTGCAGATTCTTTGCCAATCTGGATGCTCAAGCAATGTCTTGGAGGTAGACCCAAACCATATACAGAATGAAACCTTCCACCTCCATATTCTGTGTTAGGTTATATTCCCAAAAACTCAAAACAACAGGATACCCCATCCAAAGTACAAAATATTCATTTGCAGCCTTTCAGTCTAATTCTATATTCTTTTTAAAATGAAGAAATGTGTACACCATATCTGGATAGGTATACATTAACTTTCTGCATTCAGACATGGTACAATAACATAGTTTCTATAAAACATGCTACAAATATATGGAAAGAGGACTAATCACTGTTTGTACTTCATGTATTTTTGTTCATGACCTTCTCAGTCCTGTGGTCTCTTTTACAAACTTGGTTCTTTTATTTTCCATTGTTTTTCTGAAATAGTCTGTTTGCTTGCATCCTGATTTTCATTTTCGTGTGTTTGTTGGGTCAGTCGCTGCTTATTCTTTATGGGTGGCAAGATGCTTGTATTTTTCTGCATGGCCTTCTCATTTCTGTGATCTCTTTTAGCAGCTTTGTCCACGGGCATTTCCAGTTCTTTTTCAGGAGTATCTTGTTTACTAACGTCCTCATTGTCATTTATTTCTTGCAATGATACAATGGATGACAGTTTTTGATTTGTAGCAGACACCTTTTCAGGGGGATCGGTTTTTACTTCTCCGTTGAGATGGTGCCAATTAATTTCATCTATATTTTAAAAAGCATACGGAAATATAAGTTAAAATATGAAAGCATAGACAGCAATTTTTCAGAAATTATTTAGATAAAAATCTAAAATTCTGACAAGATTTCAGAGAATCACATTTGCAAATTCGGAATATTTTCTTTCCATGAGAAAAAATGAAGGAAGGAAAGAAGTGGATACTGTAGTTTACCAAGTAGTGGTTCATAAAAATGGTGAGCTGAATGATAGGAGAATTGACAACTTCATGTTTGGGGTGAAGCAACAGCATTTCCCTATATGGTCCCTAGTTATAACAAAAACCAACACACTTCTGAAATTCTCAGCACAATCTCAACCACAACAATAATAAGTTTAGTAGCAGAGAAAGGCAGCTGTCTCCCATTTCCAAAGCAATCAGCAAGTGTGGATAAGCGTACAGAAAAACCAAAGACAATATTACTTTTTGGTAATTCAATTTTTGTTCCATTTGGCTTCTGGAATGGGAACGCAGCCTTGCTTGGTTACTGAAGCAACTGTGAAAGGGAGAATTGTCAGGAACAGGGTGGCAGACTTATGGGATTACCATGGGCTGGGCTCCTTCAGTGTGGTTTTTCCTTTGCAATGCCTGGTAACATGGTAGCAAACTGGATGGTGAGAGGAGTGGGAAGGGAGTATTGGGATAGTTGCCCGAGGGCTCTTGTGATAAAGATGATTGCATCATGATTGGCAGGTTCTTCTATCAGCAAAGGAGAAGTGAAGTGGACTTCCCTTGGCCATGCTATTTTGATTCTTTAGCAAATTCCAAAACCAAATTTGAGTTTGCAATTTATCTCCTTTGCCATTGCATATATTGGGGCTTGTGCATCCTTGTATTTTGGTATTTGAGGAGACTGGAATCAGACATCAGCAGATACCAAGGACCCCCTTGATTCATTGTATTAGCTGAACAAAATGGTCAACTCTAATGAACTCTAGTTGGACCCAATAACAAGCAGAGAGCAATCAATCTTCTGTCCCTGAACTACGAGAGAGGAGGAAATATGTTTCACAAAGACTATGATGTTCATCTGCTCTTAGAATGCATCTTCCATTTTTGATCATTTCACTTCCTTATTCATCAAAAAATAACCTTGCAACCTTTGTTTCTTAGTATGGATATAGAAATCAAATTGTATTCTAGGTTTTCGCAAAATATTTCATCAGTTAATGCAAATTTAATTTTTGATTCTATACAAGTTATAGTCACATTTTCTAATCCTGAGAATTTTAAGAGAATTTTGTCCTATCTCATCTACATTAGTTTTACATTTGTGCAATTTTGTAAAATACTCTTTATTTGTAAAAAAAAAAGTTTTTCCAAAATCTGTCTGTGTGTCTGTGTGTCTGTCTATCTATCGATCTATCGATCTATCTATCTATCTATCTGCTTGATTTAGGGTATTGTGAAAAGTGCAGTATCATATCTTCAAGTTCCTGTTGCACAGATTCTAGGCTTTGGGCATTAAATCCACTATTAAGATCCAATTCTGAAATGTGAGCTGATCTAAAATTTTTGAGGAGTCATTTTGTGGCCTGTTGTGTCTGCTTTTTGAAGTTGAAAGGGGGAGTCATTTGGGGGCTTTGCAGGGGAATTTACATTTCTTTGTCTTGTAAAACTTTGCTCTCTCTGTTTAGTCTCTAGCCAGCAGTTTCTCTTGAAATGACCATGTTTTTCACAAATCTTATCAATTTTTACATTAAGGTCTTTGCATTTTTGCCTTTAAAACTAAGTTGCATCACCCCTTCTCAACCCTTCTATTAATTCTGCCTTTAGTCAAAAAGGAGTTTTCCATATGGTTATGTTTCAATATGTATGCATGATTCTTTAAAATTAATACACAATTTTCATAACTTGTATATATGCCTCCAAAGATCATATAGATCCCAATTTCATCTTCTTTCTTCTCTAACATTTCTCAATTGATCAATAATAGACTTCACATTTTGTGGACAATTTCCCAGATCATTTTCCTTATCCATTTTAGTGGCATATAATTTCTAGAGTTATCAATTTCTTGGTGGGGGTGGTTCTTATTTACAAATCTTCATTTGACTTCCTTCTAAAAACACTTCAAGTTTCATCTTCCAGCTCAGATGGTCTGTTTTCATCTTGCTTTGGTAGACTTAGAAAACAATCTTGCCTTCCTTTGAATCTTTGCATTTTCAAAAATAGAGTTACACTACTTGTGGCTACAGCTTCAAAAATCCAAAAAAACAAAAACAAAAAAACAAAACCCAAAACAAAACAAAACAAAAACAAAAACAAAAACAAAAAACCAAAAAAACACCTTGCAACCTTCCTCAAAACTTCTTACATCTTTTAGCTCTAGGCACTCTGCACTGGATTAGCAAACTGGGCCAGTACTGTGGCCGATAATTCTTTATTGGTGTAGTGGTGTATGCTTTCCAAAAAGGAAAAAAAACATTCAAAAATAACAAAGTAGCAACAACAGCATTAGCAGCAGTTCAGCAGATCAGAATCTTCTAGTGCCAGCAGTAGAGTGATTGAACTTAAGCAATTCAGGAGTAGAGTCAAGTGTAAAATGTTATAAAGGACATTATTCATAGAGCTATATGTCTAAAGAGAAAAGTTAACACGTCCTAGCTATCTAACTTACTAACTCACAGCGGACATCATGTCTCTTCATGTTCACAGGAGAAGGACAAAAGAGAAAGAACAAAGTGGAGGACTCAGGGACTTGTCATGTGCTCAAAAAAGGTGTGTCCCTGAAATGCATCCGTCTAACCAGTAAGGTGATAGGAAGAGAGAACAAAGTGAAAGGCAGGCACAGAGGCCAATAGGAGAAGGGCTTTCCGCTTCCAACTAACTCATCTGCCTATTTAAGTCCATGATGCAGACTACAAGTTTGTGTAGGATAGTTCTGAGTTCCAACATTGAGAAGGTCAGGTGAGTCCACGGTGGAAAAATGATGTGTGGAGATGAGCTGGGTTAACGCAGGCCAAAACTGTTTTGTCGTAGCCTTGAACATGTTAACCAAAGAAGCTCCAAATTTTCCCTGAAAATCTGATGCAAATCTCCTCCTGTCATGGTGTCAAACTGCATTCATCTGGGAATGTAGATGCATCCAATGGTGTAGTAAAGAGCTGTGAAACCCCACTTGTCACTAGTTTCTTTTAGCATGTACCCAGGTATGCTTTGAAAATATTTTCTGAAAAGAAAGGAAATACCTCTTTTTTCTGGCTGTCCATTTTTATGAAAATTCTCCTTTTTCTTCTCTGGAGTGAAGAAAGATCCATCAGTCTGCTTTGTAGCAGTCCTGGGCTTTTGCTTTACTTTGTGCAACCATGGATCCTGCATCCACACATGGCGCATTGCTTCTTCTGGGGTCATGCGCAAAGAAGGTTTCCATCTTGATATAAAACACAATACAGGGAATACCTAAATTTATTAAGAGTGGATATTATTATCTATATAAATAAAAGTCAAAATATATATGTATGTATGTATGTATGTATGTACATATGTATATATGTATGTATGTATTTTCCAAGATGGCTCCCATTTCCAGAGAGCCCTCTGACTCCTATCAACAATGGATCTGGTATAAACTTGGCACATAGACCCATCCATGACCAACTTAAAACACGGGAGGGTTTGCGGGTGGGGTAAAGTGATTGACCCTTGGAAATGGGAGTTGAAGTCCAACCATATGCAGACAGCACTGTGAACTTCATCAATGATGGACCTGGAGCAAACTTGGCACACATACCCATCATGACCAACTTTAAGTACTGGTGGGGTTTGGTGGACAATGGCAGAGGATGAAGGGAGTTATATTTACCCACAACCTGTGAACCTCACCAATGATTGTTCAGGACCAAAATTGGCACACATTCCCACCATGGCCAACTTTAAGTACTGTTGAAATTAGGGGATGGGTTGGCCTATGATGTTGGGAGTTTGCCAATATCCAGAGAGCAGTGTGAATCTCACTGATGATGGATCTAGACCAGGGCCGTAGCCAGAAAATTTTTTTGGGAGGGGTTGAAAATTTGGGGGGGGGGTTGAAAATTGCACGGGGGGGGGGGGTTGAAACCTCCTAGCTCACGCTGAAGCAAAGAGCACAGCAGGGGGCAGAGCAGCCTTCAATAGCCTGCAGCTCCGCCCCTGTCAACCACCTCCACCAAGTCTGGTCTCCTTAATGAGAGCATTCAACACCCCCCCCCCCCAACTTGGTTGCTTCGCTACATCGGCTATTGCTGCAAGTAATGACAGTGTGAATAAATTGTCAATATTTGCTTGAAATAGTGCTTGCAGTTCTGGAGGGACTCTTAATTTTTTGCATCTCATAGACTTAGCATGGGGATTTGGTTAACCAGTTAAAATTCATGAGTAAACCAGGTTTTTTAAAAAAATCTGAAACATTTTGGGGGGGGGGTTGAATCTAGACCAAGCATGATACACATACCCATCATGAACTACTGATGGGATTTGGGAAGCAGTGACAGATTATGGGAGATGTAATTTACCCACATCTTTATGCATTTTCTAATGGGACCATGTATAACATAACATAAAACAATTACTTTTTCTAATATATAGCATTACCTAACCAAGGCATCGCCAGGTACATAAGCTAGTATCTCTAGAAATGTATGTGTATATAAGCTTTACTACTCATGATGTAACGAGGGACATAAAATTAAATGATGATGATGATGACCATCACCGCAATTTGGCGTCATCTGCAAATTTGATAAGCATGCCTTCCATTTTGTCATCCAAGTCATTGATGTATTGAATAGCACCAGACCCAGGATATAACCCTTTGGTATCCCACCGGACACTTCTCTCCAGGAACAAATTACTATTAAGGTGCTACAAGCTTCTGTTTTGGGAAAACAAAATATTGAGACAAATAAATGTGGCTTCCAGAACACAGATGTATATATATGAAAACATGAAGGCTAGATACCAGGTTTTTGCAAAACTAATAAAAAACCATCTTACACAAGACATTTTTTAATGAAATCCAGAAAAGAAACATCGTAGGTTTTCAGTATGGTGCTCAGATCCCTGGAGTTTGGACTTCTTATTTTTCCTCTACTATTTGTAATGTTCTTTGGAGTGCCACTGGAATCTCGAAAAAAGAAATAAAAATATTTGAAACATATCATCTACATTTGCTATGTTGAAAAGTCAAGTCCACAGTAGATTTAAATCTACAACAGCTAACAATAAAAATCAGTGGGCAATCCTCCTATGATCTTGTTTTCCTGGAAAAGAGCCACCATGTTTTCCTGGAGGTGAAAGTGCCCAAAAATCCCCCAAAAACAAAAACAAAACAAAACAAAACAAAAACACAGCAACCCACCTGTGCTCAGCAGTGTGAGTTGGAGTGTAGTAAGTTATATGCAAAGGTGGGAAGGTCAGAAACTACCCAAAACTTTTGAATTATTAGCTGACAAGAGATTGTGCATATCAGCAATGCCTAGCCGACTAGATGCCACGTCTAAAGAAGTAAAAAAAGTCAGGTTGGAACTAGCCTCTTAAATTGAACTAGAGTATGAATCTATCTTCTGAAATTTTGGCATTTTGTTATATTAAATATGTTGTTGTTGTTGTTCATTCGTTCAGTCGTCTCCGACTCTTCGTGACCTCATGGACCAGCCCACGCCAGAGCTCCCTGTTATTATATTTAATTGTTTTGGGATTTTATGGTTTTATTATTTATTTATTTACTATATTTATATACCACCCCTCTCAGCCCGCAGGTGACTCATTTACTATATTTATATACTGCTTTATTTTATGTTTATTGTGTGCCCACGCTGGTAGCTTTTCAGAAAACAAGGATGGCAGAGTAATATTGATAATAAATAATTTGCAACAGCAATGTTTCAATTGCTGTATGTATGAGCTATGAACCTGCAGTCATCAGACTACTTAATTCTAGGATATAAAATCCAGGACATTACTATATAATTAAAGGACACACAGAAAATAAAAGTTTACACTGAGTTCTTAAAAATAAAGTACAATGTAGGGAGGTGAAAATTATGACCTCAAATGTTTCACGGGAAAGAGTTTAAATGTCAACTATAACCAGGGATTTCTACAACATGCAAAATATTTTGCCTGTTATAATTATGGATTCTCTGTAAGCCAATTGATAATGACAAAAGCTTACCAAAGAACGTTCGCTTTCGGGATGCTGTCTGAATAAAATCGCCTGGTGGAAGGCCTAATATCTTTGAAGGAAAAACACAAACATGCAAATCAAACACATAAGGCGTCTAAAAAATGTAACTCACTGTAAGCATATTAAGTAACTAATGAATGGCCCTTGTTAACATTGCAGCTGAATGAACCTTTATATTGCTCATTGAGAAGACTAAGGGCACATTTACACTAACATTTAATTCAGCTTGAAACCAACTTCAAACTGTGATGGCTACAGAACTCACGCTGACGAGCTCAGAAATTGGTCTCCAACAGACCTCACTACCTCTGAGGATGCTTGCCATAGATGCAGGCGAAACGTCAGGAGAAATGCCCCTAGAACATGGCCCTATAGCCCGAAAAAACCCACAAGAATTCAGAAATTGGTTGTTTGTTTGATGGTTGTTTTATGCTGTTTTGTGATGTTGTTTTATGAATTTTATTGTGTTATATTTTAAACTATGTTGATCGGGCTTGTCCCCATGTAAGCCACCCCGAGAGTCCCTTCGGGGAGATGGTGGTGGGTTACAAAAATAAAGTTGTTGTTGTTATTATTATTATTATTATTATTATTATTATTACTATTATTATTATATTTTACTGACACAAAAACACAGTATGTCACAGAAAACGAGATATATATGCTGGATTTCATATCACAAAATCACAAGTCGAACACTTCTTAAGTGTCTAGGACTGTGTGATGTATTTTCGCATGATGCGTGCAGGTCCAAGTAAGGTGGTTTTTTGTAGTTGACAGATTGTGATTTTGTCCATGTTTATTGTTTCCAAATGCTGGCTGAGGTCTTTTGGCATGGCACCCAGTGTGCCGATGATCACTGGGACCACCTGTACTGGTTTATGCCAGAGCCTTTGCAGTTCGATTTTGAGGTCCTGATAACGGCTGAGTTTTTTCTGTTGTTTTTCCTCAACGTGACTGTCACCTGATATGGTGACATCCATAATCCAAACTTTTTTCTTTTCCACAATCGTGATGTCTGGCGTATTGTGTTCCAAAACTTTGTCAGTCTGGATTCAAAAGTCCCACAGTATTTTTGTGTGTTCATTTTCTATTACCTTTGCAGTTTTATGATCCCATCAGTTCTTTACTACTGGCAGGTGGTACTTGTGGCATAAGTATTATTATTATTATTATTATTATTATTATTATTATTATTATTATTATTAAGTATGCTGCGGGGTTTAAGGCACAACAAGCCACATTGGGGGAAGTCTTGTGTTAAAGCCTGTAATGCGTGAATGAACCCTAAACCTAAACCACATTGCATGGCAAAAATTGGCTCCACAGAATATGAAGTGCTTTATAGACACCAGCCCATGCTGGAGCACTTTGTAAAGTACAGAATGAGGTGGCAAGGCTACCTAAAACGCTCCAAGGTCATAGCTGGCACCAGGGAGCTAAATGACTCCCTGGGACAGATAGTTTTCTTCAATGTCTCTGGAATGCTGATATGCATCTCCCCTGGAAATGAAAAGGGGAAAAATACTGCTCAAGAAGGAGCAGAAGTCAACTTATTCTGCAATGGCCGGAGCGGACACTGGGAAATAACAGTTTCCAAATCCAGCATGCTTTCCAAGTATAAGCATGGGTATTATATAGAGAACTACACACATTCTTTGGGGAATTCCAGGGTTGTGGCCAGGAGACCTCCTGAGGTTATCCATCTGAGCCTAAGTTGTGGCTGTGACAGTTGGCTCAGTTGCAATATGGCTGTCACCTTCCAATTCATTGGCAACAGTGCTACTCCCATTTCTATGCTGCAAAGGAGACAACCGTCCCCCACTTTTTCACTCATTGTGCAACTTACTAACACAGTACAAGCAACAAGCAGATATGGGGACAAAGTTAACAAGAAAATACAGGTCTGCTCCTACAAGCAGTTTTGAATAAGTGAATGTTTAAACCAAGTTACCTCCATAATGCATGCAAGCTGTTCTACTTCGTTTTCTCCAGGGAAAAGAGGGTACCCGGTGAAGAGCTCAGCCATGATACATCCTAAACTCCACATGTCAATAGGAGTTGCATAGGGATGGCCAAGAATAACTTCTGGAGAACGATAAAATCGACTTTGAACATATGTATACACTAGAATAAACAGGCAAACAAAACAAAACAAAAAAACAGAAAAGAGTATCAGAAATCAAGACAGAATAGGCATACTGTAGTTAACAAAGGCTCTAACAAACCCTTCTATACAGCCCTATATCCCAGAATATTAAGGCAGAAAATCCCACAATATCTGCTTTGAACAGGGTTATCTGAGTCCACACTCAGATAATGTGAGATTTTCCGCCTTGATATTCTGGGATATATGGCTGTGTGGAAGGGCCCAAAGACACTGTTTTTCATAGAATCATACATTTGTATGAGATTGCGAGGGCCATTCAGTCCGATCCACTGCCATGCAGGAATACATAATTAAAGCACTTCTGAGAGATGGCTGTTCAGCCTCATTTGGTGTCATCTGCAAATCTGATCAGCATACTTTCCAGTCTATTTTACAAGTCCTTGAAAAGGACATTGAACAGTACTGGGTCTGGGACAGAAGCCTTTGGCACCCCACTCACTATTTCCCTCCATGATAAAGAATCATCATTGGGAATAATTTTTTGAGTTTGGACAGTCAACTAATTCCCAATCCATCTAACAATTGCATTGTCTAGCCCATATTTTACTAGCTTTTTGTGAGAGTATCATGGTGGATCTTGTCAATGAAGATAAACTATATTCCTAGCATTCTCTGCATCTACCAAGTTTGTACTCTTATCATATTTCCTTTCAAGCTTCTCTTCTGAAGGCTAAATATACTCAGCTCTTTAAGCTTCTCCTTATAGGGCATGGTTTCCACACCTTTGATCCTATTAGTTGCCCTCTGGACACATTCCAGCTTGTCAGTATCTCCTTTAAATGGTGGTGCCCAGAATTGGGCACAGTTTTCCAGGTGATGTTTGACCAAAACGGAATACTTCCCTTGATCTAACACTATAATCCTTTTGACGCAGCTTGAACTCCTATTCACTTTTTTAGCTGTTGCATTACATTGTTGGTTCATGTTTAACTTGTGGTCTACTAAGACTCCAAGATCTCTTTCACATGTAACTCTGTTGTGGAGCTGGGCATAAAGTATCTGTGCATTCCAGTTTTTCTGCCTAAATGTAGTATCCTACATTTCTTCTTGTTGACATTCACTTTGTCAATTTTGGCCCAGTTCTATAATCTGTTACGGTCATTTTGAATTTTGATCCTATCTTCCTTTTCCAATTTGGTGTCATTTTCACACTTGATCAGCATGACATGTAAACTTTCATCCAAGTCATTAATAAAGATGTTGAACAGCACTAGGCCTAGGACAGAACCCTGTGGCACTCCGCTAGTCACTTCCTTCCAGAATGAAGAGGAGCCATTGCTGAGCAAACTTTGGGTTTGGCCGCTCAATCCACCTAACAGTAGTATTGTCCAGTCCACATTTTACTAGTTTGTTTGCAAGAAAATTAATGGGGACTTTGTCTGAAATCAAGATATGCTGCATCCACAGCATTCCCTGTATCTACCAAGCCTGTAACTATATAAAAAAGAGATAAGATTAGTCTGCCATGACGTGTTTTTGAGAAATCCATGTTGCCTTTTAGTGATCACATCATTCTTTTCTAAGTGATTACAGCCTGCTTCCTTAATGATCTGCTCCAGAATTTTTACTGTTATTGATGTCATGTTGACTCAATAGTAATTGTCCGGGTCTTCTTTTTCCCTTCTTGAAGATAGGGACAACATTTGCCCTCTTCCGGTCTGCTGGGACATCTTCTGTTCTCCAAGAATTCCCAAAGATTATTGTCAGTGTTTTTGAAAATATTACTCCTAGTTCAGGTATGTGAAACTCCTAGCAAAAACATTTCTGCCAACTGCTGAGACATTGCCAGAAGCCCAACTTCATTAAAGCTAAGACCATGGCCCAGGAAGCCAAATCATTGCCAGCAGCACCACATGCAAAACTAGCTATTCACGTCTATTATCCTTCTCTCCCTTCCTTGGCAATGTTCCTGAACCTGGAGAAGAGACAAAATGATGACGTGTGCATCAAGTCCCTTCAGCTTCCTATCCATAGTCTCGTCATGCTATGTGATCTCCTAAATAATATGTCCCTTGAAAATGAACACTGTGATACTAAGCTTTGAATCATACAGCTTTCAGAGGTCCAGGGCCATTAAACCTAATCTCCTACTCATTGAAAGATTATGAGCTGGTGCATCTCCAGCAGCCAGTCTCTTTTTTGAAGAGAGAATGCAATACAGTCAGAACAATAATAGGTTAGCAATAAAAGAAGCCATTAAGTCTCCCTTATTAAGTTTCACAAATCTTATCATTACTTAAGAGAGTTACATCACTTAAGAGAAGGCTGTACTTCTCTTAGGTAAGGAAAAAAACAATGAAAAGTTATAATTAATAACAAAAACAATGTATTTGACTTTTCTGCAAACCTCTCTGATGTTCATAGCAGCTTGATCCAAAGTCAATCACTTTAAATGAAACTTGCCCAAGTTGAGGCTGGCTTATTAATATGTTCTCCTACAATAAGGAAAAAGAAAGAGGTGTAGATGAATGTTTTCACAGCTATTCTTGCAAGTTTGCAAACTAATGGTGAATTTTACAGGAAAGGAGTGAAAAGTAACAATAGTAACATAGATTTTTGTTGTTGTTGCAGAGAATGGACATTCCAAGCACTTTGATATATTTTCATGTTTTTATGTGACTTACCCCATGGAATGCTTTATGTATGTATAATGTGATTGATCATCTGTTGTTGTTTCAGCAAGAAACCATGGCCCTCTCCATGCCAAATCACAATTTTGTTCTCCAAATAAATGTTAGATCTGATATATTAGCAGAGTATGCCTGAAAGCGGCAGTCTTCCATTAACAATGGATCTGTTTTGCACAAGTACCTGTATTATTATTCAGAGTTATTTCACCCTGTCAGTCCAATCTTTGGGAGGATTTAAAATTATCTGATGATAAGGAGCCCATAATACTTCATATAGTTGTTAAGATAAAACTGTATGATATCAAAGAAAGGTGAAGTACTTCTATGAAGGATATGATGGATAATCATTTAAAAATTTGATTGGTTGCATACTGCAAAAATTACTATCACCATTCAAGCAGGGAGCTTTGAAATGTTTGAACAGAAGTGCTCTGAAACTTTAGGTGCTCTTACTGCCTATTACAGGGAAAACCAACTGATTCCTAATTCGTTTTAAACACACATGTGCTTTTCATCTTGAGAACAGACAAGCATCTTGAGCCCTGAGAAGGAATCCACTGGAGCATTCCAGCACACTAAAATACCTGGGAGTTACTCTCAACCATGCTCTGACTTATAAAAAGCACTGCTTGACTATCAAGTAAAAAGTGGGTGCTAGAAATAATATCATATGAAAGCTGATTGGCACAACCTGGGGGTCACAATCAGACACAGTGAAGACATCTACCCTTGCACTTTGCTAATCTGCCCTTGCACTATGCTAATATGCATGCCCAGTGTGGAACACATCTCACCATGTTAAAACAGTGGATGTGGCTCTTAATGAGACATGCTGCATTATCATGGGGTGTCTATGTCCTACGCCGCTGGAGAAATTATACTGTTTAGCTGGTATTGCACCCCTGATACCCACTGGGAAGTAGCAGCCAGCAATGAAAGGATCAGGGCATTGACATCTCTGGCCCATCCTCTGTTCGGATATCAGCCAGAATGTCAATGACTTAAATCAAGAAACAGCTTCCTAAGATTTACAGACACGCTCACAGGAGCACCTCAGCAAGCGAGAGTCCAAAAGTGGCAGGCTAAAACCTGGAACCTCAATCAGTGAATGAGACCGGATGGGAAACTCCCTCCTGGGCAAACAGAAGACTGGGCAACATGGAAGGCACTGAACAAATTGCGCTCTGATACCACGAAATGCAGAGCCAACCTTAAGAAATGGGGCTATAAAGTGGAGTCCACGACATGCGAGTGTGGAAAAGATCAAACCACAAACCACCTATTACAATGCAATCTGAGCCCTGCCTCATGCACAATGGAGGACCTTCTTACAGTGACAGCTGAGGCACTCAAAGTGGCTAGCTTCTGGACAAAGGAAATCTAGTATAAAATGCCAAGTTTTAAAACTTTGTTTGTGGTTTTTATACATTCTCAATTTGCTTCTGACACAATAAAATAAAAATTATTTAAAAATTAATCTGGCTTAAAGACTTTGATCCTGCTTTGTTGAGAAGATGTGAAGGCATGATTCCACACTTTAATTTTCATTACTATCATCTACAAAGTCAACGTTTTAGTAGTTTCAAAAAGTTTTTTTTCTTCCACTTCAATATTTATAACTCCAAAAACAGTGTAAACAGTTGAAATGTCACCAGGAACAAATGCCGTACTTACAGGTTTCAGATCACAGTGGATTATCTTCTCTGTATACAACAGCTGTAGACATCTTAAGACACACTGAGTGAATCGACGAATTAAACCCAAGGTAAAACCTTGGAAATTATTTTTCTTGATTAATTCATACAAATTTATACTGTAGGAGGAGAAAGAATGTTTCTGTTTTATATTGAGAAGAATGTATTTATTTTATAATACCTGAGCACACAATATTTGTTCAAAAGCACTTGACTTGCAAAGTGTCCGAAGTTATGAAACATTGCAACCAGAAGATGACAACAACAGCATTGCAACAAGGAGTGGTGGCAGGGTGGAGATGATGGTATTTTTCAGCTTCATATGTTCAAAGACTATAATTCAATCTGATACAAAGTGATAATAACATACAACAATAGCCCAGCTCATCATGTAAACATATATCTGTGTTCTTGTTTGTGTCATGTGAAGTTTTAGAAGAAAATACTTTCTTGCTACTGCCTATCTCCAGTTTGTGCTGTTTTAGTTTTTGTCAGGAGTGACTTGAGAAACTGCAAGTCGCTTCTGGTGTGAGAGAATTGGCCGTCTGCAAGGACGTTGCCCAGGGGACGCCTTAATGTTTTGATGCTTTACCATCCTTGTGGGAGGCTTCTCTCATATCCCCACACAAGGAGCTGGAGCTGACAGAGGGAGCCCATCCGTGCTTTCCCCTGTCGGTCTTCAGTCGGTATAAGGGTTTAACCCATTGCGCCACTGGGGGCTCCTGCGCTGGTAATAATATCATATTATACACAAGTCATTGCAAGGATTATTGGGAAATTAGGAAAAACAATCAACACTTTTAATTTCTATAAATCTGTTTTTAAAGGAGAGCAAAAGCTGCCTTACCCTAATAATTCAAAGGAAATGCAGAAATGATTACGGAAGTAAAAATATTCTTTCATGTGGACAACATTGCATGCATTGTCTTCATCCCTTTTCCGAAGAGCATTGAGAATGCTGACTTCTATTAAGGCCTGATTATGAAATCTAAAAAAGCATACGGAGAGAAGGGTTACATAAGTTGATACAAGAATCTAAAGTAGCTTCCAGTCTTCTTCTACCATGGGAAATTCAGGCACATCTGCTCAACGTTCGAGGACTTAGAAGCTACAATCCAACAATCCAACATTTGGGGTCAGGAAAGCACTGGACTATGCTATTTCTACATGGCTGGTATTACTTAAACATTTATGGGTTTTTGGAAAAGTAGTCCATATAAAGCATTACATGTCACTAGGAGAATCTGATTATTGTAGTCCAGTAACAGGTTGGTCAGTTTTAAGTTGTGAATTTTAATCTGAATACTGTCAGTTGATTTTCATTTGCATTTTAATTATATGTATATTCTTGTGTGTCTTTTAATAGTGTTTGATCTCTTGTTTTAATTATGTATCCTACCTTGAGCCACAAGGAGAGGCAGGTATTAAAACAACAACAACAACAGCAGCAGCAACACGTTGCTGTCCACTGCTTCTTTTTCTTTGCCCGCTCCTCCCCCCCACTCCATTAACTCAAACTGGAAATGAAAACAACTTAGGCCCCTTCCACACAGCTGAATAAAACCCCACACTTTCTGCTTTGAAGTGGAATATATGGCAGTGTGGACTCAGTTCAAAGCAGATATTGTGGGATTTTCTGTTTCGATATGCTGGGTTATATGGCTGTGTGGAAGGGCCCTTAGAGTGACTTTTGAGACCTAATTGTGTGAATTCATTTGTTTGATTGATTATTTATATGGCCATGACAATACATTTTGAAATTTGCTTGTTGTTGTTTATTCATTCAGTAGTTTCCGATTATTTGTGACCTCATGGACCAGCCCATGCCAGAGCTCCCTGTAGGTTGTGGCCACCCCCCAGCTCCTTCAAGGTCAAGTCAGTCACTTCAAGGATAACATCCATCCAACTTGCCTTTGGTTGGCCCTGTTAAAGTAAGTCGTAGCAGGATCTAGTGTGTGTTAAAGAAAAACCTCATGATGTTAATTATTATGTGCAGCTGGTAATGTAGGTCAGCCAGCATGTTTGGGCCACACCCGGTGGGGTATAACTGTATGAATTTTAGAATACAGTTTGAAGAAGTAATATGCTGCTCTAAGGAGAAAAGCAATATGTTATTCTGAAGGAGATGCTGCAATGCTGCAATGTTTTAACAGCAATGCTCTTTGCTATGGTCGAATAGCTATTTACTCAAGGTTTATGTTTTGCTCTTTCATTTGAATGAAGATGGAGAAGCCTTATTCTGTGTTACTTACAAGGACTATGTAAGTTTGTTGCACTGTTTGATTTTGTATGCAACACTGCAAGTTTATTGCCTCTGCTGATAAAAGTAAAGTTTTTCTATTCTTTTTCCCTCTTGCCTGAGTGTCTTTTGCATGGGACTTGGCTAAAACACGTTCTGCGCAACAGGCCCCTCTTCCTTTTTCCTTCCATTTCCCCCAGCATCATAATCTTCTCCAAGCTTTCCTGTCTACTCATTATGTGGCCAAAGTGTTCCATCTTTGCCTTTAATATCCTTCCCCCCAATGAGCAATTGGTCTTGATTTCCTGAAGTATGGACTGGTTTGATCTTCTCATGGTCCAAGGCACTCTCAGAATTTTCCTCCAACACCATAGTTCAAAAGCATCTATCTTCCTTCACTCAACCTTCCTTATGGTCCAGCTCTTGCATCCATAGGTTACTACAGGGAATACCACTGCTTTAATTATGCGGACCTTCATTACCAGCGTGATGCCCCTACTCTTAACTATTTTATTGAGATTGGCCATTGCTCTCCTCTCAAAAAGTAAACGTCCTCTGATTTCCTAGCTGCAGGCAGCATCTGCAATAATCTTTGCACCTAGAAATATAAAGTCTGTCCCTGCCTCCATGTTTTCTCTCTCTGTTTGCCAGATATAAATCATTCTGATTGCCATAATCTTGTTTTTTGATGTTTAACTGCAACCCAGCTTTTGCACTTTCTTCTTTCACTTTGGTTAGAAGGCTCCTCAGCTCCTCCTTGCTTTCAGCCGTCAAAGTGGTATCATCTGCATATCTAAGATTGTTAATATTTCTTCCAGCAATTTTAACTCCAGCCTTGGATTCATCAAGCCCTGTATGTCGCAGGATGTCGCAGG
Source organism: Anolis sagrei ordinatus (assembly GCF_025583915.1). Taxonomy (NCBI): domain Eukaryota; kingdom Metazoa; phylum Chordata; class Lepidosauria; order Squamata; family Anolidae; genus Anolis; species Anolis sagrei. The sequence continues at coordinate 99,518,850 of NW_026847549.1, forward strand.
ATGTTCTGCATACAAGTTGAATAAGTTGGGTGAGAGTATACAACCCTGCCGTACTCTTTTTCCAATCTTGAACCAGTCTGTTGTTCCGTGTTCAGTTCTGACTGTTGCTACTTGATCATTATACAGATTCCTCAGGAGACAGACTATGTGACTTGGTATCCCCATACCACCAATTTATTATGATCCATACAGTCAAAGGCTTTTGCAATTTAGGGATGTTTATTGGGTTGTAAAACAAACATTGTGATTTTTCTGGATGACCTTTGCTTTCAAAAAATGGATAAAACAGTTCACAAACAAAACAGTAATCACTTTTTAAAAAATAAAATTTCTCTCCAGATTTTTAGTGTAGCGATACATTTTATAAAAAGTTAGACACGTCATACCTTTTTTTGTTCCTGATTACTTTCACCGCCACCTTTTCCCCTGTCTTGTGGTCCAAACACTTCAGAACGTGTCCAAAAGATCCTTTCCCAAGAACAGCCAGTATTTCATATCTATATGCAATATGATCACTTAGAACCTACAAAAGATGGCAGTGATGTGGAAAATCTTACCTCTCGCATGCCAGATGTTTATTTCTGCACAAAGCACAATATATATTTTGAAGTCACCACCTTAGTGTCCATGTCTTGGACCTCAGCTATTTTATTTCATACTAGCTGTACCCGCCACGCGTTGCTGTGGCAAACCTTCCCTCCCTCTTTCTGCTCCTTCTTTTTCTCTCTCCTTCCTTACCTCCCTCTTTCCTTCTTTCTCTTTCTCTTCTTCTTTCTTCCTTCTCTACCTGTATCTTTTCTCACTTCCTTTGCTGTTTGGTTTCATCCTTCCTTGTGTCTTTCCTTCCTTCCTTCCCTCTTTCGTTCCGTCTCTCCTTCCTTCCTTCTTTCACTGTTTTATTTCCTTCTCTCTTTCCTTCCTGCTCTACCTTTCTTTCTTTCCTTCTCCCCTTCTTTCCCTCCTCCTCTCTTTCCTTCCTTCTCTATCTTCCTTTCTTTCTTTCCTTTTCTCCTTCTTTCCCTCCTCTCCCCTTCCTTCCTTCTCTACCCTTTCTTTCTTTCCTTCCCTCCTTCTTTCCCTCTTTCTCTCCCTCCTTTCTTCTCTATCTTTCTTTCTTTCCTTCTTTCTCTCCTTCCCTCCTTCTTTCTCTCCCCTTCCTTCCTTCTCTACCCTTCTTTCTTTCCTTCCCTCCTTTCCCTCTTTCTCTCCTTCCTTCTCTATCTTCCTTTCTTTACTTCTTTCTCTCCTTCCCTCCTTCTTTCCCTCTTTATTTCCCTCTTTCTCTCCTTCCTTCTTTCTCTACCTTTCTTTCTTTCCCTCCTTCCTTCCCCCTTTCTGTGTATGTATTTTGTGTGTGTATATGCATACATGTGTGTTTGTGTATCTATATGTGGTTTTGCACATGCGTTGTAATTTTTGGGTGTTTTGTTCTGGCTTTTTAAGTCCCTTCTGCTATGTTTTTCTGTGTCTTTTTGAGTGAAGGACATACACTGGTGTGTTGTGTCCAAATTTGGTGTCAATTCCCCCAGTGGTTTTTGAGTTGTGTTCATCCCACAAACAAAGATGACATTTGTGTTTCTCTAGATTGTGCTCTGGCTGTGTGGGAGGGCCCAGGAAGCCACCTCAATAATGGGAAGGCGTGCCCAAAGGCATCCATTGCCATGCCAAAGGTTAGCCTTGAGGCGAGCAGGCCCAAAGGCCTTGCGGGGGGGGGGGAGAAAGAGAGAGCGAGGGGCAGGCCTCGAGGCCTCCAGCATCACAATCCCCGCTCCTCGCATTGAGGCCTACCCGCCCCAGGTGCCTCCCTCTCTGCCTCGGAAGAGAGGCCACCCTGGCTCACCCGCGCCCGCCTCCGAAGCTGCTATAGGCCCGGTCATCGTAGGAGTCAAAATCCGCTGCAGCGGCGGGAACGATGGGGTAGAGGGAGGCAGGCAGGCAGAGTGCGCATGCGGAGGGCGACTTGGGCGCGGGGGAAGCTGGGAAATGAAGTCCTTCCTCATCATATTCCTCCCGAGGCCTCTGTGCATGCTCCGTATTTTTCAGGTATTGTGAGTTTGTGTTGTTGCATATTGGTGTTTTGAGGGTTGTTGGTCATACCTTGGGGGAAGAGGCATTAGCAGGCCAAATTTGGTGAGATTTTGTCCGGTGGTTTCTCCGTTTTTGACCGCCTAAGGACGCCCTTCAGATTCTTATATATATAGATGTTTAATTTATTCTGTTTTCTCACATATGTATTGTTTGGATTTGAGAATTCTATAGGTAAAAGCATCTTCCTCCCAATTTTTTATACCACATCTGCACAATTTGTGACTCCTCAAACTGAACCTACTTCACCAACTATGTGGTCTGGGATGCTAAATGAAATATGGTCTACTTAAAAAATCCTGCCCTCTTTCTTTCTTTGCATGTATTTGTTTAGGGGCCGCAGTGGTGCAATGGGTTAAACTGCTAAGCTGCAGAACTTGCTGACAAGAAGGTCAGCGGTTCAGAGCCACAGGACAGGGTGAGCTCCTGTTATTAGCCCCAGCTTCTGCCAACATAGCAGTTTGAAAAACATGCAAATGTGAGTAGATTAATAGGTACTGCTTCGGCAGGAAGGTAACAGTCATGCTGGCCACATGACCTAGGAGGCGTCTATGGATAACGCCAACTCTTCGGATTAGAAATGGAAATGAGCACCACCACCCAGAGTCAGACTCAATTAAACTTAATATCAAGGGGAAACCTTTATCCTTTACTATATTGGTTTATTGAGGGAAATATAAATTGAATTCATGTAGAAGTAGTCAAAATATATTATTTACAAATACAACGTGCTTCCCAATTGTTTATAATACATTAAAACAAAATTGGAGTGTCCCCGTGGGGTGGCTAACAATCCCACAACTTCATCATAGGTTTAAAAATTTAATATAAAAATTCCTAGGTAGTCCTATTGAGGACTGCTGTCTAAGTTTAGAATTGAAAGACTTCAAGGCAGTGTAATGGTGAAAGTGAGATAAATCAGATAATGTATTTTCTCTATCTTGTTTGTTTGTATTTATTTAATACTAGCCATCCCCTGCCACGCGTTGCTGTGGCCCAGTCTGTATATATGTGTTTTCTGTGTGCATATATATGTGTGTGTATTTGTGTATATGTGTATATATGTGTTTGCGTATATATATATATATGTGTGTGTGTGTGTGTGTGTGTGTGTGGTTTTGAGCATGCATTGTAATGTATTTTTGTTTTTTGGCTTTTTAAGTCTCTTCTGCTGTGTTTTTCAGTGTTTCTATGAGTGATGGCCACTCATTGGCCTGATAGGTGTATTGTGTCAAAATTTGGTGTCAATTCGCCCAGTGGTTTTTGAGTTACGTTAATCCCACAAACGAACATTACATCTTTATTTATATAGATCTATTTTGTTTCTACCTTGTTAGCTTCGCTAACTCTGTGTTGAGGATTAAAAAGCCAGTGCTTTCTTTGGGAGTTTTATTAAATGCAAATATATTTATCCAAACCAAGTTCATATGCAATTATTCTCATCCTAAGCAGCTTTCACAGGAAGAGCTATGTCAACTCTGCAAGTATGAGAGCACAATACAACTAAAGACAGTCCCACTAGCATTTGCAATGAGCTGGAAATGTGTCACAATCCTATGTTATTTAATTATGACAACCTCTGTGAAGGAGGAGGATAAATGGATTACGATCATGCGAGACAAATGGGCAGGAAACTGGAAGATATTATTTGCATGCAATAAAGATAAATTGCTCTGGTGTGTAAAAGGTAAAAGTAAAGGTTTTCCCCTGACATTAAGTCCAGTCATGTCCGACTCTGGGGGTTGGTGCTCATCTCCATTTCTAAGCTGAAGAGCTGGCGTCGTTGACAAACACCTCCAAGGTCATGTGGCCAGCATGACTGCATGGAGCGTCATTACCTTCCCACTGGAGCGGTATCTATTGATCTACTCACATGTTTGTATGTTTTGAACTGCTAGGTGGGCAGAAGCTGGGACTAACAGAGGGAGCTCATGCCGCTTCCCAAATTCGAACCTGTGACCTTTCGGTTAGCAAGTTCAGAAGCTCAGCGGTTTAACCTACTGCACCACCCAGAGCTCTGGTGTGTGGGAGAGGGTAAATTAAAGCTGGACACCAGAGGATTTGTGTGTTTTATGACATTATGTGTTTGAGCCATATATATGTGTGCTTCAAGGCAGAGTCATGTATTCCGAACCACAAACATGTGATACCCACAAACTCCTGTGTATCTTGGAGAATTTCTTTCACAAAAATTGATGCATAAAGGGTTCTTACAAAATACCAGCAGACTTCATACTGCCTCTAAAGGGATAGTCAAGTTGGGAATCATTTTTTTACAACTCTGTTGCTTCACAATATGGGAACATATTGGACAATGAAAGAGGAATTTTCTTCCTTCTTTCTTTCCACTTATATTCTTTAACCAGACCAGAGAAAAGCAAGGCAGTAATGGAGAAAATGCCTCTAGAACATGGCCATATAGCCCAAAAAAACCAACCTACAACCCAAGACAGCAATGGATAGGAGACTGACATTCGAGATTCTGATTTTATTTAAAACTAGCCATCCCCTGCCACACGTTGCTGTTGCCCAGTCTGTGTATATGTGTTTTGTGTGTATATATGTGTGTGTATATATTTGTGTATATGTGTGTTTGAGTATGTGTGTGTGTGTGTGTGTGTATATATATATATATATATATATATATATATATATATAGTTTGGCACATGCATTATAATTTAATTTTTGGGTTTTTTTACTTTTTAAGTCTCTTATGCTGTGTTTTTCAGTGTTTTTATGAGTTATTGTCACTCTTTAGCCTGATAGGTGTATTGTGTCCAAATTTGGTGTCAATTCGTCCAGTGGTTTTTGAGTTGTTAATCCCACAAACGAATGTTACATTTTTATTTATATAGACTTGCTGTCCCCAACCACACGTTGCTGTGGCCCACATGGGGGTTCTGTGTGGGAGGTTTGGCCCAATTCTATTGTTGGTGGGGTTCAGAATGCTCTGTGATTGTAGGTGAACTATAAATCCCAGCAACTACAACTCCCAAATGTCAAGATTCTATTTTCCCCAAACTCCACCAGTGTTCACATTTGGACATATTGAGTATTCTTGTAGAGTTTGGTCCAGATCCATCATTTTTTGAGTCCACAGTGATCTCTGGATGTAGGTGAACTACAATTCCGAAATCAAAGGACACTGCCCACCAAACCCTTCCAGTATTTTCTGTTAGTCATGGGAGAACTGTGTGCCAAGTTTGGTTCAATTCCATCGTTGGTGGGGTTCAGAATGTTCTTTGATTTTAGGTGAACTATAAATCCCAGCAACTACAACTCCCAAATGGCAAAATCAGTTTTTTTTTAGTGGATATGCATTAGGTTGTTAGGTGTCGTGTCCAAATTTGGTGTCAATTAAGAGTCAACCACACACATACTTTTAAATTTCTGAAATCCTTTGTAAGGACTTCAGCCCACAAGGGGAGAGGGGGAAGCGGATGGAATTGTCTTCTTTGCGAGGCATTTTGTGGGGTTCCATCTTTTAAGAAGACAGGGAGTTTCCTCACCCGCAAAAAACCCCCCAAAAAACACAGGATCACCTCCTCCCCCTTCTAGCTCAAACATTTCAAAAGCTCAACCACTTTTTAAACAGGAGTCCTTTTTGAAATACTACTTTCCATGGAATCATTCCCCTTTTTGACCTCTATACAAAAGGAGACAGACACACTTTTTAAAACACTTTTTCAACACTTCCTATCACAAGGGAAAATGCCTATTTTAAGCCTATCTATGTGCAGGGAGAGGAGTGAAGTCTATTTCCGCCCGTCTTTGAAATCCTAATCCCACAAGCAACCACCAGAAGCAGTCCTACATAATTTTATGGGCTCCATGGGAGTCTGTCTTAGAATTGTATAGAAACGGGTAGTAATGGAGGAAGACTTCCATATGATGAGGTTCTAAATAGTCTTAACTTCTTTCCTTGGACATTTATAAAATACCAGCACTGGAAACTTCCCATAGAAGATAATTTCTCATGACCATAAATGCCCAAATATTTTCAGTCTCTCACCTTTTTGTAGGAGCCATGATCATCATCAAAGGCATTATTCTCTCCATCCTTATATCCTTCAATCTTCTTAGCTCCCAATCCAAGATACCACAACTCCTTATATTCCTTAATTTCTCGTTGTTCATACAATGTTAGCTGGTTTTTGAAATATTTCAAGGCTTCTGATTGGGAGAGGAAATCAGCCACTAAATACAGACACTACCGAATTCTCTATTTTTCTTTTCCCTCTCCCTTTCCAAATGTTACTGTTTCCAAGATAGTATTTCTGTCTTTGATACAAAATGGCTATAACATTATATTGTAAATTATAAAACTGTATTAAAAATAATATAACTATTATTATCCACATGCTGCAAATTTGAGTGGGATAGCTGGGAAGGAAGCAAACTGAATGAACAGTGTTAAGGTCAAGTTCAATAGCTACATTCATAGTTACAATCATGTTTGAACCTTATACCAAACTGTTGAGGCCTGTGTGAAGCCTCTGAGGATGAGGACAAGGATTTTCTGATTGAGCCTGGTGTTTCTGTGGGGAAAAGCAAAAGTGTTTTTCAAGACGATGGGAATGTTTTGGGTAGGTCTGTTGGGAAAACAGACAGAAAGTCTCATGAGATTTGGTCAGGGATTGACTCTAAAAGGAATGTGGAGGAGACAGAAGGGTTACAGATAACCCAGCGTTTACAGATCCAAAGGGATAGTGTGAAGTAAAGACAAATCTGGTGTTCTCAGAGACTGAAAGATAAATAAAGGTAACCCTGGTGTGAGAAAGGTGATGTCATAGGCAAGAGGGAATATTCTTAAGGAATTTGAGTCAATTTTGGTGGGGAGATCAACATTGGATTTTCATGTGTTAAGTTGCCTGTCTTGGGATCTCTGAATTAAGACTTTTGGTCTTGGGTCTGGATCTTGTTTTCTTATTTAAGTTCCATGCCTGCTGTTTGGATTACAAATCTTATTTCAAGTTTTAAGCCTTTGGGATTATAGTCAAGTTCAAGTATCAAGCCTTTAGATTATGATCATGTTCATGCTTTCAAGCTTTTGGATATAATTCTAATTTAAGTGCAACAAACCTTGGATTACAGTTTCTTGCTTTTGCTTTAAGTGATTTTGGAATTCCTATTCAGAGTTGACAATTGCTTTTTGTCAAGCTTTTCAAAATCTAGCTCATGGATATATTTTGAAACTTTTTTTTATCTTAGATACCATTTTCTTAATAAACTTACTATTCTTGTTCATCTGTGTGGTGTGTGAGTGAAAAAGTGATCAAGTAGGCGGCTGGGCTGCAACATAAACTTTCAATGAATTGGACTGCAAGTTCTGATATAGGTTCTTGTGGGTTTTTTCGGGCTATAGAGCCATGTTCTAGAGGCATTTCTCCTGACATTTCGCCTGCATCTATGGCGAGCATCCTCAGAGGTTGAGAAGGTCTGTTGGAAGTAGGAAAAATGGGTTTATATATCTGTGGAATGGCTGGGGTGGGGCAAGGAGCTCTTCCCTGCTGCAGTTAGGTGTGAATGTTTAGCTGATCACCTTCATTAGCATTTGAAGGCCTGCCTGAGTCTGGGAAAATCTGTTGCTGGGAGGTGTTAATCTGTGCCTGGTTTTTTTCCTCTCTGTTGTTTAGCTGTTATAATTTTAGAGTTCTGATATAGTCTGATCACTGGGAGTTGCAGTCTAGGAATATTGACAAGATGCACAGACAAAAGCCTTTTTAAAAGGCACAAAGATTTTGTCTTAGTGCTTTCACCATCATTCTTCTTTTATTCATTAGCACATAATATTTGTAGTGTACCTGTTGAATTTAAGGGCAGCTTCAGATTATGAGCCCTTTCTCCTTCTGTCTTGCTGGACAGGACTCTTATACTGTTTTCAGGCAGTGATGAAAATGTCTGACCTGATCTGTTTTCCTGCTAAAACATAAGGCTGTTGTTTAAAAATATACCCATGTTTTAGGACATTCACCTTAACACTATTTCCTTGGTTTATTTCTTCTCTGACCATCACATTTATATATGTTTTTCTGATTTAAAAAAAACCCTAAAGTTAGAAAATAGCTATATTAGACTGCTTGTAACTAATTATATTTCTGCACTTTTCTTTTCTGCTAGAGAGCTAGCATTCTCCCACTATCATCTCACAAATGATGCACATATTTGTTTTTCAGTCTTATACTTAGTCCACCTTGGACTTTGCTCCCTGCTTCAGACCTTTTAAACTGTGGAGATATTTTCCATATATTTTCAAATAGTATCCAAATAAAAATATAAATTAACTTTGAAAATCCAATCCATTGTTTACATAAAAAATGTATGAAAATATTTTATTAAAATGAAATGAATGAGGTTCAACAGTGGCAATAATCATTTGTTATGTACACACATATATATTCTTTCTTTTTTTTTTTGCCCAAAGACTCAAATCAAAGTATGCTCACAATGAACTTCAAATTAGTTTGAACGCAAGACTAATGCATAACAAAAATGCGGACAGGAGGACTACAAGACAAAACTAGCCAAATCTGAGATGTATTGTCTCCAACAGAGGCATGCTTGCATAACTCTTTCAGGTATGTTGACACAACCTGAAATCAGATTAACTGGCACTCAACCCTGCACTAGTATATAATCACATAACAAGGTGTCTACCACTAAGGTGACTATATATAATTTTGTGACAGGCACAGTTAAGAATACATGACTGCACTCTTCAAGCAATCCATTCACCAAGAAGACTTTTTTCCCAATGATTTCTTTGGTAATATAAAAGTTTACAGGGACCTGATGAAAGCATTTTATGAGGCTTGGAGCCCAGGCCTATAATAGTAAGCATGAAATCAATGGTCTAAGTATGTCCATTTATAGACTCTTAGCAGAAACCACAGGAAGTGAAGTTAAGAGATGGAGTTGCAGCAGCTAAATTAGGCTGTCAGGCAAGTTGGTACTGTAGTGGCTTCTTGTCTGTTGAACCCAAAAGTAATTATTGTTTGTATGTGTACTCTAACATAAATAAAAACATACATGGGATTAAATATGTTCACTTAATTGTGGTACTTAGTTGCAATATGATACTATACATAAAGAACATATACGAAATCTAATGTAGATAGTTTCGGAATTGTGTGACAAGCAGTTAATAATAGTGCAAAAATTATGTAATTCTTTAAATTTATGCAGAAAATGAGGGAGTGAGGTTTATTTCCAAACACATCAATGTGCACAAAAATAGCTAAGGAAATGGTAACAAGAAAACCATATGAGGATCAGACTAACTACAAAACTACTTGCAGGAACACCTCAGCAAGCGAGGGTCCAAAAGTGGCAGGCTAAAACCCGGAACCTCAATCCATGGCTGATAACAGATGAGAGATTCCCTCCTGGGCACACAGAAGACTGAGTGACTTGGAAGGCACTGAACAGGCTGCGCTCTGGCACCACGAGATGCAGAGCCAATCTTAAGAAATGGGACCACAAAGTGGAGTCCACGACATGCACAAAGGAGGATCTTCTCACAGTGACACTAGAGGCACTGTCCAAGTGGCCAGCTTCTGGTCAAAGGACGTTTAGTATAATGCCAAGTTTTTAACTTTGTGCTTTTAAATACATTATAACTGTACCCTCTATTTGCTTCTGACACGATAAATAAATAACTACAAAAATAGAGGTGCAAAAGCAAAGATCTTACCTGATGCAAAGAAGTAATGTTCTGCAAGTTCTTTGTGGCTATTTGTGGGAAGAGCGCATCTTGTGATTGGAGTTGTGGCTGGTGTTTTACAGCACTGGAAACCAAATGGGTCTTAGTCTCCAGGTGTGGGAGAACACGAATGCCGCTATTTACTTTCTGATGAGAGCATAACACAAAACAAATGCTTGAATTTGTTTTAATAAAGCATTTTAAACACTGATTTTTTTTCTAAAGAAAGGTATGCAAAAATGAAGTAACACTGGGCCAACACACATTTTGGTGCTTCAAGTATTAGTCCTGTTTTTGGGTATATTTGACCTGCGGATTCCAAAAATGGCATCTGTTTCCCCCATCTGCTGTTTTGAATTACAAAACATATGCCATTAACCACTCTGCTTGCTCATTAAAAAATCAAGATATTTTAATGTAGTGTTTAAATTAATATCTTTTAAGCATGAAAGAAACATATTAAAATTAAAAGAAAAGCGTACTACATCAATATTTACTTATTTCATAACAAAAGCACAGATGTATGATACAAACTTTACAATCATTCAACACACCATATCCAAAAAATAGAGCTTGTGTAGACTATCTGATGCAATGTTCTCAGTCAGCTCATCTACACCTAACCAAGTACTCCCTAATAGAGCTTTGCACCCAAAATCACATGGTTTGAGGTCAAGATTAGGTTCCCAGCCATGTATTAGACATGCTGCTTGATGAGAGGCTCAATGCATGGCTGCAAGGTTCTGGTGGGAAAGCAATAGTGGTGGCTCTGAGGAGAAAGAAACATTTTCCCAATGGCAACAGCTCTTGGACCTTGTTACACACGCTGCAGTAATTGCCATGGATCGTGGAAATCTTGGCAGTGACTGCCCGAGAAGCATGGGGACCTGTCGCTCTGTGCCATGCACTGTTCCGGCTTCCCCCCTACCTCATCATATGGGTGTGTGTGTGTGTGTGTGTGTGTGAAGGAGTTGGCTCCATTGATGGCCACTGAAAGATGGGAAGCCTCTCGTTGACCTCTGCCAACAATTTAGCGGCGGTGGTAGGGTTTTGGTGACAGTTCCACTACCAAGCCACCCTGGAAATACTTTTCTGGGGTGTGATGGGAGCCATTGGGCTCCATGGCAGGACAGAGAAATGCCTGCTGCCGAATTTTAGATAATGTGTAGAGACCTTACACTCTCACACTTGGGCATGGTTGGGGAATAGGTGGAGGCTCCAACTCTTTTCATTATTAATAAAAAAAAATAAAAGGAATCAACTAATGTTCAACATACACATACACTCCAGCAAGTAGAACCGAACTCTTTTTTGAAAATGGCAATGCTTGCCAATCTAACAGTGATGTCCCCCTGATCCTGATGGACACATGTAGCAAAAGAACATTTTCCCATGGAAACTGTGGGGCAAGGAGTGAATTTTAAAAACTATCACAACAATCTAAAAGAAATAATTTCACTATTAAACCTCATGTTCATCATACGTTCCTACAATGTCAGAAATAGAGGTGGGTAAGAATTTTTTTTTTTTTTTTTGCTGTTATAGGTGAGACAAATGTACTGGAAGGTTGCGATAACCACATTAATACTTGTGAGAAGTTTGTAATTCCTTTTCTAAGAGTTAAGAATGCGCCCAAATGTGGACTCTTTTTACACAAACACAAACCTTACAAAGCAGGGCGAGACTCATTTCTCCAAGATACTTTGATATCCATTGCTTTCAAGGACCCACCCTGTGGCTATCAAAATGGCATATTGAAGTGGTGTTCCTTATATGAAATGGTGAACAAAACAAGTGCCAGAGAGAGCCTGGATGTGTGCTCTCTCTGGCACAAGAGGCCACAGCAATGCATGCCTACACTTCAGCTTAGCGCCTGGTGCAAAACAAAATCAAGATTTGCTGTTTGGAATCCCCCCCCCCCCCCCCCCCCCCCGAATATCTTCAAACTTGATTGGTTGAACCCATGGATGCAGAAGCAGTGAATAGGGAGGGTCAGCAATACTAAGTTTCAGGAAAACAATCAAGTAAAGCATGTTAATAGGACAAGTCTCACGGATTACCCTAAGCATCAGAGAGGCAATAGAATACATGAAATACGTAAACTTTGATCTCACCTGCTGATGCCGGTCTTTATGACTTAGCCCTAAGTTTCCTTTCTTGAACTTGTGTGTCAAGGATGTATTCTCTTGGGGAATTAAAGAAGGTGCTTCCCAATTTCTTTGGAGTGCACCTTTGGGCTCAGGTAGTGTCTGTAACAATAAGTCGAGATATTTTGAGTCTTACATTTCTGCCTCTCTCTCTTTAAAGCTATATTCTCAAAATTAAAAACGGAATTAGTTTCTATTTGGGAAGACATGCAGGAACACATAGCGTATTTGTTCTATCCATAATGAATTACTACCATTATGGTTGTAACTTGGTTGTAACTTGGTTGCTTACCAGAGAGAAACCTGTCTCACTTGGTGCTTGATCTGACTTTGTTTTGCTTGCTCTATGGCACACATCTCCCTTAGGAGTCTTTCCTATTTGGAAAAAGACAAGTTAAGTGTGCATACCCTAAGTACACAACAGTGTTACAGAGCAATCCTATTGATGTTCATTTGGAATTAATAATTCAGGATGATTATTCCTAGATAAGCTACAGCATGAAAATAATAATAATAATAACAACAACAATATAATAATAATAATAATAATAATAATAATAATAATAATAATAATCTTTATTTATACCCCGCTACCATCTCCCCAAGGGACTCGGTGCGGCTTACATGAGGCTGAGCCCATAATACAACAATACAAGCAATAACAACAACAACACAAGCAATTAAAATCAATAAACAAAAACAGTAAACAATAACATAAGCATTAACAGTAGGACAACACACTTTAAAATCTAAGGGTAGGCCGAATGTAATTATTATTATTATTATTATTATTATTATTATTATTATTAAAAAATTAAAAATAATGCTGGACATGGGCAAAAAAGTGATGGGGCGTTTTGTGGAAACATAATAATAATAATGTTTTTCTAACCCATGCCTCCCTCCCCGAAGGGACTCAGGGTAGTTTCCAAATATAATTGTATTTTATTTATTTAAAATATTTATATTCCACCCTTCTCACCCTGAAGGGGACTCAGGTCAGAGCACAGCATATACACGGCAAACATTCAACATAGAAACATGGCAAAACTCAATGCTGTAAAAATCAAACACATTCAAACATATTCAAACACATTTAAAAACATTTACACATAAATTAACACAGAAAAAGCAACTCTGGCAAAAGTTATAAAACAGCCAAATATCAATGGTCATACTAAACGTTTAAATCTGTATAAAAATAAAGAAGTGTATAAATAAAATTCAATAAAATGAGTCATAAATAGACTTAAATCAGGGGTCCGCAAACTTTTTAAACAGAGGGCCAGGTCACAGTCCCACAAACTGTCGGAGGGCCGGATTATAATTTGAAAAAAACATGAATGAATTCCTATGCACACTGCACATATCTTACTTGTAGTGCAAAAAACACTTAAAAACAATACAATAATTAAAATGAAGAACAATTTTAACAAATATAAATTTATTAGTGTTTCAATGGGAAGTGTGAGCCTGCTTTTGGCTGATGAGATAGGATTGTTGTTGTTGTTGTTGTTGTGTGCTTTTGAGTCGTTACAGACTTAGTTTGACTCTGAGCGAGAGCTGGGTAAATGACCTTGGAGGGCCGCATCAGGCCCCCGGGCCTTAGTTTGAGGACCCCTGACTTAAATGGTTATTGCAAACATGGTCCATTAGGATAGTATTGGTGATATTATTCATGCTCCTCTCTGTAAGCCGACAAACAGAAATAGATTTTTAATTATTTCTTGAAGGAGAGGAGTGAGGGACCGATTCTAATTTCTTTAGTGAGGGAGCTCCAGAGGGAAGGAGCGACTATGGAAAAGGCTTCCTCTCTCGTTCCCACCAGCCATGCTTGAGACAGGGGTGGGACCGAAAGGAGAGCCTCCTCTGATGATTGCAGAGTCCGAGTGGGTTTATAGACAGGAATGTGGGATGTCAAATAGCCTGGGCACAAGCCATTTAAGGTTTTATAGGTGATAACCAACACTTTGTATTTAGCCTGGAAGCAGACTGGCAGCCAGTGGAGCTGCAGCAACATGGGAGTTGTCTGCTCCCTGAACGGCGCTCCAGTTAGTAACCTGGCTGCTAATCTCTGAACCAGTTGAAGATTCTGAACTATCTTTGAATAATAATAATAATAATAAAAAGAAGAAGAAGAAGAAGAAGAAGAGGAAGAAGAAGAAGAAGAAGAAGAGGAAGAAGAACTTTATTTTTCTACCCCGCCTCCATCTCCCCAAAGGGACTCGGGGTGGCTTACATGGGGCCAAGCCCAGGCAAAGTACGATTGAAAGCAAAAAAGCAAAAGCAATAACAATTTAAAACAGCATAAAACAGTAAACAGGAATAAACAAGTATCAAGCAACAACAGGCTAATTATGGAGGGGGGAAGCCTCATGAGGAGTGCACTGCAGTAATCCAAATGGGATGTGACTAAAGGGTGGACTGCCATGGCCAGATCTGGTGTTTCAAGGTACGGGTGCAGCTGGTTCACAAGTTATAATTGTGCAAAGGCACTCCTGGTCACCACCAACACCTGGAGTTCCAGGGTCGGCAATGAGTCCAGGATCACCCCCAGACTGCGAACCTGAGTCTTTGGGGAAGTGTGACCCCATCCAACACAGGCTGTAACCCCACACTCTGATCTGCCTTTCGACTGACTAGGAATACCTCTATCTTGTCTCTATTTAATTTCAGCTTGTTTGCCCTCACCCAGTTCATTACTGATGACAAACACCAGTTCAGGATCAGGACCGCATCCTTGGCTTTAGATGGAAAGGAGTAATAGAGTTGGGTGTCATCTGCATAAATCTCTGGATGATATCTCACAGCGGTTTCATGTAGATATTAAACTGCACGAGGGACAGAATTGAGCCCCGAGGGACCCCACAAACCACTGGCCAGTGGGTCAAACAGGAGTCCCCCACCTCCTTTCGTAAAGCAAAAACTAACCAACTCTTGAAACCTCAAAGGAATCTCTGTTCTTGGGATCAAGCAAACCCTTGTCGGGACTGCCTTCCACTTGGAAATGTATGTCCTCACTGTGAAAGACTATGCGGATCCAGAATAAGCCTCTACCATCATTTGCAGAGCCACCACCAAGACTCTCCACTTGGAAGGCAATCATACTAAACCTCGTGTGATAGCCTATGATGATGATGATGACTGCTACATATATGTATACTGGATTATAGGTATTATTATGCTTTTAAATATGTTACATGCTTCAAAGTTTTACCTTCAACTTGTCCATGAATCATATCAAAATCCATAATTTTGGCCCCCAAATCTGTCCTTGACATATACATGAAGTCGACTTATACATGAGTATATATGGTACATTTCAAAAATAAACTCAAAAAATAAACTTTTACTTACGATAGGAATCTGGCTGACCTGATCCAATTCTGTTTTTCTCTCCATCTTGTTTTGAGTTGGCAATAGCAGCACTAAATTCTCTTTCCTATGCAAATAAAAGGACAAATACCTAATTAATCCATAAGAATTATGAATCAATACTATTAGAAAATGTAGCTGACCAAACATTTAGTTGAAAAATTATTTTTAAACATGTTTATTTCTGATGTAGTCACTTTGCCTCATTCACAAATGTTGCCACAGTTCCAGGAAATGGCATTTTATGTGTGTAACCATCTTGTCCCATAAACATTTTATGTTTACAACCATCTCGTCATTTTATATTATGATATATTGTATTAATACACACATTTTACTACACAAAACTACAGTTAAGATATAATGAAAAAGCAAAAAAGAGTAAAAATCAGAACAATACATAGAGCAACATCAAATATATATCTATTCAACATCTAAGACTAAAATAAATTAAACTAAGTGAGGCATACTGGAGTTATATGTCAGTTCAAACTTTTGTGACAAGAAAGAAAGTATTGGCATACACGTTGCTTACCTTTTGAAATATTCCATTTGCTTTTTCTCCAGGTTTTAGTATAACAGGCAGAGCACTTGATCTTCCTCTTCTTGTTTTTTCAGATTTGGTGGCAACCTTTTTCCTAAAGAATATGTCATCAAATAAAATCTGTAAATGTAAAGAGTGTGTGCTTTGCATTTTAGGAATATAAGATTAACATATGTGTGATGATTATTTGAACCATTGCTTCTCAGGCTATCTTATGTGGAGGACTAAACCATTTTCCCATATGTGCCAAAAAAACCACCACTTCTATAGCACTGATTTAAGCTACCCAGAGATTATGATGAATCAAGAATCTATATACATAGCTGCCCCCTATGTCTCTGTAGCTTGACAAACAGGACAAGAAGATTGCTGTTTTGCAGGGTAATAAGAGGGAGAGGCCCGTAGTGCTGAGACAGTTCTCTAAATAATATATTTCACCAGATAGATGATGAGAGAGTTCCCACAAAATTATAAGCCACAGGAACATGGATGATATTTTCAGTCCTCAAAGAGCATTTAGCCCCCAGAGCCTCCGGCTGGGTGTCATCATGTCCTTAATATCAGGAAAAATATTAGAACAAATTATAAAGAGGTCTCTTTCTAAATATCTAAGTCACAATGTAATACTTAGGAGGAGCCACCATGGGCATGTAAAGAGAAACTCCTGTCAAATGAATATTATATGAAACAAATATTATATCTCTTGACTGAATAGCTAGTGTAGTAGATAGTGGGAATGCTGTCAATGATGTTTATCTGAATTTCTGCAAAGCATTTGATAAAGTCTTCTTTGATAATTTAGCAAATTGTTTACATGTGGAGTAGATGGAAACACGTCAGGGGAACCCATAATTGGTTGGGAAGTGGGATTTAAAAAATCATCACCAATGACTGAGCTTCAGGCAGGACGGAAGTCGTGAGTGGAGTGCGACAGGGTTGTGTCCTGCAGCTGATACTCTTCAATATTTTTGATCAGTGACTGAGATGGTGGGTTAAAAAGGGAATCTTTATGAAGTTTGCAGATGATATAAAACTGGGAGGCATAGGATCAAAAATTGAAACTACCTTGATAAACCAGAAAATTAAGCTAAAATAAACAATAAAGGCACATATATTTAGGCCACAAACAATAGAGGCTGGGCTAGTAGCACAACTGGTTAATCAGTTGCAATAAATCACTGCCAACCAAAAGGTGGCAAGTTTGAAGCCTGAGTCGGGGTTGAGCGTCTGACTTTTAATATCTGTTTTTTAAAAAGCTGTTAAAAAATGCCCAGCTCCCTGTCAACCTAAGCAATTCGAAAACAGCTGTAAGCTGTGAGTAGAGAAATTAGGGACCACTTAAAGCGGAGAGGCTAATTTATGACACCATAAAAGTGCTGGAGAGCAAGGAGGAAATGCTACGATCAAAAAGGTTCAACGTCAGTGGACGAAATGACTGCTCTCCTGGTGCTGAATTGAGCAACCTCCAGGAGGATCCGAAGTGGAAGAACTGCTGAATGGCCTCTATCTATCTGTATGTCTTGTATGTCAAAAACGGCATTGAATGTTTGCTGTGTATATGTACATTGTGATCTGCCCTGAGTCCCCTTCGGGGTGAGAAGGGCATAATATAAATACTGTAAATAAATAAATAAATAAATAAATAATTTAGGATGTATATAGGATGGGGGTTACCTGGTTCAGTAGTAGTGCATGTGAAAAGGATCTTGAAATTATTCCTGGTCATAAATTGAATGAGACTATGAAGTGTATCTATGGATACAGAATCTGTAGATATAGAGGTTACTTAGCATAAGCACAGTAGACATAACCTCTTTTAACAGTTCTCAGCTGTAATCCAAAATTTAAATCTAATTTATGCTTAAAGAAAATTTAGAGCCTACTGACACATTGTCCATACATTTTTACTTTCCTCTTACATAAAATCTGAAAACATGTTTTATGGTATGGATGACTATAGTTGCTAGCATAGTTGCTTCCTCTGTGTGTAAAGTGATTACTAGCCAAGTTTTTGACCAACTGTTTAAGAAGGTTTAAATGCAATAAACTGAAATACGATTTAGATCAGGGGTCCTCAAACTTAGGCCCGAGGGCCGGATACGACCCTCCAAGATCATTTTACCCGGCCCTCGCTCAGGGTCAACCTAAGCCTGAAATGACTTGAAAGCACACAACAACAATCCTATCTCACCAGCCAAAAGCAGTCTCACACTTCCCATTGAAATACTAATAAGTGTATATTTGTTTAAATTGTTCTTCATTTTAATTATTGTATTGTTTTAAAGTGTTTTTTGCACTACAAATAAGGTATGTGAGGTGTTCATAGGGATTCATTTTTTTTTTCAAATTATAATCCAGCCCTCCAACAGTTTGAAGGACTGTGACCTGGCCTTTTGTTTAAAATGTTTGAGGACCCCTGATTTAGACAATAATCAGTAGTAAAACATCTTAACAATTGTTTAAAAAACCCCAAGGTTTTAGCTGCACTTCTCAAAGGTCAAGTTATGTGAGTTTTATGTGTGGCCTCCATAAATGAAGCAACATAACCCAAAATACCCTGCTTCTTTCAATTTGATCATTTCTCCATTGAAAGTGGTGAAACCTGTAATAGGGTGATCGGATTTGAATTTACTTACCAGCTGAGAGTATCAGATGAAAGATTCACTCTAATACACATGTGGTTTAATTGAAATGTGTAAGAAATAGATGGTTCACAATTTCTTACCTTGGCAGAACTGGCTGAGATGTTATCAGCTGTGGGACCAAAGCATTAATCTTGTTATCTGAACACTCCTCCATTGATCTTAATACAGATAAAAATGTTTTCCAGGAGATTTCCAGAGAATCTCCAGTTTCTGCTGTGGAGACTGGAGAGAGATTTAAGTTGCATGGAGTTGGGTAGGCAATCTTCTGTGGAGCATCTGGACAGCCAGTTCTTTCTTGATAATCCCCCGTTTCCAATTTGTGGCCAGCAGCAGATTTCTGTTTATTCTGCTCCAAAAGTGAAGGTCTCTTTTTTTGTGGCATCCCCACTAGATGCAGGAGTTCATCAAATGAACAGCAAACTCTACAGAAGGCACAGGAAATCAGCTACCAGCTAAACATCTAGTGTGTAGACTAAATGAAGTCGTGGCCTACCATTGTCATGATTCAGTTCTGCGGTTTTTAAACCTTTCCCCACAATATTTATAGCTTCCAGGGGCAACAGGATAATAGGTGCATGATGGGCCAGTGGAATTTTTCAGATGATTGTGCCTGTGATGTAATAATGCCATTTGTGAAAGGTTGGAATTCTTTCTGATATAGTGATCAGGTTCCATGGAACTAAAGACTTGCCATCAGAAAGTAAGTGGCAAGAAACACCAGTTTTGATGCATTTCCTACAAAGGTTCCATTTCCCTGTAAATGTTTTGATGTTTTTACTTTATTGTTATGTTGTTTATTTTATTGCAATTTGTATTTTTGTATTGCAATTTGTTGTTCGGGCTTGGCCCCATGTAAGCCGCTCCGAGTCCCCACTAGGGGAGATGGTGGCGGGGTATAAATAAAGTTTATTATTATTATAAATAGACTACTTGACATGGTTTGTTCAGTAATCTGCTCCAGACTCTCTCCTGCCAGTCTGCTACTGAGCTCTGGTATAGATATCAGGCTGAGTGGATGGTAGTTATTTGTATCCTCTTCTCCTTTTTTGAACACGGAGACAACTTTTGTCCTCTTTCCATTTGCTGGGAGTTTTGCCCTCCATGAATTCTCAAAGATTATTGCTGGTGATCCTGGGATCACTTCTGTCAATTTTTAAAAAAATACACATTCTGTTCCTGGAGACTTGAATTCATTTATAGTAGCCAGATATTTCTGTATTCCCTCTTGCCTCCCCTGTACTGATATTTCACGATAAATTGAGAATAGGTGTGGTTTACATGTATGTATTGGGGCAGCTGGGACTTCCAGGAAGATTTCTGTAGTATCACCAAGATCCTGAAGTTGATTACTGGAATCAAGGACATGCTTGGGAAAAGGGGACTGAGAACACGTGGCCGTCCCCTGCCATGCGTTGCTGTGGCCCAGTCTGTGTATATGTGTTTTGTGTGTGTGTATATATATATATTTGTGTATATATGTGTGTTTGTGTATATATGTGGTTTTGAGCATGTGTTGTAATTTTTTGTTTTGTTTTTAGTCTTTTAAGTGTCTTCTGTTGTGTTTTTATGAGTGATGGTCACTCATTGGCCTGATAGGTGTATTGTGTCCAAATTTGGTGTCAATTCATCCAGTAGTTTTTTAGTTATGTTAATCCCACAAACGAACATTACATTTTTATTTATATAGATGTATTAATTAGATTATCTTCCCCCACTGTTTTCTCTCAGGTGACAATGTAGCTAAAATCAGGTTTCAGGGTAACTCAGGGCCCTTCAGGACAGGCCTTATATCCCAGGATATGATCCCAGGTTTTCTGTTTACCCTACATTATCTCGCAATGCGGACTCATATAATCCAGTTTAAAGCAGAAAACGTGGGATCGGATCCTGGGATATTGGGCCTGTCTGGAAGGGCCCTCAATGTATTTGGTAAGGGGCACTTGTCACTTAAAGACTGACAATTTCAAAGACAACAGCAACAATGATGATAGAATAAGGTATTTTATATTTAGGCAAGATGTATTATTATTTAATTATTTACAGCATTTATATTTCATCCTTCTCACCCTGAAGGGGACACAGGGTGGATCACAGAACACATAACACATTCAATGCCATTAAACAGACAGGCAGACAACACATAGAGTTATATGTTGGCATTTTTCCCAACTTCGGCATCCTGGAGGTTGTGCTCATTTCCGGTTACAAGGGGGTGCTGTTGCTCCATCCTCTATGACAAATAATGTAATAATAAACTTTATTTATAACCTGCCTCCATCTCCCCAAAGGGGACTCGGGGCGGCTAACATGAGGCCGAGCCCAAGAATAATACAGCAAAATTAGACACAAAACAACAGAAAATTACGTAAAGTAACAAAATAAAACAATCCTTGTAAAATAACATAATAAAAATCAAACACAAAGGGCGGGCCCTTAATCACAGATTTCCTCCTTCCTTTGATCGCTGGCATTTTTCTGGTACTTCCTTTTTATAGTGCCGTAAAATACCTCCCTGCTTAAGAGGTGCCAAATTTCTCTATTCACAGCTCACACTTGTTTTCACACTGCTTAGGTAGACAGTGAGCTGGGCTGAAGGTTGGGTGCTCACCCCGACCTGGGCTTCAAACTGCCAGCCATTCGATTGGTGTGATCTATTGCTCCTAGTGATTACTCAGCTGTGCTAAAGCCCGGCCCTTTAAAAGAATTATAAAAGCAGAAAACATATTTTAAAATCAAGAAAGTTTAGGTGTTATTCCTCCTGGAATAATGGACATATCTGAGTAGTATACTAATATTAACTGACACTCCAGGAACAAAGAAGAGAGTCATTTAAACATATTAATGAGTTAAACAATTAATTAATTTCAAATTAATTCCAGAGTCATTAGCTGAATCTTGTATTTTTAATTATTCCTTTATCCAGCTACCTCTGATATATTAAGTCAGGTAGGAAGCTGAACATCTATACTAGACATTTCCCTGTCAAAATCTTTAGGGATCAAAGTAGACAGATTTCCGAAACTGACCAGAGTAAGGCACATGGCCAACATAGATATAACGCAAACATCTAATTCAAGGACTTTGTTACTTACGCATTGGTGCTCAGAAGTAATTTGGTGCCAGTATTGCTAGCTTCAATACAATTCCTTGATTAATTTACAATGCAATTTATCCTATTTCCTATCATCAAACCAGGAAAGAGCCACATGTAAACACCAGTCCAGAACTCATTTTCCTCACAGATTTGGAAACCTCTCATTGTACTTGTATGTGCTATAAACACATGGCTTCTCTAGAAAAAGCAGTATTAGAGCGGCCACTTGTTTTTGAGACAAACCTGCAACTGGTCCAGTTGTGTTATGTTTTTAGTCTGTCAGCACTGTGAAACATGCCAGATTTTACAGTGGAAAGAAATGGCAAACTCAAGTAACATTTTCCATTTCTAAAAACATTTTATTTCATTTCTATAAAAGTGACAGTACTCTGTATATATTTACGATTAAAATGCATACCTATACACAAAAATCAAGTAAAGGAGGAATAACATAAGGCATTTGTGTCAGAGAAACTGCAGCACAAACTCCTCAAAATAAGTTTTTCCTATTAAGAAGATGATATTTTGGTAGAACATTAAGATTGCTTGTAACTTAATCAAAATGCCCAACTCATCCAGTCCAGAGCCACAATTGATGGATTTATTCTAATTTCTGACTTTCATGAAGCCACAAATGCACAAAATATCAAGCCATTACATGTCCATATAACTGGAAAGAATTGGCGAATTGTTTGAACAGTGTCTACGGATGCACCAATATTATTTAAAAGTGCAAACACTTCAGGTAGCACAGGTTTTTGTTTTTTTTTTTAAAAAAACCCTGCTAATCCTACTAATCAGTAGGTTTTTCTATCTCAAATATGTTCTTTTAAAAAATGAGACATTTTCTCCACCTGATCTTTTGATTTCATTTTAGAGTCCTCTGAAGATGTCACAGCCATTCTCAGATGTTGGCAAAACGTGGGTGCAATGGTTTCACTTTTGCCAACCGGGAGAGGCCAAGCCTGAGGCCTTGTGTGGGTGATTTTGTAAGGACTCCCTTCCTCTGACTGGGATTAGGATTGTGTCCAGCTGCATCTGAAAAGATTATTGAAAAGTGGCCTTAAGAAAGATTTAAGTATGCTTCTTGAGATTTCATTCAAACTACATAACTACATTTGCACATAATGTTTCACAACATACAAACTAGTCTCCAACATAGTTCAAACACCTATATTTTGAGAGGCTGCTATACAATGAACATTCAAGTGTAAGTGAGTTATATCCTTTCAAACAAGAGATGAGAAAGCTAACTACTAATTCTGCAATACACTCATTTTCCGATCCCAATTCAAGGTGCAGGTTCTTACCTACAAAGCCCTGAACGGTTTGGGACTTGCCTACCTGCATGACTGCATTTCTGTTTACGAACCCATACGATCTCTTCAATCATCTGGAGAGGCCCTGCTCTTGCTCCCACCCCCTTCGCAGGCGCGATTGGTGGGGACGAGGGAGAGGGCCTTCTCTATGGTGGCCCCCCAACTCTGGAACTCACTCCCCAAGGATATAAGACAGGCCCCCACATTGGCAGTCTTTAGGAGGAGCCTGAAAACGTGGGTGTTCCAGTCTGCCTTCCCCAAATAAAGGAAACAATGCCCTGCTCTGATCAATTCCCTGCAAAATGTCCTCAGAAGTACTTTAACTACCCATTGGGTTGGTCTCCCTACATTATCCTTTAAAACCCTCCTGCTTAGATACATCCTATATCTGTTCACACCCAGTGTTTATTTTAAAATTTTAATCTATTACATCTGGCCCGGCCATAAGGTTTTTAAATTTTTGTGTGTTATTGCTTATATGTAAGTTATATTAATTGTACTGTTTTATTTGCTTGCTGCTTTGTTGTTTACCGATGTATTGTTGGGCTTGGCCTCATGTAAGCCGCCCCGAATCCCCTTGGGGAGATGGTGGCAGGGTATAAAGTTATTATTATTATTATTATTATTATTATTATTATTATTATCTTCTTAAATAGACTCAAACAGACTGTTATCACTATGTAACAAAATTTGAAAATGTTCTGTTCCTGGTTTAAATATGTTATTTCCTGTTTAATTGTGTGGTACTTACTTGGAAAGTAGTTGTTATACTCCAGAAACCTTGTTTTTGTGGATGCCACAAACTATGCTGAAGTGCTTGAAATTCTATGATATTCATTGAAAAACTATAGCAAAATGTGCTGCAGGATGTCCCGCAAAAACAAAGTGTCTGCATTTTAATAAACTTTTTTCATGTTTTTATGATAGAACCAAACAGGAAATGACATTTTAAACTCAGGAACAAAAATTACGTTACATAGTGTATTCAACTGTCAGTCTCCCTTGAAAGAAGCAAAGGAAAGTAGCCAAACTTTATCAACTATGTGAGTTAGAGAGAAAAACAAAAAGCTGTGCTACATAATGTCAAATATTAAAAATGACAGATATAGTTGTAAGGAGAGATTCCAACCACCCTGATATTTGTTGGAAGTCACACTCTGCTAAGAGCATAAGGTCCAACAAATTCCCCATCTGCCTTACAGACAACTTCATTGTGCAAAAGGCGGAATATGCAACAAGCGGATCAGCTATTTTTGATCTGATTCTATCAAAAAGAGATGAATTAGTCAATGAGGTGAAAACACGATCTTTGGGTGGGAGTAAAAATGTTTTCTTGGGATTTGTTATACGGAGGAATGGTGAAGCAAAATGTAGCAAGAAATACACTCTGTACTTCAAGAAAGCTGATTTCAGGAAACTTAGGGAAATACCAGTCAAGATGTCATGGTCAGAATCCTACTCAAATTATTTATTTATTCATTTACAGCTTTTATATTCCGCCCTTCTCACCCCGCAGGGGACTCAGGGCGGATTACAGTGTACACATATATGACAAACATTCAATGCCAATTTTGACATACAACATATACAGACATAGACAGAGGCTATTTAACTGTCGCTTTCATCGTCCATCTGTGACACTGATGAAGTACTTCCGCATTCCCCGCATGCTTTTTGCTGGAGTGCTTGCTGGAGTCTTTTTTTTTAATGGCCTCATAAATTAGTTAATTTAGCCTCCCCACACTTTAAGGTGGTACCTAATTTTCCTACTTGACAGATGCAACTGTTTTTCGGGTTGCAAAGGTCGACAACAGGCTACACAATTGGTTGGAAACCCACTCCAACCCGGGCTGGCTTTGAACTCATGACCTTTTGGTCAGAGTGATCTTAATGCAGCTGACACTCAGCCAGCTGCGCCACAATCCCGGTGGATTGTGGTGCAGCTCATTATGCATAGGAATTTCTTAAAAATGGAATATTGCAGTTGCAAACTATTCTAATGAAGAAAAGTGAGAGGTATCTAAGGAGACCAAGGGTGGGTGTATAATAATAATAATAATAATAATAATAATAATAATAATAATAATAATAATTTATTTATACCCCGCCACCATCTCCCCAAGGGGACTCGGGGCGGCTTACATGAGGCCAAGCCCAACAACACATCAGTAAAAGAACAAAGCAGTAAGCAAATAAAACAATACAATTAATATAACTCACATATAGGCAATAACACACAAAAATTTAAAACCTATGGCCAGGCCAGATGTAATAGATTAAAATTTTCAAATAAACACTGGGCGTGAACAGAGGTAGGATGTATCTAAGCACGAGGGTTTTAAAGGATAATGTAGGGAGAGCAACCCAATGGGTAGTTAAAGTGCTTCTGAGGACATTTTGCAAGGAATTGGTCAGAGGAGGGCATTGTTTCCTTTATTCAGGGAAGGCACACTGGAACAGCCACGTAAAAAAAAACTTCCAGATGAGCTCAGAATTGTAAGAGGCATAAATAAAAAAATGAAAGAAGGGGAAAACATCAAAAATGAAAACAAATGAATAGCCGATACTAACAGGATGAAAGTTGGAAGAGCTCAATCTTCATTCAACATTAGTAGTTTTGAAATACAGTATGTTGCACATGGGATGAAAGACAGCAGAATCTTACAAATCCCTCATTTTTGGCTAAGCACATAAAGGACAGTTGAACCTTGTTGTTTCTGATTTATGCAAACCTGTTCATGAAGGTTTTCTTAGCAAGATTTGTTCAGATGTGGGTTTCTATTGCCTTCTTGTGAGGGTGATTCACCCAATGCCACCCAGTGAGTTTCTATAGCTAAGCAGCAAATCAATCCCATCCTCAATAGTCAACAAACCACTACATCATGCTAGCTCATAGCTGATCCACGATCGGAATAACTAATTATCTCCTTAAAACGACATCACGATTATGAGAACAACAATAAGTAACAGCACAGGAGTTTTTAAAAATCATGAAATCTTTAAAATTACCTTGTTTCTGTAAATTTTGCAGGATATTGCTATTTTCTGATGGTTCATTCACTGACAATTCTAAGGCAATTTCCATGTCTTTCTTGTATAGTTTGTCATCCAAGACAACTCTGAAACAATTTAAGAAGCACATTTTGAAAATATATGTTAAATATCAGTCGTATTCTAGATGCTGGCTTTAAATGTTTATAAAAGGAGATCCTTTAAAAAAACAGAGAATGATAAAGATTAACACCAACTTTACTATTTACTAATAGTGTTAAGAATATACAAAAAAATGGGGCAGAGCTTGCATTCTTGATGATGGGTCCTATTTCTCTCTACGTTCCACCTCGTAATTTAAGATCTACTGGGGAGGCCCTGCTCTCGGTCCCACCAGCGTCTCAAATGCGTCTGGTGGGAACAAGGGACAGGGCCTTCTCAGTGGTGACTCCCCGCTTGTGGAATTTGCTCCCCAGCGAGATTAGATCGGTGTCCTCCCTCCTTACTTTTACGAAAAAACTAAGGATGTGGTTTTGGAGCTACTGTGCCCACTAGTCTTTGGCTAGTGGGCACAGCAGCACTTTATAGACATTGAACTCAGACAATAGGATTGTTATGACAATTGGAAACGGCTATATGACTTGCGATTATGTGATTTGTTCTATGTGATTATGTAATTTTAATTAATATCACTGTTTTAATTGTTATGTAATAGGATTTTATATTGCTTTTATTGATACTGTTGGCATTGAATTGTTGCCTGTGTTAGCTGCCCTGAGCCCCACCTCGGGGATGAGAAGGGCGGGGTAGAAATGGTGCAAATAAATAAATAAATATTTTGTTAACCATAATTGAAAGGGAGTCAATTAGACTTCTGTGCTAGCCATGTAAGTCACATCCAAACAGATGTTAAAATAAACAAATGTTAGATTTTTTAAATACATCTATTATTTTTTAATTGTGTGATTTATCTTACGTCTCAATTGGTGAAAGCTTCTGTGACTTCTGTGGCTGAATGTCATCTTTACGGGACTGTTTTTGATGATCAATTTTCTCCTTCTTCGACTCTGAGCACTCTCTCTTTGATTTTTTCTTTGAATGGACAGTTACACTTGCGAAGTCATCATCTATTTAACAAAAATCCTTTAGAAGTAAATTACTTAAATCCAAACTAATATATAAATTTCAACAATATCCCAGTGACTGGCACAGCACAACACAAAGTTGAAAATGGTGTAAAATTACTTGTAATTCTAAAGCAGTGTATTATGGGTTTGAAGCTTGACTAACACATATTAGAGGTGCAAAATGCAAACTTCTGATAGATGAGGTTTATTTCTATTATCTTACATGCCAGAGTGAGCAAGTGCACCTTGTGGATCACATGTCCAATTTTTTTTAACTGTCTACCAATTCCTTGCAATTATAAGTCTTGCCACTGTGAGTAAAATAATCACCAGTTCCTATTTTTAAACTAGAGATGACTTACCATCATCATCTTTATCTCCAAACTGAGAGTAGTCGACTACTTTCTTATTCCTGGGAGGAAAAAAAAACATACTCAGAATACAAGAATCACCTTTTTGTCTGCTCATGGTAGCATCACAGATTTTAAAAAAAAATTAGCACACAATGTAATATGTTTTACAATTCTAAGTAAATATATTTAGTTCATCACTGATCAAGACACTTGAAAATGATTAAAAACAGCCATGGAGAGTCCACCGCCCTCCAAGGAAATGTATCACACTATTAGGCTACCCTTACAGTAAAAAAAAAAGTCCCACTTAATGATTAGGTAAAATCTCTGTTCCTGTAATTTGAATCCATTGGTTTAGTCCCTTTAACTCTAAAGCAAGGCTTCTTAACCTTTTCTCCTTGGGACCCATAATGGCCCGAGAAATGTTTACATGACCCCAGATATATAAGTAAATAAAACAGGTACAAAAATCAAATGTTTACTGCTTTTAAAAAAATCAGCATTTGCATGTAAGGCTTGCTAAATGGGCAGATTTTTCTTTTAATGAAGTACAGTTGAAGCATTTTCCTAAGAGTCCACGGTAAACACTACACAATAGATTCGTTTAAATATCTAAAACAGCCCCTGGGTGATGTTCAGAAATGTTTTCGTGATTCCAACATTGCGGTAAAGGGATCCCATTTCGGGTTGGGACCCACAGTTTAAGAATCAGTGCTCTAGAGCTGCACAAACCAAGCTTGCTTTATACTCTATATCAGTGTTTCTCAAACTCTGCTCCTCCAGAAATTTTGGATTTCAACTGCCAGAAATCCCAGAATTAGAATTTTGGGAACTGAAGTCCAAAACATCTGAAGGGACAGAGTTTGAGAAACACTGCTCTACATGAAATCTTTTCAGATATTTAAAGATAGCTCTTTAAATACTGAAATGTTACTTCTCAGGGCCCTTCCACACAGCCACATAACCCAGAATATCAAGACAGAAAATCCCACAATATCTGCTTTGAAACAGGCTATCTGAGTCCACTCTGCCATATATCCCAGTTTAATGCAAATAATGTGGGATTTTATTCAGCTGTGTGGAAGGGGCCAGTCTTCTTTTCTCCAAACTAAACATAACAAGATTCCTAAGTCATTTCTCGTATGGTTTGATTTCCAGATCTGTTATCAATTTGGTTGCCCTTTTCGGGACATGATCTACGTTAATAATTTGAATTGTGCCCAAAACTGGACACAGTACTCCAAGTGAGGTTTAATTGAAGCAGAATATAATGGCACTGGTACTTCCTTTGCTCTAGACCAGGCCTGCATAACCTGTGTCCCACTAGCTGTTTTGGCCACCAGCTCCCAGAATTCCTGGCCACTGGACAAGCTGGCTACGGATTCTGGGAGTTGGAGGCCAAAAAAGCTGAAGAGCCACAGGTTGTGAAGGCCTGTTCTAGACACTATACTTCTGGTGATGCAGCCCAGAATTGTATTGGATTTTAAGGCTGCCATATCATAGTGTTGATTTATGTTTAGTTTGTGGTCTATTAAGACCTCTAGATCTTTTTCACATGTACTGCTATTATGAGATCTATCCATTTCAAACAATAAAAACCTGACTTACAGTAAAAGCTACTAATTTTAGGAGACATTACGATTAATACACACTGTAACATGAAAGAGGAAGAGCTTTCAAGAAGTTTTAATGAGAATTCCTCTAACTTCAACACTATGTGGTAAATCCAGATGGTAGCTGAATTCAAAAACACCCCCATTTTGCCACTAAAAAATAAACCCAATATTAATGTAATACTTCAAAATCATACTGGTTGTTTTATTTACAAGGACAAAATATTTGAATTTAGCTGCTCTGTGTCCCTTTTGGGAGAGGGGACAGGATACAAATAAAAATTATTATTATCATTATTATTACTATTATTATTAGGCTAATATATTAAATGGGGTGGCACTGAATATTGTTTTACTCTAAGAATGTCACTTTAACAAACATAGAACTAATCAATTGACAAGGGAAATGATGGTGATTGATAGAAACCACATGCTAGCAGCTTTGATAAGTTTATCCATAATAGAACTCTAAAAAAAATGATCAATTCCCTGACATGACTTTTATTTCTTCATTTCTTTCAGGACTTCTTCGGCATTTTTCTGTGATCTCAACAAATTATTTCAACAAATGTTCACTCTTTTCTAATACATTTGAATAATCTCTTAGATCTAAATTGGACAACAAATATTAAATTTATAGCCCAAAACTGGAATTATGTGTTTTAGGATAATCAATGGTTTTGTTTACTTTTCTCTTTATTGACAAGTTACTACCAACAGCTATCATAGATAACAATCAAATTAATTAAAAAGGCGGTCTCATTTATTATTCCATATGGCAACCCATTTTAATAAATTTCTCTCTTTCTCAAAGATGTAAAAATATACAAAAATAATTGCAACATTTGAAAGAGCTTACAAGATAAAAAGCTACTGCTTTTTGTTTCAATACTATTAAATGACACTGTGAATAAAAATATATTTATATATAACCTTAAATCTATTAGCAAGTAAGACAAGGGAGTTCTAAGGAAACATTATAGCTCAAACAGCTTTGATACGAAAATATATGGCTTTTCTAAGCCAAAGCCCCAAACAAAATTATTGTTTCAGTTTTATGGAAACAGGCCTTATTTCTGGTATACTGAATGTTTAGAACTCCTCCACCTCTCATTTACTGATAAAGGAACTTTTTTAAATGTGCAAGGGCACTTTCCTTTCTATGGCTATTCAGAAACTGCTCAGTCATGACCAAGAAAATTAGAGAATGTTATCAACATACCTACGCACTGGTCGCGCCATTTCCAGTCAGCCTCTAGTTTGTAGTTTACACACAGGATTGCTAAAGCTTTAGTAATGTGAGACAACAACACCTAGGCCCTCTTTGCAGAAGCATGGGTCAAAGTGGCTTGAAAAGCAAGACGTCTACAGATAGCACCTTGCTGTCTGGATATGGAAGTCACTATTTCACATCAGCAACTTCATATCGTCTTCTTTGTCTGAAAAAGAACGGGGAAATTGAGACTTTTAGCACAGCTACAATTAGACAACTAGGTGTCTTGAGTCAAACAGCATAAAGAATATTTTCTCACTGAATTGGAAAAAAGTAGTAGCCATGTTAGTCTGGTCCAGGAGAACAAAAATCTGCCAGAAGTCTTTTAAAAGTTACTGAAAAGTCCCTCTTGAATCTAAACCAAATAATCTTAGGTAACCAGTTCAGAATAAGAATTGAACCCCAAATTGGATGTGATACATTAACTGGCTATACATGATGCAGGACAAGCATTTAACAGAAGTCCAAAATCTGTGAACACTGTAATATGCATGTAAAAGCATTTAATTTTGTTGCATGCAGACACATCTTCATATTGTTTTTTAAATAATAAATGTGAAATGTATTTTCCCCAAATAGTAAAGCATGGTGCTATTAAAACATGGGGTTCCCCTTTAGCTGTATCTTTTTGGGAGGATTGAATTCATTCATGTCTGTTCACAATTATGTACCTGTAATTTTCCTAGGTATCTGTCAACACAGCCTCCAAAAAGTCTTTGAAACACACACAATGTGCGCAGTGTGTAAATTATAAAACCAGTGAAGAAACTGGCCTTATTTTTTTAAAAAAATTTTAGGGAGAAAGATTGCAGTTACCATTTTCTTGATGAAAGTACAGATATCCCTAGGTATATGTGGCCAGGAAAGAGTCTGTGAAAGAAACAAAGAAGACAAATAAATCTCTGGGCTACTTGCTTGCAGAGTCATATTGTTTTGTTTTATTTAGGTACTGCATATAATTTTGGGTGATATTTATTATATGAATAAACAAGAGCTTGATGGGGAGGATGAAGTGAGATTTTTATGGTAAGCCTATAAGAATTATTTGCACTCAGTATTCGTCTCAGAACAGACAGTCCTCCACATTCATGGATCTGACATCCACAGGTTTCATCACCATATTTACGCAAATGTAATGTGCACCTTTTTGGCTAAATTACTGCATGAAAATTAGTTTGTACATTAGCTTTGATGGTGCATTATATATCTCGAAACTTGGAAAACACTGATCATGCTGTACTGCATCCATTCTAGTTCTTTCCCCTCTAAATTACCCTTGTTGCACCGGTGTCTTTTGGATTAAACTGTTTCTTATTTTCAATTTACATACTCATTAAAAACAGTGAAACAAATCTATATACATGTATATGTGCACAAACCAATACTTCCTAACATCTATACAATACTCGTATTTGGTTAGGCTCTCCCCTCCTCCCAATTTAGTGATTTTCCAATGTCTTTTGTAAGGCTTATAAATACTACTTTACGGATAAGGAGAGGCTACATAGTGATGCTTGATTTTGCCCAGAATTTTAGGATTGGTTCTCTATAAGACAATATTAGACTCACGCTAATATGTTTGTTGAATGGCTCAGAAATATTAAAATATTTGTTTAATCTCAAACACGATTCCACTAATTGCGCTGGCATTAAAGACCTTGTCATAAGGTGAAGCCGCATAGTGATAGAGCATCTGTCTATCATTCTGTAGATGGGGAAATCGAGTCCTGCTGTGCATGCTTTCCTTTTGGGGGTGGGGGTGAAGATAAAAATGATAAACATTGTGAGGGTGAATGACACAGGTGAGCAGTCCAACAAACAAGTAAAGAGATAAATTTACTTTTATAACTGAAAGAATCGATAAAAACGAAGAAACAAACCCAGCAAGATTCAATCTTCCCATCTACAGAATAGTAGGCAGACGTTTGACCACTACACTACTTTGCCTCATGACAAGGCCGCATAATTAGTAGAATTGTATTCAAAGTTAAATAACTCAATGCCCATAATCCACTCAAAGAAACTATTGAACACGGATCTAATAATGCACATTACATTCGCCAGCAAATACTTTTTTGTTTGTTTGTTTTTTGGTGTGCATTAGATTAGATGGTGAACCCACCTCATGCTAATTTGGTATCTGCAGATTTGCCGCAATCCCACAAAAAACTGCCCTTCCCCAAATCCATGGCTACATTCACACAACAGTTTTTTGGGCTCTTCGTGGAAGCCCTTCAGCAATCACCATGGTTCCTACCAAGAGCTCTTGAAGCTTATATGTGGGTCTCTAAGGAGTCTGACCGGGTTGAGGGGGGCAGGGAGGAGAGAAGGGGGCGGCCACTACTGTTGTCTCCAAGGGGCTTGCTAGACCTTCCTGTCTCAATCTCCCTGCCTCTCTTTTCCTCAGTTGGGCTGGATATGGAGGGGCTGTAGGTATGATGGGGAAGAGATGGAAGACTTCTTCTTTACATTGGGTCCAGGTTACCTACAGGATCACCTTTCTCTGCATAATTCGCCCCTTCAGACATCACAGTCCTCTTACTCCAACCAGCCAGTACCCAATTGGAAATTGTTACCCAGAGGACCATCCAAAGAGTGTGGAATGACCTGCTGGAAGAGCTTTGACAGTAAAACCATCTGTCAAAATTTAAAGCATGACAGAAGACCCATGTCTTCCAGCAGGCATACCCAGTCAACTTTGAATCATGAGTTTAGGATTTGCATTCTATTACTACTGTTATGTTGATTATTGTACTGCTTTTGTATTTGGTTATGTGTATTTTAGATTGACATATTTTGATTGGGTTGTACCCTGCCTTGAGCCGTTAGGAGAAATGGGTAACAAATAAAATTATTGTTGCTATTACAGGCAGTTACAAACATCCAACCTAAAAACGACTCCTAGTTAGACACAGGGGTGAGACAACAGGAAGTGAAAGAAATCTATCTTTAGGAAGGGAAATTCACTCCTGGAGGAATTATCGGAAAAAAGTGTATCCACTGATGTTTTATCCCAATCCTTGTTTGCACAAAAAGCCTTTTTTTCCCCCAAAATCCAATGATCACAGGGACAGAAAGTAAGATGAAATCTTCTAAACAGGGGCATAGATAGCAAAATAAACAGATAATCCACTATTCAAAAGAGATATTGACAAGCTGGAATGTGTCCAGAGGAGGGCAACTAAAATGATCAAGGGTCTGGAGAACAAGCCCTATGAGGAGCGGCTTAAGGAGCTGGGCTTGTTTAGCCTGAAAAAGAGAAGGCTGAGAGGAGATATGGTAGCCATGTATAAATACATGAGAGGAAGCCACAGGGAGGAGGGAGCAAGCTTGTTTTCTGCTTCCATGGAGACTAGGACGAGGAACAATGGCTTCAAACTAAAAGAAAGGAGATTCCATCTGAAGATGAGAAAGAACTTCCTGACTGAAAGCCGTTCAGCAGTGGAACTCTTTGCCCCGGAGTGTGGTGGAGGCTTCTTCTTTGGAAGCTTTTAAACAGAGGTTGGATGGCATCTGTCAGGGGTGCTTTGAATTATTTATTTATTTATTTAGAACTTTTGTATACCGGTCTTCTCATCTCCGTGGAGGGACTCGGGCTGGTTTCCAACAATAATATCACAAGCAATCGTTTAAAAACATCACATTCCATAATACACTAACACATTAAAATACCAAAAATACAATAATATAATTACAATGGCCAAGTCGACACAATAAAATCGTTGTTCATCACCATCCATTCATATAGCCACGAGTTATTGACTCACTCGTCAAATGCCAGTTTCCAGAGCCAGGTTTTCACCTGTTTTCTAAAAGTCAGGAGAGAAGGGGCAGTTCTAATCTCCAGTGGGAGGGAGTCCCAGAGCAGAGGGGCCACCACCGAGAAGGCCCTGTCCCTCGTCCCTATCAGGCGTGCTTGCAAGGCTGGTGGGACTGGCAGCAAGGCCCCTCCAGACGATCTTAACAATCTTGATGGTTCATAGGGGAGAATCCGTTCGGACAGGTGGTATGAGGGGATGCAATATTCCTGCTTCTTGGCAGAATGGGGTTGGACTGGATGGCCCATGAGGTCTCTTTCAACTCTAGGATTCTAAGACAGTAAATAAAGAACACCTCTCAGGAACAGACTACCACCAATGAAGTGCCAGTTAACAAGGTTCTTGTAGGTTTTTTCGGGCTATAGGGCCATGTTCTAGAGGCATTTCTCCTGACGTTTCGCCTGCATCTATGGCAAGCATCCTCAGAGGTAGTGAGGTCTGTTGGAAATAGGAAAATGGGTTTATATATCTGTGGAATGACCAGGGTGGGACAAAGAGTTCTCTGCTGAAGCTAGGTGTGAATGTTTCAGCTGACCACCTTCATTAGCATTTGAAGGCCTGGCTGAGCCTGGGAAATGTTCTGTTGAGAGGTGTTAAGATGTGCCTGGTTGTTTCCCCTGGTTGTTTCCCCTGGTTGAACCCCACCTCCTCCAAGATGAACTGAACCACCTCAACTGGGCTCTACAGGCCAATGGATCAGACATCAGAAGAGCTGCAAGACCAAGAACAAGCCACGAGAGTAAAGATGAAGATCCACCCAGAGGAAAAGTGTTCCTGCCATACATCAAGGGAACCACTGACCGCATAGGGAAGCTGATGAGGAAACACAACATACAAACAATCTACAAACCCACCAAGAAAATCCAACAAATGCTACGTTCACCAAAGGACAAGAGGGATCCTCTCACCTCTGCAGGAGTCTACCGTATACCATGCACCTGTGGACAAGTCTACATAGGGACCACCAAACGCAGCACTGCCCAGACACAAATCAAGGAACATGAAAGGCACTGAAGACTACTTCAACCAGAGAAGTCAGCCATAGCAGAGCACCTGATGAACCAGCCTGGACACAGCATATTATTTGAGAACACAGAAATGCTGGACCACTCCAACAACCACCATGTCAGACTACACAGAGAAGCCATTGAAATCCACAAGCATGTGGACAATTTCAACAGAAAGGAGGAGACCATGAAAATGAACAAAATCTGGCTACCAGTATTAAAAAACTCTAAAATTGCAACAGCAAAACAGCAGAGAGGAAACAACCAGGCACATCTTAACACCTCTCAACAGAACATTTTCCCAGGCTCAGGCAGGCCCTCAAATGCTAATGAAGGTGGTCAGCTGAAACATTCACACCTAGCTTCAGCAGAGAGCTCTGTGCTCCACCCCAGTCATTTGAATTATTTTATATCCACAGATATATAAACCCATTTTCCTATTTCCAACAGACCTCACTACCTCTGATGATGCTTGCCATAGATGCAGGTGAAACGTCAGGAGAAATGCCTCTAGAACATGGCCTTATAGCCCGAAAAACCCACAAGAACCTAGTGATTCCAGCCATGAAAGCCTTCGACAATACATTGCCAGTTAACACTTCCCAAGTAAAGAAGGCCCCCAGGCAGCAACAGCCAGGCTTTGAAGCTGTAAGGCTTTTCAGTGCTGATCAAGCTGGTCAGGCTTTGAAGCTGTAACCACACTGCCCCCCCTTCCCTTTCCCTCTCCTCATACCCCCGGCTCGCCTCCCTTTCCCGCTCTTCCAGGGCCTTCCTGCCCAACCTTACCTTTCCAGTCAGTCCTCAGCACCAACGATTGCCCCTCGCAGCCGTTACCCGCGCTTTGCGTTTGAGATGCGCCGCGCTCAAAGTGACGCAATAACTAGGCGCCGCCGCGGTGGCCTTCTTCCGGGTTCTGCTTCTTCCTCCTCTTCTCCTGTTTGTGGAGGGTTTCTCAGGGCGCCCCGTTTTGCAGGTTTTTCCTTCAGTGACCTAAAAGTCTAGCTCTTCTGCAGCTTCTCAACTTTACCCTGGTTAAGAAATCTTTTCTCCAGCGAGGCTCTACCTCCATGGCCGCCCTCTGACATTTCCCTTCACACGGGAAGTGTCTGGCTTTACGCTTGTGGACAAAGGTACCAGTTGTCTCCACTTTGCTTCATTGTTTAAGTCAAATCCAAAAGTACACGTTTGTAATATTGTCATGTTGTGCAAAATGAAAAAGAAGGTTTTTCTGGGAATATGTACGAGCACAAAGCATTTTATTTCTCTTCATTGATGGATTATTATTATTGTTTACTAGCCGTCCCCTGCCACGCGTTGCTGTGGCCCACATGGGGGTTCTGTGTGGGAGGTTTGGCCCAATTCTATCGTTGGTGGGGTTCAGAATGCTCTGTGATTGTAGGTGAACTATAAATCCCAGAAACTACAACTCCCAAATGGCAAGATTATATTTTCCCAAACTCCACCAGTGTTCACATTTGGGCATATTGAGTATTCGTGTAGAGTTTGGTCCAGATCCATCATTGTTTGAGTCCACAGTGATCTCTGGACGTAGGTGAACTACAACTCCAAAACCAAAGGACACTGCCCACCAAATCCTTCCAGTATTTTCTGTTGGTCATGGGAGTTCTGTGTGCCAAGTTTGGTTCATTTCCCTGAACGGTTTGGGACCATCCTACCTGCGTGACCGCATCTCCGTTTACGAACCCACGCGTTCACTTCGTTCATCCAGAGAGGCCCTGCTCGTGATTCCGCCTGCGTCGCAAGCGCATTTGGTGGGGACACGAGACAGGGCCTTTTCCATGGTGGCCTCCCGACTCTGGAACACCCTCCCCAAAGATCTTAGACAGGCCCCTACATTGGCAGTCTTTAGAAAGAACTTGAAGACCTGGCTGTTCCGATGTGCCTTTCCAGAATAGGAAACTCCAATAACAAGTCCCAGAAGCACTTTATTAGAACTAAGATTGCCACACACTACACACTGCACTTACCCTATAATCCTTATATACCACCTGTCACATCAGCACTTTTAATTCTGTACTCATTACTCTGGCCCGGCCCAGTTTTATTGTGTCTTGGTGCATTGTTTATTGTTTGTTATTTAATATTGCTTTAATTGTTTTTAATTTGCTTTAGGTTTTGTATTGTTATGTTGTGTATTGAGGCCTTGGCCTTTGTAAGCCGCATCGAGTCCTTCGGGAGATGCTAGCAGGGTACAAATAAAGTTTTTAAAAAATCATTGGTGAGGTTCAGAATGCTCTTTGATTGTAGGTGAACTATAAATCCCAGCAACTACAACTCCCAAATGACAAAATCAATTTTTTTTGAGTGAAGGACATACATTGGATTGCTAGGTGTCTTGTGTCCAAATTTAGTGTCAATACGTCCAGTTGTTTTTTGGGTTCTGTTAATCCCACAAATGAACATTACATTTTTATTTATATAGACTAGCTGTACCCGGCCACACGTTGCTGTGGCCCATTGGGGAGAAATGGGAAAGAAAGAAAAGAGGAGGAGCTGGCTTCTAAGCTATCAATACACAATCAACATTACATTTTTATTTATATAGATCAGGGGTCCCCAAACTAAGGCCTGGGGGCCGGATACAGCCCTCCAAGGTCATTTACCCGGCCCTCGCTCAGAGTCAACCTAAGTCTGAAACGACTTGAAAGCACACAACAACAACAACAACAACAAAAATCCTATCTCATCAGCCAAAAGCAGGCCCATACTTCTCATTGAAATACTAATAAGTTTATATTTGTTAAAATTGTTCTTCATTTTAATTTTTGTATTGTTTTAAAGTGTCTTTTTGCGCTACATAAAACATGGAAAAAGTTTAATAAACTGCAAAAACTTTGTTTTTTTGCGGGACATTCTGCATCACATTTTGCTATAATTTTTCACTGAATATTTCATAGAATGTCAACCAATTCAACATAGTTTGTTGCCAAAGACAAAGTTTTTGGAGTATGATAACTACATTCAAAATAAGTACTGCACAATTAAACAGGAAGTAACACTTTCAAACAAGGAACAGATTTCCCCCCAAATTTTGTTACATAGTAACCATTAAGCCCTTATCTAGAATGCCAAAATACTGTATTCTTGAAATCCACCTTTATTTTTAGAAGGCTCAGTGTACACAAACTTTGATGAGATTAGGCAAGCTCCTACCTTAGCAGCCTTCAAGAAAGATCTCAAAACTTGTCTTTTCCTTTGCGCTTTCAGAGAGTGACCATGTACCTCTTTTTGTGATTTCTCCCACAATGTTGTCCTCTTACTGTATTTCCCTCCGCCTGTGTGAAAGCCTGTCTTCACTATTCCGTCTCCTACAAGTTTATCCCTTACAAACATTTCTTTTTCATTTTCTCATCCAGAGTTTTATCATTTTATGTTGTACACGTGGCCCACTCATTGTGCTGGATTTCTCATTGCATTGTTTTGTTTTGTTTTATTTTGCTTTGTTTTATTGTATTTCTAAGTTGTTTTGGTTTTATTTTGTTTTTTTTGCTGGAATGTATTTCTCATGTAAGACGCCCCGAGTCCTCTTCGGAGAGATGGTGGCGGGGTATAAATAAAGATTATTATTATTATTATTATTATTATTATTTCATGCCCAAATTATTAAAATATTCAGTTCTTGTGGGTTTTTTCGGGCTATATGGCCATGTTCTAGAGGCGTTTCTCCTGACGTTTCGCCTGCATCTATGGCAAGCTTCCTCAGAGGTCTCTGAGGAAGCTTGCCATAGATGACCTCTGAGGAAGCTTGCCATAGATGCAGGCGAAACGTCAGGAGAAATGCCTCTAGAACATGGCCATATAGCCCGAAAAAACCCACAAGAACTGAGTGATTCCGGCCATGAAAGCCTTCGACAATATATTAAAATATTATTTATTAAAGTACTTTTAGACTATATAAACAAGGTACCTTTGAAGCATGAATTTTGTTTAGACTTGGCTTCTTATTGCATGAGAGTTCATATATGTATGAGCAAAATAAATAAATCTGAAATGCTTCTGGTCCCTTGTGTTTCTGATGTGGAATCCAAAATCTGTTGTTTTGTTTAGCAAATTAGAATCTATTAAATTTCCTTTTTCAGAAAAATCCTGTCCTCAATTATCCTAGCACTTCACATCATGAGAATAATTATGTTTTGCAAAATGAAGGCCCACCCTTCTTGTGGCTCATTGCTCTCATCATTGGATTTCCTATGCAGGGATTCGTAACAGACCCACCCACTCCTTAACTTTTGAAAGTGGTTTTCCAAAGGAGTAATAACAGATAACAAATTTGATGTTACTATTCTTTGGGGAAAACTGGACAGAAAGAGTGTGGCCCTGCAGGTCCCCCTAGATGTCTCAGCGACCATGGTATCCTTCTGGAGCGACTGACGGGGATGGGACTAGAAGGCACTGTGCTGTAGTAGATTCGGTCTTTCCTTATGGGCTGTCCCCAGAAGGTGGTGTTGGGGGAGTCCTGCTAAAATCACTTCTTAGCATATTGAGATGCATTTTCTATATCCAGGACTTCTAGAGTTTGGGACAACTTGAAAGAATAGGTTTTTTTTTCACTAGAGTATGTAAAGACGATGAACTAAAGACAGCAATGTTATACAATGTTTACTGCTCAAAACTTCTGTGTGGATGTGACAATATAATAATTATACAATGTATATTTTCCCAGAATGCAGAAAATGATTAAAACAAAGAGTAACCAAGGAAAAAACAGTGGTATGGAGAGAGAATTTGTGTATACGTTCAGCTCTGGAAATCAACATTTTGTGCTTAAAGTTCCACTGAAATTCCCAGTGCAAGAAAATGTTAGCCATTTGCTTGGCCGTCTAATGCTTCTTCACAACTTGCCTTGCTTCATAGAAAATGGTAAGAATTTCTTATATGAGTAGCTTGACTCGGTTTATTCTGAAGTAGACATCCAGCATTGTAAAAATGGGGCAGGGGTCATTAATCTGAAATATTAGGCTAATCTGACATCTATATTTTGATGCCTCAGAGTGCATGATTACACTTTTTAAAATATTCTTTATAG
The DNA here is from genome assembly GCF_025583915.1 of Anolis sagrei ordinatus. Lineage (NCBI taxonomy): Eukaryota > Metazoa > Chordata > Lepidosauria > Squamata > Anolidae > Anolis > Anolis sagrei. The sequence goes on from NW_026847549.1 coordinate 99,558,991, forward strand.
GCAGAAGGGCTAAATTAAATATATTTTTCAAATTGAGAAATATTATGGCAACATACTTCATAGTCACCGACAGGAGGAGTGAGTCCCTGCTGGTGCTAAGCAGCATTTGATATCACCAACCATGGTATGTTTCTTGAATATGGGATTATAGGGAGATTGGGAATCAGAGACACTGTATTGAAGTGGTTTCGGTCATATCTTTCAGGTAGTTTCCAGATGGTGACGCTGCTCCTCAAACATGGAGCTTTATGTTTTGATCAGCTGTGGCTGATATGCCAGCTGTGCTAAACAAGCTATCTGAATTTAAAACATAATTAAAAACCTATCTCTTCTGGCAGCCTAGGTAGTCAATTTTAAACTGTGAACTCAAACGGGCATTTTTACTGATATGAATGATTTTAATATGTTTTACCCTTATGTCTATGGTAATGTAAGTGTTTTAATAGTTTTCTGTTTCATCTTATTGTTATTGTTATTATTACAGTAGACTGTCCATAAACTGGCACCCACGGTGAATGGTAGACGAGGGATATACCTCCTACTGTACCATACCATAAACTCTCTATCAACTTGAGATTAATATTGAAATATAGTAATTAAAAGCAAATTAAGAAAAAGACAAAGTTTACTTAATGTCACTCAGTTCTATTGTTTTACTGTATTACAAAAACAGCTTTTTGTTTTAAATTATTTCTTCAATTTTTTGCCAGTTTCTTGAGTGTTCTGGTTGCTTGAGTTTCGTGTAACTGAGAGTCTACTGTATACAATTATAAAAGTCTGGAAAAAAGCTTAATTCTTAGATACTCTCAAAAGTTGAACAATTTTGTGGATTAATAGGGTTTAAGGAAACTCTGGTTAATTAGAAAGTGCTCCTGATAATAAATTAAAACATGATTTGCAGTCATTATAAAGGGCAAGTATAATATGAATTTCAACTAATGTATGGTTTCCCTCCTTGATGTGACAGATTTAAAGGAATCTCTTAGTAGATTAATTGAGGAGAAATCAATACAAGATTATGATACAGAAGCAGAAGTAGCCCTAGAAGCAGTAAAATCTGGTGAAGTAGATTTGAACCAGCTAGCAAATACTTGGGCCAAAACTTACACAGAGGTAAGAGCTGTTTTAATACTAATTTTAGAAGATTCACTTGAAAATAAGACTCTAGCTTTTTTCAGACTTTGCTCCTTTGTGAGCATATTACTTTGGTAACAGAGATCTATGAAATGGAAATGAAGACATCCCTTGTGGTTTCCTCCTAGAGCTGAAACATTCCCAGTTTCCTAAGCCTCTTTGTGGAAGATTATTGTCAATAAGATGCATAAGCCTCATAACTGTTATTTTTCAGGCAGTATTGGAATATACAAGACCTGAAGACTCAAGTTGGGACGAAGATTTTGCAGATGTCTATCATGATCTAATCCACTCTCCTGCTTCTGAAACTCTTTTAAACCTGGAACACAACTATTTTGTTAGCATCTCAGAATTAATAAGTGAAAGAGATGTGGAACTCAGAAAACTACGAGAAAGGTATTTTTATCTGTTTATGTGTATTTTATTCAGGTTTTTTTGTGTCAGGAGTGACTTGAGAAACTGCAAGTTGCTTCTGGTGTGACAGAATTGTCCATCTGCAAGGACATTGTCCAGAGGACGCCCGGATGTTTTGCCATCCTGTGGGAGGCTTCTCTCATGTTTCCGCATGAGAAGCTGGAACTGACAGTTGGGAGCTCACTCCGCTCCCCTGATTCGAATCGCCAACTTTTTGGTCAGCAGTCCTGCCGGCACAAGGGTTTAACCCATTTGGATTAACATTTTCAGTTAATCCAAAATTATTTTAAAGAGAAAAAATAAAAATTGGTGGTTATTTCCTTTTTAAAATAATTATAAATAAATAACTTCTACATTTAAAACTGCCTGCAACAGATGAACAGCATGCCTGTCAAATAGAATATCATCATCATCATCATCATCATCATCATCATCATCATCATCATCTTTAATTATTTATTAATCGCCCTCCATTCGAGATGCTCCAGGCGATTTACATAGCAGAAATTATACAGGATAAAACACATACATACAAATATTAAAATTAACATGGGTCAAATGCTCTAGTAAAACGCCAGGTCTTAAGTGCTAGGATAAAATGCCCTGAGTCACGCATGGCTCTCAAATAGGGAGGCAAGGAATTCCATAAGGCAGGGGCAGAAATAGAGAAGGCCCTGTGTCTGGTGCTTTCCAAGTGCACTTCCCTAGGACCCGGCATATAGAGCAAATCGTGTTGGGATGGTCGTGGTGACCTCCGATGATGGTAGAAGGAGAGACGGTCTCTAAGATACAATGGACCCTGGCCATATAAAGTATATATAATATATAGGACCATTAAAAAGTGATTTTTTTTCCAAATGAGATTGTGCTGTAGATATTTTGATACATAGAGCTTGTTCTATGTTTTAAGATCCTATTTACTAGTAAGATAGTATCTAGTCTTGAAGTTTTACTAAATGACAGTTATATCTGGAACTTACTGCTGACTAAATGACAAATAATTTATTCTAGGCAAGGAGCTGAAATGGATAAGGTGATGCAAGAATTGGGAAAAACATTATCAGATCATGATGTAAACATGTTGGCAGCTCAGCACTTTGAATCCCAGCAGGTAAGCGATATTACAAGTTACATTGGAATAAATTGGAATCACTCACTGGTAAACATTAATTTGCTGAGTTGGTATCCCTTTTTAGGTGTTGGAAAACAAATGGAATAACGAATTAAAACAAACCACAGGTATCCAGAAACAGGAGTATCAGGAATGGGTGATAAAACTTCATGAGGACCTAAAAAATCCTAACATTACAATTGGGTACGCATCTTTCTTTTTGGTTTATTTATGCAACTGTTCAAACAACCAGGTTGAAAAACTTGGCTAAAGATAAAATTTTCTCAGGCACTGACCTATGTTGTGCTAATTAGTTAGTTCTATCTCCAGGAGAAGGCATTCAAAAGGAACTTAAACTATGAGAAAGTCAAGCATAGTCAGACACACTGAGGACTTGGATGATGTCTTTCTGGAACAGAGGGTCACATACTCAGAAAGGAGAGATGTGTAGTAATGGGAAATGTTAACTATCTTTATATTTGTTTGAAGAAAAACTATGCCAAGAAAATCAGGTCCAACAAATTCCTCACTTGCCTTGCAGACAATTTCATTGTCCAAAAGGTGGAAGAGGCAACAAGGAGATCAGCTATTTTAGATCTCATCCTAACAGTGACAACTGGTAAATGGGGTTGAAATGGCAGGTTTCTTAGGTAGAAATGACTAAGTTCTTCTCGAATTTGTTGTACAGCTGTGAATCCCCCATCCCATCTCCTCTGGGTGAGGTTCCAGCTTGCCTTTTCTCTACCGCCCCTATTTAGACTGTTGCATGAGGAATCAGCTTGATTTTGTAGCCATGTTTGGGATTGAAAATCAATTATACATACTTTCTTTCTTGCTCTCTCTCTCTCTTGTATGCATGCACATAAGTGTGTTTCTGCACAGAGTGGAGTCATTGAGGTGGAAGAAAGGAAAATAGACACAAGTAAATAGTACACAGGATAGTAGTAGAGCACCCAGTACTTTGAGAGTTGCTTTGTGACTTTGTAACCCGTGTAGCTGTTTTGTTACTATACCCATAGCAATTTTTAAAATTACTAATGCACCTACGAGGCCTAAAGAATTGAAAATACTGAAATTTGAAACTCAGCTATACAGAAAAATATGTGTTCTTATCAATTTGGGGAGCCCCCTGTGGCACAGCGGGTTAAACGCTTGAGCTGCTGAACTTGCTGATTGAAAGGTCGGCAGTTTGATTACGTGGGACAGGGTGAGTTCCTGCTGTTAGCCCCAGCTTCTGCCAACCTAGCAGTTCGAAAACATGCAAATGTGAGTATGTCAATAGGTACCCCTCTGGCAAGAAGGTAGCAGTGCTCCATGCAGTCATGCCGGCCACATGACCTTGGAGGTGTCTATGGACAAAGCTGGCTCTTCGGCTTAGAAATAGAGATGAGCACCACTCCCCAGAGTAGGACACAACTAGACTTAATGTCAAGGGGAAACCTTTACCTTTACTTATCAATTTAACATTAATGTCTGGGGACATCCTTGTCTTTATTTATTTATTTATTTATTTATTTATTTATTTATTTATTTGGTGTCAGTGAGGAAATAAATGTTCAACCTAATCAATGGAGGGAAGCTATAGAAGGAAATGGAGGGCTTTTTGAAGACCAGAGACAGTTGGAAGAAAGTTTCACTATTCATTTGGGTGAGTAAAATGTTTCAAATTTACCTAGAACATTATAATTTCTAGTCTAAGTCTAACATTATAGTCTAAGGCCCCATCTACACTGTCATATACAATCACCTACAGACCCACCCTGGAGTATTATCCTACTTAGACAACAAGGGATCGCCTAAGTAAAAAAAAACAAAACAATCCAGATTATATGCTTTGAACTGGATTATTTGGCAGCGTAGACTCATAAAATCCAGTTCAAAGCAGATAATGTGGACTATCTGATTTGATAATCTAGATTATATGACAGTGTAGAGATGATTACTGATTTGTGTGCTTTGGTGTAGATTTTGTCCCAGCAGAAAAAAAAACAAAAACAAAGTAACAAAACACATATATACTTAAGTCCCCCAAGTGATCTTTCAGATGTTTTCAGCTTCTTTTGGTTCTTCTCTGTTCTTCTTACCCTGCCTAGGAGCACAACTAAAAACTATGCATAACCTGAGATTACTGAGGGCAGATATGTTGGACTTCTGTAAACACAAACGCAATCATCGCAGTGGAGTCAAACTTCACAGGCTTCAGACTGCATTGTCTCTTTATTCCACTTCTCTTTGCGGCTTGGTCTTGTTAGTGGACAATCGCATCAGCTCGTACAGTGGGATCAAAAGGGGTAAGCGATATTCTTTGAAACTGATGTACTTTTGTTGAGTTGGATGTAAAATTATAACAACAAGATGTTTCCAGCATCTTTTGGTCCTCCTCAGACTCTTTTAGATATTTTTAATAATTAGAAAAAATACTGATGGAACACTCTTGCAATTCAGTTAAGCTTTGAATACTACAAGTAAAGGTCTGCACACTTTCTATCCTCATGTTGCTATCTGATGAGTATATAATACTTGCAAGCATACAAGAGCTTTCCTATTCATTCTTGAGCTGGGTATAAATTTGAATGGTGAAGTGCATTGACCTGAATCAGTGCTGAAGTGAAAGAGACATGTTTTCTGTGTTTCAAACACTACTTTTAGGGTCTTCATTGTCAAACAAGGAGGCAAGCAGAGTCAGAAATTTAAAGATGTATAATACTAAATTAAAGATGTATAATACTAAATTATATACAAAGGCATCTTATAGTATCTTAGAGACTGAGAGACGTTTGTAGCATGAGTCTCTTTTTTTTAGATGATGATATTATAGTTTATAGAGCCCCTGGTGGCGCAGGGGTTCAACCCCTGTGCCGGCAGGACTGAAGACCGACAGGTTGCAGGTTGGAATCTGGGAGGGGGGGGGGTGATGAGTTTCCTCTATCATCTCCAGCTCCTCATACGGGGACATGAGAGAAGCCTCCCACAGGGATGATGAAAACATCAAATCATCCGGGCATCCCCTGGGAAACGTCCTTGCAGACGGCCAATTCTCTCACACCAGAAGTGACTTACAGTTTCTCAAGTTGCTCCTGACATGACAAAAAAAATAGTCCACTTGAAATAACATTAAGTTACAAGGAGGGGCATATCCTACAATTAGTTGCTCCTTCCACTTGTTGCATTAAACAGAAATATATAAATTCGGGTATGTGAATGCTCCCTGGTAGAAGATGACTACACAGTCATATAACCCAGAATATCAAGGCAGAAAATCCCACAGTATCTGCTTTGAACTGGGTTATCGGAGTCCACACTGCCACATATTACTTTCTGCCTCGCTCCAAGGCAGACTACCAGTAAAATTGAACTTTTGTATTATCTGTGTGAAATAAATTACCATGCTACTGCAATACTAGATTTCCAGTCAGACGAGGCCAGCATAGAGTTATGTAATAATTACATTCTGCTATTAACTTTTTATTATATAGAGCAACTGTGCAAAATGACTGTATAACCAAGCCATTTTGCTGGCCTAGATCCCGATTTTTGAGAGATGACCTTTAGCCATTGGGACAGGCCATGCACAAACTAAAAGAGTTGGGAAATGTGTAAATTTTGAAAAGGATGTATGTGTTGGCTGTAGGAGTCAAAAGTATTTACTGCTTCATCGGAAGCAGCTGTGGAAGCTGGACTGCCGTGTGTACTTTGGGATCAGATCAACAAAATCAGTAGAGTAGGATGCCTGCCAGAGAGAAGTCAAGGGCATCTGTTTATTTTGAACGTGTTGAATGTCAACTGAAAAACAATTTTGTAATACTGGAGGATTTTATTATATATCTAGCCTGAGTTTCTTCATGCATATTTCACCCTCATGTGGTATTCACTTTAACTTTCTTGGGTTGATCTGAGATTTCCAGGTTATATGGCCATGTTCCAGAAGCATTCTCCTTACGTTTTGCCCACATCTATGGCAGGCATCCTCAGAAGTTGTGAGGTCTGTTGGAAACTAGGCAGGTTTATTTATTTATTTATTTACTGTATTTGCATACCACCTTTCTCAGCCTGTAGGTGACTCAAGGCAGTTAACAGGACAAAATTCAGTGCTTACAATGTCATAAATACAATTAAAAACATGACATATAATAAAAACTAAACAAATCAATAAAATATAAATGCATAGTGTCTCCTTGTTAAAAACATTGGAACATAGTTGTTCCATTTTCCTTTGTCAGTTACTCTGCATTTGCAAAAGCTTGTTCAAAAAGCCACGTCTAGACTTTTTTCCGGAATGTTAAAAGGGAGGTGGCCGATCTAATAACTATAGGGAGGGCGTTCCACAGCCAGGTGCCACCACGGAGAAGGCCCTGTCTCCCTGTCTCCTATTAATTTGCACAGGAAATATACTACCTAATCTTCTCGTTCAACTTTCTTAACTTTGTTCGTCTAATTTTGATTTAGCTGTTTAGAAAAAAATAAGTGGAAAAGGTTAGCTTAGAATCCCTTTTCCTAACAACTATTTCTATGTAAAGAGGGTGTTTTTGCATAAAGGGGTTTTCAATCATGTGGATATCTGCCTCAGTCTGAGGTATTAAAAGCAGGGCACAAGTTCAATAACTCCTGGTGAATAAGGTCATTATTTGTTTCAGATTTTGCAACAGTATCCCAGGAATGCACCGATTTCCACTTTCCTGGGATTCAGGAGCAGCTTGAAGTTGTTCAACAGGTTGTACTTTATGCTCGAGTACAGCACAGCAGTAAATCCAAAAGGCTAAATGGTTAGTAACAATTAGATTTGCTTATTTGTTATGTTGCATTATAGGACAAGCCCCAGCATCCACCTAGAAATGGGATAAATGCAGATTACAGATTTGAAAGAAATACAATGTAGCTAAAACTGTACAGATTGACATGAAAATATAACTGTTTATATAACAGTGAAACAATGTTCAGCATCAATTAAAATTTCCAAACACAATTAAATTTCAGTTCAGTTTTAAATGCACTCCCGGAAACATAGGATGATGATGATGATGATGATGATGATGATGATGATGATGATGATGATAACTTTATTTGTACCCTGCCACCATCTCCCATAGGAACTTGGGGTGGCTCACAAAGCACACAATGGTGCCATACAACATAAAATACAATATATCAACATTAAAACCAGTAACAAATTTAAAACCAGACATATAAAGGTAACAAGAGCAATAAAATCAATAAAATATGGAAATAGTCGTTAACTTAAAAACTGGATAAAGTAAAATATAGTTCTTCTAATTAAGGGGTTTGTAATCTTTGCAACTCAATCTGATTTTCAATTGATCACAGAATCAGAAATTATCCAAAAGGCCATCTAGAACAGCTCCCGCCAAAGCAGGAATCTACCACTAAAGTTTGAGAGGAGATCATCTCACCTCTATTTACAAACCCCCAGTGAAAACATGCATATCACCTTCCAAGGTAGAATGTACCACTCTTGAACAGCTCTTACTATCAGGAAATTCTTCTTACTGTTTAGTCTACTTTATGCACTGAGAACTATTTGTGATTGCCGTTTTTGGCTGAGAATTCTGTTTTTGTTGATTTTGTATGTGAATTCTGCTTTTTGTTGTTTTTAAGTATGAGATATTCTAGAACAGAGAAGGAAAAGGCTACAGCTACAGAAGTGAGGCATAGGCTTGGTTTGTGCAGAGCTACTAGGTAGTCACCTTGTCTCTCTCCTGAGGAATCTGTATAAGGACCAAGTAACAACAGTAAGAACTGACCATGGAACAACAGACTGGTTCAAGATTGGGAAAGGTGTATGGCAGGGTTGTATACTCTCCCCCAACCTATTCAACTTGTATGCAGAACACATCATGCGATGTGCGGGGCTTGAGGAATGCAAGGCTGGGGTGAAAATTGCTGGAAGAAACATTAACAACCTTAGATATGCAGATGACACCACTTTGATGGCCGAAAGTGAGGAAGAGCTGAGGAGCCTTCTAATCAAGGTAAAAGAAGAAAGCGCAAAAGCTGCGTTGCAGCTAAACATAAAAAAACCCCAACAAGAATGGCAACAAGAATGATTGACAACTGGGAAATAGAGGGAGAAAACGTAGAGGCCGTGACAGACTTGGTATTTTTAGGTGCAAAGATTACTGCAGACGCAGACTGCAGCCAGGAAATCAGGAGATGCTTACTTCTTGGGAGGAGAGCAATGACCAATCTTTATAAAATAGTGAAGAGTAGAGACATCACACTGGCAACAAAGATCCGCATAGTCAAAGCAATGGTATTCCCCGTAGTCACCTATGGATGTGAGAGCTGGATCATAGGGAAGGCTGAGCGAAGGATGATAGATGCTTTTGAACTGTGGTGCTGGAGGAAAGTGCTGAGAGTGCCTTGGACCATGAGAAGATCCAACCAGTCCATACTTCAAGAAATAAAGCCTGACTGCTCATTGGAGGGAAGAATAGTAGAGGCCAAGATGAAGTACTTTGGCCACATCATGAGAAGAAAGGAAAGCTTAGAGAAGACAATTATGCTGGGGAAAATGGAAGGAAAAAGGAAGAGGGGTCGACCAAGGGCAAGATGGATGGATGGTATCCTTGAAGTGACTGGATTGACCTTGAAGGAGCTGGGGATGGTGACGACCGACAGGGAGCTCTGGCGTGGGCTGGTCCATGAAGTCGCGAAGAGTCGGAAATGACTGAACGAATGAACAACAAACAACAACTAGCTACTACCTGTTGGTGGGGATCCTTTGCTATCTTAAGGCCTGCTAATATTCCTTACAATTTCCCTGCAATATTGTGGGTGGGAGCTTAAGAACGGGATCTAAGAGACATGGATAGCAAGAACGCTGCTCCCATGTCTTGGAAGGCTGTACCTGGAACAAGTACAAGTTGATTGTCCTGCTGGAAGTGAACGATTTGAGGCTCATTTAGACTCATCAAGGAAGATGAAGAGAGTGGATGCTGCTAATGCGGCTTTATCCAAAAGCCCTTAATCATCCTTGATTAAGCTTTCACTCCAACCACTCTGCTCACTTCTTTTTTAGCAATCATCCCAGTGTTTAGGACTTGTGCCCAGCAGACTCTAAAATAATAACAGCAGAATACACACATCAAAACAAGTAGAAACAGAATTAGCACTGCAGTGATCTCTGGGAGCCTGTATAATGGAGATGCATCCAGTGGTGTATGATATCCTAACAATGTGTATTGATTTGTTTTCCCTACAGATATGGGAAACAAAAATGGTAGCAGTGAGGATAAATCAAAGAATATGGAGCAAAACTTATCAAATATTTTGCCTGGTAGGTTTCATGCATTCTTTTCAGTTAGATATGTCCCTTGTTTGCATTCAAATAATAATCTATCGTAAAATGGCATTTACTTGTTTGTGAGAAGGACAGTTTTTTTCTTTTGACCACCAGTAATACTTTATGAAACAGCATGCTAGATATGCTGGTCTGTAAGATCTCATAATATTATTTGTTATTTTTGCTGTGATATATTAAATAATATCCAGATGTCCTGGATATTATTTTAGTGAATGGGACTAGATTTAGTGATGTAGAGTGGAAAACATTTAATTGCAAATAGCATGCATGATTGTGACCACAAAAGATTATTGTATAATAGATTTTTTTAAAAAAGAGGATACATTTTTGTGATTTGGAATCCCTTTTATTCTGCACCATTAAGTTGCTCCTTATTTTAGATTTCTGCTTTGAAGATCAAAGCCAGATCTCATAATATGTTAGAGAGCACATTGGGTTAAATTTTGTCTTGGTAAGCAGTTGAATAAAATGAGCACAATAATATTAAGACTTAAAATTTCATGTGAGATTTACCTTCCACTAAGAAAGAAGGCAATGCCATGTGGAGAAATTAGACTGGGGTCAGTACTTCTTGTAGGTTCATCCAGGACGGATTAATCTCTTACCTTTCACCACTGTACTCAGATAAGTTGATCTGAGATTTTTGGATTGATATTTTATTAAAATGTTTAGACTTGTACATGAGAATATAGGACTTGACTTCCTTCTTAATTCTAATTTTGGTTTGAAAATTATTTTTATAAATTGTGTAGAGGTTGCGGGAAAAGAATTGGTTGAGGATTTTAGACATAATATAGACTTCAGATGTGTTTGGTATTCTTATTGGAGTCTGCAAATTGTCTAATACAATGTGATTCCTTCAGGAGAATTTTACATCACCCGTCATTCGAATCTCTCTGAAATTCATGTAACTTTTCACCTCTGTGTGGATGATAATGTGAGATCGGGCAATATTACTGCCAGAGATCCTGCAATCATGGGCCTCCGGAATATCCTCAAAGTGTGTTGCACTCATGACATTACTACCATTAGTATTCCTCTTTTGCTGGTACATGACATGTCCGAGGTAAGCAATTGGTCACCAATTGTCTTTTCTCTTCAAATGTGGATATTGCTAAGACTTTTACTATGTTTTTAACAATGGAAACCTAGGCTGACTTCCACCATTCCCACTTCCTAAAAACTAGTTGTCTCCTCCCCCGCCTCCCCAATGCCCACTGTGTATGAGTTTTTGAAAAGTGTGATTTTGGAGGCACAATTTCAAACAGTTCCAATGAGGAGCATCTAAAGAAACCAGAATGGATGTCTAAGGAATTTTCAGTTGAGCTAAGATTTCAAAGGGACGTGTTTGAGAAGGTGAGAAATCACTAAACAGGAATTCAAATGAATAGTCAGTATGTGTAGGAAGAAAGTTAGAAAAGCCAAAGCGCACAATGAGCTCAAGCTTATCAATAAAAATAAAAACAATTAAAAATGCTTCTTTTTATTTTGTCCATATCAAAAGGAAGAACAAGGAAATGGTAGGGCCGCTGCATTCATGTGGTGGTAAAATGTTAACAGAGGACAGAGAAAAGGCAGAACTGCTTATCACCTTCTTTACCTCAGTCTTCTCCCAAAAGGTTAATAGAGTTCAACTTGGGGATAATGGAGAAGAAGTTGCAGAAGGTGAAAGGTAGCACAGAATAGACAAAGGGGCAGTACAGGAACATATGGTTAATTTAAATCAATGGTTCACAGCCTGTGGGGCTGCGAGACCTAAAATAAGGTCCATGGCTCTAGATCAGTGTTTCTCAATCTTCCTAATGCCATGACCCCTTAGTACAGTTCCTCATGTTGTGGTGACCCCCAACCAGAAGATTATTTTTGTTGCTACTTCACAACTGTAATTGTGCTCCTGTTATGAATCGTAATGTAAACATCCCTTATGCAGGATGTATTTGCATTCACTGGACCAAATTTGGCAAAAATACCCAATAATACAACAAAATTTGAATACTAGTGGAGTTGTGGAGATGATTGATTTTGTCATTTGGGAGTTGTAGTTGCTGGGATTTATAGTTCACCTACAATCAAAGAGCATTCTGAACTCCACCAACGATGGAATTGAATCAAATTTGGCACACAGAACTCCCATGACCAACAGAAAATACTGGAAGGGTTTGGTGGGCATTGACTTTGAGTTTTGGGAGCTGTAGCTCAGCTACATCCAGAGAGCACTGGGGACTCAAACAATGATGGATCTGGACCAAACTTGGCACGAATTCTCAATATGCCCAAATGTAAACACTGGTGGAGTTTGGGAGAAATAGACCTTGACATTTGGGAGTTATGGTTGCTGGGATTTATAGTTCACCTACAATCAAAGAGCATTCTGAACCCTACCAACGATTGAATTGGGCCAAACTGCCCACACAGAACCTCCATGACCAACAGAAAATACTGTGTTTTCTGGTGATTTTTGGTGACCCCTCTGACACCCCCTCAAGACCTCTCCAGGGGTCCTGACCTCCAGGTTGAGAAACACTGCTTTAGTTGATTAAATATGGTTTCTGTGGGTAAGCAGATGGCAACTACTGGAAGGCATATGTTCTGTATCAGAAACTAGAGCTGATGTGGTTTATCCAATGCAACTTTCTGTAAATAACCAAACTGAATCTAAAGTTGAACAAAAACTGATTTGTAACCCTTTTGGTATTTATATTGGAGACTGGTCCCTGGTCAAAGCGGTCCCTGGTCCAAGTGGTCCTTGGTCAAAAAAAGGTTGGGAACCACTGATTTAAAAGAATCCAAGTTTTCAGGGCCAGATGAATTACACCCAAGGATATTAAAAGAACTGGCAGAAATAATTTCAGAACCAATTGCAATAATTTTTGCGAACTCCTGAAGAATGGGAAAAGTTCCAGAAGACTGGAAAAGAGCAAATGTTGATCCCCATCTTCAAAAAGGGGGGGGGGGGGGGGGGGGGGAGAGGAGGACCTGCCTATTCAGTCTAACATCAAACCCATGACAGATTCTCAAACAGTTCATTAAAGAGACAATCTGTAAGCACTTAGAAAGGAACGCCATGCTCACAAAAAGTCAGCACAGGTTTCTCAAAACAAAGTCATGTCCAGAGAAGGGCAACCAACATAATCAATAGTTTGAAAGTCTACCCCTATGGGGAGTGGCTGAAGGAGCTGGGTGTGTTTAGTTTAGGGAAAAGAAGACTGAGAGGGAACATGATAGCTATGTTCAAATACTTGAAAGGTTGTCATAAGGAAGAGGTTGTCATAAGGGGACCAGGACATGGAACAGTAGAAAGGAGATTCTACTTAAACAATAGGAAAAACTTCTAGATGGTCAGAGCTGTTTGGCAGTGGAATATTGTGCCTTGAAATCTGATGGAGGTTCCTTCTCTGGAGGTTTTTAAGCAAAGGCTAGATAGCCATCTGTCAGGAGTGCTTGGAATTTATTTCCATGCACAGCAGGGGGTTGGACTGTATGTCCCTTGTGATCTCCTCCAACGGTATGATTCCTCCTCTGCATTTCCACAGTGTTTGGATTTGCAACAAATACAACTATGAAAATATAAGCAAAAGGAAGAATTGTAACAAGCGCCTCTTCTTTCAACTGCAAAAAGTCTAGAAAAAACAAAGGTTGCTTCAGCTTCTAGTCCCTTTGGACACCAATGCAAACTTGCAGGATTATTGTTCTTGTACTCCTCCTCTTTTTCTCTTCAGTGTTATGAATGAAGTGTTGTTCACGTTAAAAATTTCCTGGTTAGCAAAGTAAAATTAAAATTAACAGTTGGTTGTCAATGTTTCTCTTGATTTTTGTGGTTCACAAGGTTGAAAAAAAATAGATATTATTATTATTATTATTTACTTTTATTTGTTTGTTTGCTGCTTTTCTCAGCCGTCAGGTGACTCAGGGCAGTTTACAGAGGCAACAGTCCAATGCCCAATAGACCATAAAACATTTAAAAGCATGAATGCGTAATATAAAACCATAACAATAGTATTAAAAACATACATCAAATACGTATACTAATAAAAACATCCAATCTCGTCATCCAGTGGTTCCAATCCCTATGTCATTTACCTTGCATTTTCAAACGCTTATTCAAACAACCAAGTCTTTCCGAAATGTTAAGAGGGAGGAGGCCGATCTAATGGTCCCAGGAAGGGCGGTCCATAGCAAAGGAGCCACCACTGAGAAGGCCCTGTCTCACGTCCCCACCAACTGTGTTTGTGACGCAGGTGGGATCGAGAGCAGGGCCTCCCCGGACGATCTTAAAGTCCTAGCAGGTTCATAAGGGATGATAAGGGATGATCATAAGGTTCATAAGGGATGATCCCGCTTTACTCCCATAAATGGGACTCAAAGTGGCGAACGAAATAGAAAAAAACAAACTACATAATACAGATAAACATCCTCCCCCCAACTTGACATATAAAAAAAGCAATCCACAAATTGCATACATATAAAAAGCATAAAACTAAACCACAAAATTATTATAATTAAAATCCCTGTGCCTCAGGTTGCCCTAAAACATTAAACTAAGAGTCTCAGAGCTCCAAGCCCTTGGCCATATGATCCTTGGTTGACCGAGATAAGCTGCTATCATGGGTTGTCGAGGAAGGCCTGCTTTCATAAAAAGGAAACGAAAAGCCAGTAGCGAAGGGGCCGAATGCATCTCTTTATAATGGGAGAGTAAAACAAACATGCTTCTGGCTGTTGCTGCCATTTTCTACCAGCTATAACAATAATTTATCAATTTCCTAAAATTGAAAGATTCTGTGGTCCTGAGAAGAGATTACCTTTATGACACTATCTGTGTGCTGCCTTTCATTGTTCAAAATGCTGTTTTTCATTTTCACATACATAAAATGATATGCATACAGCTTCTCACCCAAAATGGTCATCCTCCAAGCATTACTTCCTGTTTTTTCCCTCCAGAATGTCTTTTTATGACATCAGCTCTTACCTCACTGACACCAGATGTGTTGCTAATTTGTCTTTCAAACAACAAGAGCTTCCTTTTTAGAGCCCGGTTGTCATTTTTGCCAAGGCACAGATTACCAGTACACACCCACCTTGCATGTGAGCAAGAGTGTGCGTGGGCAGATAAATTACAATGGAGATCTAGTATTTCTTCCGCTAAGGCTGTGGAAAAACCCTATATCTGTACTTTGTTGCCCAACAGTGTTGTTTCTGATTCATATATTGCATAACCAGGAGAATAGCAAAACAGACACTAAGGATTTGCATCACGACAACCTTGATTTTAAATGTTTCCAGCTTAAAATTTCTGGTTTCAACTTTCAGCTTTACTGAATCTACATAAAAGAATTTGAGTTACTGCTATCATCTTGGTATCATACTATGGGATAATGTTGGCTATTAAATGGTTCAAATTTAAATAAACTGGCATTTGTTTTTATCAAATACGTATCTTGCCTTGATGCTGTCAATGCACATAGTGGATAGTAGAATAGCATTTTAAATGAAGTAATTCTCAAAGCCCAATGTAATATCAAACAAAATAGGCAAAACTTAGTGTTATATTAATGTTGTAATATTTATTATTTATTTATTTATTTACGACATTTATATGCTGCCTTTCTCACCCCGAAGGGGACTCAAAGCTGCTTACAAGTAAAAAGTAAATACAATATATTATTATTATCATAGCACAATATTAATATTATATATTACATTGTACTATAACATTATACTGTAATATTATTAGTAATATTATATTTAATATAAAATATAAAATTATAATATCATTTTATTAGTAGTAATAGTATATTGTATTACATTATAATATTATCAATATTATATGTATATACATTATATTATATTATATTATTATATTATATTATATTATATTATATTATATTATATTATATTATATTTATTATAAGCACAGTGCAGGATACAAGATGGAACTGCCTTCCTGGTGCTGGGGCGGGTGGTGGGGGGGGGGCTCCCCACTGATGACAGAGGAGGCAAGATGGAACTGCCCTCATGGCCCCTCTCTTCATTCTGATCTCAGAGCAGTGGTTGGTGCTGGGTGAGGGGCTCCCAACTGTTGACAGTATATTATATATTATATATAATACAACGTACAATATGGTGCAATATATTATATAATGCAAATAGTATAAATACTGGTGGTGTATTATATATTGTGGCATTATAATATAGTACAATATAATATATAATAATATAGTTGTATATTATATATTACCTGTAATATTACTAATAGTATTGCAATATAGTGATATAGTACAGTATAGTAATATATAATACTAATATTGTGCTGTGCTAATAATATACATTGTATATAGTAATATTGGTAACAATGTAATACAATATAATAATATAATATAATAATACATAATAATATTGTAATCTAGCAATACTATATTAAATATAATTACTACTGATAATATATAATAATATATAATGACATACTGTTTTACTGTTGTATATTTGTATATTTTAAGTTGTAATGCTTTTGATTGTGAGCCACTTTGAGTCTCCGTATAGAGAAATAAAGTGGGATATAAATAAACAAATAAAATAAAAGCAGGAATCATTAAATTAATGTAGGATAGATGGTCAAATAAAGTTCAAACTCATAGGCACCACTGCTTAAAAGCCTTTTTTCTTGCATTCCTGATAAATGCCCTCTCTGCAATGGGGAGACATAGAGAGGGATTCCTGCTGAATGTCCTAAAATTTTGGACAGGTTCATATATAGGAAAGTGCTTTTATGTCACCTTGCATTATAAAAGTGTTGTTTTCAACATAGATGTATTCCCAAGTGTATTTTGTTTTGAAATGCACAACTCTGACACTTGCAGTCATTTCTTCAAAGTAAACCCCATGCTTCTCACTTCTATGAGTTGAGTCATATCGACTTGCTTTGAGATTTCAAAACTAAACTTTTAGGGAGTCATCTATTAGCAATCTCTTGGAATGATTTGGTCATTTAATTTACTCTTGGAAGATGAGAACCAGGCATGTAGCCAGGGGGAGGGGGGGGCTTGAGGGGCTTCAGCCCCCCCCCCCCCCCCGAAATTCTCAGCGTGGTCTGCGAGAAGGCCTTACTGGTACATTATTTAAACTATTACGTTTATTCATATCATAATCTGATCATCATGCTCAATATATCCCATATGCATGGGGGTATTGGGATAATGATACAAAAGATTTGCTAGGGTAGATCCTCAGGTGTCCCCCCCCCCCCAAATCAAACTCACCACCCCCTGAATCAAAATCCTGGCTGTGGGCCTGATGAGAACGCAGCACGCACGCACACACAAAACAGGTGACTTCAATAGAATAAGTACATTTGGACAGTGATGGATGGAAGAAGGCTGTCAAGAAATGTTAATAGAATAGGGAAACAGTGGTTTGGAGAAGGCAAGTACCCAAAAATTTAATACAACACTCAAAATAATGGGAATAAATATTTTGAAATCTAAAGGCAAACAAGTTACTTGTCATAATGTCATATTAATTTGGCTCATTTGTTGCATGTCTTCCTAGCTTTTAACATTTTTTCTCATATTTTCTCTTTTAAGGAGATGACCATATCTTGGTGTCTGAAAAGGGCAGAGCTTGTATTTAAGTGTGTGAAAGGTTAGTGAACTTACATCGTGCTTATTTATTAACTATTAGATATAACAGTTCTTTTCACAGTAGGGAATGGCCACAGTTTAGTGTTTGAACATTGGAAGCAGAAGATTCAGTGCTTGGGATTTTTCATTTCATCAAGGTCACATAATAGGACTGGGGGGAAATCTGTTTTGCGTTCTTGGGTAGTTGCTACTAATTGGAACAGGTAGCACAGAGCTTGATGAATCACTCAGGCGACTCAAAGCGGTTAACAACAGCAAAATACAATGCAAAACATCATAAAAGGATTATAGATGCCAACACCAAAACAACAACAACAGTGCAGACACAACATACAACATACATCTAATCCTCTTAAAATAAAATACAAATATACAGGTACCCATAGATATATGCAACAGCAAAACAAACAAGAGCAATATAAGCACGAGTTAAACATTAGTTAAACATTAAATTAAAAAATATCAATTAAAACATTATTAGCAACAATACAACTATGTCCAAATCCAATTCAGCATCCAGAATCCCAGTCCAAGGCCTGGGTTAGCTCATATACTTTCTCTGTGTACACTGTTCACAGAAATGGCACGAACCATTTGAAACCAATTAATGTTTCCTGTTCACCTGGTGACTTTTTCTTTCTAGGTTTCATGATGGAAATGGCTTCCTGGGATGGAGGGATTTCTCGGACTGTTCAGTTCCTGGTTCCACAGGTATTAATATTAGATATTGTATTCGTTTTATTATTTGGCTATACAGCAGGCTCATTACTAGACTTTGGTCCAGATCGGTTTGACCAAAAGTGATTTGTAATATTGGTGATCCGTTATGTGTAATATCCCAAAAACAGAACGGGGAGGAAGGAACTGAAAAGCTGGGCAAAACGGATCAAGAGAGCTGGATTTATTAGCTACTGGAGAGGATGGAGTTAAGTCTGCAATATACCTGAGGCAGGGGTCTGCCACAGGGCTCCTGGAGAAGATGGGATTACCTGCAGCATCTTTTCTCCCTCCCCAGCAGCGAAGTGTCCATTTTGTTTTGGGAAAAGTTTCCTAGGCTCCTCCTCTAATGAGGACCCTGCTGGGAACTCGCTTTCCCAGCAGTATTTGCATGGGGCGGGCATTGAAAAGTCTCTAGGTTCCTCTCGGAGCATGATGGGAGTTGAAATTTGTTTCTCTCTCTCTCTCTGTTTCTCAGCCAATAAAAGGCCTGGTTGTGTCCATGCTCTGATTGGCTGAGAATGGACACAACCGGTGACTGCAATTCCCAAAACCCTCTCTTGTGGTTTGTCTTATTTTTAAAAATGTTATGGTAAAAATAATTCTAAAAAAATCAGTAGATTGGTGAATTGTTCTGAAACTTGGCAGGCCTGCAGCTGTAAATGAGGTCTAAAACTGAGGTAGGTTTCATGCAGATAGGCCTTAGAATGACTGGGGATTGAGCCTTTAAAGTTTCCCATTGTAGCCAGTGGGCCAAATCTTTGCTGAATGAAAACAGCAACATTCTTCCCAATTCAAGTAACTTCCTGGTAAACAGAATGAGGAGTTAGCCGAAAATGGACCCCGAAAAGGCATGTCTTTTGGCTGAATTGCACAAATATACTAATTTTTTGTCTCATTTTTTTAAATTGAAAGTTTAAAAAATTATTGTCTGTTCAGAATGTAAAAGACTTCCAATCCCACATTGCTATTACTAGATTTCTTGAGACTTTTTTAAACAGAGAAGATAAGCAAATGGGAATGTGGATTCAAATCTTGGAGCTTGGAACTATCATAGCCCCTAAGTGCAAGGATCGAATGTGAAGGGTAAATTACCACAGTTTAGTGTGCGCGCCTCTGACTGGTTATTAATAAAGTTGGATATTTTCCTTATAAGCCTAATACTAAATTACTGAGAACGTATCTATTTTCTCTACATGTGGCAAGAGGCCAAAATGAGACTCACAGATAATTAAATAACTTTCATCCTGGATGCCTAACAGAAGATATTCTTACCGGACATAAAACCACATTTTGTGTGTTTTGAAAGTCATCATAGTTCTTTGAAGCACCATCCATTTATTTCTTGGGGAAACTGAAGAAGCTTACTTTTCCTCCTCATCTTCCTTTATGGTGTAGTGAACAGAGTGTCTAAATAAAACGTGGTTATTGTGCAATTATGAAGGAATAAAAAAATTAGCGACTTGACTTGGGTAATCTATACAGAGCAAGAAAACATTGATTCTTTGTGTTTTTCTCTTCATTTTCCAGAGTATTTCGGAAGAAATGTTTTTCCAGCTGAGTAATATGTTGCCACAGATTTTCCGGGTCTCATCTACACTCACTCTGACATCTAAACATTAAGTCCCCTCAAATAATCCAGAAAGGAACTGCTGGAAGATAACAGAAATTTAGTTTTAATACATGAAACATCTTCAGGAACAAAAGCTTGAATGTATGGCAGATGTTCCTAACAAAAGCTGGGTCCAAAAAACAATGGCAACATCTTTATATGAGGAGAAGTGGGTGGTTTCATGTTTTTTGCTCTCCTGGCATAAGCCCTCCTAACATATTGCATGCAACTCAAGATTTGGAAGCAACTTGTTTAAAAAACATTAGAAATTGTGATATGAATGGAAGTTTACATGCCACAATATAACTTTATATCCTAGCCAAGAAATATTTATAATGTTTCAGATTGTTTGTGTTGACACTGATTTTGTATGTCATGATCAATATACTACTGAATTTTCTTACTTTGTACATGCATAGCAACTTACACAGAGAGTTGACATTTGGTATATTTCCATGCTTTCTGTAGAAATGGGTACAACTATTCTCCTCCTCTGGCTCCAACAGAGGGATTGCTGGTCCAAGCACATGTTAACTGGAAGTGATTAAAGACAAGCATTGCTGTGTGTGCATACAGTCATTTATTTATTTATTTACAATATTTATATGCTGCCCTTCTCACTCCGAAGGGGACTCAGAGCGGCTTACAAGATATATATACATACAATACATTATATTATTAGCATAGTACAATATCAGTATTATATATTACTATATTGTACTATACCATGATATTTTAATATTATTAATAATATTACATGTAATATAAAATATATAATTATAATATCATATTATTAGTATTATATTGTATTACATTATAGAGGGAGAAAATGTGGAGGCCGTGACAGACTTTGTATTTCTAGGTGCAAAGATTACTGCAGATGCAGACTGTGGCCAGGAAATCAGAAGACGCTGCCTTCTTGGGAGGAGAGCAATGTCCAATCTCGATAAAATAGTAAAGAGTAGAGACATCACACTGGCAACAAAGATCCGCATAGTCAAAGCCATGGTATTCCCTGTAGTAACCTACGGATGTGAGAGCTGGACCTTAGGGAAGGCTGAGCGAAGGAAGATAGATGCTTTTGAACTGTGGTGTGGGAGGAAAGTGCTGAGAGTGCCTTGGACTGCGAGAAGATCCAACCAGTCCATCCTCCAGGAAATAAAGCCCGACTGCTCATTGGAGGGAAGGATACTAGAGACAAAGTTGAAGTACTTTGGCCACATCATGAGGAGACAGCAAAGCCTAGAGAAGACAATTATGCTGGGGTAAGTGGAAGGTAAAAGGAAGAGGGGCCGACCAAGGGCAAGATGGATGGATGGCATCCTTGAAGTGACTGGACTGACCTTGAAGGAGCTGGGGGTGGTGACGGCCGACAGGGAGCTCTGGCGTGGGCTGGTCCATGAGGTCACGAAGAGTCGGAGACGACTGAATGAATGAACACACATTACATTATAATGTTATAAATATTATATTATATTATATTATATTATATTATATTATATTATATTATATTATATTATATTATTAGCATAGCACAGGAGACAAGGTGGAACTGTCCCCTGGCCCCCTCTCTCTTCACTCTGGCCCATTGTCTCTCTGCCACATTATATTCCTGGGCAATCTTTATCTTTCTTCACTCTGGCCCATTGTCTCTCTGCCACATTATATTCCTGGGCAATCTTTATCTTTGTGCAGTTAGAATTAATGGTAAATTAGCCACAGCATCTGAGGAAGGTAATGCAGTGGAATGGGTAACAGCAATAAAACCTCTGAAGTAAACAATTATGGCTATGTCTACCATAGTTATTGAATATGACAATAACTATGGCAATTGTGAGAGAAATGAGATTGAACACTGTGAAAGCAGCAAACTATATGGCTATCAGCCTCCTTCCAGTAGACTTAAATCAAGGAAACGTTTCATGAGAACCATCACTTCTCTAAATGTTCCTCCAGGAACAGCAAGAATATTCCTCTGGGCAACAAAATCAGGCAATTACAACTGAATGCCCCTGTCTCTCACAAAGTCTTCCTCCAGGGGCAAAACAAGAATGGGCAAATCAAAAGACAATGCCTTTCAAGTTGCCCAGTCTTCTTTATGCCCAGGAAGGAGGCTCTCATCCAGTATCAGCCATAGATTGTGGTTCCAGGTTTTAGCCTGCCACTTTTGGACTTTTGCTTGCTGAGGTGTTCTTGCGAGTATCTAAGTAGATCAGTAGTCCCCAACCTTTTTTGTTTTTTTTACCAGGGACCACTTTGATCAGGGACCACTCTCCAACATTAGTACCAAAAGGGTTACAAATTAGTTTTTGGTCAACTTTAGATTTGATTTGGGGTGCTGATTCAGAAAATGGCATTGGATAGACCACATCATCTTTAGTTTCCGATACAGAACATATGCCATGGTCAGCAACAGGGAAGGAGGTGCAGATGACGTGAAAGGAGTGGAAATAAATAATTAAAGAGGAAGGAGGCTCGCGGACCAGATTTTCATCCTCACAGCCCACTGGTGGTCCACAACCCACAGGTTAAAAATCACTGATGTAGATCTTAGGAAGCTATTTCTTGATTTAAGGCATTGGCGTGCTGGCTGATATCCAAACAGAGGGTGGGCCGGATATGTCAATGCCTTGGTCTTTTCATTACTGGCTGCTACTTCCCAATGGATGTCAGGTGGTGTGATAATAATAATAATAATAATAATATAATAATAATAATAATAATAATAATACTTTATTTATACCTCACCACCATCTACCCAAGGGGACTCGAGGTGGCTTACACGAGGCCAAGCCTGATAATACATACATCAGTAAATAAACACAGCAATAAAATAAGAGGGGGGAAAAGAATATATAAAAATAAAAATACAATTTAAAAAAACATTTTAAAAACATATCAGCAATAAAACAAAACATTTAGAAACACAAGGATCCAACACCGTGGGCAGGGCCAAATCTAATAGATTAAAAATTTAAAACACTCGGTGTGAACAGTAAAATGAATCTAAACAGGGGTTTTTAGAGGGTAAGGCAGGGTTGATTGAGTTCTACCCAACAGGTAGAATAAAGTGCTTCCAGAGGACATTTTGCAGAGAATTGGTCAGAACAGTGAATTATTGTTTATTCAGGGAAGGCGCATTGGAACAACCAAGTTTTCAAGCTCCTCCTAAAGACTGCCAGTGTGGGGGCTTGCCTAATATCCTTGGAGAGTGAGTTCCAGAGTTGAGGGGCCACCTCAGAAAAGGCCCTCATCCTGCGTCCTGCGAAGGGGGTGGGAGCGAGAGCGAGAGCAGGGCCTATCCGAACGATCGAAGAGATTGCATGGGTTTGTAGATAGAAATGTGGTCACGCAGTTAGGCGGGTCCCAAACCATACAGAGCTTCGTAGGAAAGAACCTGCACCTTGAATTGGGACTGGCAAATGAACGGCAGCTAACTATCATTTCTCCAGTGGTGTGGGGCATAGACATCCTATGATAATGTGGCTTGTCTCATTAAGAGCCACATCCACTATTTTAGCATGGAGAGATGTGTTCCACACTGGTCATTCATATTCAGCAACAGAGTAGCAAAGTGCAAGGGCAGATGTCTTCACTGTGTCTGGTTGTGATCCCCAGGTTGTGCCAGTCAGCTTTTGTATGATATTATTTCTATCACCCACTTTTTGCTTGATAGGTCACCAGAAGCTACTTGCGACAAATGGAGCGAAGGCGTATGTATTATTTGAATAAATATATGCTGCACGTAATACCCAGCATGCTGACAACCACAGTGGTACAGTTCGCTTTTCTTGGTTATCTGAAATAAAGCTTTGCTACCACAAGTGAGCTTATTTTCTGAACTAAGTAAGCCTGCACCTGACAATTGGGGTTACAGCTGTGATGAATTTACTTTGGGCAGCCTGCTGATGTCAGTAGTGAAGCAGCCAAGGACACCCTTTGAAATATAAAGATAGGTCAATCAAATATAGCAGGCTGCCTATTGGAGAACAGGAGGCATTCAAAACATGGTCCTCAACAGTTTGAGCAGAGCCTATTTCCATTCCTTCCTGACCCAACTGCTCTCAGGCTTTAGTTTCATGTCCCAAATCTTTTTCTGTTTCCAAAAATAAGCCACTGCTGCCATGTTGGAGGGAGAAAAACAAGAAGGGGAGTATTTTTAGGGCTATTAATTCTGATCACATGCCCAGGAAGTGAACAGAAAAAATCCTTGCACAAAGACCACTTATCACTATGTCCTGTGAAGCCACTCTTCATTTCACATTCCCTGCTTTGGTCCTTCTGGGCTTTCTGGCGGAGATTGCATTTTTGTATCCAGTGGTGAACCGAACAAATGGCAACCTCATGGACAGAGGATGGGGATCTCTCTTATCCAAGTCCCTGGCTGGGATGTCAGGAGAAAGTTCTGATGTCAACTGGGAGACTGACTATTTGCTAGGAATCAAGAGACAACGGAGGCTTTACTGCAACGTGGGCATTGGGTTTCATCTCCAGATATTTCCAGATGGACAGATAAGTGGTGTTCATAATGAAAATCAATACAGTGAGTTGCATCACAATGTGCAGGAGTGGGGTTGATGTCATGTAATTGATACTATTAGATGAAATGCATCTGTTGCCGTTTAAAATGTTTTAGAATCAATCAGCACCTGAACTATCCAGGCTAAAACATACCCTGAATACTTGGACAAAATTAGATATCAACCTATTTTTATTTCGCTTGACTTTACAGTCTTCAAAAAGCAAGGCGCCTGCAACAATCTCTCCCATGCTCTTCCACCACCACCACCTCCTCCTTTCCAGGTAGATTAATTTTCCTGAGGCTGGCTTAGTTTTGAATGCCTGTTTACAAATAGCTCCAAAACACAGAGGAATGTTCAAACATGGCCTCAAAACTGTAGTGTTGTTTTTTTATTGTAATTTACAGGTTTAAAAGTTAATCACCAGTTTTGCCAATTAGTTGCCTAAAGTATAGATCATATTTAAATAATTTACACTCATTTATTTGGTAATCCATATGGTGGTGGTTTCAAGAGATCGTTGTAAATGTAAATGAATTTGGAAATTTATTTTGAACTTTTATTATTTGTCTTAAATATATTGTTCACTTCTCTGATTCCGGGAGCGAAAGAGTATTTTATAACATCATGACACACTTGCAATACTATACTGGCTCAATAGACAAAATAATACCTGGTTAACATTTCTTAGAGAGAAATAATAAGATAAAATAATGTATAATGAGCAGGAGTGGCTCAACCCATTACACAAAGTAAGCATTTGCAGTATAGGTGATTTTGCCCAGGGGCACTCTTGAGGCGCTCTTGGGGGAAAATAGACCTTGACATATGCGAGTTGTCGTTATTGGGATGTATAGTTCACCTACAATCAAAGAGCATTCTAAACCCCACCAATGATGGTATTGAATCACATATGGCACACAGAACTCCCACGACGAACAGAAATATATATATCAGTGATTGGTTGGGGGGTGTGCCAAAATACTGTTTACTTACCATTGAAAATTACCTAGGGCTGCCTCTGATAATGAGATATTGACAAGCTGGAATGTGTCCAGAGGAGGGTGACTAAAATGATCAAGGGTCTGGAGAATAAGCCCTATGAGGAGTGGCTTAAAGAGCTGGGCATGTTTAGCCTGAAGAAGAGAAGGCTGAGAGGATACATGATAGCCATGTATAAATACATGAGAGGAAATCACAGGGAGGAGGGAGCAAGCTTGTTTTCTGCTGCCCTGGAGACTAGGACGTGGAACAATGCTTCAAACTACAAGAAAGGAGATTCCACCTGGACATTAGGAAGAACTTCCTGACTGTGAGAGCCGTTCAGCAGTGGAACTCTCTGCCCTGGAGTGTGGTAGAGGCTCTTTCCTTGAAAGCTTTTAAACAGAGGCTGGATGGCCATCTGTCAAGGGTGCTTTGAATGCAATCTTCCTACTTCTTGGAAGGAGGTTGGACTGGATGGCCCACGAGGTCTCTTCCAACTCTATGATTCTATAAATCTATACTCACCCCAAAAACAGTGTCTAATTTTATTGGCAGAATCAACTTAGGATACCCCTTTCCTATTAGAT
Organism: Anolis sagrei ordinatus; assembly: GCF_025583915.1. Classification (NCBI taxonomy): domain Eukaryota; kingdom Metazoa; phylum Chordata; class Lepidosauria; order Squamata; family Anolidae; genus Anolis; species Anolis sagrei. The sequence continues at coordinate 99,585,025 of NW_026847549.1, forward strand.
ATGCTGTCCTTCAGGTTATTGCAACAATCTGTACTGCTTTGGTTTCTAAAAGAAATTATGCTGTTAAACTGAAAACAATTTAATGCCACACTTTAAAAAAATTAAGAATGATTAATACAGTAAACAAATCATAGGAAATGCAATAGTTATATTAATAATAATAATAATAATAATAATAATAATAATAATAATAATAATCTTTATTTATATTCTGCCACCATCTCCCCAAAGGGGACTTGGGGCAGCTAACATGAGGCCAAGCCCGAAACATACAATGCAGCAAAATAAAATACAAAACAACAGAAAAGTTACATCACAACAAAATACATAAAGTAACAAAATAAAATAAACAGTGCAAAATAACAATGAAAGTTGAATGCAAAGGGCGGGCCAAATGCACAAGAGAAAATGATAAAAGCCTGGATGAGATAGGAATAGAAAAAATGTATTTGTAAGGGACGAGCCAAGAAGGAGGAAACAGTGGGGTTCGGCCTTCATTAAGGACAGGGGAAAGTGCATCATGAGGACGACTGTAGATGGAAACAGACAAAAACTCGTTAAACGGCCACTCTCTGAAAGCACATCAGAAGAGCCAAGTTTTTAGCTCTTTCTTAAAGGCTGCTAGGGTGGGGCCTTGCCTAATCTCACCAGGTAGCGAGTTCCAAAGTCGGGGGGCCACAGCGGAGAAGGCTCTCTCCCTCATTCCCACAAGACATGCCTGTGATAGAGGAAGGGGCGAAAGGAGAGCCTCTCCAGAAGATCGAAGAGATTGTGTAGGTTTGTGGTAGGAGATGCGGTCACAAAGGTAGGCAGTTCCCAAACCATTCAGGGCTTTATAGGTGATAACCTGCACCTTGAATTGGGACCAGAAAATGAACGGCAGCCAATGAAGCTCCTTGAACGGTGGATTGATTGCTCCCTGTAGTTTGCCCCAGTTAATAGTCTGGCTGCTGAACGTTGGACCAGTTGGAGTTTTCGGGCCGTCTTCAAGGGGATCCCCACGTAGAGTGCATTGCAATAGTCCAGTCTAGTGTACACCCTTAAGGTACAAAATAAGGTACACCCATAAGGTACATGAAAGGTCAGTTACCCCCCCCCCCCCACCCATAGTATTTTCTTAGAGCTAAGGAGGGACACAGCAACAATTATGACTATTCTGCCATACCTAACTTAATCCTCTGAAACACTTTTATTGTGGAATTCAATAGTATTAATATTATTTGTATGTAATGCAGAATGCATCAAATTTACACACAAGTGAGTGCCTTTGATTAAGAATAAAGCCCCTTTTTCTCTCACTGAAAACCATGATGAACAATAATACAACAATAATACAACTACAACCCAATAATGTTAAACTTTGGGGAATCATACACTGAAGAACTATGTCCCAATGACCTAAATCATACTGACCTCATCATAAAACCCTGGTGAAGAGTCTCACTTCACTGGACTTCTCTCTCGGTGACACTTTTCCATCACATGGAGAAAGCGTTGCCATTGTGGGGAGGGCCCGTGTGGGTTCCAATGGAGTCAGTTCAACACAAGACATCTTCCGTGTTGCTGGGGAAAGTGTCCAGCAATGCTTTCTCCCCATTTGAGGGTGTGGTCTACGTTGGAAGTCACATGATGTTGTGTGATGTCCAGTATTGACCTCTGTCTCTTAGGACACTAAAATCACCCTATCTAATGAGGTGTAGTCACCAGTTGGGTAATCAAGAAAACATTAATTAGTGGACAATCCTTTTACTTAGCATCAACTATTTAGTCAGTATTACATAATGGTTTTTTAAGATTAAAAAAACCTGGTTAAGATCCCACTTCAGAAGATTTCTGTGTCTCACATAGCTATCGCCTCAAAAGCTCACTTCGTATGCAGTGCATACCCACAACCAACACATCAATTTCCATGTTGATATGGAGCAGGGGATTGAGCCAGGGTGGCTCAGCTTTATTCCTGTAGCTGGATGTGCTGTGACAGAGGCATCTGGAGATCCTTGTAAACCCTCCTTGCAGAGAGTTCAGCTACAGAGAAAGAGCCTCTCCCACAAACAACAGAGAAATTGCATTGTGGGGCTTGGATGCTGTTAACACTGTGAGTTCAGGCTGATTTTAGTCCTTAGGGGGTCATAACAGAATACCAACTTATGCATCAATCATAAAAGTGAATTGCGATGCCATAAGTTCAATGTACAGATGCCATCATGATTCACTTGAAGAATGCTGGCCAACGTTACATAAAAGTTTTAATTTTATCTATATTTATTGTATTAGTTTTATTCATAAAGCAAGAGAAAAATCCATGTTTTTTGCCTCTCTCTTCTTTAGGTCTCTTTGAACTATCATCAGTAGAGCGAGGCGTGGTTAGTCTTTTTGGTATGAGAAGCAGTCTCTTCGTTGCAATGAACAACAAGGGGAAATTGTATGGCTCAGTAAGTATGGCTGAGGTTCATCTTTCACCAAGTCTTTATCTGTGAAATACTTGAATATTTGCATCTTTTAAAAGTGATATCAGAATCAGCTATTTTGATAAGTATTTAAATAAGTTTAACTGGTAACAAATACCTTGATACACTACAGATCTACTATATTGTATGATATAATATATGAGTACAATTAATAGATTTATAGCTGAATATTATATTATCTTGGATTCAATTCACATAAAAATTAATATCAGTTGATCACTTGCTGTGCATTATTAGTTGAGTGTGTGAGCAAGCCCTCCATGAAAAACATTTGAATAGTTAAAAATAAAACAAATCTCAAAATGAAAAAAAAAACACTGTAGGAATACACTTACAAACCATATTGAGATATTTTTTAGAACAGTCAGCCTCTTCATCAAACAGAACTGGACATCGCCTGGTAATGATCAACTACATGGATTTTGGCTAAAATATCCGACTAGCCTACATGGAAAAATGCCCCAACAATTCAATGAGATGCTGCAAAAAAGAAGTATCAGTGAATGGTTAACAACTGGGAGAACATATCTGATACAAAAGGATCCAGCAAAAGGAGCAGCACCAGGAAACTACAGGTCGATAACATGTCTGCCCACTATGTTTGAACTATTGACCGGCACCATAGCTGACAGAATTCAAGATTATCTTGAAGAAAATAACATCTTGCCAGATGAACAGAAAGGTAACAAACGGAAAAGCGGGGGCACAAAAGATCAGTTATTAATTGACAAAATGATTCTGGAGAACTGTAAAAGCCAAAAAACCAATCTTCACATGATGTGGATTGTCTACAAAAAAAACCTTTGACTCACTCCCACACAATTGGATCATCAAGTGCCTAGACACCATCAGGATTTGTAAAAATGTTGGCACTTTTATTGAAAATATGATGAAGCACTGGAAAACTGAACTGTTTGTTGGAAATGTTTGTTGGACCATCTCCTCAGCTGTTGCAAGAAAATTGCACAGATGGACTACAAACAAACGCACAACTCTGTGGCCCAGATGATTCACTGGGACTTATGTCACAAGTACCACCTGTCAGCAGTAAAGAATTGGTGGGATCATAAACCTGCAAAGTTCGTGGAAAATAAACATGCAAAAATACTGTGGGACTTTCGAATCTAGACTGACAAAGTTTTGGAACACAATACACCAGACATCATGATTGTAGAAAAGAAGAAAGTCTGGATTATTGATGTCACCATACCAGGTGACAGTCGTATTGAGGAAAAACAACAGGAAATACTCAGCCGCTATCAAGACCTCAAAATCGAACTGCAAAGGCTCTGGCATAAACCAGCACAGGTGGTCCCAGTGGTCATCGGCACACTGGGTGCCGTGCCAAAAGATCTCAGCCGGCATTTGGAAACAATAAACATTGACAAAATCACGATCTGTCAACTACAAAAGACCACCTTACTTGGATCTGTGCACAACATTCAAAAATACATCACATAGTCCTAGATGCTTGGGAAGTGTTCAACTTGTGATTTTGTGATATGAAATCCAGCATATAGATCTCATTGGCTGTGACATACTGTGTTTTTATGTCAGTAAAATAATAATAATAATAATAATAATAATAATAATAATAATAACAATAATAATCTTTATTTATACCCCCGCCACCATCTCCCCAAAGGGGACTCAGGGCGGCTAACATGAGACCAAGCCCAGAATTACAATACAGCAAAATAAAATACAACGAAGCAAAGAATAGTTTCAAAATAAGATACATAAAATAGCAAAATAAAATAAACAGTTACAAAATAACAAGATAAAGAAATAGAACACAATGGGTGGGCCAATTGTATCTCCTACTGCAATCTCATATTTCAGTAGGAGATGCAATAGATCTGCTTATAAGTAGTTTTCACTTAGAATATTTATGGAATTTTAAAATATATTCCTTTCAGTGTGTGTTGTATTATTCACTGAGTTTGTATACTTCTGGTATATACTTCAAAGAGCTTAATATCTAAAATATGACAGTAACTAAACAAAAGAGGGGTGGGCTAGAACTGGCATGACTTTGAAGAAATATTGCTACATAATACAACCAAACTGTACTTTTACCCCCTTCTCTATTCAGGCAAGTTTCCAAGATGAATGCCAATTCAAAGAAACCCTTCTTCCGAACCACTACAATGCCTATGAATCATACCTGTACAAAGGTTTTTATATTGCACTCAGCAAATACGGGCGAACGAAAAGAGGAAGCAAAGTCTTCCTTGCTCAGACAGTCACACATTTTTTACCTAGACTATGAAGACTAATGGGTGCTCAGCAAAACTCTTATTTTGCACATGTGGACATTCTTTCAGGTAAAAGATTCCTGTACATTTTCTGTTAATATTTATGTATATTTGGGATCTGTTACACAAACCAGAAACAGCTTAAAAATAGATTAACTGCAATTTAAACTTATAACGAAGCAACAAATGATTGACAAATCAAAATCTCTAGAGAGAGAAAAATGCATATTCTCAGGTGCCTATTAAAGGCAGCATCATTTATTTGTTAAATTCAAAACGTTTTTTAAAATATAGGATGTGCACCACTCCAGGTTTGGGACTTCCACAGGCTCCTAGAGCCATACATATGTCAAGAGAAAGAGCCATGAAAGCCTTCGACAACACAGCCATTTAACTTCATTACTCGTACATCGGAACAAGGAAAGAAAGATGAAATTTGTTTATTATGTGTACAACATGATATGTGAAAATTGTAAAAATGTATACTTTGAATATGCACTACTTTGATGCATATTTTGAATATGAATTGCATCTCTCGTAGGGATGTGCATGGTGACATTTTTCAAAATGGGAATCTGGGAAATTTGGCTGATTTGACAACTGAATGTCTGAAAACCGGGCAGGTGACGGGGCTCGAATTTACTCCGCTGAAACACACCAAGTGGCAGAGCTGCTTTCGGTTGCTTTCAGCTGCATCATGGCATCAACCACATGTGCGCAGGAGTTTACTCAAATTGCACATCCCTTATCGCTTCATAACTTGTACGAAGGTCAAATGAAAAGTAATGTCTCCATCTTCATAACTCCTCAACAGATAGCAGTACTGGTATGCGGCAGGTACTGACTTGTTCAGTAGACTCTCCTCTACAGTTCAATTTTGGTGGAAAGCCTTAGCATTGAATGGTTGTGTTGTTAAAGTGCAAAGTATGGAACCCTGCGCATATGGTCGGTCAATGTGACTTAAGCAACATGCACTCATTGAATTCTTGACAGCAGAAGGTGTCACCCCAAAGGAGATTCATCAGAGAATGCAAGCTGTTTATAGTGATTGTGTTGATCTGGGTACTGTGCATCATTGGACGAGTAAGTTTAAAGGTGTTGACGTGGGAACATTGACTTGCATGACAAAGAGTTGGACATCCTGTGACAGCAACCACCGAGTTTCACAAGGAAAAGATTGACAGATTGATTCAGAACGATCGTCGTATCACTCAGAGAGAAATTTCAAGCATAATTGGCATTTTACAAGAATGTGTGGGTCACATTATTGCTTTGCTTGGCTATCGGAAGATCTGTGCACGATGGGTACCCAGGATGCTGACACTGGTTCCAGAAACAGAGTGTCGACTTCTTCCGTGACAGCGTCATAAAACTTGTTCATTGTTGGCAGAAATGTATCCAATTGTCTGATGATTATGTCAAAAAGTGAATAGTGGTAGTTAAAGAGCACACTCTAAGGATTGTTTCTGTGTTTGATTTATTGAAATATTCCCATCCAAACCCAAGTAACGAAGGTGGAGGCATTACTTTTCATTCAACCCTCGTAATAAATGTAAACATACGCAGATGGGCATAACTAAATTACCATTTAGATATCTTCAAACACTTGAAATTTAGTTTTTAGTACATTTGAAACTAATTTGCATGGACTTTCCAGTTTAAGAGGAGCCTTTTCACATTTCTGGTTGTTGCAAAGGGTTCTGAGGCACAGCCCATGGTCTGTGCTATGACTCCTTGTGGCACTACTCAGGGCAGCTGTGTCTCACTTTTACCCATAGTAATGCAATGGCATCCTTTCTAAAACACATTCCTGTTGGGAATAAGTTATCCCTAAACTCATCTGTAGCTGCATATTAAATGGAACCTTAATAGCATTAAACATTATTAGTGTTTAATTCACTCTTTTGGGAGGAAATTTGGTTTACTATTTTGGATCTTGCCACGGGGAGATCCCAGACTTCCTGCAAATAGAATAAAAATTTCAAGAACATTTTCAGAAATTTCTTCGGTTTTATGGTCTAGTTACTTAATATAAAAATGGAACATGAATTCCAAAACAGGTTATCTTGGTTTTTTTATATATAGTATTTGACAAAAATGCATTATTTTTAAGTGTTTCTGTGGAAGATTTGCAGGATTCAAACTACAAGAAAGGAGATTCCATCTAAACATGAGGAAGAACTTCCTGACTGTGAGAGCTGTTCAGCAGTGGAACTCTCTGCCCCAGAGTGTGGTGGAGGCTCCTTCTTTGGAGAATTTTAAGTAGAGGCTGGATGGCCATCTGTCGGAGGCGCTTTGAATGCAATTTTCCTGCTTCTTGACAGGGGGTGGGACTGGATGGCCCACGAGGTCTCTTCCAACTCTATGATTCTATTATTCTCTTCTCCCTCCATGTCTTGACCTCCCATCCCAGAAACGCAAGTATATGGACACAAATTTGCTCTTCTGTTTATACAGCCTTTCAAAGAATACCAAGGATGCCACATTCCCTACATTTGAGACTTATTTTGAGAGACCCTAATTCAACATGTGCCATAAATATCTGTGTCCAGAAGCCTTGAGATGTTTAAATGGGTAAGGGACTCTCCTAAATTTGAAACAGGGTTTAGCCTGATGTCACGAGTTTGGAATTTTTACAGCCATCTCACAGATGAATTGCGTGTTCAAGGCAAAAGGTCCAGCTTCTCCAAACTCTTAACAGTCTTAAATGATCCATTGCAGTGAATAAATACATGTTTTCCGGTATTCTGTTGCACATGAATTTGTTGCATTTCTATGTCACTCTGCCTATTAGAATTTCAAAAATGGATTTTAATAGTATATAGGTAAAAGGTAAAGGTTGTCCCCTGACATGAAGTCCAGTCGTGTCAGACTCTGGGGTGTGGTCAGAGGCAGCCCTAGGTAATTTTCAATGGTAAGCAAACAGTATTTTGGTGCCCCCCCTCCCCCCACCAATTATTGATGTATATTTTCTGTTCGTCGTGGGAGTACTGTGTGCCATATTTGGTTCAGTTCCATCATTGGTGGAGTTCAGAATGCTCTTTGATTGTAGGTGAACTATACATCCCAGTAACTACAACTCGCATATGTCAAGGTCTATTTTCCCCCAAGAGCGCCTCAAGAGTGCCCCTGGGCACAATCAACTATACTGCAAATGCTTACTTTGCGTAATAGGTTGCTGAGGCTTCCACCGGACTGCTAGGGCTGTTGTGAGCCGAGGGGGCGCTCCTTAAGTGGTGGTCAAGGGGCATTTACAGAGGCACCTCTGCACCCCAGGCAAAAAAAAGTGTACTGCGACCACTTACTTTGCGTAATGGATGAACCGCCCCTGGGTGTGGTGCTCATCTCCATTTCTAAGCTGAAGAGCTGGCATTGTCCGTAGACACCTCCAAGGTCATGTGGCCTGCATGACTGCATGGAGCGTCGTTACCTTCCCGCCGGTACCTATTGATCTACTCACATTTGCATGTTTTCTAACTGCTAAGTTGGCAGAAGCTGGGGCTGTCAGCGGAAGCTCACACCACTCCCTGGAATCGAACCTGCGACCGTTCGATCAACAAGCTCAGTATATAGTATATAGCATATAGTACATAGTATATACTATATACTATATACTATATAGACGAGCTGCTAAATTTAAAAGATTCAACTACAGTAGACTCATTGAAGCAAATGGGGCTTTTTAATCTTACTTAATAGGCTATTTTTTTTAATTCAGACAGGCTTTTTAAGAAGGAGATTTTTAAGATCAAGTCAGGGGGTGCTGTCGTTTTAGCTATAAATAAATTTTAATCAGTTTAAAGAATTTTTAACTGTTTATTTTAATACTACTAATAATTCTATTTTAATGTTTGTATGTTTTTTGCAGTTTAAAATTGTATTGCATTGGGTTTAATGCTAGCCTCTTTGACCCTCTTGTTTGGAATAATAATAATAATAATAATAATAATAATAATAATAATAATGTAGATTCTGAAATACAACACCATCTGAGCTCTGCGAGTGCAGCATTCTTCCAAAGGAAGCACAGAGTGTTTGAGGACCGGGACATCCGTAGGGATAGCAAGGGATAGATATTGTCCGCCCAGCCCTGCTATATGCCTGCAAAACGTGGACTATCTACAGATATCACATGCAACTTGTGGAATGATTCCATCAGCATTGCCTCTGAACAATCCTGCAAATCTCTTGGGAAGACAAGCAGACAATTGTCAGCGTGCTGGAGGAAGCAAAGACCACCAGCATTGAAGCGATGGTCCTCCACCATCAACTCTGCTGGACCAGCCACGTTGTCCGGATGCCCAACCACCATCTCCCAAAGCAGTTGCTCTACTCCAAACTCAAGGACGGAAAACAGAATGTTGAGGACAGAAAAAGAGATTTAAAGATGGGCTTAAAGCCAACCTTAAATACTGTGGCATAGACACTGAGAATTGGGAAGCCCTGGCCCTTGAGTGCTCTAGCTGGAGGTCAGCTGTGACCAGCAGTGCTGTGAAATTTGAAGAGGTACAATTGGAGGGCAAAAGAGAGAAATGTGCCAAGAGGAAGGCGCATCAAGCCAGCCCAGACCAGGACCACCTTCCACATGGAAACCGATGCCCTCACTGCAGGAGAAGATGCAGATCAAGAATAGGGCTCCACAGTCACCTATGTATCCACCACCAGAACACCGATCTTGGAAGACAATAATCCTCGCACTATGAGAGATTGCCAAAGAAAGTAAGTAAAGTAAGTAATGTAGATTGTGACTGCATTTTCCCCACCTCTGCTTTAAGGTATGTTTCTACAATCCAAGCCCTTGCAGAGCTTATGGACTAGTGCCATTATCACACGAGATGGACTGATGGGATTTGTCACCCAAATGCCAGATGATACGTTATTTGTGGGCTTTATTTACTTACTTAGGCAATCCTTCATTGTCTGAGTATGATGCCTTCCAAGTAGATATGAAAAAACATGGATGCGCACATCCTCTGGGTATTTGAGTGTATGACAGTAGAGAAGGCAGCAACGGGCTCTAGGTGCCAGAAAGACAGTAAGTGATGGTGGTGGTGGATGCTTCTGTTCATCCATTTGCTCTGTAGAACCTGCTTGCTAACTTGTGATTGGTGGTAGTAGAGAATAGCTTCTCCAGGGACATGGTTATTGCCCCTAATTCCCTTCCCACCTTCCATCAAGATACCCCAGCAGCCATATTTCTAAGCTTTGGCCCACCTTCCCACACATTTCCAAATTCATACTAGACCTACTCCACTTAGGCAGAAAAAATGAAATGCAAAGATACAGAATGGGGGATGCGGGTCTCAAGAGAAGTACATGTGAAAAAGATCTTGGAGTCCTCGTGGACAACAAGTTAAACATGAGCCAACAATGTCATGCAGTGGCAAAAAAAGCCAATGGGATTTTGGCCTGCATAAAGAGGAGTATAGTGTCTAGATCCAGGGAAGTCATGCTACCCCTCTATTCTGCCTTGGTTAGACCACAACTGGAATATTGTGTCCAATACTGGGCACCACAATTGAAGAGAGATATTGACAAGCTGGAATGTGTCCAGAGGAGGGTGACTAAAATGATCAAGGGTCTGGATAACAAGTCCTATGAGGAGCAGCTTAAAGAGCTGGGCATGTTTAGCCTGAAGAAGAGAAGGCTGAGAGGAGACACGATAGCCATGTATAAATAGGTGAGAGAAAGTCATAGGGAGGAGCGAGCGAACTTGTTTTCTGCTACCCTGGAGACTAGGTCATGGAACAATGGGGCTTCAAACTACAAGAAAGTGCCTAAAACCTTGGCCTGCACTTAAACACAACCAGCACTAACAAAATTACCATCTGTCAGCTGCAAAAGGCCGCCCTACTCGGATCTGCATGCATTATTTGCTGATACATCACACAGTCCTAGACACTTCGGAAGTGTCCGAAGTGTGGTCCAATACAACAGCCAGCAAAGTGATCTTGCTTGTTGTGTACTAATCTTGTTGTGTTTCAGGTTGTTGTTGTTGCTGTTGTTGTTGTTACTATTATTATTTAAGTGTGTGTATGAGTGGTGCTTCTGGAAGTACTAAGGTGTCCAGCTCTGCTCCCAGAGCTCCTGAAGTTTCATGAAAAAAAACAAAGGGGAGACATGTATGAAGACAAGCCAATGTGCTTTGAAATTTCCTCAAAGTGTGTTCAAAACTGCTTGGTGTGATAAAAAGAGGGCTAGTCAGGCATGGTCATGTATTAAGCAATATGGGTTTACAAGGGCAGAACCCATTTTGGGAGCCTTTTGTGATAACATCCTCGATGGCCTCACACTTCTGTTGTACATCCTGGATTTATGACCATCAAGCTGCTTGCTGGCTTTACTTGGACCCTGGCTTGATTGATGGTTTCTTGATCATAGACTGTTTGTTATTGGATACCTTAGGTTTTCTACCTCTGAAGTTATTTCTGGCAAAATCATCTGTTCAACCCCATAGCAGATGGTTGATGACCAACTTAGTCACAATTCCATAAAGGTCATGCACATCTCCAGTAGTGATCAATACATCTTCCTTGATCAGTTCAAGACCCCTGTGCTTGACTTCTATAATATCAAAACTTCAGGGAGCGCTGTCTATACATTCTTTGGTTGTTAATCAACTACATCAAAACAGGGATTGACTGCTGGGGCTTTGAAAGAAACAATTATCTATCACTAGCAAAAATACTTCTTTACCATTTTAAATCAACATGCACAAGTCTCATTGATGCAAGAATTCTGTCTGACGCCACGTGCTAAGAGTTCTAATCACAAACGGAAAACAAAAGGAGACTATGAATATCCCTACTTTATATCGTGTTTCATTGCAAAACAGAATAAAGAAAAATCTGGTGGTGAATATAATATTTGTATTAATTTAAAAAATATTTTAGGAAAATCCAAATTAGCCAATATTGTGAAACTAAATGGCTAGTAAATTTTATTAAAGGCCCTTTCAGCTGCTGCCTAATAAGTTCTATCCGAGTATAAAGCAATCTGTCCACAACCAATTATTATCAACTCGCTGCCTGCTTTGATAAATTCACCAGGTTCGGACTTAAGATTACATGCCTTTTTTGTAATCGATTAGCTAAAATATATTTTGATATTTTCATATCAATTATAATAATAATAATTATTATTATTTATTTACCTTACTTATATACCGCTGTTCTCAGCCCGAAGGCGACTCACAACGGTTCACAACAAATACGAATAGCAAAAATTCAGTGCTACAGTATAAAAACAGTTAACAACTTAACACATTACACAATTAATAAACAGTTACTACAATACCCATTCACTGTCGTCTCATAATCAAAAACATGTTCCAGATTCGTCATCCATTGTTCTATTCCAGTGTTCATTAACCAATCATTGCACTAATTATTCGAACGCCTGCTCAAACAGCCAGGTCTTCACTTTTTTGCGGAATACCATTAGAGATGGTGCTAGTCTAATGTCCGTAGGAAGGGCGTTCCACAGCCGAGGAGCCACCACCGAGAAGGCCCTATCTCTCATCCCCGCCAGCCGTGCTTGAGAAGCAGGCGGGATCGAGAGCAGGGCCTCCCTGGAAGATCTCAAAGTCCTGGTGGGTTCATAGGCAGAGATGCGGTCGGATAGGTAGCTTGGGCCGGAACCGTTTAGGGCTTTAAAGGCCAACGCCAGCACTTTGAATTCAGCCCGGTAGCAGATCGGTAGCCAGTGGAGTTGGCGCAACAGGGGGGTTGTATGCTCCCTGCGCTCCGCTCCTGTTAAAATCATGGCTGCCGAGCGTTGGACTAGTTGGAGCTTCCGAGCTGTCTTCAAAGGCAACCCCACGTAGAGAGCATTGTAGTAGTCTAAACGGGATGTAACCAGAGCGTGGACTACCGTGGCCAAGTCAGACTTCAATCTATATAAATAAAAATGTAATGTTCGTTTGTGATATTCACAGAACTCAAAAACCACTGGGGGAATTGACACCAAATTTGGACACGATTTATGTCCTCCACTCAACCCCCCCCCCAGAAATAGCAGAAACCCCAAAAATCCACACAAGGTATACAAGTTTTTGCGTTTTCCTTTGGTAGATGAAATACTGTGTTGCACTTGACAGCACTGCTGAAGGATGGAGATGGATAGTACAGGCAGTTCCCAAATTACAAACATCTGACTTACAATGACGCATAGTTAAGAACAGGAGTGAGACAACAGAAAGTGAGAGAAATCTACCTCCTGGGAGGAAAATCAACTCCCTGAAAGAGTTATCATGGGGAAAAGGTGTCTCAGACAAATCTTTCTCACCAATCCTTATTTCCACAAGCCAAATTTTTCAACATCCAATTATCACAGGGACAGAAAATGAGGTGAAATCTTCTGAGCAGGGGCACAGACAGCAAACAAATACCACATGATTGTTAACATTTTGCTATGCTATTCAAGGTAGCCAAGGCTGCCAACTCTCCACCAAAGTCAACATCGACACCGAAATACAACACCGCCTGAGGTCTGCGAGTGCAGCATTTTTCTGAATGAAGCAGAGAGTGTTTGAGAACCGGGACATCCGTAGGGATACCAAGGTGCTTGTCTATAAAGCTATTGTCCTCCCAACCCTGCTATATGCCTGCGAAATGTGGACTGTCTACAGACGTCACATGCAACTCCTGGAACGATTCCATCAGCGCTGCCTCTGGAAAATCCTGCAAATCTCTTGGGAAGACAGGCGGACAAACGTCAGTGTGCTGGAAGAAGCAAAGACCACCAGCATTGAAGCGATGGTCCTCCGCCACCAACTTCGCTGGACCGGCCATGTTGTCCGGATGCCCAACCACTGTCTCCCAAAGCAGTTGCTCTACTTCAAACTCAAGAACGGAAAACGGAATGTTGGTGGACAGGAAAAGAGATTTAAAGACGGGCTCAAAGCCAACCTTAAAAACTCTGGCATAGACACTGAGAACTGGGAAGCCTTGGCTCTTGACCGCTCCAGCTGGAGGTCAGCTGTGACCAGCAGTGCTGCAGAATTTGAAGAGGAACGAATGGAGGGCGAAAGGGAGAAGCGTGCCAAGAGGAAGGCGCATCAAGCCAACCCCGACCGAGACCGCCTTCCACCTGGAAGCCAATGCCCTCACTGTGGAAGAAGATGCAGAGCAAGGATAGGGCTCCACAGCCACATACAGACCCACAAGAATGTTGGAAGACAATCATCCTCGGAAAACGAGGGATCGCCTAAGTAACTAACTAACTATGCTATTCAAGGCTTTTATATTAAAAATGTACCTGTTCTGACTTACATACTAATTCAACTTAAGAACAAACCTACAGAGACTTGTTTGTGACTTGGGGACTGCTTGTATAGTATTTCTGTGGCCGGGCTGGTATATTGTCACTCCAGTCCAGCTTCCAATTTATGAAGATACAGCTCAAGTCCAACACTCACACCATTACACCACTCTAACTGCCTTCATATACATTATACTTTAATATAATTTTCTCAAACATTAAAAGAGACAATGTTAGAAAAATTGTTAATATAAGTGTCAGATGAATACATATCCAAACAGAAAATGCAAAAGATTTGAGTTAAAAGCAACAATTCCTTTCTTTTTTATTATTGTTGTAGTCATGAGCTCTAGGAAGTTTGTGTGTTAGTGGGAATATGAAGGTGGGCTGTCTCTCTGGCAGTTATATTCTAGGAGTAATTACAGACCAAGTCAACAATATGTTATGTACTATGAATTCTTTGTAATATTGCTTCTTACCACAGACCATAGCCTAAGTGTTGTTAAATCTCGCATCCTGTAATGACTGTATTCAGGACAACCTATCTTTGTCATCCAACCCACACAAAGCCAACATCCTGGTTCAGCTGACCTATATGAATCAAGTCAAGCTAGTGCCGGTCAGTGGTGCTTGTGTCCCCAATATACAGAAGCCAAGAGTATCTATTGTGTGGCTGCCTTATTATCTGTAATTCAACATCTTATGCACATTTCTCCACTTCTGTGTAACTGTTGCTTTTGTGAAATGCCTAGAAGGGTATTTTGCTATTTAAGAATTGGAGCAGGGATTAAAATCCAAGTTCCTCAATAATGGAATCATTTTCTTCAATAATGAGGAAAGCAAAGAGTGGGGAAGACCGGAGCATTTGAAAGCCAATATCATACATTTTAAGTCCCTTTGGAACTGCCCTGAGTCCCTTTGGGGAGATAGGGTGGGTTGTAAATAAAATTATTTATTTAATATAAGGTTATCGATTTCAGCAATTCCTTCTTGGGTATCACAAACTAGCTAGCATTAAGCAAGGGAAATATGTATCTAACTCATGAATCCTGAAAAGTTTACAGAAAGCCACACAATAGGGCTACATACTTTCCTTATATTATTATTAATTATTAGTATTAACTTTATTTGTACCCCGCTAGCATCTCCCGAAGGACTCGATGCGGCTTACAAAGGCCAAGGCCTCAAAAACAACAACATAACAATACACATAACATTATAAAGCAAATCAAAAACATCAAGCAATAGACGATAAACAATACACCATAACACAATTAAAAACTAGGGCCGGGCCAACTGTAATGGATACAGATTAAAAAGGTGCTGAGTATGACAGGTAACATGTAGGATTTTAAGGTAAGTGCAATGTGCAGACAATCTTAACTCTGATAAAGTGCTCTGGGACATATTGCTGGAGTTTCCTATTCTGGAAAGGCACACCGGAACAGCCAGGTCTTCAAGCTCTTCCTAAAGACTGCCAGAGTAGGGGCTTGTCTGATGTCCTTGGGGAGGGTGTTCCAAAGTCGGGGGGCTACTACAGAGAAGGCCCTGTCCCTCATCCCCACCAAACGCGCCTGCGACGCAGGTGGGATCGCGAGCAGGGCCTCTCCGGATGAACGACGGGAATGTGTGGGTTCATAAACGGAGATGCGGTCATGCAGGTAGGCAGGTCCCAAACCGTTTAGGGCTTTGTAGGTAAGCACCTGCACCTTGAATTCGGACCGGAAAATGAACGGCAGCCAATGGAGCTCCTTGAACAGGAGGGTTGACCTCTCTCTGTATGGGGCTCCGGTAAACATCCTGGCTGCCGCCCGTTGGACTAGCTGAAATTTCCGAGCCGTTGAGGACCTTTCCTATAGTCACAGGGCTCTAATCCTCTTTTCAGGGAAAGAGTGCTGTCTTAAATGTTTTGCGAGTGTGAATTTTTTTTAAATATTTGATTTTTTTTTAATATACAGTCTGTGCAATAGTGATTAATACCTACAATACCATACTTAGTGAAGTTATCAGGGCATATCCCTGTAACTTGTCCCTAGTCACAGATCTTGGCATTGAAAATAAAGTAATCCTGTTATAACTGCAGACACACGATCCATGGATTCAAACTACACAGTACCTGTAGTGTACTTGATAAACACAATTATGAGGCTGGAGGGACTGCTGAGAGATGAAACACGTGGCTTTCAGAGAGAGAAGAATGCGAAAGAGAGAGGATGGTGATGCTGTTGTTCTTTGTATGACATGCTTATATAGAGTTGCCAAATAAGAAATCTCTCTTATAAGTGAGGGATGGAATCAAGGAGCGAACAATCCCTTTTACTTTGGTTGTATATGGCAAAAATGCGATTCGCAAATCTGTTTTTGGGTCTCCAAAATCAGCAGAAGATTCCTAGGTTTAGAACAAATCCACAAAGGAATAGTGGCCAAAGAAAAACTTGATTCAGCCATCTTAACCTGTCTGTGAAATTTGCCCCAACTTCCAAGCTGAGTAAGCTGCAAGAGATTGTCCTTCCATTCGCATAATAAATCAAGTGAAGATTGGGAACCTCCTCAATTGAAGGCATTTTTTTTACTTCTCAAAATAAATCTGTCTAAATTAGACTGGAAGATTTATAAATAAGCATTTTAGATATTCAACAAGCTTCTTGATGTTGTTGAAAATGAGACCACCCCTTATTCTTGCAGAGAAGACCAATCCATGAACATAACTATTCAGGACTATAAAGACTTAAACTTTAATAATAAAAATAATAATGAAAAGAGAATGTGGAAAAACAGTCCAGATTCCAATATAGAGATAATAACTAAGCCATTTCAACAAGCTACTAATTTATGTTCTCCCCAGTGGGTAGTAAGATTGTAAATAAACCCTTTCAGTTGCAAAGCACTAAAAGATAACATAACTACAGATTTTGCAAAATGTTATTGGAATTTAAGAAAGAGCTTCTTAAACTGAAATCAGAATTAAGCGTGACACTAAAGATATAACATAATCCAAACAAATCTTAGAAGTCACAAACAAATTATAAAAAAGGAACAAGCTAAAGAAAGAGAAGGAAGAGAACATATAGTACAATAGATTGATCAAATATTTTTAGATCCAAAGTAACAAAATAATAATATCAATAACAACAAAAGGAACTGGGGGGGGGGGGGGGGGGGGGAGCAGATTCCGTAAACAGACTGTGTACAAAGACATGATTTAAAAGTGGTTACTATCTTATCTTTAGACTGAGGAAAAAGCAAAACATTTCACACAGAACTACAGGGAAAAAGACATTTAGCTGCTTAGAGTCTCCTTTGAGGAGAGAAAAAGCAGAGTATAAATAAACATCATAACAATAAACATAATCATAATAACAATAATAATAATAATAATAATAATTTAAACCTTCATTCTCTGTTCAAACAGTCAAGCAAAGTCATTGTACATTGTATGAGAGTCCATTTCAATGGGAGTCAGATGTTAAAATCAAATGGAAAATGTGTTATCTGAGAGATGTTCTGTTGTTCAAGAAAAACATTAAGAATGGAGTGAGATAAATGAACTGAGAACTCCGGAAGAATTAAAATAAAATCAGAAATAATGTTTCTCTGGCTGAGAAAGGCGGTATACAAATGCGGTAAATAAATTGATAAAATAAGAAAATTGAGAATGAAAGGGAAATACAGTAAGATATTATATAGAAAATATATTGTAATATAGTAAGATCAATTAGGATTAAAAGGAAAACATTTTGGGGGAATATTGAGATAAGATGTAAAAGATGAAATGTCATGAACTAAATTTTAGTCTAAATGTTCAAATTATTTGTATTAACATTACTTGTGGTATGCATTAATCTTAAATATATTTGTCTATATTTAGCAGAAGCTGATACTAGTACCAGTGTATTATAAAGTTTTGATAGATGCCTTGGTTTGAAGGGGGGGGGGGAATTCGTGTATGTTTTTATGTAATGTTAATATATATCTATATATATATATATATTTGTAAAGGGAGGAGATACAAGGATAGGGGAGGGGGATCATTTAAGTGACACAAGCATTGCTTTGTTTTGTTTTATTTTAGTGTCTATATTATTTTAGTGTCTAATTTTTATTATTATTGGGGGAAATTTATGTTATATTTTTGGAAAATGTAATAAAATATTTTTAAAACTTGCTTTGTTTCTTCCACTAGAATACTAATAACTATCAAGACATTTCATTCCAATGTATTATCAATTTATCAGAATTTGAGAGAGAGAAAAAAGAATTATCTAAGGCAAGACAACCTTACCTCTTTGGCTGGAACACTCAAGATGCTGTTGAAGTAAGATGGAAGAGAGAGTAGAGCATTTTTTCAAAGCACATTCCCCCTTCCCATTGCAAATAGTTACACCCAAATCTTGTGTAAATTCTCCTTAGCTTAAGGGCATGTTCTGCAACCATGTAGATTAGTGGTTCCCAACCTTTTCTTGAACAAGGACCACTTTGACCAGGGATCACTCTCCAAAATTAGTATCCAAAAGGTTTCAAATTAGTTTTTGGCCAACTTTAGATTCGGATTGGTTGTTTGAGGTGCTGATTCAGAAAATTGCATTGGATAGACCACATCAGCGCTAGTTTCCGATAAAGAACGTATGCCACCCAGTAGTTGCCCAATGCAATTTTCTGAATCAATACCCCAAATAATCCCAGGAATAGGCCTGAAAATGAAGACACCAAGATTTTTTTTTTGTTGGGCTGTGTTATGATCTATGGATTATGTTAACATTTGTATAAAAAAAAAAGAAGGGGAAGAGGTCGAGGTTGAAAAAAATACAAAAAGCGGAGTGTGAGACCCAAGAAACTGTCTCTAATGACTTTCTCTAGCCTCCTTGCAATGAGCGTATGGCCACGAGGAACGGATTGTGGTGCCTGAGGCATTGCAATGGTGTAGTAACAGTGAGGCTGCAGACCGTATTTTAGTTTTTGCGGATCAAAACTTCTGGCCCTCAGC
Source organism: Anolis sagrei ordinatus (assembly GCF_025583915.1). NCBI lineage: Eukaryota > Metazoa > Chordata > Lepidosauria > Squamata > Anolidae > Anolis > Anolis sagrei. Next base: position 99,603,996 of record NW_026847549.1, read on the forward strand.
TTTTTGAATAAGAAATATTCAATCAGTAATACAATAACATAGAATTCTGGTCAAAAGATCAACAAAAAGCACCAAAAATCATAGTGAAAGGATCTTAAACTACTTTTATGAGTAGTTTATAAAAGTAGTGGTCATACTCCCCTACGAGCCCACAGGGTCCTTAAGATGTTCTGTGGATGCTCTTCTCTCGCTCCCATCCCCATCTCAGGCGCGGTTGGTGGGGATGAGAGAAAGGTTATTCTCGGTGGTGGTCCCTCATCTCTGGAACTCCCTCCCCAGGTAGATTAGGCTGGCACCCTCCCTACCCACATTCCGTACGGAATTAAAGACGTGGATGTTTTGTTGTGCATTCAACCGACGACTCCTGTGACAGATGACCTGTATCATGACCTGAATCATGTCCTGAATCTGAACTCCTATATTACATTACTATATTTTTAAATTAGGGTGAATTTATCCTGTTTAATTGCTCTGTTTCCATGCTATTTCCTATGATACTATACGATTCTATCCACCTTATTTTAACCAGTTCGCATAGTGGCCTCCCCCCCCCCCACGCTTTTGATGGTTGTTTATTATTGTTTATGCTGTTTTATGCTATTTTAATCTGTTATTTTTTGTTTTTAATTGTATGTTGCCTTTGGCTTGTCCCCATGTAAGCTGCCCTGAGTCCCTCCTCCTCCTCCTCCTCCTAGTTATTCTAGTTATTCTATATTTTCTATCTGGGAGGGGGAAATATTAATCATTGGCATTATTTTCAATTTTTTGCCATTATTAATTTTTTTTCCAAAGGGTTCTATGTGCATCTGTTATCTTAAACAACTAGATATTTATTTAAAACCTGCATGCACGTACGAATATTTGACTGATTACATCTCCAGGAAAATCATGCCTGGATGTCAAAGGAGTTCTTCCATTTTTACTTGCGTGCCAAGAGGAAGGCATGTCCAGCCAACCCTGACCGGGACTGCCTTCCACCTCGAAACCGATGTTCTTACTGCAGGAGAACATGCAGATCAAGAATAGGGCTCCACAGCCACCTATGAACCCACTGCCAAGACATCAGACTTGGGGGACCATCATCCTCAGGCTACAAGGGATCGCCTAAGTAAGTAAGTAAAGTATGTGCAGCTTTTGTCTTAAACAACTAGATATTTCTGTAAAACCTGCACGCACATACGAACATTTGACTGACTACATCTCCAGGAAAATCATGCCTGGAAGTCAAAGGAGTTCTTCCACTTTTATGCCAGTTTAAATAAAGAAACAATTTGTCTGGATGTTTTGTACTGCACCAAATGTTTACAGCTATTCCACTGATGCCAGGTCCTGTTATCAGATACACCTGTGTACATATCTACCTACACCTGTGTACACTCTTCTGGCATCTATGGCGGACTCTCAAATGTTCATTACATCACGTTCTCGTGCCCTTAAACATAAGACACATTCTGACCAAAATACATGAATTTCCCTTTTCTCCCTGGTTAGAGGATTGAACAAGTACATGATAGGCAGAAAATTAGCAGGAGTATTTTTCTTTGTCAATGATACCGGTTCAATTTCTGTCCAGCACACAGCGCAGATTGACCTTCTACCGCAGCTTGCAAAAGTCCTTGTCAGGTCAGTGCTGCTTGTCCAACTTTGCTGAGCTGTGTTTGCTTATATTGCAAAGCTAAAGTAAATTTACTTAAAGGTTTTACTGTCCAATTGTGACTCTGGATGTTGCCTTTAAAGGTGATTTGTAGTTTGATTAAGCACCACTACCTTTTGACAGAGAAGGCTAATAAAGACCTTGTCAAACTACAACTCTTACATTGAGCCATGGCAGTTAAAAGTGGTATCAAACTACACTCATTAAACAGTGTAGGTGCGACACTAGTTCATTTCAGGTCCAGTTTACTTGTTCAATTTCCAGTGAACTTCAGAGTTTCAGTCACACATTCCTTCTCTATCAGACCTGAATCTTTCAAAAAACTTCCAGTATCTCTTCTTCTGTACACAGCACAAGCCATTTCCTTATTTTACTACAGACTTGCCAGTGATAACAAGTAGGTTGAAAAGTGCAAGCCTTGGGCTGCTGCATGATGTAATAAAATATAATACTACTAATAATATGATATTATAATTATATATTTTATATTATATGTAATATTACTAATAATATTACACTGTAGTGTTATATAGTACAATAGAGTAATATATAATATTAATATTGTGCTATGGTAATAATATAATATATTATATTCACATATTACTTGTAAGCCGCTCTGAGTCCCCTTCGGGGTGAGATGTCGTAAATTAATACATAAATAAATAAATGATGTTGTTTATTTAAAAACCTTTAACAAGTTGCCTGCTGCTAGCAATGTCATCGGGAGTAAGTAAGGACCCCATCACACTTACCTTTATTAAGTGTTCCAGGATGTTAAAGGGACAGTACAGCAACAGATGGGCATGCTGGCCATCACAGGATGTTCTTGGACTTCCTGTTGAAGTGTAATAAGATGCTTTCCTCATAACATTGGAAAACTCCCATGATATGCTGGCTCCAATGGAGCCAGCACATTTCAGCACCGCTTGGGTGCTGCTTCACCCTCACTACTGCTCCACATCCCTGCCGTTTTGCCCCAGAGGCTGGTGAAACGGCATGGGAGACGGATGGATGGGGGTTCATCTGTGTGATTAGGTTGTATGAAGCAATGAGGCTAGTGAGGGTGGCGTATATGTAAATTACTTTCCAGATGGAAGGCGGTCCCGGTCGGGGTTGGCTTGACACACCTTCCTCTTGGCATGTTTCTCTTGTCCTCCATTCATGCCTCTTCAAATTCTACAGCACTGCTGGTCACAGCTGACCTCCAGCTAGAGCGCTCAAGGGCCAGGGCTTCCCAGTTCTCAGTGTCTATGCCACAGTTTTTAAGGTTGGCGTTGAGTGATAGTGATAGGTAGGGAACCCACCGCCAAAGATCCTCACTTGCGAGGCCTGCTTCAAGATCTAGGGGCCACGATCCTCCAAGATAGGGCTATCACATTGTCTGCTGGAATCAGCACCAGTACATTTCTGGAAACCCTTAGCCAAGCCTCTTTTTTTTTTTTTTTTTTTTGCTAATAATGTCTCTGAGTTTAAGTGGTTCTCGCTGATTTAATACTTTCAATTTAGTAAAGTTTTATTTAATTATTAGAATAATAAACTCACAGGTCACTGAGTTGGAAGGAGCTTCATCAGCCATTTTGGGCCTCATCACACGAGATTTTTTTTGCATCCTAGGATGCTTTTGCCTCAGTTGAGCGATGGAGCCCCATGCCCCCATCACATGATGTAGCCCCCTTCCAGCAGGGCTCCATTGCTTAACTAGGGTATCAACATGGTAGGACATTGCACCTTCAACACGGGATCCTCCCTGTGTTCCATTTGGAACAATGGGGCTACTGCAGGGACAAGCCATGTGATGATGCTTCTTCACATATGAAGGGGAAGTGTCACTGCTGGTTGGGTGAGGCACAGGGTGCCGGGATTGCCCCACTGCCCAGCCGATTCGCCATGGAGGTTGGCGAATCAGCACGGGGGACCTCATCAATGTGATGAAGTCCTAAGTCCAATCCCAACAGTGCAGGATCTCTAGCATCCCCAGCAGGTAGCTGTCCAACTTTGTTTTGAACATGTCCAGAGAACACGTTGTGCAGTTGATCCCATTGCTCACCTGCTCTCTCCAAGAAGTTCCTTCTAAGATTCAATTGAAACCTATTCTCTTGGAACTTAAAATTATCAGACCTGGCTCTACCCTCTGGGACAGCAGAGGACATGCCACCCCTCCTCTTCTTGCCAGCCCAGCCCTTAATGTATTTAAAAAGGGCACTCCTAAGTCTTTATAACAGAAGAACAAGCAAGAAGATATTCTGTTTATCAGTTCAAACTACAGCTCAAGTGTTTGCAATTACATTTTTAATTGTCTATTTAGCCTTTGCACCATTTTGACAGTGGAATATGTTCCTGCCTTGGAGTGTGCTGGGGCCTCCTTCTCAGGAGGTTTAAAACAGAGGCTAGATGGCCATCTATCAGGAGGACTGGATTGTGTATTTCTGTATGGTAGAAGGGGTTTGGAATTCATTACTCTTGGGGGTCTCTTCCAATTGTAATGGCATGTAAACAACCACAGTTTTAATCTAAGAGATATGGGGGAAAGAGCCCAGTGTTCTATATAACAATAATAAAATTATAAAACTTTATTTATATACCGCTCTATCTCCCCGGGGGGACTCAGAGCGGTTTCCAAGTAAAATCATCAAAACATACAATGTAAACAACATAAACATAAGATTAACAAAACAATATAAGCACAAAAATTGTTGCCACAATACATATATATTAAAAATAATCCCTGCCTGTTCAAGACATTTTAAAAGGCCAGGCTGAGATTAGTGCAAGCTCAAAAATTCTGGGGGGGGGGGGGGGGGGAATAAGTGCAGTGCTATAGCAGGGTATATGGTTGATTCATTTCCGGGGCCTATTAGAGTAAGTGGCCTGGGTAATTGGTAGGAATAATAAGGCCATATTCAACAATGTCTAGGGCTGAGCTAGAACTAGTCATTCTCAAAGGCTTGTTGAAACCACCAGGTCTTCAAGCCTTTACGAAAGGAGGGAAGGGATGGGGCCTGTCTAATTTCCCTGGGGAGGGCCTTCCAGAGGTGGGGGGGCACCACTGAGAAGGCCCTCTCTCTCGTCCCCACCAACTGTGCTTGTGACGGAGGTGGGACAGAGAGGAGTACCTCCCCGGAAGATCTTAGAGTTTGTGCCGGTTCATAGAAGGAGATGCGATCTCGGAGATAGGCAGGGCCCAAACCATTTAGGGCTTTATACGTCATGACATGCACCTTGAATTTCGCTCATCAACTTATAGGCAGCCAATGAAGCTGTTTTAATAAAGAGCGTTGTATGCTCCCTATAGTTTGCTCCAGTAAGGAGCCTAGCTGCTGCCCGTTGTAACAGTTGAAACTTCCGGGCCGTCTTCAAGGGTAGCCCCACGCAGATCGCATTGCAATAGTCCAGTCTGGATGTAACGAAGGCGTGGACCACCCTGGCCAAGTCAGACTTCACAAGGCATGGTTGCAGCTGGCACACAAGTTTGAGTTGTGCAAAGGCCCTCCCGGCCACTGCCGACACCTGAGCATCAAGCGACAGCATTGTAGCATGTAGTAGCTGAGTTTTTAAAAGTCAAGTTCCTTTAAGAATACAGTACCCCCATATCCACGGAACAAATACATGCAGTTTCACTTATCCATGGCTTCACGTCTTCACTACTAAAGGCCTCTTGTATACCCCTTCTTCCTGGTATCTCCATTGTTCATCCCATTGAATTAACAGGGTTTACTTGTGTATGTGGTTTCTTGTATCTATGTGAAGTCAGGAAACATATTCCCTGTGGATATGGGGATTGTACTTTTTTTGCTTCCTAGCTTTGCCTTGATCATTTGTGTAGGACGGGTGCCTTAGTGCCATCCCAGAGTCAACATTGCCTCACCGGATACTCAGACCTTATGTTTAACAACCCAGGTATACAGAAACAGCTGTAGAGAATGGGGGAGAATGGAGATGCCGTTGCATCACAAATGAATGGGTTGGTCCTAATCCAGACAGTGGGAAGCATTCTGATGTCAGAGGTTTTTTTCAGATAACATTTGAACATGTCATTAGTGTCCAAAAGTTTACTTTGGAAACCACAGAAACCTCTCTGAGAAACCCATGTGCAGATGTTTTTTCCCCTTTTTCCTGAGTTGTTGAGGTCTAAGGACACTCCCAAAATGTTGCCCAGAAAGAGCCTCACCCCCACGAGCCGCTCAACAACTATAAAACTGTTGCAAGGCTGTTGGGAGCCTGTCTGAGGCATCACACTCCAGCAGAAAGGAAGGCAGAAGGTGGGTGGCTGTGGACAGGGAAAAGGATCAAGTTGCAGGTCAGAGAGGAATACCATGGCTACTCTGTGCAGCTTCCTCAAATATATGCTGTTTGCAACATGTAGCTGGAAAGCAATTGCTGCTTTCCCCAATGCATCGCCTTTGCTCAGCCGCAACTGGGGAAATTCAGACAGCCTGCTGCACTTGTACACCTCCACAGCAAGAAATAGCTTCCACCTGCAAATCCACTCCAATGGCTACGTGGATGGAAGTCCGTATCAAACCATTTACAGTAAGTACCATAGGAGTCTGAGAAATAATGCGAAGAAGACCAGAAATGCTGGATATGGTGGCTGGGGGATTCTAGAAATTGTATCCTAAACTTAAGTCTACAATATACCTCATAGTAAAGGTATAAAAACTATATTGAATCTCTCACTTAGCACTAAATCGGTGTTTCACAACCTGGGGGTTGGGACCCCTGGAGGGGTCGTGAGTGGGTGTCAGAGGGTGGGTGTCACCAAATATAATCAGAAAGCACGGTATTTTCTGTTGGTCATGAGGCTTCTGTGTGGGAAGTTTGGCACAATTCTCTTGTTGGTGGGGTTCAGAATGCTCTTTGATTGTAGGTGAACTATAAATCCCAGCAACTACAACTCCCAAATAGAATCATAGAATCATAGGTTAGCAATGGGATCAACTGCACAAAGTGTTCTCTGGACACGTTCAAAACAAAGTTGGACAGTTACCTGCTGGGGATGCTCTAACTAGAGATCCTGCACTGTTGGGGATTGGACTTAGGAAGAGACCTCATGGGTCATCCAATCCAACCCCCTGCCAAGAAGCAGGAAAATTTCATTCAAAGCACCCCCGACAGATGGCCATCCAGCCTCTGTTTAAAAGCTTCCAAAGAAGGAGCCTCTACCACAGACCGGGGCAGAGAGTTCCGCTGCTGAACAGCTCTCACAGTCAGGAAGTTCTTCCTCATGTTCAGATGGAATCTCCTTTCTTGTAGTTTGACAAGGTCTATTTCCCCAAACTTCATTTGGGCATATTGAGTATTCATGCCAAGTTTAGTTCAGATCCATATTGTTTGAGTCCACAGTGCTTTCTGGATTAAGGGACAACATGGGAAGTTAGATACATGTAGCTTGGAGAAGAGAAAATGGAGAGGTGATAGCGCTGTAGCTTGCATTCCTGCCTGGCAGAAGAGGGCAGGAGTAGATGTTCCTTTTGGGAAGGTAATTACTAGAGAATAGAGAAAGAACACATAGGGAGAGAAGCATATTTTGTGGAAAGTGAGTCAAAGTAAGAAACAGAGTTAGCAGTTGGGTAGAACAAAGCACCTGTGATAGCTATCATTAACAATGTGGAGCAATATCATGATTAAGACACACAATTTAATTTTTGGAGACTTCAGAAAACAGTGAAAGTAATTTTAATTTACTGGTATAAACCAGTACACTAAAATTACAAAATTACAAAAAGAAAAAAATCGTGATTAAATGTTAGGAAGAAATTTTATTGGCAAGAGCTGTTCAACAGTGGAATATACTGTCATGAGCACTGTAGACTCTTCTCTGAGTTTCAAAGACTATTTTAAATGTATTTATTATATTTTAATCTGTTTTTATCTTAATCTACACTGTACTATTTAATTGTTTTTTAACTTTTGTATTGGAATCTTTATACAATGAGTAAAGTGTGGGATTGTTAAACACCTTGAGTCCCCACAGGGAGAAAGATGGGGTATTTAAAAAGTTAATAATAAAAATAATATGAATAATTATCTGGAGGTCTTTAGACAGAGGATTCCTATCTTACAGGAGTGTTTTTGCTGTGGAGTCCTGCTGGGGCTTGAGACCTATTTGTTATAATTTGAAACAACTTTTTTATTATTGCAGACAGTCATTCTTTTGTAACATGATTGAAATCTGATAGGACTGCCAGGGAAACAAACATATTTTGTGGTTGGTTCTGGCCAGTCAACCGCCACCATCTGCAACTGAAGTTATTAAAATAATTTTCTAATATTCAGTAACTTAATTTTCAGGTGCCTTGATGATCAAATCCGAAGTTGCTGGTTATGTTATAATAAATGGTGTGAAAAGTGGACGTTTCCTTTGTATGGATATGAATGGGAACATCTTTGGATCGGTAAGTCTGCTTATACATATATATATATTTTGTCGTGTCAGGAGCGACCTGAGAAACTGCAAGTTGCTTCTGGTGTGAGAGAATTGGCCATCTGCAAGGACGTTGCCCAGGGGACGCCCGGATGATTTAATGTTTTATCATCCTTGTGGGAGGCTTCTCTCATGTCCCCGCATGAAGAGCTGGAGCTGATAGAGGGAGCTCATCCGCCTCTCCCCGGATTCGAACCTGCGACCTGTTGATCTTCAGTCCTGCTGGAACAGGGCTTTAACCCACTGTGCCACCGGGGGCTCCACATATAAAATTATTTAGCAAAATTACATCATACAGCAGGGCTTGCACCAGAGGCTTGGAGTAAATAACTGTTGTGCTTCCCAAGAAGCGGTTGTCTCTTTCACTTCTTTATTAAAACACCCCCTCTTCTTCTGAGACAATAAAATTAATGTTGGATGTCCCCTACCTCTTTCTGCATATTCATCACCATCAGTATTGCTAGAGGAGAAAATGGATGGGTATGCTGAGCAACTAAAATATATGTAAGAACATAGAGAAAATGACCATGATCACATTCAAATGCTTAAACCTGTTGGTAAACCTTCATTGTTTGAGCAGGTGTCCAATTGACACCCCTCTTTCAAAAAAGTTTGCCCTTTTGACAGCTCCTTCCTCCGTCCCAAGTTCGGAGCCATCTAACGGAGCCATGATCTTAAGTTAGATGGCCCCAGGTAAAATATCTAGGGATAGTTATTGATCATAAAACATGAGACACCCCTGAGAAAAACATGATGTCAGTGCCATTCAAAGTTCGAGAGCACAATCTCACATCCCTGGCATTTGGTTCCCATATGCATGTGTTATATCAGTGATTCCCAACCTTTTTTTGAACAGGGACCACTTTGACCAGGGACTACTCTCCAACATTTGTATGAAATAGGTTTTGGTCAACTTTAGATTCGGTTTGGTTATTTGGGGTGTTGATTCAGAAAATTGCATTGGGAAGACCACATCAGCTCTAGTTTCTGATACAGAACGTATGCCATCCAGTAGTTGCCATCTGCTCACCCACAGAAAACCATATTTAATCCTCTAGAGCTGATGTAGTAGTAGTAATCTTTCTTGGGTAGTCTCTTTCCTCCCGACATCCCTGTTGCATCAGCACTGTAAGGTTTCGAGAGATCAGTCGCTCTCGTTGCCACGTGGTTTTGAGGCAACAGTGTAGTAATGGTGAGGCCACGGACCATATTTTCATTCTTGGGGACCACTGGTGGTCCACAGACCACAGGTTGGGAGCCACTGTGTTATATTGACAATAAAATAAATGGTAAATCTTAGAGATCATGCAAGGGGTTTGGCACATACCCATATGTAATAGACACTGCTTGCAATAAACACAATTTGAATAAGACTCTTTCAGAAGATTGGACCTGAGGGAGGGAGGGGATGACATTTCGCATTTAGAGAAGCATCAACTGTGAAAAGCTCAATATCTATTTTATTGGGAAAACATTAAAATCTATTATGTAAGGACTCAATTGTTCTCTTGATTTTGGCAGCATGGATGAAAAAAGGCCAGGTACAGAAAAGCATTGTTTGCTTATTTTATTTTAATTCAATTTATAGGCTACCTTCCTCCTGAATGAGGACCCAAGATGGCTCACAAAAGAATAAGCAATACAATTCCAAAAAAGAATTAAAACCATCATATTAAAATAGCATGTTAAAAATGAATTAAAAGCATATACTTTAAAAGTTACAAAAAGCGCCATCCCTCTCCTAAAAGAATTATCCATAAAAAGTTTGCTTAAAAAGAAACATTTTTGCCTGCTGAAGAAAGGAGAGTAGTAAGGGGAACAGGCTGGTGTCTCATTCAAGGGTGTTCCAGAGGGTAGACACAGTCACTGAGAAGTCTATTTCTCAAGTCCTTACCAAGCAAGCCTGTGATGGGGGTGGGAACAAGAGGAAGTTAATTCTAGAGGGCAAGACTCATAGGTCTTCTGTCAACATAGAAAAAATAATTAAACAACAATGAAGGAACTGTAACGTTCTAAATGTAAAATAATTTCGTCAGATATGGGTGCCATTTTCCTTCTCTCCAATTTAATGCCAATCTGTATGAATAGTACAATCAAGTGTTTACAATATTTGTTAAAACTTCATGCCTCTGCACTGTTTAGTAGGTTGTTGGTTTTATATTGCTTTCTAAAGATCAGGGCTTCTTGATCTTTTCCCACTTTCCACCTGGGCACTTTTTACATGACCCTGGGTATATAGGTATATAAAATAGGTATAAAAACTAAACATTTACTGATAACAAATCAGTATTTGTAAGGCTTGCTAAACAGGCTGATTTTCCTTTTTGTGGAATATAGCTGAAGCCATTTCTCCAGAGTCCACTGTAAATGCATGTTTTTGTTAACAGAGATGTCTATGGACAACGCCAGCTCTTCGGCTTAGAAATGGAGATGAGTACCACCCTCCAGAGTCAGACATGACTAGACTTAATGCCAAGGGGAAACCTTTACTTTAAAGGTTTTCTGAATGACACCCATTTTACACAAATCATAGAATCATTGATTCTTTGATTCTATGATTCTATGATTTGTGTAAAATGGGTGTCATTCAGAAAACCTTTAAAGTAAAGGTTTCCCCTTGGCATTAAGTCTAGTCATGTCTGACTCTGGAGGGTGGTACTCATCTCCATTTCTAAGCCGAAGAGCTGGCGTTGTCCATAGACATCTCCAAGGTCATGTGGCCAGCATGACTGCATGGAATGCCGTTACTTTCCCACTGGAGTGGTATCTATTGATTTCGCATTTGCATGTTTTCGAAATGCTAGGTTGGCAGATGCTGGGGCTAACAGCTCATCCCACTCCCTGGATTCAAACCCCTGACCTTTCGGTTAGCAAGTTCAGCAGCTCAGCAGTTTAACCCTCTGTGCCACCGAGGGGCTCCTGTTCAGAAAACTTTTACTGTTGTCAAATTTTTTGAGACCCCAACATTGAGCTAAGGGGACTTTCCTTGCAGTCAGGACCCAGTTTAATAAGCAGTGATAGATGGATACATTGTAAATCTTGTAACAAAAGTATGAAAACATTGTGTTATATATCAAACACCATCAAACCTTAGTGTTGTTAAACATCATTGTATGTTAGCTAGAATATATTGAGAAATAAAATATTATCATGACAAACATCTGATAAAACATACAGGGATTATCTCCCTAACCAGAATGTTCATCCTGCATTTTAACCTGTTGCTAACTAAACTGTTGTTTCCATTTTAATATTTTTTCCGTATTTGTTTCTTTTCTCCAGCATTTCTTCAGTTATGAGGACTGCACTTTCAAACACTGGGCCCTGGAAAATGGTTATGATGTCTATCAGTCTCCCAAATACAATTACCTTGTCAGTTTAGGAAAGGCAAAACAACCTTTGTTCCCCAATATGAACCCACCACCTTACTCCCAGTTCTTGTCCAGGAGAAATGAAATTCCTTTAGTCCAGTTCAACACACCGAAACCCCACAGACATACCAGAAGTGCCAATGCGGATCCCTGTGGCAGCATCATATCATCAGGAAATATTGATAAAGAAAACCTACAGTTCCAGCCATTGATGGATAACACTATAATGAATTCAAACAGTGAAGATGAAGACCCAAACAGTGCAACCATCAATAGAAGATTTTTGAGTCCTAGAACAGATGCCAGGACCTGAACTGAAATTATAATATTCAGTAGTAACCAGAAAAAAACTTGAATCGTTCCTTGAAACACTTGTTAGTCTACATATAACAGAAGTTAAAACCATCTTTTCAGATTAGTAGTTCAGAATGAGTTTATAACAAATAATCTATGTTAAATTGAGGTGACAGGAAAATATTCCTACTTTATTGAGACTCCCGGGCGTTGTTGTCTGGAGATGCAGATTATTGCTGTTGTTGTGTGCCTTAAAATGGTTTCCAATATATTCCCACCTGAAGGTGACCCTATTAAGGGCCTTTCTTTTCAAGACTTGTTGGGGTTTTGTCTTCTTCTGAAGCTAAGAGAATGTGACTTGCCTGAGCAGGAATTCAAACCCTGTTCTCCAGTCATAGGCCACAGTGGCTTTTGAGATACAGATAGTATTTGAATGAATCGCATGACTCTGTTTTTATTACTTCTTTCCTCTTAGCAGCAATTTTGGGCCATTTTTTCTATGAGAGTATCTTTTTGATGGGCTATACAGAGATTAGTAAACACTATTGAAAGGGCCCCCAGTGGCGCAGCGGGTTAAACCGCTAAGCTGCAGAACTTGTTGACTGGGGAGTGGGGTGAGCTCTCATTGTTTGCCCCAGCTTTTGCCAATCTAGAAAACATGTGAATGCAAGATCAATAGGTACCGCTTTGGTGGGAAGGTAACAGCGCTCCATGCAGTCATGCTGGCCACATGACCTAGGAGTCTACGGATAACGCTGGCTCTTCACCTTAGAAATGGGGATGAGCACAACCTCCCAGTCGGACTTGACTAGACTTAATGTCAAGAGGAAACCGTTACCTTTACTATTGAAAAAGATCACTGCCTCTTAATGAAAGTCAGTGTTTTAGAGGAAAAAAGCAGTATATAAACAAATAATAAGATTCATATGAGAGCTTAACAAATAATTGTAAGCTCTCATATGAAGAGAGCTAAATTGTCAAGTAAATGAGTCAGTTGAAAAATTGTCTTCCCGACCCATTTTAACATATTGTGTGAGAAAGTGTTTTAGTGTTTCTGTCTTATGAATTGTTATTATCCACAATATATAAGACTGTGTTCCTCTTATATTACTAAAGCCTGTAGAATGGTTGTGCTCAAATGTCATTGTGCCCAAATCTTCCAAGTACTGGTCCCTGTGGCCTCAGCCACACACCAGAGGAATACATTGGCAGACATCAGGATGCCTAAGATGTCTGGGAATTAATAAAACTAAGTGGAAAGGGAGTGAATGTGATCCCGAACAAGCAATATCTAATAGCTATGGGAGTTTCGAGTGACTTGTTTTAAAAGGAAGCCCTAGGCAGCACCAGCTCAGAGGAAGTGTTTTTAGTGCCGTTTACATTGTTGTATTTATTTATTTATTTCAATGATTTTCACATTTCAAAAATATTTATGAATATTTATAATGATTATGCATTTTCCTTCCTTCCTATTTTATTTGATAAGAAAAGCAAAAAATAAACATTTTATTTTCTCAGGAAAAAAATCGTCATTTTACTTGTCATGTCTTTTTGTTCTCCAAAAACCCATACACAAAATTTGGGAGACACCAATAATTGGCCTCATAATGCTGATATCACAGTGCCCCCACTGGAGATCAAATGTAGGAAATGCCCTCTGGGAAGCCAGACCTGTTTTTTCTCTTTTTCACAATACACAATGGGGGCTTAGGTCACCAATAGGACACAAGAACCTCCTTATCAGCCAGCCCCAGGGGCTTGCCACAGGGAAGAATGCTTGCTCCATCAATTTTTAAAATTTGCACAAATGATCCGCCACTGCCAGAAGGGACAGAGAGTTTCATCTATGCTGACAATTGTGCCATCAACGCTCAAGCAGGGAGCTTTGAAATGAATGAACAGCCAGCCTCCAGGCAAACAACTGGGCTGAGCACCACAGATCATGTCAACCAGCAACCAATAATCCAGTCCATCACCACCCATCACCATGGCCCAGCTCCCCACTGTCTCATTTAGGAGAAAACAGGAAAGGGCCATTTCACCCAGGTAGGCCTATTAGCAACTGATAATTCAAGGAATCTGAAAGCCCATCACCATAGCCCAGATTCCCATTGTCTCATTTTGGAGAAAACAGGAAAGGGCCATCTCACCCAGGTAGGCCTATCAGCAATCATTGTCACTGGCTGATATCCATTTTCTTGCCCATAAAGCCCCTCCCCCCATCCCAAAAGGGGAAGGACACTAGAATAGCAACGAATTCAGGATTACCTCAATAAAACTTTATTAACGTTCCTGCCATACATACATAATCCATCCATAATAGCTGCAAAATATGAGAGCAATGACTGTACATCAAACCAATAAGAAAAATAACTGTAATTTTGAGCAAATCAGAACACAGTCCATTGTTTTTGAAAGACCGTATAAACGGTCTTTCAAAATAAACCCTGGCATTCCAGACATTTTTACTTAGTAAACCACAGTGTGAATCCACTCTCTTAGACCCTCATCCAGCATGTTTGGTTTGGTTGCTGAATCCACAAAACATGATGGTTGTGGGTTGTGGGACAGGTGGAAAGGGAGACTTAGTAAGCACACAGATGTATTACTGTTGTGTCATCCATCTTGAACTAGGATAGAAGCATCCTGGTTCCCCTCAGTGCCAAATCCTGAATACTAAGTACTATCCCTATTTATGTCACAACAAATAGAACCTGACATTATTGTTGAGTGTTCGTGTTTATCAATAAACACCAATCACATTCAGAGCATGTCATGCAAATAAAAAAAATCAAGTATAACAAACGAGAAAATACTCTACTGGGGTGTTTTCTTGGTTTCTAGAACTCTGGATAGGAGTGTTGCGGGGGGGGGGGGGGGGGCACACAAAATTTTGGAAAGCTGTTTGAAACAATTCAAGCACTGTTTTTAAAACACATGGGTAAAACCAAAGAAAGAGTCCCTTAGGTTTGCAATAAAAAGACATGACACACAAGGAATTGGGAATAGCAGTGGGAGAAGATTAAGATTAGCAGAGGCTGGCTGCTGTTGTCTTCCTTAGAGGCTACAGCAGAGGCAGTTAGCATGGTGGCAAGACTTTTCTTCAGTTCCTGGGCTTGGGCATGATAGAACTGTGCCTACCTACTGAGCGCCAGCAAGGGTTTCTCAAAAGTAGGTCATGTAAGATTTTTTTGCTAGATCAGAAGAATAATGTGGATGTACGAAATCATGAAGACGAAGTGTTAAATATGGGCTACAGGCTATTCTTAGGTGGATTTGTACTCAGACCCAAAGACCACACTAGTGTAGATAATGGAAAACTATGGACTGTTCTTAAAGATATGGGTAAACCGCTCATTTAATTATCCTAACACATAACCTGTACTCAGGACAAGAGGACTCCATTTAGACACAATATGGAGAAACAGAGTGGTTTTCAGTTGTTGAGGGGGTCAGGTAAGGATGCATTTCACCACCTAATCACCTTGTATGCTGAACGTATTATATAAAAATTGGATTAGACTCGGAGGAAGGAGGTATGAAAACTGGAGAAGAAACGTCAACAATTTAAGATATGCAGATGACACCATACTACAAGCAAAAAAATAACAGGATGTTTCACTTATTGTAGCTTGCTGATGTGGACAAGATGTTTGAATTAATCCATGTTTTATCAGCCAAGATGACTACTGTTCAACTTGGCTGATGAAATTTAGCACATTCTGGGTCCAGGCGGGTAAAGACTATATCAGAGGGGAGGTGCCTAATCCCTTGGAAAAAGGTTCTGATGAGGTCCTCCCTAGATCAAGAGGTAGCGGAAAACTAGTATCCCATTGCTAAAATCCCCTTGTGGGTGATTAACATAAATAGCAGGGCAACTACAGATGTTCTTGGAGTAAACAGATTATCTGAATCTATTTTAAGGTTGCAGCACCATACTAATCTTTCAACTCTATGATCTATATGCCCTTAATGGTGCCCCAAATCCATTGATTCAGATGGTTGCTTAACCTTTCCCCCCATGTGAGGCTATTTAAATATTTCATACTCTCTTCTCTTACAATGACAAATATTGAAAGGTTTACAGATTTTATACAACATTAAAATAAAGTCACTAAGCCTGAGATTGCATTGCATATGTGGAAAAAAATCATATGTCTGATAATACAGAAATAAATGAATTATTTCTATCATAATGTAAACAGAAGAAATGTATCTCATTCAAGGCTGTTGCTCTCCCAGCATTGACTTAGAATTAGCCAAATATTGATAAATATTGATTAAGCTGTTCTGAGAGCCTTTGTGGCTGAAGTGCAAGGTATAAATACTTTCAATAAATAAGTAAATAAAATTATCCAACCACCTGGATATGTGCTACCAAGTCTGTCTTCGAAAATGAAAACAGACAATGCTCTTGCTTTCAGTTGCATTCAAGTTCCTTCAAAATCACACTAAGGTCATTGTATAAAAAGTAATCACCCTGCCCACCAGTTTTAATTGGGCATCCAAGAAGCAGAGCCCTTCCTGTCAGCCTCTGTTGATATTGGTTTCTTAAACCTTCCTGGCAATAGTCCAGCAGTGAGAGGCCTTGGAAGCAAAGATAGATACAACAGGAGAGGAACTCACAGTATGACCTTCAGGTCAGAAGTGGGATTGGCTGCGCAACTGAAAAAGCTAGACGAGCATACTCATGAATCAACTTATACAGTATCTGTAATAGTTCAGTTAGACTATCTACCTTTCATTATTTTTAAGAATTCAACATCAATATTCACACATATACATGTTGATGTTTTCCTTTTGAATTTTAGCAAATTTCACACTAGAGAACACCAAGGTTCCTAGTCTAACAAGGATACCATGCATAGTCGGTAATTTTTTTTACCCACCAAGATAATATTTTGATACTGTGATACATTCAATGGGAAAATAATTAAGTCCTATAAGTTTTGTATAGCATCCTTCAACATAGAAATCAAGTTTTCAAACAATGCAGTTTTACTTAATTTCTTTCTCCTGAAGCAAACGTTCTCTGAAGCAAAGCAGGGCATAACATTACAATAATTTAAAAGAAAATATGTCTTCACACAATGCATAAATACACTTTGCATTTTAATGTTCTAAACTACACCTTTTCACATTTTAAACCCACTAAATGGTCTCCTCTATTGAGACAAATACAATGAATTTGAGGTCTCAACTTTTTTCTCATCTCAAATTTTATAATGAACTGACTAATTCCAGTGTTGGGACTGACAGAAGACAGCTCCGTCTTTGTCACAGTATCTGGTAAAGAGCACTCTAAATCTGAAATAAAATAGCCAATCCAGTTTCTCATGTATGCACCATGACTCACAACCAATATATTGGCATCTAGTCCTTTGTCACCTCTATTACATTCAGAATGAAACTCCATCCTGCCGTCATAACTTGTTAATGAAGTAGCAGACTTTCCTTCTTCTATTTCTGTGTCAGTTCCTTCCGTGCTTGAGGACTGTGTTTCCAGACAGCTTTCTTGGGAAATAAGCTGGCAAAGGTATTCAAAAAAATCTTTGCACCGAGCATTTACCTAAAGTTAGAGGAAAGGAGAAAACAAAGATTTTAAAATTTCTTTCCCTGATAGACTCTTACGTGTTAGTTTCCAAATTCCCTTCCAACATTCTTCATAAACCCCTTCAAAATCCTCCTCTTCCAACCCTTTCTTTCATTGAAACATTTGAATTAATGTCTTTGTGAAAGAAAATTTGTTGGACTTATGCAGTTGTCATTCTTTCTGTCCCTGTCTGCCTCTTCCTCATCTCTTCCATTACTTTTATGAGTTAAAGAGAAAGGAAGGATCATTTATTCCTATGTCACTTTCCAAGTGCTACACACAATGATGATGCAATATGGATAATGAAAGCAGCAGGCTGAAAAAGCTGTTATGAAAGATGATGATGATGATTATTATTATTATGAAAGAGTGCCTTCTACAAACCAAAATACCATGCATATTATTGCTAGATGCCTTCCTGCTTGATAATTTTATTGGAATATGTCCCAATGCAAATCTTTTATAATAAAATCAGGTTTTTTGTCATGTCAGGAGCAACTTGAGAAACTGCAAGTCGCTTCTGGTGTAAGAGAATTGGCAGTCTACAAGGACGTTGCCCAGGGGACGCCTGGATGTTTTGATGTTTTTACCATTCTTGTGGAAGGCTTCTCTCATGTCCCCGCATGAGGAGCTGGAACTGACAGAGGGAGCTTATCCACACTCTCCCCGGATTTGAACCTGTGACCTGTCGGTCTTCAGTCCTGCCGGCACAGGGGTTTAACCCACTGCGCCACGGGGGGCTCCATAAAATCAGTTAGAATCATAGAATCATACAGTTGGAAGAGATCACAAGGGCCATCTTACAGAGAGCGGTCAACCCTCCTGTTTAAGGAGCTCCACTGGCTGCCGTTCATTTTCCGGTCCCAATTCAAGGTGCAGGTTTTGACCTACAAAGCCCTGAACTGTTTGGGACCCACCTATCTGCGTGATCGCATTTCTGTGTATGAATCCACACAATCTCTTCGATCATCTGGAGAGGCCCTGCTCACACTCCCACCTCCTTCGCAGGAGCAATTGGTGGGGACGAGGGAGAGGGCCTTCTCGGTGGTGGCCCCTCGACTCTGGAACTCACTTCCCAGGGACATTAGACATGCCCCAACTTTGGAAGTCTTTAGGAGGAGCCTGAAAACGTGGTTGTTCCAGTGTGCCTTCCCAGAATAAAGAAACTCTCAGCAACATGCCCTCAAAATTCACTTTACTATTGATTTAGGACTGACTGCATTCCCTCAATTCTCTCTGAAAATGTTCACGTCACGTCAGCAGTATTTTAATTTTAATCTATTACATTTGGCCCAGCCATTGGTTTTTAACATGTTTGTATGTCACTGTTGATTGTTTCTTTTTGTTATGTTTGATATGAATTGTATTGTATTGACTGTTTTATTTAATGTTTTTGTTTATTGATGTATTGTGGGCTTGGCCTCATGTAAGCCGCACCGAGTCCCTTGGGGAGATGGTAGCGGGGTACAAATAAATTATTATTATTATTATTATTATTAGCTACCGGGCCCAATTTAAGGTGCTGGTGTTATCCTACAAAGCCCTAAACGGTTCCGGCCCAAAATACCTTTCGGACCGCATCTTGGCCTATGAGCCCACGAGGACCTTGAGATCGTCTGGGGAGGCCCTTCTCTCGATCCCGCCTGCTTCACAGGCACGTCTGGCGGGGACGAGAGAAAGGGCCTTCTCGGTGGTGGCCCCCCGGCTGTGGAACGACCTCCCTGCTGACATCAGACAGGCGCCCTCCCTTCTGTCCTTCCGTAAGAGCCTGAAGACCTGGCTATTTGAGAAGGCATTCAACTGAGCGCTACGGCAACTGGTAATTGACAACTGGAACGGAATACGGATTACGATATTGGTTATGATTCTATGATGTGACGGAGCGGATTATTTAGTGTAACTAGATTATAGTGTATTATTGTTGTATTGATTTCCTGTTTTGCCCTTTTGTAACTGTTTTTATATGTTGTGCACCGCCGCGAGTCGCCCTAGGGCTGAGAGCGGCGGTCAATAAATGCAGTAAATAAATAAATAAATATTATTATTATTATCCAGCCCCCCGCCATGCAGGAACATGGATGGAGACTACACCACACTCCAGGGCAACATATTCTATTGACAATGTTTAGGTGGAACCTTTTCCCCTAAAATTCGAATTCGTTTCTTCATGTCCTGGTCTCCAGAACTGCCGAAAACTAACTTGCACCCTCCTCAATGTGACATTCTTTCATATCTGTCATGTCCCTTCTCAGCCTTATTTTCTCCAAGATAAACATATCTATCTCCCTTAGCCATCTCTTGTAGGGTGCAGAGGACTGAGGTCAGGACAGGGAGATGTCTAAACTATATATTATATTTCTCTTTGCTGCTACTAATTTCTCTAACTATTAAGGTTTCTTTTGCTGCCACCATTTATTAATCCATAAGCCACCATTTATTAATCCATAAGCCCCCTACCAGTCCAGTTCAGGTAATCATTGCCAGAGGCTTCAACAAACAATACATAAAACACATGCTATAGTTAGCAGATATGTTACAAGCTAACATAAAATACATGTTGTGTATGCAGTCAAATATGAATGGACAACAAATGATTAGGAAAACAAATACTAACCTCATCTAGTGTTTCTCCTCCAGGAGGGGTGTAAGAAGGGCATTGCTCCCCAGCACTTTTTGCCATAGCCCTGAGATTGCTTAAAGGTTTTCCTTCTGCCACTCCATATTTCTGTTAAAAGTAGTAGTAAAATGGCTGTCACTAATGCAGAATCATACAATCCTAGAGTTGGAAGGGCCATTCAGTCCAATTCCCTGCCACACAGGAACACACAATCAAAGCAGCCCCAACATATGATCCAGGCTCTATTTAAAAACCTCTAGAGAAGGAAACTCTTTTAGTTTGAAGCTAAAAATATTTATTATTTATTTATTTACTTTATTTGTATATTGCCTTTCTCAGTCCATATGCGACTCAAGGCGGCTAACGGGGTAAAATTCAATGCTTACAATATCATAAATACAATTAAAAACATAACATATAATAAAAATTAAACATATCAATAAAATATAAATTCATAGTGTCGCCTTATTAAAAATGTTGTCCCGTCTCATTGTCATATTGCCAATTTTGCTTTTTAAACTGTTATTATTTATTTATTTGATGTATATTCCATCTTTCTTCAGAGGACCCAAGTTGCTCTGAAAGATGCCAGCCACAGATGCTGGCGAAACACCAAAAGAAAATGCTTCTAGTACACAGCCATACAGTCTGGAAACCACACAACACTCCATTTAGATATCATTCTTCTGCTAAAGCACAGCATTTTAAAATGTGAACACAACAAAGAATAGAGTTCCTTTGTGGCTAAGGTCTTCCTTCACAGCATAGAGATCTCACTCAGGCCCAGGGAAACTGGGGGAAAGGCCGCCTCAACAGTTCGCTCAGCCAATCTTAGGTCCTTCTAGGAAATGATGGTGCAAGCACCATGTACAAATCTCTAGTTTTCAGGGTGGCACAAGACTGCATTTATTGGCTTTCATGATTTTATTTTTTAAAAGTTTGCTATAAAAAGTATTTTTGTAACTTACGCGTTCCCGAAGTCTTGAATCGTAGTTTACAGAAATGTCTTTGCAGAACTGACTCTTTACAAGGATTGAGTCTGTGGTCTGAAATATTAAATGCAAAAATCCATGTTTTTAAATGCCCCATATATTATGAAACACACTTGTTTCTGCAAAATATTTTTTAATTGTAAAGTATTCTACAAATCTTTAATTATCTGGATTTTCTTTGTGTAGTTGTTGAGACAGGAAAAAAACTATTTTTTAAATGTTGTTTCCTTCTCCCTTCTGTTTTATTACTTACTTACTTACTTATTTATCAATAGTTATTACATTGATAAATATGCTCCCAAAGAAAAGCGAGCTTAAGTGTTTTTTTGTAGCTACTAATTTCTCTAACTGTATTCTTCAGTTCCATTAACTTTTTTGGGTAACAGAGATACAACAACAGCATTTGAATAGACGAATATCTGTGGAAGAATGGTGAAATTAACCTTTTTTAATCAAAAGGTCTGAATGAGATCAAGAGCCTATCTACACAAAAACACAAGTCTGGAGCTCAGTTGGAATACTGCTGTTTCAGACTAGACCAGTATCTTAGAGGTGTTTACATGCTTTGATTCTCAACTCCAGCAGCAGTGGGAGTGGAGTCCTGGCCATTCAGTGGGGCAAAAACCTTTTCATTGTTTGGTGCCAGGAAAGCAGTCATGGAATGTCAGAGAGGCAGTGACATGACCTGTGGAAAAGAGGAGATCGAATGAACTAGTTTTATCCCATGTAACAGGCTGGATGTTCCTGAACGTCATGTGGACATCCAGGCCTGATTCGTATTTTTTGGCCTGTGTAGATGGTCTCACAGTGAAGTAACTATAGACCTATTTTATTACTGAATAATGATTTTAAAATCTTAGCCTTGATTTTAACAAAAGGAATCCAAGTGATTCTGCAAGAATTTATTCTTGAAGATCAACATGATGGGTTTTTTTGGGGCGGGGGGGGGGGGGTTGTCAAAAAGACAATTATGAAATAATTTGAGAAGCTCGCAGTAAAACTATTTCTTTTCCACACAATCCAACTATTTAATTATATGACATTTAAAAGTTGATTTATCAAAATTTGTTTAGCAGGGCAAGAAGCTAAGAATAAGACTTACGTTTTCAAAAAGAAACAAAAAAAACCAACCCCAACAATAATAAAAAACAAAACAGCTAATGGGGTGGTCTTTAATTACTGGATTTGAAGTTGTATTTTTTATCCTGCTCTCTAAAGTGTTGCATTATGTGGTTTTGGCAGCAGAATTGTTGTAAGCTCACAAAAGGAAGAATTTGGAGATTCAAATAAAAAGAAAATTGGACAATGAAGACTTTTGAAATGGGAAAACAAACAAATTATCCACTTTGCTTAGATAATAGAGTTTGATGGATCTGGACCACACTTGGCACACATTCTCTTCATTATCTAATTTAAACTAATTGAGGGGATTGAGCTTAATTTTTTTTTGAGGGATTTGAACATTTTGGGCTGAGAGTTCTCTTTAGACATGCAATAATGGATTGGTCTAGAAAACACAAGATACAAATATGCTACCTAAACAATTTTTAAACCCAGGACATGTTTTACATACACAAAGCAGCCAGTAGATTTTTTGCACTTATCTTTATGGTGTTATGGATTCAATTTGGTTTGAGGTGTATGTGCATTTTAGGAATCTCCTACTTCTTGGTCACTCCTACTTCTACGTCACACAGTCAGCCTGTTCTGACATGAGAGCTGCTCACAACACCAGGAGATCATAAAGAGCACCATGGCTAGCTAGGAGCAGTGGCACAAACACAATCCATCATCTGTTCTTTCACTTAGCACAGGAAAAGTGTGATGTATCAGTGTCCACTCTGGACAGTGGATTAGTCCAAATTGGACCCAATCCCACATTCCAGGCTGCCATAAACCCCCAGAATACTCGAAAGTTTCCAGTCAGGTATCCCCTGATTTTGCCAAAACAAAAAACCCAAATCCTGCAATACTCACTGGATGCCACTGTGTGTTGTGGGGACAGCCAGCTGTCCACTTGGTGTGAGTCTGGTTTTTTTTACCAGTGTAGAAAAGGAGTTCCACAGCCTGGGAGAAGCCATCAAGAAGGCCCTTTTATGTGTCTTTACCAAATGTGCTGGTAGAAAGAAAGAACTGAGGATCTCAACATTTGGGTAGGCTCAGAAAGAAAATACAGTCTTTCAGATGATTTGCAAAATGTTGTGCAAATTTCTCATAGCAGGCAGAGTAGTCTGCATTCCCTTCTGGTTTGGCACCAGAACACCATGATCACTTGAAACAACTCAGATAGGGGCTTAGGTGCAGTCACTGCCAATTAGATTCAAGTTCCATGGTCTTTCCTGCTAATATCTCCAGGTGGGAATAGGCATCACTACAAAATCAGTGATGCTAATCCACAAAACATACACCTTCTCCAAGAAGTATCATTTTGTAGTGATGCCCATTTCCACAGCTCATCAATACAGATATTACTTCCTATGAGATATGATTTAAGAATCAAAAACAGTTTCTTAGTTCAGGCTGCCATTTTTTGTTTTCTTGAAAAATCCAGCAATGCAGCTAATTGCTTGCAACAGAGTGAAAGGAACAAGAAGAATCACAGAAATGGAAGAAACCAAAAGGGCCACCTATCCAACTCCCTGCCATGCAGGAACACCCAACCCAAGAACTCTTGACAGATGACCATCCAGCCTCTGCTTCAAAACATCCAGAGAAAAAGACTCCACTAACCGAGGCAGCATATTCCACTATCAAGCAGCTCTTTCTAACATTTAGGAGGAATATCTTCCTGCAGTGTGAATCTATTGCTCTGTGTTCTAGCCTCTAGAGCAGCAAAAACATGTCTGCCTCTTCCTCAATGTGACATCCTTTCAAATATTTAAACATGACTATCATGTCCCTTCTCAGCCCTCTTTTTTAAAAGTTAAACATACCCAGCTCCTTTGGCACCTTCTCAACCTGTGGGTCCCCAGATGTTTTGGCCTTCAACTCTCAGAAATCCTAACAGCTGGTAAACTGGCTGGGATTTCTGGGAGTTGTAGGCCAAAACACCTGGGGACCCATAGGTTGAGAACTACATTATTACGGTCTTGGCTTTCAAACCGTTAACCATTTTGATCACCCTTTTGTGGACACATTCCACCTTGCCAATGTTCTCCTTTTACTAGCATGACATGGTATTCCAGATGAGGCCTGACCAAAGCAGAACAGAGTAGGATTATTACTTCTCCCAATCGAGACACTATATACCTAGAATCACATTGATCTTTTCAGAATCACACAATTAACTCATGTTCCACCAATAGTCGATTAATACTCCGCGATCACTTTCACATGTAGTGTTTTCAATCCAGGTTTTTCTTATCCTATATCAGTGCATTTCATTTTTATTGCCTAAGTGTAGTATCATACATTTCCCCCTGTTGAAATCCATTTTATTAGTTTTGACCCTGCTCTATAATCAGAATCAAACATTGTCATGTTGGATTCCGATCTCTGAAATATTAGTTAGAATCTCTTTTCCTATGCAGGCAGTCCTCGAGTTACAAACATCCAACTTACAAATGACTCCTAGTTACAAACAGGGGTGAGACAACAGAAAGTGAGAAAAATCTACCATCTAGAAAGGAAATTCACTCCTGAAAGAGTTATCATGGGGAAAATGTGTCTCCACCGAAGCTTTCTCACCAATCTTTGTTTCCACAAGCCAATTCTTCAAAATCCAAAATACCTTGAGGGCCACATGTCTGACATCACTGTTCTACAGCCACAGCATTTTCTTCATCTGCTAAGCTTGTAACTTTCAACAAAAGTAGATAAGGTTAGTCTGGCATAATTTCTTTTTGAGAAACTTGTATTGACTTTTTATGAGAATGGCATTTCTTTCTAAGTGCCTACACACTCTCTGTCTCATGATCTTCTCTTGAATTTTTCCTGGTATTGAATAGGCAGTGATTGTTTGTGTCTTCTTCTCCTTTATGAAGGGGGAGGGCGCAACATTTGCCTTCGTTTAGTCTGTTGGACCCTCTCTTGTGTATAATTTTAGATTGCTCTTAAGAAACATACATCAACCTGCAGCACAAGTGTTTCAAAACTATATGACAAACACTTCAAATATGAATTCTAAAAACCAATCCCCAAAATGTACAGTATTACATAGTTCTCACTGACACTGTATAAAAAACACTCACCTGCTTTGCTCGAAGCAAATCACTGGAGAAGACATGAGTGAATCTTGTATTACTGAGATATATGCCAGCAGCACTGGCTTGGCTGAAGCCAGTCTCAGAAAGGGGCTCATTTACCCCTTGCCCTGCAAAAAATATTATGATCACATTATTATGTATGAGTCTACTAATAGCTACTAATAAAGGTATAAGGGTCAGATCACTCCATTGAAATTAAAGGTAAAGTCTAGTTGTGTCCAACTCCGGGGGGAGGGGGTGCTCATCTCCATTTCTAAGCTGAAGAGCTGGCATTGTCCGTAGATGCCTCCAAGGTCATGCAGGCAGCATGACTGCATGGAGCACTGCTACCTTCCCGCAGAAGCAGTGCCGATTGATCTATTCACATATGAATGTTTTCAAATGGCTATGTAGGCAGAAGCTGGGGCTAACATTTGGAGCTCACCCCACTTCCCATATTCGAACTGATGATATTTTGGCCAGCAAGTTCAGCAGCTCAGCAGTTTAACCCGCTGTGCCACTGGGGGCTCCATTGAAATTACAAAGGCTCTATATATGTGAAATAGTTGTAAAATACTTTTGAACCTCATTTCAAGAGTAACTAATTTGCTATCTTTCTTCTTAGTACCCTTACCTTTTCCCTTCAACCTTCTTCTCATCACCCATCTTGCCTCAAAGCTGACTTCAAAGATCTCAAGCACTTAACTATGTTTTGAACATTCTACAAAATACCACGTACATTGGGAATGGACCAAAGCACATTCAGAAGCTGTCAAATTGAAAATCTCATGGCCCTTCCAACACTGGCTACAGCTACTGGGACTGCAATCTAACAGTAACCTGATGTCTCTAGTTAGTCTTATTTTGAAGGCCTGTTCTGTTCTGCCTGAATTCCTTAATGCCTGTCTCACCCGTGCAGCTGTGCATCTTCTTTTACTGTATTCAAGAGATGCCACACACTCAGTGACTGTTCTAGTTGAAAATCCCTTGACTTGAGCAAACAGCCATTCTGAAGTTACGATGTTAATGTTTCATTTGAGCAAAACCCAGGTACAAATGTGTAGTCTAGGGAAAGCATTGCCAATTATATGTGATTGTAGTATGTGCATTAGGCTGAGGCAAGAACTGGACCCTATAGAAGTACTACGCTAGCATAATAGTCTGTTATGTTAACAGTTGCACTTTCTCCATAGACATGCAGAAGCAACTGTGAGCATTAAGGATGTTTTCTCCCTGTTGACTATTTCTTCCATGCTAGCATCTTAAATAATTTGATAAAATCAGGCTAATAATATTTCCAAATTAAATTACCCCTGGGATGATACACAGCTAAACGCGGTTGCGACTTAATACTATTCTTAAGAGTTTTAACATAAGACACAAACCTTGCAATATCTTCTCTTTGTTGTACCTTGTTTCCCCGCTGAAAAAAAAAGAACACAATACCACAAGTATGTACAAGAAAACTTCAGAGAAAAAGCTTTACTATTAAGAACAGAATATGACAGACCAGCAATGCAGTCCTGTATTATGTATTATCCTGTGATGTTGTGGGTGCGGGAAAGAAGCATGAGGGAGGTTGAGAGATTGATAAGCAGCACTATACTAAATTCTACCCCCTTTGACCACATTTGCTCTCACTTTCCAACTGCATATTGGATCCACAATTTTGTGCTCACATTATTATAAAATATGTAACCTATTCCTCTTCCAACCCTATTTCACATATGCTTTATGCATCTTACCAATCAAATATTCATCAACTGTATGTAACTGCACCTCAAATCAACACTTCTTAGAGAAAGGGCATGAGTTACATTTTTGAAAGACTGAAAACCTTTAAATGACTTTTTGAACGGAAAAAAGAGAATGAAAGAGTATAGAGTTGGAAGGGCCATGCAGTTTTAACTCCTTGCCATGAAGGTGTCATGAATACTTATCAAACATTAAAAGCATTAAAAACATTATCTTATTTCATTCACAATGAGACAGAAGAAGACTGGGGCACTTGGAAGGTACTGAACAGACTGTACTGTGGCACTACGAGATGCAGAGTTAACGTAAGAAATGTGGCTACAAAAGTGAAGTCCACAACATGCAAGTGTGGAGAAGAGCAAACCACAGACCGCTCACTACAGTGCAGTCTGAGCCCTGCCATATGCACAATGGGGGACCTTCTTTCAGCGACACCAGAGGCACTCCAAATGGCCAGCTTCTGGTCAAAGGACATTTAATATAATGCCAAGTTTTTAACTTTCTTATACATTATACATTATAACTTTATTTTCAATTGGGGGACCCCTCCCCCCAGCACCAACTGCCACTTTGGGCCAGAGTGAAAGGAGGGGCAGAGGACAGTTCCATCTTGTCTCCTGCATAGGTCATCAGTTGGGGTACCCCTCCCCCCAGCAACAACTGCCGCTGTGGGCCAGAGTGAAGAGTGGGGCGGGGGGGGGGAGGGCAGGGGACAGTTCTACCTTGTCTCCTGTGCTATGCTAATAATATAATGTACTATAATATATTGTATATACATATAATATTTATAATATTATAATGAAGTACAATATAATAATATTATTAATAATATATAATTATATATATATTTGATATTACATGTACTATTACTAATATTACAATATAATGTCATAGTACAATATAGTATTACATAATACTGATATTGTACTATGCTAATAATATAATATATTGTATGTATCTATACAATTTATTGTATTATATAAATGCAAACCGAAATTGCCAATATCCGCTGGATAATGTAGAAAGGCATGGAGTTTCAGAAAAATGTCTACTTCTGTTTTATTGACTATTCTAAAGCCTTTGACTGTGTGGATCATAATAAACTGTGGCAAGTTGTTGGTGGTATGGGCATACCAAATCACCTTGTCTCTCTCCTGAGAAATCTGTATAAGAACCAAGTAACAACAGTAAGAACTGACCAAGATTATGGCAACCAGATTGATTGATAACTGGCAAATAAGAGGGAGAAAATGTGGAGGCCATGACAAGGTTTGTATTTCTAGGCGCAAAGATTAGTGCAGATGCAGACTGCAGCCAGGAAATCAGAATACGCTTACTGATTGGAAGGAGAGCAATGACCAATTTCAATAAAATAGTGAAGAGTAGAGACATCACACTGGCAACAAAGATCCACATAGTTAAAGCAATGGTATTCCCCGTAGTCACCTATGGATGTGAGAGCTGGACCATAGGGAAGACTGAGCGAAGGAAGATAGATGCTTTTGAATTGCGGTGCTGGAGGAAAGTTCTGAGAGTGCCTTGGACTGCGAGAAGATCAAACCAGTTAATGCCTCAGGAAATAAAGCCTGACTGCTCATTGGAGGGAAGGATAGTAGAGGCTCTTCGTGACTTCATGGACCAGTTCACACCAGAGCTCCCTGTCGGTCTTCACCACCCCCAGCTCCTTCAAGGTCAATCCAGTCACTTCAAGGATCCCATCCATCCATCTTGCTCTTGGTCGCCCCCTCTTCCTTTTTCCTTTCATTTTCCCCAGCATCATACTCTAAGCCAGGGGTCCTCAAACTAAGGCCCAGGGGTCGGATGCGGCCCTCCAAGGTCATTTACCCGGCCCTCGCGAGGGTCAACCTAAGTCTGAAATGACTTGAAAGCACACAACAATAATCCTATTGCATCAGCCAAAAGTAGGCCCACAATTCCCATTGAAATTCTAATAAATTTATATTTGTTAAAATTGTTCATTTTAATTATTGTATTGTTTTAAGTGTCTTTTGCACTACAAATAAGACATGTGCCGTGTGCATAAGAATTCATGTTTTTTTCAAATTATAATCTGGCCCTCCAACAGTTTGAGGGACCGTGACCTGGCCCTCTGTTTTAAAAGTTTGCTCTAAGCTTTCCTTTCTTCTCATAATGTGGCCAAAGTACTTCATCTTGGCCTCTACTATTCTTCCCTCCAATAAGCAGTCAGGCTTTATTTCTTGAAGCATGGACTGTGTTAATCAAAATCATAAACAACTAATGAACAACTGTATAGCTTAGACCAATGAAATGATTTGTCTTTGGGAAGCAATGAAAATGTATATTCCATTTCCTACCAAATGGGGGTGGCGACAAACTCTTTGATTGCATTCCTGTATGCTTGTTTGCTGGAAGAAACATTAACAACCTCAGATATGCAGATGACACCACTCTGATGGCCGAAAGCGAGGAGGAGCTGAGGAGCCTTCTAATCAAGGTGAAAGAAGAAAGCGCAAAAGCCGGGTTGCAGTTAAATATCAAAAAAACCAAGATTATGGCAACAAGAATGATTGACAACTGGAAAATAGAGGGAGAAAATGTGGAGGCCATGACAGACTTTGTATTTCTAGGTGCAAAGATTACTGCAGATGCAGACTGTGGCCAGGAAATCAGAAGACACTTACTTCTTGGGAGGAGAGCAATGTCCAATCTCGATAAAATAGTAAAGAGTAGAGACATCACACTGGGAACAAAGATCCGCCTAGTCAAAGCCATGGTATTCCCTGTAGTCACCTACGGATGTGAGAGCTGGACCTTAGGAAAGGCTGAGCAAAGGAAGATAGATGCTTTTGAGCTGTTGTGCTGGAGGAAAGTGCTGAGAGTGCCTTGGACTGCGAGAAGATCCAACCAGTCCATCCTCCAGGAAATAAAGCCCGGCTGCTCACTGGAAGGAAGGATACTAGAGACAAAGTTGAAGTACTTTGGCCACATCATGAGGAGACAGCAAAGCCTAGAGAAGACAATGATGCTGGGGAAAGTGGAAGGCAAAAGGAAGAGGGGCCAACCAAGGGCAAGATGGATGGATGGCATCCTTGAAGTGACTGGACTGACCTTGAAGGAGCTGGGGGTGGTGATGGCCGACAGGAGTTCTGGCGTGGGCTGGTCCATGAGGTCACGAAGAGTCGGAGATGACTGAACGAATGAACAACAAGAAGAACATTGTTGAACCTTTAAGCAATCTAAAGACTGTGTTTTTAGGAAATCCAAGGGCTTTTAATCTGAGGCAGCCCCGGCGTCCCGTTGGGCACACGGAATTTATGTCCTGTCTACAGTCTTATGCACAGGCCCAGCGCGCGACAGCACACTTTGCCCCTACAAGAGCATGCAAGGGCCGCTCCAAGGGCAGCCCAAGGAGTGGCTCCTTTTCCCTTGCGCCAGGTGCAAAGCCTCCTTTCCTGGGAAGGCCTCGCTTCCGCTTTGGGTAGCACAGAAACCGTGGGGAATGGGCCCCGGCTGTCTTCCCCTTCTCGGTTTCGGAGGTGAAGGTGGCGGGAACGAGGCATACTCACTGCCGCACGACTGTTAACCCGAAGACGACCATGTCTGGGCCTTGCTCGCATCCCGGCGTGAGGGAGCCGCTCCGGAACCCCGCCCCCTTCCTGGCCCCGCCCCCTTCCTGCCTTTCTTCCTTCCTTCCTGTTGCTGCTTTGGCCTCGCGGACGTCGCGCGCTGCTGGGATTTCGCAGAGGAGGCAACCGGTGACGTCACTCCCTGGAGGCCTCTTGTCAAGAAAGCCGTGAGGGGGAAGGCGGCCTGGAGAGCCCTTCACGCGCGCGCGCAACGTACACACGGAGGCGGCACTCTTCCCTTTCTTTTTTGGTTTAGCTCCCCGCTATTGTTTCCAGAAGACATGGGTCGTGTTTCAGGGGAGCTGCTATTGCACAGCCGCATCAGAGCGTCACTACGTCAGCGTTTCCTGAGCGACGGCGTCTTCACAGATTCCAATAAGGTGTGAGTCCGCAGAGCGTGAAGCAGGAGCACGCCGCCATCTTTGCGGCTCTGGCTGATCCCAAGGTGGGGGGCGGCGCCCAGGCGAGGCCCTGCCCCCTCCCCTTCCCCTGCCCCTTCCTTCCAGGCCCGGCTGGCGAAGCGAGGGAGATGGGGACGCCGGCTCCCCCCGTCGCTGAGGATGTGGTGAGTGAGGGAGGGAGAGGAAGCGCGCGGAGGGGGCGGAGTCTGGCCGAGGAGGGAGGGAGGGCGGGGCGACCGTCGTGGGCGGGGCCTTGTCACAGCAGGTATTTATTTGTCATGTCAGGGCAACCAGTCCATTATATTACATTTCTAACAGAACAAAGCAAACAAACAGACAAAATACAAAACTTGTGAGTTTGGTAGTTGATTAAATGTACTTTGACCAGTATCTGGTCACTTGGAGAGCCTCTGGTGTTGCTGGAAGAAGGTCCTCCATTGTGCAAGTGGCAGGGCTCAGCTTGCATTGTAGCAGGTGGTCTGCGGTTTGCTCTTCTCCGCACTCGCATGTCGTGGATTCCACTTTGTAGCCCCATTTCTTAAGGTTGGCTCTGCATCTCGTGGTGCCAGAGCGCAGTCTGTTCAGCGCCTTCCAAGTCGCCCAGTCCTCTGTGTGCCCAGGGGGGAGTCTCTCATTTGGTATCAGCCATTGATTGAGGTTCTGGGTTTGAGCCTGCCACTTTTGGACTCTCGCTTGCTGAGGTGTTTCAGCGAGTGTCTCTGTAGATCTTAGAAAACTATTTCTAGATTTAAGTCGTTGACATGCTGGCTGATACCCAAACAAGGGATGAGCTGGAGATGTCTCTGCCTTGGTCCTTTCACTATTGGCTGCTACTTCCCGGCGGATGTCAGGTGGTGCAATACCAGCTAAGCAGTGTAATTTCTCCAGTGGTGTAGGGCACAGGCACCCTGTGATAATGAGGCATGTCTCATAAAGAGCCACATCCACTGTTTTAGCGTGGTGAGATGTGTTCCACACTGGGCATGGATACTCAGCAGCAGAGTAGCACAGCGCAAGGGCAGATGTCTTCACTGTATCTGGTTGTGATCCCCAGGTTGTGCCAGTCAGCTTTCGTATGATATTGTTTTTAGCACCCACTTTTTGCTTGATGTTCAGGCAGTGCTTCTTGTAGGTAAGAGCACGGTCCAGAGTGACTCCCAGGTACTTGGGTGTGCTGCAATGCTCCAGTGGGATTCCTTCCCAGGTGATCTTCAGAGCTCGGGATGCTTCTCTGTTCTTGAGATGAAAGGCACATGTCTGTGTTTTAGATGGGTTGGGGATCAGCTGGTTTTCCCTGTAATAGGCAGTGAGAGCACCTAGAGCTTCAGAAAGCTTCTGTTCTACCATCTCAAAGCTCCCTGCTTGAGCAGTAATGGCACGATCATCAACATAGATGAAACTCTTTGTCCCTTCTCGCAGTGGCTGGTCATTTGTGTAAATGTTGAACATTGATGGAGCAGGCCGTTCTTCTGTTTCCGCCATCTGCTTCTCTGGCCCTGGAATTCAACAAAAAAGCTCCTGTTTTGTAGCAGGTTTCCTATGAGGCGGGTGAGGTGGTAGTCCTTTGTGATATTATACATTTTTCACATGAGGAGGCAGTGGTTCACAGTATCATAGGCTGCTGACAGGTCTATGAAGACAGCTCCTGTGATCTGCTGCCTTTCAAAACCATCTTCTATGTGCTGAGTCAGGTTCAACACTTGCGATGTGCAGCTTTTGCCTTTTCTGAAGCCAGCTTGCTGTGGGATCAGACAAGGGTCTATTTTTTCCCGTAATTCTAGTCACACCAGGTGCCAGATCCAGAATGCCTTGGGGAGCTGAGGCTTCCCGGCTTCGCTGCTTCTGCCAAACCTCAGTGTTTGCCCTGAGCAGCAGAAAGGAGGCCAAGGGGCCCAAGTCCCCTGTAACAAAAATTCCTGGCTACCCGTATTAAAAACTCTAAAATTACAACAGAGAGGAAACAAACAAGGACATTAATCACCTCTAAACAAAAGATTGCCCCAGGCACTGCCAGGCCATTACATGCTAATCAAGGTGGGCAGTTGAAACAGTCACACCTAGCTCCAACAGACAAGCGTCCTTTGTCCCACCCTGGTCATTCCACAGATATATAAACTACCAAACACGAATCAAGGAACATGAAAGGCACTGCAGGCTACTTCAGCTAGAGAAGTCAGCCATAGCAGAGCACCTGATGAACCAACCTGGACACAGCATATTATTTAAGAACACAGAAATGCTGGACCACTCTAACAACCACCGTGTCAGACTACACAGAGAAGCCATTGAAATCCACAAGCATGTGGACAATTTCAGCAGAAAGGAGGAAACCATGAAAATGAACAAAATCTGGCTGTCAGTATTAAAAAAACTTTAAAATTACAACAGCAAAACAACAGAGAGGAAACAAACAAGGACATCTAATCACCTCTCAACAAAAGATTGCCCCAGACACTGCCAGGCCATCAAATGCTAATCAAGGTGGTCAGTTGAAACATTCACATCTGCCTCCCACAGACAAGAGTTCTTTATCCTACCTTGGTCATTCCACAGATATATAACCCCTTTTTCCTAGTCCCAACAGACCTCACTACCTCTGAGGAGGCTTCCCATAGATGCAGGCGAAACGTCAGGAGAGAATGCCTCTAGAACAGTGGTTCTCAACCTCGGGTCCCCAGATGTTTTTGGCCTTCAACTCCCAGAAATCCTAACAGCTGGTAAACTGGCTGGGATTTCTGGGAGTTGTAGGCCAAAAACATCTGGGGACCCCAGGTTGAGAACCACTGCTCTAGAACATGGCCATATAGCCCGAAAAAACCTACAACAACCCAGTGATTCCAGCCATGAAAGCCTTCGGCAAGACATTATTCCTCGTTCCCTTTCTTGAAAGTCACATTATATATGAAATCACGAAAGATGCAGGGCCTGATCACCTAAGATGCCTTTGTGAATGTTTTTGGCTGTGCCTGGCCTAGAGAAGGTATGAATCACCTTGTCACTGCCATGGCTCCATGTTGTGGGATCCAGTGAGTTGTGGTTTTGTTGTTCATTCGTTCAGTCGCTTCCCACCCGTCCTGACCTCATGGGCCAGCCCATGCCAGAGCTCCCTGTCGGCCGTGGCCACCCCTAGCTCCTTCAAGGTCAAACCAGTC
Source organism: Anolis sagrei ordinatus (assembly GCF_025583915.1). Classification (NCBI taxonomy): domain Eukaryota; kingdom Metazoa; phylum Chordata; class Lepidosauria; order Squamata; family Anolidae; genus Anolis; species Anolis sagrei. Next base: position 99,638,041 of record NW_026847549.1, read on the forward strand.
ACTTCAAGGATGCCATCCATCCATCTTGTCCTTGGTTGGCCCCTCTTCCTTTTTCCTTCCATTTTCCCCAGCATCATTGCCTTCTCTAAGCTTTCCTGTCTTCTCATGATGTGGCTAAAATACTTCAGCTTTGCCTAATAATATCAAACTGTATTCATTCTGCAGTGTAGATCAAATATGGGCAAACTTCGCCCCTCCAGGTGCTTGGGACTTCAACCCAATCCAAACCCTAAACCTTCCTTTACCCTTACCCTAATCCGTACCCTAGCCCCTTATCCTAACCGTGACCCTAACCCTAAACCTTGCCCTAACCCTTACCCTAAGCATCCCCTCCTTTCTATCCTTTCTTAGCTCTCCTCACTTCGCCCCCACTCTTCCCTTATTCACAGCCGCCTTTGTGGCATCTCCATAACACTCGGAGCTTCCAGACCCAGCTATCGTTGTTGTTGTTGTTGTTGTTGTTGTCCATTCAGTTGCTTCTGACTCTTCGTGACCTCATGGACCAGCCCAAGCCAGAGCTCCCTGTTGGCTGTCACTACCCCCAGCTCCTTCAAGGTTAAGCCAGTCACTTCAAGGATACCATCCATCCATCTTGCCCTTGGTCGGCCCCTCTTCCTTTTTCCTTCCATTTCCCCCAGCATCATCGTCTTCTCTAAGCTTTCCTTTCTTCTCATGATGTGGCCAAAATACTTCATCTTTGCCTCTAATATCCTTCCCTCCAATGAGCAGTCGGGCTTTATTTCCTGAAGTATGGACTAGTTGGATCTTCTTGCTGTCCAAGGCACTCTCAGAACTTTCCTCCAGCACCACAGTTCAAAAGCATCTATCTTCCTTCGCTCAGCCTTCCCTATGGTCCAGCTCTGACATCCGTAGGTGACTACAGGGGAATACCATTGCTTTAACTATGCGGATCTTCGTTGCCAGTGTGATGTCTCTACTCTTCACTATTTTATCACAATTGGTCATTGCTCTCCTCCCAAGAAGTAAGCGTCTTCTGAATTCCTGGCTGCAGTTGTGGTTTTACAAGCTGCAAATCCCAGGACCCCATCACATTGAGCCCTGGCAGTTGTCAAACTATATACATTCTGCAGTGTAGATCCAAGTATGGGCAAACTTCGCCCCTCCAGGTGTTTGGGACTTCAACTCCCCCAATTCCTAGCAGCCTTTAGCCCAGGGGTCCTCAAACTAAGGCCCAGGGGCCAGATACGGCCCTCCAAGGTCATTTACCCAACCCTCACTCAGGCTCAACCTAAGTCTGAAACGACTTGAAAGCACACAACAACAACAACAACAACAATCCTATTTCATCAGCCAAAAGCTGGCCCACACTTCCCATTGAAATACTAGTAAGTTTATATTTGTTAAAATTGTTCTTCATTTTAATTATTGTATTGTTTTAAAGTGGTTTTTGCTCTACAAATAATATATGTGCAGTGTGCATAGAAATTCATTCACGTTCTTTTCAAATTATAATCCGGCCCTCCAACAGTTTGAGAGTTTGTGACCTGGCCCTCTGTTTAAAAAGTTTGAGGACCCCTGCTTTAGCCTATCTTTGTACCAAGCCTTTAGAGGTTATTTACCCCGGAACTTGGCATTGGTTACAGTGATCTGTGCCTCTAAATGCTGATGCAGGTAGGCCCATCTGCTCAAAAGCCACCCTTTAAATTACCACAAACAGAAAGCAAATGAGTGGAGAGTCATCCCAATGAACACACAGGGAAAGAAACAGCTAAGATGTCATTGTGTGTGCAGAGATGTCTACTACTGAGCACAATTCAAAGTGCTGACTTTAGCCTATAAAGACTTAAACGGCTCTGGTCCAAATTACCTGTCTGAATGCATCTCTGGCGATAGTATGATTGTTGGGTCCAGAAGCTCAGAGCATTGTGCACATTCCGCAACAGCGGTTGTGAATAAGGGAAGGGACCACGTGGTCCAGAGAGAAAGGGGGGGGGGGTAGGATAAGGGTTAGGGTTAGGGGTAAGGGTTAGGGTCATTTGAACACCCAAAGCACTACACAAAACTCACTCTCAGGACATACCATTTGTGAAACAACATTAGAAACCACCAGGGCTGCATGTTAACTTTACACCTTTCAAGTTGTTTATAGGTTGTTAAGTATTGCATAACTAAAATTTAATGTAGTTATGTTGTTGTTTTGACTACTTCAGGAAATGCCTCAAGAAGGTGAACCCTTTGAAAATGTGGCACCTCACTTTGAAGAAATGGATACATCAGAAACCCAGTGGGGATGGTTTTATTTGGCTGAATGTGGCAAATGGCATATGTTTGAGGTACTCATTTATTCTACTGTGCTTAGTGTCCTCTTAAAGTGTGGTCAGTTATTTCCATGTTGGTTAATATTTCTGTTTCACTGGTGAGGAGATGAGGCTGAGATTACAATCATATGCACACTTACAGACGAGTGAACTCCCTTTCCTTTAAAGAAATTGGTGTCGACAGCATTTGATTTTCCTGATGCATAACCTGTATTTGGGATAAGAGGTTATTGTGACAGCAGAATATGGAGAAAGAAATGGTTTCTAATTTACAAAAGACTGCATGTTACCATCCTATTTTTTTTCTTTTATTACATGTTTAATTTATACCCTGAATGGATCACATGTGTGCTGGATTAGACTCAGGATGGAGGAGTGGAAATTGGAGGAGGAAACATCAACAATGTAAACTCTGTAGAATATCAAAAATGTAAACTCTGTAACTATACTGCTAGCAGAGAAGAGCAGAAACTTGGAACAATTAGTTAAGGCGATCAAGGAGGAAAGTATAAAGGCAAGCTTACAGCTGGAAATTAAGAAAGCTAAAATAATGACCACAGGTGATTTACATAACTTCAAAGTAGACACTTATAGTCAACATTTTCTTATAGTGTGGCTCAGTCATTAATCAACATAGAGACTGCAGTCAAGCAATTAGAAGAAGACTCATCTTGGAAGGGCAGCTTACAAAGGAGCTAAAAAAGAGACTCAAATATGAAGATTTGTCATTTAATATCATGGTCAGGTTTGTCCATGTTTTTGTATTTCCAGCTTGTATGGATGGTTAGGAATTATGGGCAGTTAAGAAGGCTGATAGGAAGAGAATCAACTCATTTGAGATATGGTTTTGCAGGGCAGCTTTACAGATACCCCAGCCTTCTTAAAAAAAGAAGCTCCCAACAAATAAATGTGTCAAGTAAAATCAGGCTGTCATTCTTTAGCCATATCACGAGAAAACATGACTCCCTAGACAATGATGCTTTGCAAGTTTGAAGGCAGTTGGACATCTGGCCCAAAAAGTTCCATAGAGCTATGTTGGAAAACCTAGAAAATGCAGAGAGAAGACATATATTTGTTGGACATGGGTAAATGAAACCATGGATATCAGTCCTGCAGAATTGGGGAGGGGAGGGGAGGGGGGATCATACTGTATCCATCCATCAATTTCTCTTTTTATGTTTCTTTGTTTCATTTTCAACCTATTCTCATTGTCACTAATGAAACAAATAAAAATACAAAGGATACAATGTACTTTATTTGCAGAAATGTGCAGATTTTGTGGTTCTGTGTTGTAGAATTGGAAGGCAGGGATTGCTGCCTATTCTAGTACTGTGAACCAAACTATGGATCCACAAGGGATTCCTGGCCAAATAAAAAGCTCTTGGCTTCAGTGCCTTCTGTTTAGTTTCACAGAATCAGAACGCTAGGGCCATATAATATAGCCACTGATCATCCAGCATCTGATTAAGGACATCCAGAGAAGGAGACGCCACTATTTTTTTAAACAGTCTATTCCACAGTGGGACAGCTCTTATTCTCAGGATGTTCTTCCTAAGGTTTAGGTGACATCTCCTTTCTTGCAATTTGAATCTATTGGTTTTTGTTCTAGCCTCTAGGACAGCTGAAAATCAACTTGTTCCATCTTTACTATGACATCACTTTAAATAATTTAAAATGACTAACATATCATCTGTCTATCTTCTCTTTTCCAAGCTAGACATTCCCAGTTCCCTAAGCCATTCATCACAGGACGTAGTTTCCAGAACCTTTACCATTTTTGTCACCCTCCTTTGGACAGCTTGTCAACATTGTTTGAACTATGGTGCCCAGAACTGGACACAATACTTCAACTGAGATCTGACCAAAGCTAAATGGAATGGTACTATACATCCTTTGATGTGGACATTATATTACTGTTGATTCAGCCTGGAATTGCATTGGCCTTTTTGACAGCCACATCACATTGTTGACTCATGTTCATCTTGTGGTCTACTAAGACATCTAAATCCCTTTCACATGTACTGTTACCAAACCAGATGTCACCAATCCAGCCTTTTGTTTTCCTGCTTAAGTGTAATACCTTACATTTATCCTTGTTGAAATTCATTATGTTAGTTTTAGTCTCAGCTCTATCAGTTTGTCCATAGCAATGTTGAATTCTGATCTTGTCCTCTAGTGTTTTAGCTGTTCTCCCCTGCAATTCTGGACTGCACCAGTAGGAATATAATGCCTACATCAAAGGATGTATAGTGCCATTTGGTGTCACTTTCACAAAAATTTAATGTGCAGATTTTATAAATGTGGAAGTAATATGATGTGTGGGAATGAACGAAAGAATGGAAGGATTTATGGAGCTAATAATTTTGGAAACACCAGTAAAAGACCCAGGCCTGCAATGACTAACTCCCTGCTTTCTGGACTGTGGTTAAAACCTTCTAATAAGAGCTGAAAAGTAAACTCAGATAAAAATTGGGACAGTGATAACAGAAATGTTTACAACGTTAAGAAGGAAGTCAACATAAGATCAACATCAATCAAGAAGAATCAATATCTGGACAGGAAACTGAGATGGAGCCAGAATGGAAGACATCTATCATTAATTTATAACTCTGGGACTACATCAGCAGAATATTCCTATAAAAGACTCAATCTAATAATGCTCAAAGTGTGGCAGATTGAGGAGGCTGTTCCACCCGCTATGCTCTGCTCCATGGGAAGGAGAGAGATAGCATACGTATGGAGAGTGGCAGATTTGCAAGGGAGCAGTCTGGTCACTTTGGGGCTTTTTTCTCAAGGGAAGAGGAAGAAACATCAGATTACAGAAAAACATTTGGACAAAGAATGACATTGGACATACAGACATACAGATTCTATTCAACTACATTGGGTTTGCAAACATGGCAAACAAACAAACAAAGGGGAATTACATTTTCACTCAACATTCACATCACATGTACACGCATTCATCCTCAGGCATTCAAATATTACCATATCCTTTTCTCCCTCTTTGGAGAAGTACCTGTTAAGCCAGACCCCGCTTCCCTGCAGCCTGCCAACACCTAGTTCCATAACTTACATAACGCCAAAACTTCAAAACGCTGAAATGCCAAAACTTATTTCCATAAGGTCAATGCCAAGGACCAGATCTCTATTTTCCATACAGCAGAACTTGACTCCCTGCACAAAACCTAAGACTCCCAGAGTGCACACCCTCTCACACTGGAATTTGCAATAAAAAGAACCTATGCTTCAAAGTTATTGAAAAGTCATTCATGACATCACCTTAAATATTCACTCTATTCCATGTAGGAATAATAGAGAATAAGGTAACAATCTTGACTTTTAGATTTTTTGTGCAGATCACTGCAGTAAGATATGCAAGAAACTTCATTTCATTGATTCCTGTAATATTTCAAAATGTACTTTCTGTTTTTTTAAAGGTCAGTTCTAATACCCAGTGTTCACTTAGGAGCGAAGACATTGAAAGGGAATTCAGATTGAATCCACAAGGCTGCATTTCATTTGCAACTTCAAAATTTAACTACATACTAGACTTTTCAGGTATGTGTATATTTCTTTGTATACATTTAAACCTGTCTTGTGGTAAAATATGTATACAGGGCCTATTTGCAAAACGTTGGTAGCAACTTGTTCTTTGCAGACAGATGTAAATGAAACAATTGGAAATGCCTCTTTTATTTTCAGAGAATTCATACGATATTTATAGAAAGTATTAAGATGCTGTAGTCTCCTTTTCTAGATAAGTAAATTGTATTATCTTGATTTCTCCTATTTGAGAAATAGTCCGTATCACAGACATGAAGACACACCTGCCTTTTTCCCCCACACAAGATATAAGTAAGAATGTTGTCTGCCCATTTTCCAGATTTTGGCTTACTTTAGTTTTGTACACAGAGATGAAGCAGACTAACCAAACAACTGGAAAACAACGCCCAATAAAGCGAGCTCCATTTTCAATTAGTGCCTTCAGGTAGGAATTAAAGTGCATTCCTTGTTATATGTTGCCATTTTCTGTCAATTTATTTGTGGTGGAGACCTTCCATACTACTATTAATGGATCTTTTCCCCCTTCACCCCACAAGTAATAAAATGCAAAAAAGTACAAGATTAGGCATTGGAAAATCTTGGAAAATATAAGCACAGTAGGTTTTCCTATACAGTGATGGCTAGTTGGAGTGCTGTCTATAACACCAACAGAAAAATTAAACACAAAATTAGGTTAGCAAGAGGAATCAAAAGAGATGTATTTGAAGAAATTCATAAGCCTTCTTTCATTTATAGTCTAGCTTCAATCCATTCTCAGATTTAATTGTACAGTGACCTAACAATGATATAGATATGAGGTCCATTTTGCAAGACAATGAGGTAGGGTGAAAAAGAATAAGGTGAAGAGCAAATTGATTGTAGGGTAGATTAAATTTATAAAGCTAAAATTTTTTGCAAAACTGTGTTTAAAATAATGTAAAAAATGTAAAAAAAAATTAAAACATTATATAATAACAAATAAAAAATAACTGAAAAACAACATTTCTTGAGCCCTGTTGAGTGAGGCTATATAAGAGCACAAGCTCCACTCCCTTGTTTTCAATTTTCTTTATGCTTGTTTATTATGTAAACTAGTGAAGGGTTCAAGTAGAAAAAATAAGAATTAGACAAAACAAATTTGTGATATTAGTTTTCCTAATGTGGGATTTGAAACATAATTTTATTTATTTAATCTCTCAGAGAGAACTGGAAATACCAAAAATGTACCAGAGACTTGCCAAAACTTACAACCAATGGAGACGCAGTTATAAATTACCATATTTCATCACATGAATCACACTTTTTATCCCTTTTTTGTCAAAAAGGGATGCAAATATTAGTTCATGAAAAGAAATCTGCCTTTGATACTCTGGTTTCACTTTTAAAAATAATCTGTCCTACCTCCAATACAGGAGGAGGAGGAGGAGGAGGGATGACACAACCTCAAACTACTCAATTTTTGTTTTGTTTTGTTTTTTTTAAAAACTGCCTTGCCTCAGAGAAAGGAGGACAGAAGATTCCCCCCCCCCCTTTTTTTTCTTCTTTATCCAGATGGAACTCTTTGGAGGAAGGAGGGTTCCAGAGACCTCCATTATTTCGGGTTTTTTAAACTGCCTTGCCTTTGGAGAAAGAAGAAAGGAAGGGAGAGTCCGCCCCAAACACACTTTACGACTATTATGCAAGGAACACAAAAATACCAATTTTGTGACCCAAAACTATTATGTGGTTGTGCCTATTATGCAATGAGTTATGGTATTTTTCAAAACCCACATTGATCTCTTTTGTCCAGTTCTTCATTTTTCTGCCTCGTGAGAAAACTGAAGGAAGATTAATATATCACATGTACATTTAGTGTACCAGCTATTTGCATGTAGTTTAATTTATATGTGAAGGGCTTTGAATCCCATAGAATTGCATCAGAGGACCAGACATGTCACGATAAATGTTCTCGTTAGGTCTCCATGTGATTCTATGGTCAACTTTCACAGGAAGATTCACCAGAAGTTGACCACAAATCATGATAAAGAACACTTTTCTTGACATCTGTATATCGTCTGGCATGAATCTATAGTACACTTCAGCTGGAAGCACAAAACATCGTTCATTTTAGGCAAGAAAAATAGAGTTTCAAATAGCACGCAAAAATCCAAATCGTTCTTGATTGGCTCCCTCACATACTGTACGGACATACATTACCTAGTAGACCAGTGGTTCTCATCCTGAGATCCCCAGATGTTTTTGGCCTTCAACTCCCAGAAAGTCTAACAGCTGGTAAACTGGCTGGGATTCTTGGGAGTTGTAGGCCAAAAACATCTGGGGACCCCAGGTTGAGAACCACTCTAGTAGACCTTTTCAACCTACGGCCCTCTAGGTATTTGAGCCTCCAACTCCCAGAAGCCCTCGCCAGCTTGTTCAATGGTCAAGAATTCTGGGAGTTGCAAAACTTAAGGTAAGCATGGGCAAACTTCAGCCCTCCAGGTGTTTTGGACTTCAACTCCCACAATTCCTAACAACCGGTAAAACACCTGGAGGGCCGAAGTTTGCCCTTGTGTGCTTTAAAGCCTATAAACCTGAGGTCCCAATTCAGCAAGGCATAGAGAACCAAAGTGATTGTTTATATTTGTATTATTCTGCATTCTGCAGGCTCAGGTAAGTTTCCCGTTTTAAAAAAGGCAAAGCAGAAATTAGTTTCTTGTATAGAAAACACTATTTACTCTGCAGGAAATCTATATTTTTCAGGAATCTCTTTTTCTACTACACACAAAATGTTTTTCTGAACAGGATAATTATTGCATAACATTTTGGGGTATTCACATCCAGGGATGCTACTGCAAAGCAATATTTACTTTCCTTCATAGTCGTCTATAAGTTACTATAATCATTTATCCTTGCACACTTGGAAGAAACAGTCAAAGATGTGTATTTCTGTAGTGGAGTGATGACCTGAGCCCACCAACCAGATAATATCTGATGTGAGCTAATGTCTCAAAAGTGAATAGTAAATGCTTTGGCTTCTTGACTGTGTAGCATATTATCCCCATGGTAGAAGAGAGGAGCTCATGCCAGTGCTTTGCCATTGATATTTACTTTGAAAAATCAAATAGTTTTCAATCCAGTTTTATTGACGTCCCAACATCTAGCTTAAACATGTATAAAGTGAGAAAATTAAGACAATATTAGCATTATTAGTGCACTTCCTATCTCGTCTTTCTACTCTGTTGGGAAAGAAAATATAAAAATGAGTGTTACAGTTTCCTTCTTATTTTGTGTTGGTAGTTATATCTGTGAAAATCAATCTATCCCTATGCCATCACACTGGGAGAAAGTAAATTCAGAAGAACCATATCAGGTAAAACTTTTCTAGGAACATTTGCATTTATTGGAAGCAAAGGACCATTGCATCTCTGTAAAGCTTTGTGGACCTCTCTCTTTCAGCTTATTCCTTTGCAAAGGGGAACAAATGAATACAATGCAGTTGCTAGTTATTTTGGGAAAACAATGGATATCAATCAGATTCGACGAATTCAAAGGATTCAGAACATAGACTTGTGGGAATTTTATTGCAGGTGAGTCTCTAAACCATTTTTTCTCTCATTAAAAGCATATAGTGTGTGTGTGTGTGTGTATAATTTCAGACTTAAAATACCTGTTTAGTATTCTTCCTCTGCCAGATATCATGCCTAGTTCATCTTTCTCTCCCTAATGCATGTTTAAAAGATATGGAAAATTATTATTATTTTTATCGTAAGTATATGGAATCATAGTTATTTTTACTGGGTGCCTTCATCTTTTTTTAACCTATGTTGACCTTAAGGTTGAACCTATTATGGGGTCTTCACAGTCCTCTTGCTGCCTAAACTGGTACAAACCACTGAGGATCTTATTGCTTTATTTGTACTTCATGCTGCTGTCTATGATTGAGCAACAGATGAAGGTGCAGGGTTGTTGTTGTTGTTGTTGTTGTTGTTGTTGTTGTTTTTTGTATTTACCATGAATGGTCCAGGAACAATATCTAAATGGTTTTCTAACCTTGTCATTTACTTTATTCTAGTATTTGATTTCCTTTATGAACGGTTTGCAATCCTATCTTTTTGACAGAAAAAAGGCCCAATTAAAGAAGAAAAGAGGCACTTCCTTTATAAACGAAAACATGTTGTTTCATGGCACAAGCACTGAATTTGTGGAAGCTATTTGCATTCATAACTTTGACTGGAGAATCAATGGCATGCATGCTACTGTGTATGGAAAAGGCAAGCATCCTTTGTGTGATCTACATCATGTGTTTTGGAGATGTCATCCCAGTGAAATGCTTTATTCCCAATCACATGTTGTTTTCATTAGGAAGTGTTCCTCAGCCAATGTCAAAAGCAAACTAATAGACTCCTCCACAGAGCTATAGCAAATTGTTGATACTTAAAATGGGGCCCATGGCAAATCCCAAGTGCTTCCTAATTCTGAAGGGAATGATATCTCAGGCATTATCTCACTGCAGTTCAAGTCAATGTAGTCTACACATTTCTGGCTGTTCAGAATGGGGAAAGAAAGAAATGGGCCATCACTGTTCTGGGAAACAATCAGAGAGGGAAACCAGATTATTGATGGTTAATCTGTCAACATCAGTGGTGGGAATATGTTTTTGAACATTGGTTACCACAATCTCTCTGCATTGGCTATTTAAAGATGTTAGAAATGAGGGACATTAAAATCCAAAATGGAAACTTCACACTGAAACTAAAGAAAATTGGAAAAGATTTGCTACAAAAGCTGTATATATAGCATCTATATTCAGGGAGAGTATAATTCTGATTACCAGATGTGAAGGTTAACATTGACAGTGGGCTGTCTCTGGGGTTCTCTGCTTGTGAATTTTGCAGTTACTAGTTCACTCTTGTTGGGCCTTTGGTTTGATTAAGGCTAATCATTTTTGATGAAAATAAAACAAAATAAAGATCAAATGTTTGCCAAAGATAGTTGCACCGAAGATGCATGACCATGACTATAATTTTGGTATTGAATGTTTGCCGTACATGTTGGAAACCGCCCTGAGTCCCTTCAGGGAGATAGGATGGTCTATACATTTATTATTATTATTATTATTATTATTATTATTATTATTATTATTATTATTAACACAAGATGAGTCCACAGCAGACAAGATCATTCTGCTGGCTGTTGTTTTGGATCACACGTCGGACCCTTCCCAAGTGTCTAGGACAGTGTGATGGATTGGCGAATAATGCATGCAGATCCCAGTAAGGTGGCCTTTTGCAGCTGGCAGATGGTAATCTTGTCAGCGCCGATTGTGTTTAAGTGCAGGCCAAGGTCTGCACTTATTATTATTATTATTATTATTATTATTATTATTATTATTTTAGTGACACAAAAACACAGTATGTCACAGCAAATGAGATCTATATTATTATTATTATTATTATTATTATTATTATTATTATTATTATTATTAGCTTCTATGGCACACCTTAATATCCCTATTTTAACTCCTCTTTATCAGCCAATCATATACCAAAAAAAGGTCTAGCATACAGGGTGCAACTCCTAAGTTTCCATTCCTTAAGGTTCCAGTTCATCTCTTGAGAACTTTCATCAAGAAATGCCATCTGGCCATTCAGAGGAAAATGCAGCAGTTCATGTCTTGGTAGAAAAATTCAGTAAATTCACCTGTTTGAAAGTTTTCATGTATGCAGTAATTTCCCATAGAATGATTGGCTTCTTCACTCACTTGGGTCAAGGACTACTGCAGATGTTTGCCACTGAACACACCTTTTTATATATATATATAAAATAAATGCTTCCTCACATTTTAAGAACTCTTGAATGCATGAGGGGCTCTGTTTATGGTGACAGGGTGCCTGTGTAGTTCTATAGCCCAGCTTTTCTGGCTCATTCTTCACTGCCGTTCCACAAATGTGGAGTGGGCTCTGCATAGGACTGTCTCTTTCAAGGATATAGTGTGAAGGTATCACAAAACTAGAGTCAAACAGTTTCTTTATGTCTATGTGATCAGTTGGTGAATTCAGCATAGCACAACAAATCTGGCAAGTTGATGGTTGTGGAACTCAACTGGGCATTAGTTCTTCTGTGTTTTAAATTAGATGTATAAAGAACAGAGAACTGAAGTTTTTGTCCTGTTTCTCTTAAGTCTCTTAAGCATAAAACATGTGACGATACCATGTGCATGTAGTTACTCTGAATCATATGGTAGCCACTATCATGAATAAAGAAATACATGTCATACTATGTCCTCTGTTGTGTTGGTCTATTTCTACTGTTAGTACATGTCTGTAGGAAAAACAAAGGGGCTTCACATGGGATGGCCATTTTGGGAAGTATTTCCATCCTACATAATTGGTAAATCAGATGAATTTATATTTCAACTATGCTCAAACATATCTCTTTATCTCCAGGGACTTATTTTGCGACGGATGCTTTATACTCCAGCCGATTCTGCAAAGATGACTTGAAGCATGGTGCCACATTACAAATTAACGGAGTTGATCTGCAACTTCACATCTTTACAAAGCATAAAATGATGTTTCTTGCTCGTGTATTGACTGGAGACTACATTCTTGGACAGGCTAAATATGTGAGACCACCTTCAAAAGATGGGACCCTTATTAATTTATATGACAGCTGTGTGGATAATGTTTATAACCCAAAGATTTTTGTTATCTTTGATGCCAACCAGATCTACCCAGAATATTTAATAGAGTTCAGATGAGACTTACAGGAATAAGAATCACTTAGTCTTATTAAAATTATTTAAAATTTGAAAAAGTTTTATAAGTGAATTTATTGGTATATCACATGAAATGTTGCTATCTTAAGGTTGAGTTCTGTAGGAACTGGAAATCACTAGACAAGTGTGAGTTTGTTGTATGAGATCCTTAAAACCTGTCAAAACCAGGTATAGTGTTAGATTGAAGTATATAGCATGGTCAGCCAGCACTTCAACAAGTCTGTGACATCTAACCTGAATTAACACATTGGCAGTTGTGGATTACAATGATATAAATATTTAGTCTCCTTGATTTGTACCTTGGATATTATTTTTGGAAACACAGATCATTCAAATGTTAAATAAATGCTTTTTGTTGTAACTACGTGGTCAACAATCCATAATTTTTAGGAAAGGTCTCTTTTACCCATTATGGAAAGATGCCTTACTCCATTGTACCCGTGGTTGGCAAGAATCCCTCCTTCTGTTTCATGGCCCATTGCTGTGGCCTCTGAGGGAGAGAAGATCAGCCAGATACAACTCCGCCGTGCTCTGGACACAGTGCCTCATGGGAAGCCCTCCATCTCAACTGCCACTCTTGTGGCCTCTGAGGAAGAAAAGAGCAGCCAAACACAACTCTGTCATGCAATGGTCTAAGGGTTTATAAGAAGCCCTGTCTCTGTTGTGGCCTCTGAGAGAATGAACAGTCAGACACAGCTCTGTTGTGTATTAGTCTCAGGAGATTTTGAAAAGCTCACCATCCATTTCAACAGTGGCTTTTGAGGGAGAGAAAAGCAGCCAACATCTGCTGGACTCAACCCTCTGCCCTACTGCCATCCCCTTTTCCTTGAGTGTTCTGTTTTATTCTATTTTTATTCCAAATGCAGAAAACTATGAATTGGTTGCAGGGCAGAGTGTCAATGCACTAAATAAATAAAATATATTTGGAGATATTATCACCATATATTATTTATTACAAAGAAACATTATGATAGTCAAGATGGGGGGGGGGGGCATTTTGACTACTGTCCATGGATAGTATGAATACTCAATTTATGACAATCAAAATTAAAAAGTTACATTTTCCTGTCCCATTGAATGGAGTTGAGGATAGGAAAACTCTAGGAAGTGTATTGTTAGACTCTGGTAGAGATCAAATTCTAGTAGCTGCCATATAGTTAGCAAGAAGGAAGTGATAATTGTACAACAGTCGAGTAACTGTGCCAGTGTCTCATTCAGCAGCTTTGCCAAATAATCAGGGCTGAGTCTACACAGGCGAAATAATGTGTCTTTACTTCAATTACAGCCCTATTGAAACACACAACTCCATAAGGTGAAAACTCTTCTTTTTGATGTCTGAGAGGTTTAAGGTAATTTTTAAAAAATTCTCAAGTTTATATTTTGAAAAGCAGTGGGTTTTTTAAATGTGTACTTTACCCCCATGAATTAGAAACGACTGGTCTGGTAAATAGGTTGATGGGTTCCAGTATTCAGTGTGAATGATTGCAATCTGAGGGTGTTCCAGGAGCAGAGCCTGGATCTTTAACAGCTGGCTTGAAGTGATCCAATGAGGACCTCTTCAAGCTGAAATTCAGCTACCCGTCAAAGGTGAGGGATGAGTTTGAAGGCTGCAAGAACAGAGTTTTTAATACTTTCAGGTCTGAAAAGATGTCTGATATAGAGTCTCTGCTCAAAAGGAATTGGAAGGCTGAGTCAAAATGCCTTTTGCTACGCCGCTATTTTCAGAACCAAATAGTCAAAAGTTATCATATATGATTTTTCTAACCCACTCTCCTTTTGACATATACACATTTCACTATAAAGGTTTAGGAAATGGTTGGCTCCATACAGTGACCATTTCCAATATCTTAAGTAAAATTGAATCTCCAATACATAACACACACAGAATCATACATAATTATTGCAAACAGAGCAATTGGTTTAATGAAATCCAATATGCATGATGGTACTACTAGCAAGTCTTCTCAGTTGTCACAGCATCTGTCTATATACACAGCTTTTGCATGGCCAGACTGTCAAAACTTAACAGGAACAGCCAGTAATACACAAGCAGATGGATTGTCACCTTGTTGTGGTGAGGGGGCTTGTGTGTTGCAATGAACCTGCGTGACCACCAGAGTCATGCACTCCCCCTGGGGGGGGGGGGAGGCAGGGGAGGTTCCAGACCAAGCATAATCTGAAGACCTCAATGGCAGATCAGGCAGTGCAGGCGGAAGAAGGCTGCGACAGATTGAGAAGTCTCTGTTGTCGTGTTAACCACGCCACTGGCTGGAATCCTCACTCTGTAAAGACGGTGTGTTAATCGGCAGTGCAGCGACCTCCACACAGCAAATAAAACAAACTCAAGAACTTGGAAGGCCCTCATACTTGGACAACGAGGGATCGCCTAAGAAGAAGACAATAAGAAGTTTATTAATATTAACTAGCCGTCCCCTGCTACGTGTTGCTGTGGCCCAGTCTGTGTATATGTGTTTTGTGTGTGTATATATGTGTGTGTATATATGTATGTTTGCATATATATATGTGTGTGTGTGTGTGTGTGTGTGTGTGTGTGTGTGTGTGTATGGGTGTATATATTTGTGTATATGTGTAAATGCATATTGTGTATATGTGTGTGCTTGTCTATATACATATTTGTGTGTATATATGTATGTGGATATGTATATGTGTGTGCATGTGTACATGTATATGTGTATGTGTGCATGTATATGTACATGTGTATAAGTATGTGTGTATGTATGTGTGTATATTTGTATGTGTTTGTGCATATATATACGTATGTGTGTATGAATGTGTGCATGTGCATATGTATATGTGTGTCTGTGTATATGTATATATGGTGTATTTTGGGGGTTTTAAAGTCTTTTCCGCTGGGGTTTTGTGTGTGTGTTTGTGTGTGTGTTTATGGGTGATGGACACCCGTTGGACTGTTAGGTATATTGTTTCCAAATTTCGTGTCAATTCGTCCAGTGGTTTTTTTTAACTTTATTTTTTTATTATATATGTTTATTTTAATACATACACAACATTTATAGTTCCCACCACCATGAGGATTGTTTTCTTTTACATATTAATCCTTTTTGAGATTAACCTTATAATCTCAGTGGTTTTTGAGTTATGTTAATCCCACAAATGAACATTACATTTTTATTTATATAGATGTAGATCGCATACTAACCCATGGACTCTTCACAGTTTCCAAAAACTATTCCATTCTGATTTACTGTCTTATCTGTATTACAGCTTTTCTCTCTTTGCCATCTTTCCCCTTTCTGCCTTCTGTGAAATGAGCCTCAGCAATTTATCTTTTCTCCCTCATAGTCCTCTCTTCACAGCATAACTTGAGTTGTGTTTGGGTGACTCTAACCAGGTTTGCCAGCTTCTCCTTTCACAGATGCACACACATAGATCTTGTTTGGCCCTACAAGGCTATTGACGAGTAAAACAATGTACTTTTCTCTGCTTTATCATGTGAACCATGAGGAATAATCCTTTCTCAGTAAAGCACTTGAAAGGGAGAGTGTTTTTAGGAGAAGTCTCTTGTAGAGCCAACAGGATGAAATGGCTTGACTGTTAAACTAGGCTTCTGAGAGACCAGGGTATGATTTCCTACTTAGCCATGGAAACTTACTGGGTGAAACAGGGCAAGTCACATTCTCCTAGCCAAGAGGAAGGCAATGGAAAACCTGCCTGGAATAAATCTTGCTAACACAACACTATGACAGAATTGCTATGATTCATGATCAGAGATTATCTGAAGGCACATAACAAGAATGGGTTCGCAGTGAAAACTTTTCAAACATGCACATAATGAAAAAGTGTAAAAAATATGAATACATCAGACTATATATATAAAAAAATATAATGTTCGTTTGTGGGATTAACATAACTTGCCTCCTTGCTGACTTGATCCTGGTACTTTAGCAAAATAACTTATTTTAGGCTTTAATGAGATATACGAGAACTCATTTCCTGCTCTACAGTTGACAGGAAACCCCATTCCGTCACTGTGTTTTTCTACATGTGCACCATCTAGATTGGCATCAAGGAAGGGGGTGGACAGGTTGCCAGGGTAGCAAGTGTCACCATTTTTCAAATATACATGTCCATTGCTACCTGCTCGGATATGTGATTTCTGGTAGGATATGTCCCTTTATTATTGTGCTGGAAAGTGATGAAAGAGAGGAAGGAGGATATGGAATATCACTTCCTTTGAAGAGAACTGGCAGATGCGAGTAGAAAGGGTCAGGGACCCCCTTTTCCTGCCACTTTTCAATGCAAAATAAAGGAGAAAGGGAGGCAGTGGCAATTTCAGATCAAGTAAATAAAAAAGAAGAAAGTGGACAATTAAGGTGAAATAAGGAAGAGTGGT
This sequence comes from Anolis sagrei ordinatus, assembly GCF_025583915.1. Classification (NCBI taxonomy): domain Eukaryota; kingdom Metazoa; phylum Chordata; class Lepidosauria; order Squamata; family Anolidae; genus Anolis; species Anolis sagrei. The sequence goes on from NW_026847549.1 coordinate 99,654,995, forward strand.
TTCAGAGTGAGCATTAAAGGGTAAAGAAACAAAACTTAACAAGTCGCAGCTCAAATATTCCACATCCAAACCTTTGTAATTTTGCTGCCAATGAACAGGAAGAAATATAAAACAGTTTGATGGGATTCAACACGAGAGTACGTCGATTGATTACAGTACCATGGTGAGACATTTCCTGTGTGTCAGCTGCAGACCTACTTTGTCTTCAAAAATAAGTCCAACTTGAAAATAGTACTTTATTGAAGTGCTACATGTTATTGTTGTCAGAACTGAGTCTCGTTATAAACATATACTCTAATAAGTAATCTCAAGGGTGTTTTGTCGAAGACTTTCATGGCCAGAATTGGGTTGCTGTGAGTTTTCCAGGCTCAGGCTCATGTTCCAGAAGCATTCTCGCCTGACATTTCACCCACATTTATGGCAGGCATCCTCAGAGGTTGTGAGGTCTGTTGGAAAGTAGGCAAATGAGGAAGCAGCCAGGCTTTGAAGTTGCAAAGCCATTCGCTGCGAATCAAGGTGGCCAATTGCAACATTCACACTTGCCTCCAATAGACAAGAGTTCTTTCTCCCACCCTGGGCATTATTCCACAGATATATAAACCTCACTTGCCTAGTTTCCAACAGACCTCACAACCTCTGAGGATGCCTGCCATAGATGTGGGTGAAACGTCAGGAGAGAATGCTTCTGGAACATGGCCATGGAGCCTGGAAAACTCATAGCAACCCAATCTAAAGGCTATGGCAAAAGGTGCTAGGGAGAAACGCCTCTCTTATATCCGTCCTGGAGAAGAAACAAGAGTTGAGGTTAGTATTTGTTTTCCTTGTCTTTTGTTGTATTTCTGCATTAACAGGATGTATTTTATGATACCCTAGCTGTATCTGCCACACATTGCTGTGGCCAATCTTCCCTCCCTCTTTCTTTCCTTCCTTCTTTCTTTCTTTCTTTCTTTCTTTCTTTCTTTCTTTCTTTCTTTCTTCTTTCTTCTTTCTTCTTTCTTCTTTCTTCTTTCTTCTTTCTTCCTTCTTTGCATCCTTCCTTCTTTTGCTCTTTGGTTCCATCCTTCCTTCTCTCTTTCCTTCCTTCTCTCCCTCTTTCTCTCCTTCTTTCCTTCTCTCCTTCCTTCTCTTTTTTCTTTCCTTCTCTCCTTACTTCTCTACCTCTTTCCTGTGTACCCCCTTTTTCTTTCCCTCCCTCATTCTCTCCTTCCTTCCTTCCTTCCTTCCTTCTACCTCTTTCCTCCCCCCCCCCTTCCTTCTTTCCCTCCCTCCTTCTCTCCTTCCTTCCTTCCCCCTTTCCTTCCTTTATTCCTTCCCTCTAGTCATAGGCTGGAAAAGAGTTGAGCTCGAAGGCAGCACTTGAGAGGCGCGTCCCTACTCTCTGCAGAGCAAGGGCTCCACAGTTAGTAAGCCAGGCATCTGCATCTGTATTGTCATTTAGCTTTTTGGGGTTTTTAAGTCCTTTCTGCTGTTTTTTGGGGGGGGGGTGGTTATGGGTGATGGTCACTCATCGGTCTGTTAAGGGTGTCGTGTCTAAATTTGGTGTCAATTTGTCCAGTGGTTTTTGAGTTATGTTAATCCCACAAATGAACATTACATTTTTATTTATATAGGTGAGTAGCTTGTAACTTTTCTGCTAACTTTATAGCATGTATGTTGTGTATTGTTTGATGAAGCCTCTGGTGTTGATTAACTGAACCGGTCCAATCCCAACACTGTGGTCTATGAGCAGATCTGGCAGACATTCCATTCCAATTCCTTATTCACAACACAACCCTGGCATTTTTCATATTCTCAAAGCAAAACGGACAATTTAGAGTCTAGTTGAATCAGGCACATTCCTAATGCAGGCCCTCTCAGTGCCACCTGTTTACCAGATCTGCATGGAATAAGGCAGGGGTTGGATAAAGAGTGGGTGAATGGTAGACTTCACCTTATATTCCTTTCAGTGCAGAGAACAACACACTCCTGCTTTGTTTTTTAATCTGGAATATTTGGGGTATCTGCCATGACATATCTAGCTTGGTCCTACAGCATTCAGATTTACATTGAGTGTACCTGTACAGTGTGGATTCCCAAAAACATTTGTGTTATTCACACATTGCAATTTTAGGTGCATGCTAATAAAACGGAATGAACGGAAAATGGAATGTTGGTGGGCAGGAAAAGAGATTTAAAGATGGGCTCAAAGCCAATCTTAAAAACTCTGGCAAGGACACTGAGAACTGGGAAGTCCTGGCCCTTGAGGTCAGCTGTGACCAGCAGTGCTGTAGAATTAGAAGAGGCACGAACGGAGGGCGAAAGAGAGAAGGCGTGTCAAGCCAACCCCGACCGGGACCGCCTTCCACCTGGAAACCAATGCCCTCACTGCGGAAGAAGATACAGATCAAGAATAGGGCTCCACAGTCATATACAGACCCACCGCCAGAACACCAGCCTTGGAGGACCATCATCCTCGGACTATGAGGGATCGCCTAAGTAAGCAAGTAAGTAATAAAAGAATTCATTATTTCAGGGCCCTTCCACACAGCCATATGATCCAGAATATCAAGGCAGATAATCCACAATATCTGCTTTGAACTGGGTTACCTGAGTCCACACTGCCATATAATCCAGTTCAATGTTGATTTTATACAGCTAAAGGGGCCTAAATGTGTGTGTGATGGGACTGGAGGACCACATATTCGAATTCATCTTTGCATGGGTTTACAAGTATTACTTGACTATGGGAACAGCAGTATATAAAATGAAACTGATCTAAAACAAAACCACATGTATGTGCATCGGCAAAATTTCACAGGAGGAAGAAGAGGAGGCAGAACTGGTTAGACTTGCTTCTGTCCCACCCACAGCTTCGCGTGTACCTGTTTAAATCACATGTTGACTGGGCCCTGTTTGGAAAGGGCTCTGTCCGGCTTTCTTCCTCTTCGGTGCCTGGGAGCATACAGCCTGCCCGAGAGAATCGGCTTAAGGCTCATGAACAGAGCTGCACTTCCACCTGAGCAACAAGCATCTCCGGACACATGGTTTGTCTTCCAAAGAAGTGAAAGAGGCAAGTTTTAAATTTTTCCTTTTAGCACATTCTGGGGATGAAAAGTACGCAAGAAAATATATCATGACAGATACTCGGAAACAAAATGCTTTAGGAGGAACTATGCCAGGTAGCTGTTCAAACATTGCTGTTAGTCGCTTCCCACTTCCTCTGTTCGCTGTGTGTTGAAATGCAGCAGATGCATAACTGTTTTCCTGTGCTGAAGAAGCGGTGTGAGCCACCCCCTTTTTACATTGAGATACAGTGACGATTAAAAGTATATTATTTAAACATGACTTATGATAGAGCTACTATATCAACAAGCAGAAGAAGGGGGTCCATTTTGCGGATGGATGGATGGATGGATGGATGGATGGAGGATTTAAAGCAAATGCTAAAGGCGATATGGATTTACTCGTAAACTCACTATAACATCATTTGTAGTGTGAGTGGAGGGCTGTTGTTTCCTCAGAAGAACTTTAAACAAAATCTAAACTGTAGGCTTCTTTATAACAAAGACGTTGTGCCTTTGATGTGCACACCTAGAGCAAGGACTACAAAGTTTTTGATGTAATCGTATGCACAGTGAATGAACTGTTGGAACTTATTTCAAGGTAAGGATTCAACGGACAAACAGTCTTTGGGGTCTTGAAGATGCAAGGGTAGGATTGCTCATTTTCCCTCCTGGCTGGCGATGGCTGGCCATTACTCTAACCGTCCCAACCTCAGTTTCTTTTCAGATAAAAACATGCACCTGTAATGTATGTTTATTTTAATAAGACAGCTGTCTGTCACTAGTGACTTTTTCTGTGCGAACTTCTCACTGACCTTCTTCTGCCATATTTTAATTCATTCTATGGTTTACGGATACGGCCCTCTAAGGTCATTTACCCGGCCCTCGCTCAGGGTCAACCTAAGTCTGAAACGACTTGAAAGCACACAACAACAACAACAATCCTATCTCATCAGCCAAAAGCAGGCCCACACTTCCCATTTAAATACTATTTGTTAAAATTGTTCTTCATTTTAATTATTGTATTGTTTTTAAGTATTTTTGCACTACAAATAAGATATGTGCAGTGTGCATAGGAATTCATTCATGTTTTTTTCAAATTATAATCCGGCCCTCCAACAGTTTGAGGGACTGTGACCTGGCCCTCTGTTTAAGAAGTTTGTGGAACCCTGGTTTAGATGTATAGCCGCCTTCAGTCCCCTTTGGGGTAGAGAAAGGCGGGCTAGAAATAAATAAATAATACTTAAATAGATGTATATTTGTGTCTTTTTTTTAAAAAAAAATATGGAGCATCTGCCTAATCTCAAAGGATAGGCATTTGAAGAGCTAAATTACTGCTAATGTGGCAGAAGCATCTCCACAGACAAGTCCCCTTTTCACAGCCTTGCTTCTCTGTCATTGATTTTTACTGCGGCAGGTTCCCTGTTTACCCCTTTTGTTTTGCAAAGAATGAGCAGACTTTTTAAAAGTGTGTATTTTATATCACAGGCAAGCAATTTGGAATATTCACATTTTATGAATGGAATAATTTAGTAATACTTAGCCATACATTCCAACCTCTCTCCTGCCAAAAAAACAGTTACTCTTGTGGTTAGTCATGTAAAGGTAACTAGTTTCCTTACTTAAAAAAAAATCAAAACAGTTACTTAAACAAAATTGCTATAGGGCAGTGGTTTCCAACCTTTTTTTTGACCAGAGACCACTCTTCAAGATTAGTACCAAAAGAGTTACGAATCGGTTTTTGGTCAACTTTGGATTTGGTTTGGTTATTTGAGGTGTTGATTCTGAAAATTGCATTGGATAGACCATATCAGCTCCAGTTTCTGATACAGAACATATGCCATCCAGCAGTCACCATCTACTCGCCCACAGAAAACCATATTTAATAATCTAGAGCTAATGTTGTCTATCCAATGCAATTTTCAGAATCAGCACCCCAAATAACCCCAGGAGCAGGCTTACAAATGAAGACACCAAATGAAGACATCCTGCTTCCAGGCACTACATGGAACAGCTCCACTTAGGGAGAGGGAGGAGGAGGAGGAGAAGCAGATGACAGGAGGCTTGTTGTTGCGACTTTTGTGAGTAGTCAGCCTCTCCCCTCACAATATCCCCGTTGCCTCAGCACTATAAGAGGGTTTCACGAGTTGCTCTCGTTGCAACGGTGTAGTAACAGAGAGGCTGCAGACCATATTTTAGTTCTTAGGGACCACTGGTGGTCCATGGACCACAGGTTGGGAACCACTGCTATAGGAAGAAGGAATTATTTGCAAGTATTTTGTTCTTTGTTATTTCTAAGTTGCACTAGGTTTATAGCTCAAGAGGTGGAGGAAAATGGAATGTAATACAGAAGAAAAAGTAGTCACTATTTCTCTTAAAGCTTATTTTCTGCTGTGTAGAAGGGCTTCCAGTCTCTAGACCAGCAAAAAACAAGTCTGCCACTTCAATGTGACATCCTTTCAAATATTTAAATATGGCTAACATGTCCCCTCTCAACCTCCTTTGCTCCAAGCTAAATAAACGTACTTTGTTTCATTTTGAATTGTCTCATTATAGAGTTTTTATAATGAAAAGACATTCAAGTGCCTCCTTATGCATAACATTAACAAGTATTAACTATGGTGCCATTTTATGGTATCTGAGGGCCCTTCTACATAAACATTAAAACCCAAGAGGAAGCAGATTAAAAGGAGGAGTGGCTGAATGATGTTTAGCTAAAGTGCGGGAGAATTCAGGAGGAATCAGGTTAAGGGCTGGAAAACATGTGTTTAAAAGGTGGCCTTTAAACACGATTCTTTCTGAGAAATACCCACCTTTCCATGCCCATGTATCCCAGCAGGTATGGAAAACATGTGCTTTACTTCCCTCCCCTTTGTGTGGACTCCTCCAGAGCACGTGCATTTCTGAAAAGCCTGAAATAGCTCATCATCTGTCAAATGGAGACACAGGTGGCTCATTACCTGTCCGAACGTATCCTCCCCTATGAATCATCAAGATTGCTAAGATCGTCTGGAGGGGCCCTGCTCTCGATCCCACCGGCCTCACAGGCGCGGCTGGTGGGAACGAGAGACAGGGCCTTCTTGGTGGTGGCCCCTCGACTCTGGAACTCCCTTCCACTGGAGATCAGAACTGCCCCTTCTATCTTAACGTTCAGGAAACAGGTGAAAACTTGGCTTTGGGGACTGGCATTCGACGAATGAGCCATGATCCTGTGATATGGATGGATGACGACGAATAATGATTTTTGATGATGACTGACCACTGTAATTATATGATTGTATTTTGCTATTTTAACGTTTTAGTGTGATTTAGAATATGATGTTTTAATGACTGTCTGTAATATTGATGTTGGAAACCGGCCTGAGTCCCTCGAACGGAGGTGAGAAGACCGGTATACAAAACTGCAAAATAATAATAATAATAAATAAATAAGTGGAAAGCAAATACAACTAACTCAAATTCTGTCTTTTACACTTTGTAATGTTAAACAGAGCTTGAATTAACAACAGCTGAGGGCATCTCTGGAGTGATTTTTTTTTTAAAAAAACCCTTCTTCCAGAAGTCCCCCATTCGCCTTCCATCTTAATCCGCTTTAAAAAAAAAAACAGCTGTCAGGACGGTGGAGGACTATGCAGCGGGACTGACAGGTCTGTGTTTGGACTCCCTTTGAGGCCCCATATTTTAAAAACCCACTTCTTTGTCCCATGTTTCAATGCTGCCTGGAAGCGTCCTGAGCGAGTTTCCATAAGTATTACATTCCACTGCTGCTGCCTGGCAGCTCTTTGGCATAGTTGAAATTGCTCCACAGCAGAAGCTTGCCTGACATAGAAGACATTACCTGCACTGACATCAGTCTATTGTAGACTGATGTCAATAAGATACTTGTTTCCTTTTCTCATGCTCACTGAAGCAGGTAACTAGTTAACTAGATCAAAATAGCAGATAAGTGCTCAGCTCATAAAGTTTGACTCAGGAAATATATCAAGTATCTCTGAGTCTGCCACATTTCTCTGTTGTCTTTGTTTAAGCAAAAGTGAAGTATAATCTGATTTAATTATAATGTGTGTTTACTATTTAGGGTAAATTTTCTAAATACCTTATTATATTCAATGGCATTTGCCTCTTTTAAATGATTTTTCCAGAAATTTAGATGTAACAAGTAATGAGTCTGTTAGAGCACTATGATCATCTGGAGAGGCACTTTTTTCTGTCCCATTGCCCTCTCAAGCATTGTTGATGGGAACAAGGGAGAGAGCCTTTTCAGCAGACCCGTAGCCAGGATTTTGATATGGGGGGGGGGGGGGGAGGCTTGACCCTAGCAAACCTTTTGTATTGTTATCCCAATACCTCCATGCATATGGGATATATTGGGCATGGTGATCGGATCATGATATGAATAAATATAACAGTGTAAATAATGTACCAGTAAGGCCTTCTTGCAGACCATCCTGAGAATTTGGGGCGGGGGGGACTGAAGCCCCTCAACCCCCCCCCCCCCCCCCCCCCCCCCCCCCCCCCCCCCCCCAGCTACATGCCTGCTTTTTGGTAACTGTTCCCAGACTTTGGAACTTCCTTCCTAGATAGACTAGGATGGTCTGTTTGTCTTTTGCGTGTGGGTGAAATGTTCTTCTGCCATTGGGCATTAATTGAGGTTGGCTGCTAGGTATGGTATTTTAAGAGGTTGTGTACATTTAAAAATATTTTAATATTCTCTGTTCATGATACAAAATATTTAATTATTTTACAATTTTTATATTTATGTTTTAATGAATTTGCATTGTTTTAATTCTGTTGTGTAATGTTGTTATTATCTGGTTTGAGGCTCTATAGTAGGAAAAAGTTGGGATAAAAATGAAGTAAATAAATACAATAAATACTTCCAAGAAAATACTCCAACAGCTCCTTACTAATCAAGCTAACAATTTGTTCATAAATTTCTATCATAATTTGCTGTCGGCAAACACAGTTTTGCAGTAGTAACAGAAGGGTATTGCACTGTCCCTTTTTGAATAGAAAATGTGTCTTCCTCTAGTACTCTTCTCAGTTGTCTTCCACAGATTCTTGGTTAGGATGTAATATTACTTCCAAAGACTTTTTTTGTTGGAAAGCTTATTGCGTCTAGGATATTTATTATGAGTAGGATTTGTAGAGAGCAGCAATATATAGTGGTTTGGGCATTGGACTACATCCCTGGAGACCCAAGCTCAAATCCCCACTCAGCCATGGAACACCACTGTATGACTTTGGGCAAATCACATTTCCTCAGCAAAGAGGAACCATCCTCTGGATGAATCTTGCCAAGAAAAACCCTTGACAGTTAGATCAGAAAATGACTTGTATGAACACAACAATGGCTCTGGAGTTCTCTTTAAAGCAGTGCTTCCCAACCTTTTTTTTTGACCAGGGACCACTTGACCAGGGGCCTTTTGACCAGGGACCACTTTGACCAGAGACCACTTGACCAGGGACCACTTTGATCAGAGATCACTCTCCAACATTAGTACCAAAAGGGTTACGAATCACTTATTGGTCAACTTTGGATTCGGTTTGGTTATTTGGAGTGCTGATCCAGAAAATTGCATTGGATAGACTACATCAGCTCTAGTTTCTGATACAGAACATATGCCATCCAGTAGTCGCCATCTGCTCGCCCACAGAAAACCATATTTAATCGTCTAGAGCTGATGTTGTCTAGTCAATGCAATTTTCTGAATCGGCACCCCAAATAACCCCAGGAACAGGCCTAAAAATGAAGACACCAAGGCACCCCTGCTTCCAGTCACCATATGGAATGGCTCCACTCAGGGGGAGGGAGGAGGAGAAGCAGCAGTCAAGAGGCTTGTTGTCATGCCTTTTGTGGGTAGTCAGCCTCTCCTCTCCTGACATCCCTGTTGCCTCAGCACCATAAGACCAGTCACTCTCTTTGCAACCGTGTAGTAATGGTGGGGCTGCGAACGATATTTTAGTTCTTGAGGACCACTGGTGGTCCATGGACCACTGTTTTAAAGTGATACAGTTCATCTATTGTAAGTTGATTTAATTTCAACGCAGGTAGAGATGCAAGACAAGAATGGCAACTATTATATTTTCTGTAAATGTGCAAGAGAGGATGAATAAAAAAGCACCAACAGCATTCTGAACAGCTTACGAAACCAAGGCCATTTAAGAGCTAAACTTTCCCAAAAATTAAACAGGCTGACGCTGAAGCAAAGAATAATAATGAACATGCTCTCTTTCTTTGATATTTAGGCTCAGTATTTGATGTTCAAGCTTCCTGAAATGCTTCTGCTATTCGAGTTCTGAAGATGGATAAACATAAAACTATCAGGCCACAAGAAGAGGCACAACACAGCAAAACAATGGATGGAGAGCTAGACATGTTGGGAAAAGCGCACGAGTTCTTTCAGATCTGTGATATAGAACACAAGGGATTCATTTATCGTAATGAAATGCAGGTACATTTTTTAAGAAATGTTTTTTAATCTGTTAAAATGAAGTTTAAAATAACAGTATTCCTTTTTCAAGATTGGGTGTCTAAAGACACAATTTTGAAATTTGACTCAGGAAAGTACCTCTATCTTGTCCTGCCACCTTCCTTTTTCTATAAGCTAAACTGTGCCAAACATTGTAACCTTTCTTATAAAGGGATTCTAATCATTTTAGTTGCTCTTTTCTGCATCTTTCCCAGTTTTGCAATAACATTTTTTCAAGTGCAGTGATCAGAATTGTATGCAATATTCTAGATGTGGTCACACCATTTGTTTCTGTAAGCAAGAAACAATGCTGATTTCTTTTTTATTCCCTTTCTTTAAAAATATCCAGCCTGGTGATTAGTCTTCCTACAGTGGCTGTACTAGGTTCTTGTGGGTTTTTTCGGGCTATAGAGCCATGTTCTAGAGGCATTTCTCCTGACGTTTCGCCTGCATCTATGGCAAGCATCCTCAGAGGTTGTGAGGACCTCACAACCTCTGAGGATGCTTGCCATAGATGCAGGCGAAACGTCAGGAGAAATGCCTCTAGAACATGGCTCTATAGCCCGAAAAAACCCACAAGAACCTAGTGATTCCAGCCATGAAAGCCTTCGACAGTGGCTGTACTGTTAACATTTTCATTGGCTTACCTATCAGAATCCTAAGATCCTTTTCTTAGCAAGTTACTGCCACAGTTAAAGTTTGGCTTGGGTCCTGCCTATCTTGCACCCACCCCCCATGAACCGACGTGGGCTCTAAGATCTGCCGGGGAGGTGCCTCCTCTCAGTCCCACCACCATCACAAGTGGAGTTGGTGGGGACAAGGGAGAGGGCCTTCTCAGTGGTAGATTCCTGGCTTTGGAAGGCCCTCCCCAGGGAGATTAGACAGGCCCCCACAGTGTTCTCCTTTCATAGGGACTTGAAAACTTGGCTACTTAAACAAGCTTTTGAGAACACCTAGTCCCTAGTTGTTCTGCGTAACAATCACACAGCCTGCACTTCGTCCCATGCCATCTCTCCATTGATACAGCTCTGTACTTATCCCATTCCCTTGTCCTATTTTTTACAGCCCGGCCACATTTGCAGTGGCTTACTGCCATTGGGTTGCAAAAGTCCGATATGTCAGATAAGTGGGGGCTTCCTATATTACTGCGCAATATGCAGTGGTGAATTTATTTGAATCAAGTTGTTGAAATTTGCAAATACTCTCCAGGATGTTTCTGTTTTTCATTTGTTAGCTTCCTTCATTCTTCTCCCTGCTGTGCTATCCTTAGGGTTCGGCAGGAAGGAAACCCCACTCTGTTCTGCATCCACAAGCCCTCCTCCGTCAGAATAAAGGAGAGGGCACACTGCATCTGTGGCTACATGCCTACACACCCAGAGGTGGGTGTGGGTAGCTGTAGCCAGTTGTATGTAAGCAAAGCAAGAGCAAGATGGGTGAGCTGAAACCTCTTTTGGCTGGCTGGTTTGATGGCCACTGCCTGTCATAGCCTGTGCTCATCTAGCTTTGGCTGAGTCTGTCCGGGATGCTGGGCTGAGCTGGGTCAGCAGTGCCATTTGAAGAAAGCTATTTTGGGGTGTGGGGTGGGGAGAACATCCATGTGCTTATTTGTTCAGTAAGTCCTGAACAAATAAGCACCAATTTTCACAAAGAAAATATAAGCTAACTAAAATGGATACAAAGTGGTGGTTGCTGTACTACTGCTAATAATAATAATTATGATTATACTGATAGTAATACTGATAATTATTAGTATGACTCTTTACTTATATTTATATAAAAGGCTTTTAGGATGACCCCTTTCTACAATTTTAGCAGATTGAATTTGCTCATTTTTAACGCTGAGGTGAAAACGGTCAAAGCTTGAGTTTTAATAATAGCAATAGCAACTCAGAACTAAAGCTATTCATTGTTCTTTCACTTATCATTTTACTTATTAAAAGTTAATAATAAGCTAATAAACGTATTAAAAAGTTAATAAACGTTGCCCAGGGGATGCCCAGATGTTTTACCATCCTCTGGGAGGCTTCTTTCATGTCCTTGCATGAAAAACTGGAGCTGACAGACAGGAGTTCACCCTATTCCCGCATTCAAACCCTACTCCCCAGATTCAAACAAATGTTTTAGTAAGGAATTGTCTGTCGTTTCAGTTAGAGTAAGGCCACTTCTACACTGCCATATGTAAAGAAGCCTCCAGTGGCACAGTGAGTTAAACCCTTGTACCGGCAGGACAGCTGACCGAAAGGTCGGCAGTTCGAATCCAGGGAGCAGGATGAGCTCCTGTCTGTCAGCTCCAGCTTTTCATGCGGGGACATGAGAGAAACCTCCCAGAGAATGGTAAAACATCTGGGTGTCCCCTGGGCAAAATCCTTGCAGACGGCCAATTCTCTCACACCAGAAGCAACTTGCAGTTTCTCAAGTCGCTCCTGACACACACACAAAAACCTACCATGTAATTCAGATTATCAAATCAGATAATCTACACTATCTGCTTTAAATTGGATTATATGAGTGTATACTGCCATATAAACCAGCTCAAATCAGATAATCTGGATTTTATATCTCAGTGTAAAAGGGGCCTAAACCACTGTCAATGACTGGATACAAAGATTGGTCAATGACTCATAAGTGACAAATTCTTAATCCAAAACATTTTGAGTGACTCTGAGCACATGCAGAAAGTTCTTTTCTGTACAACCGAATCACTGCATCCTCTCTTCCTCAGTTCTCCCAAACCAAAAGATTGTGATCTTCTCCAAGAAGCGGTAGAGCGTATGGTCTGCACTTAGAGACCAGCCATTGCTGCTGTCAAAATTTCTTGTCTAAAGGACCAAGTATTTGCAACAGATTTTTCAGTGAGCTGCCAAAGACCAAATGAGTCATTTTATTGTTTTATCATTTTATGCAACTAACAAGAGAGGAGGGCACTTGGACTTGAAGTGCTAGGTTAGCACAACACATGGTCTTTTCTTAGAAAGTCTTGTTAGAATAATCAGGCAATGCTTTTGTGCAATTTAGATTGTAATTCTGAATGTAAATTTTGCTGTCACATCCCTAGACCTAATGGGTTGTTGTTGTTGTTTCTTTTAAAGGGTAGGTATTAATTAATACGATTTTCCTGAAGTACTAAGTGTATGCATTCATTTATATATAATATTTGTTTATCTGAAGAATAATGTGTCATTTCAGAGGCTTCGTGGTGAGTTGCCGCTCAGTCCAGAAGAGCTGGAGAAAGTATTTGATAGCCTAGATGCAGATGGCAATGGTTCACTTACTCCAGAGGAATTCACCACAGGACTCAGTGAGTTTTTCAAATGCTCAGAAACTATTCAGAAAGTTCTTAATTTCCTCCCTATGGACAAACTCATATATTCACCTGTCTGTACAAGTGGGGACAACAGGAAAGGAGATTCCACCTGAACGTTAGGAAGAACTTCTTGACTGTGAGAGCTGTTCAGCAGTGGAACTCTCTGCCCCAGAATGTGGTAGAGGTTCTTTCTTTGTAGGCTTTTAAGCAGAGGCTGTATAGCCGTGTGTGTGTGTGTGTGTGTGTTTGTGTGTGCTTTGAATGCAATTTTTCCACGTCTTTACAGGCGGTTGGACTGGATGGCCCACGAGGTCTCTTCCAACTCTATGATTCTATGATTCTAAGTCTTGTTTTCTTGCATGGTCTGACCTGAATGACCCTTGACCCTCCAACAGTTTTTGAACACATGAAGTCATATGAGTATCTTTTACCTTTTTGGTATGGCCCTATGCCACTGTAAATACAATTTCACTCCTCCTATTTTGTTACACTCCAGAGTAGTGATCCTTGGAAACTGCAGCAACTGTTCATATTAATTCTTATTTGGCAGTCACAGTAATATTTAAATTGCCAAAGAAATCAAATTAAATAATCATATTCCATATTGTTTCTATTAAAAACAATTATAAAAATAGTCATTGATACTTTGGAGTACCAGACTAAAATCCCCCAATAACATCCACATCAATGCAAAAATAATATTCATTCAGCAATATTCCAGTGGATCACATCCAAATAATTCACGTTATATGACTCATTCTTTCAGAAACATGAAGATTCCAATGTCTAGTTTTATATATATATATATATATATATATATATATATATATATATGTTCTCACTATATATATATTAGTGTGTGTGTGTGTGTGTGTATATATATATATATATATATATATATATATATATATATATTAGTGTGTGTGTGTGTATATATATATATATATATTTACATCTATTGGAGGTCATACTCAAAACTTTAAAGAAAGCTGCTTTAACTCCTCCTATATTAGACAATCAAATAGGTATTGAAGGAGGCATTCATGTCTGCTGGCACTGTGTGAGCAACTTCCATCTCTATCGTTGATCTGACAATAAGAGCCTTCAACTATAGCATAGCTGATAATTATAGGAGTCTGGTGAACACACGTGATAAATTGGTGAACAGGAGTGATAAACTGAGTTATCTGGGAGAGGGAAGTTGTATTCTGATATGTATACATTTGTCAGGAGATACTACTTCAATTTCTATTGAAAGAATGGGGCAAAAAGTAAAAGAACTCAACAAAAAGAAGGGAAAATAACTTAAATAAGCACAGTCTTTGGTATCTCTACACAATGCACAACTTATGGGAAATAAACAAGATGAACCTGAAGTCTTAAAACATGAACGCAGATATGATATAATTGATTTCATTGAAACCTGGTGGAACAAGTCTCATTATTGGAATGCAGTAATCAAATGTTCTAGCCTATTTATGAAAAAATAGACTAAATAGGAAAGAAGGGGGGTAGCATTGTATATCAAGGATGTTTATACCTGTAAGGAAGTCCATGATATAAATTCTGGGAGCCAGTTTTTGAGAGCATCTGGTTAAAAATTAAGGAAGAAAGAAACAGTAAGGATGTCATGGGGCGGGGGGGGGGGGGGGTCTACTACAGACATCCAAGCCAGATTAAGGACTTGGATGATGCTTTCCTAAAACAGATGACCACATATTCAGAAAGAAAATATGTAGTAGTGATAAAATATTTTAATTACCCTAATATTTGTTGAAAGACAGACTCTGCCAAGAATATCAAGTCCAAAATCAAGGTGTGTCTTAGAATGGATGGTGTTGCTGTATCACAGATTTTTTAAAATTTAGTACGTTTTGCTATCGTGAGAATTTTGGTTTGGGTGGGCATCTTATAATCGATGAAATAAGGTATTAGGACTTAACAGAAAAGAGACTATAAAAGGTTTCTCTCTTCTCTGTAATGATCACACACACCTCTCCCCTGACATCAGGAAATGCAAAAGAGGAGGAAGGTAACAGTAAAGTTGACCTTCTGTCTTTATTCGCTTTCAGTCAATATTTAAGGGCAATAATATATGTTCTCACTGTGCAAAGAAAAGTTTCAAAACAAGAAATAGATTACTCTGTTTACTTGGGGAGGGAAAAATAAATATTTACTTTGGTGGTATTTCAAAATTACTTACAGACCATTCATTGGGCATTGTTCTGTATATGTTTACTGCGAAATATTTTTTTCAGTTGTCCCCAAAAATATCTCTTTGGTAGAATTTAATATACACATGCTAAGAGCAGGAGTTAAAAATGTTGTTCTTTTCCAGAACGTGTTTTTACATTCATGTTAGCTTTCTGAGTTGCATGTTTAATTTCCCAACCTGTTGGCAAATATTTGAATTTCCTTTGAGTACTGTATACTTCAATAAATCACATTGTTTTGAAATCTGCAGACCAATTTTTGCTTGGAAAGAAAGGATCAATTTCTGAAATACAAAGATGCGAACTCGAAAATCAGTATCAACCTCAATGGGAAGAAGGCAACAAAGATATTGATGAGGAAGATCAGTTCTCAGATCTTATGGAGAGGGTTGGAGCTAGTAATACCTTTAAAGAGTAAGTACTCCCATCAAAACATCAGAGAAGCCAGAACATTATATGGCACATCACTTCATATAGCGTACCAATTCTCCCTACATGTACAGTTTCACAAACTCCCTCTTCCATAGAAGCACAGAGTTGGAAGGGACCTCAAAGGCCATCAGGGTCTTCAGCTGGAGCTGTCCAACCACTCTGTGAAGATGTCCAGAGAAAGATATCCCACCACTTTGCTAGGCAATGATTCCATTGTTGAACCATTCTTACTGCCAAGAAGTTCCACAGTACATTAGGAAACAAGGCAATATTAGGTTCACTCCTTCATATTTTGTCTACTTTTCTTCTCATCTTCTGTGAAATATACCAAGAACCCAAGGTGAAACAGTCAGGATGAGACAGAGATGCTTAATAGCTGCTGTAGCTGAATAATTTAACAGTCCGGTACGCTATCCCGTCCATAATTTTGTGATAATTCCATTGAAATCGAAAGTACTCAAGGGCATATTTGTGAGCATAGACCTACACATGTTCCTGAAAAGCAGGAAAGGAAGCCCATGAAGCTGAATGCAGTCCATCAGCCATTTGATGTGGATTGGTAATCTTGACAATTTTATATTTTTGTACTCCTTTACAGGTAACCTGAGAGTGAGGTAGGATAGCTTTCAAATTAATGCAATAAAACTCAGACTAGGACAGTGGTTCTCAGTGTTTTGGCCTACAATTCCCAGAAATCCCAGCAAGTTTTCCAGTTGTTAGGGTTTCTGGGAGTTGAAGGCCAAAACATCCGGGTAACCCACGGGTTGAGAACCCACTGGACTAGGATCTAAATCAATTATACCAAATGATTGAATCAATTGGATTTATATGAGCATTGATTTATATTTCAGTAATTGATTTAATGGTGGTTAATGGTTTAGGTCTGGGAATTGAACAAGATCTAGCTCACATTAATGTAGTGGTTCTCAACCTGTGGGTCCCCAGGTGTTTTGGCCTAAAACTCCTAGAAATCCTAGGCAGTTTACCAGCTGTTAGGATTTCTGGGAGTTGAAGGCCAAAACATCTGAGGACCCACACGTTGAGAACCACTGCATTAATACAACATGTGTTTCATGGGAACTAGTGGCTCTCCAACTTTCATCTTCTTTACTGTTTTGGATTTCAGCTTTCAGAAGCCCATGCCAGTTTGAACAATGTTAGGCATTCAGAAGGTGGAGGATCCATTTTTAAGAACCACCTCCCAGTAATAGGACTTATAATCACATAGCCCTCCATATGAGGTTGTTCTACAGTTCCAGCAGTCCTCACCATTCACTATTCTGACTAGAAATGCTAGAACTTGCAGTCCAACAACATTGGGAGGTTCATATGATTCCTTCTGTCAACAATGTAGATGTGTGACATGTGCATTCCTCCCTCACAAAAATGTGTGAGTCAAGGATCAATGCCGATGTGGCTTCCAGATATGTGGGTTCACATAAGGGTGGAACAAATCTGACTGATGGGCAGTTAGAAGCTGAGACAGTGAGATTCCAGAAAGGGTAGTCTCCGTACCCGGTATTTGTACCCAGTGTGTTTAATAGCAAAAATCTATTTAAAAAGGGGGAGATTTCAGATTTGTTGTTCATTTGTTCAGTCACTTCTGACTCTTCGTGACCACGTGCACCAGCCCACATCAGAGCTCCCTGTCGGCCGTCACCACCCCCAGCTCCTTCAAGGTCAAACCAGTCACTTCAAGGATACCATCCATCCATCTTGCCCTTGGTCGGCCCCTCTACTCTTTTCCTTCCATTTTCCCCAGCATCATTGTCTTCTCCAAGCTTTCCTTTCTTCTCATGATGTGGCCAGAGTACTTCATCTTGGCCTCTACTATCCTTCCCTCCAATGAGCAGTCGGGCTTTATTTCCTGAAGCATGGACTGGTTGGATCTTCTGGCGGTCCAAGGCCCTCTCAGAACATTCCTCCAACACCACAGTTCATCTTCCTTTGCTCAGCCTTCCTTAAGGTCCAGCTCTCACATCCGTGACTATGGGGAATACCATTGCTTTTACTATGCGGATCTTTGTTGCCAGCGTGATGTCTTTGCTCTTCACTATTTTATCAAGATTGGTCAGAATGGGAATAAAAAAACACCCCCCTCACCTCAGTTTCTGGCACCCTGAAATTGAAAATCCCTCTTTTAAAATGATATATATTCCAAATCCTGCTTTGGAAATGTTAATGCTGCCGTAGCCTTGGAAAATGTGCTTATTGAAAATGTTTTTTCTTTCTTCAGAGAGAACAATGTAGAAAAACTCTGGTTGCACCTGAAGAGAAATGAACCTCACTTGCTTTCCAGTTTTGAAGTATTCCTGGCAAAAGTATTTTCTCAGCTCCAAGAAGTGAACTATGAAAAGAATGCACTGGAGTGTGCCCTGCAAAAGTTAGTGTCTCTTCCCTTCCCTTCCTTTCCCTTCTTGAAACAGATCATGTCCTTTTCACTTTTACTTGTACCCGGAGGGATCTCTCTCTCACACACACATTTTCTCTCTAGTTAAGTAGCATCCTTAGGCAGAGTAGTTATTGTTAGTTGAAAATAGGTAAGAAAAGAAATGATCATAGTAAATGAAGCAGGATCTTGCTACATGACGGAAAGATGGAATATACGTATAATAATCGTGTAGTGGTTTAAGTGTTGTACTATGACTCTAGAGAAGAGGGTTTGAATTCCCACTCAGCCATCGCTACCCACTGGATATGTCACTCTCTTTCAGGCTCAGAGGAAGGCAAAAGCAAACTGCCTCCAGACAAATATTATCAAGAAAACTCTGTGCTAGGGTCACCACAAGAAGATCTTAACTTGGAGCCCCTGCTCTCAGTCCCGCCTCCTTCACAAACACAACTGGTAGGGATGAGAAACCGAGACTTCTCAGTGGTGGCCCCTTGGCTGTGAAACTCCCTCCCTAGTGAAATTAAATCAGATCCCTCCCTCCTGACCTTCAGAAAGAAATTAAAAATGTGAATGTGTGACCAAGCTTTCAGACAGTAGTTTTTCAGTGTAATAAGTGAATACGGAATAGTGCAATGACAGCTGAAACGGCTTCAGGCTATGTTTTGGAACAACATGGTTTTAATAATTAGTTGAGTTTAGATGCTTTTAACTTATTGGTTTTAATGTACCATATTTTCTGGAGTACTAGGCGACTGGGCGCATAAAACAACCTCCCAACTTTTCCATTTAAAATTTCAATTTTTGGATATACTCGCCCTATTAGACTACCCCTCTTGCCAGCCCCTTCAGCCTGCAAAGCCTCCTTTCCTGGGCTCTGAGGTGGCTTCTTGGCTCCATAGAGGCGACCTCCCCTCCACCGGCAGCCAGGCTCCGCCACAGCCAGCCAACCGACGTGCTCATCACTTCCTGTATTGGATCCAAAACAAGATGGAGGCTCCTAACAAGTGAGGGAGATGTGCAGCTGCTCTACACTGGAGCAGGGTGCCCAAAGCAGCAGCAGCTGCTGCACTCCTCCAGCGCTGTTTGTTTCCTGCTGCAGGGCTTCAGCCTCACCAAAGGGCTCTTCCACTCTATTCCCACCTTGGCTGTCAGTGTGGCAGCGGAGGAGGTGATATACTCGCCGGATGGCCACGTCATCTCCTCCACTGCCGCCACATGGACAGCCGAGGTGGGCCTGAAGTGGAAGAGCTCCTCGGTGAAACTGAAGCTCAGCAGTGGGAGACAAGCAGCGCCGGAGGGCAGCCCTTGGGTTCTGCTTGTCTCCTGCTGCTGGGCTTCTCCACACCAGGCCCACCTTGGCTGTCAATGTGGTGGCGGCGGCGGAGGCAATGCGGACATCCAGTGAGTATATCACCTCCTCCTCCGCCGCATTGACAGCCAAGGCTGGCCTGGAGTGCCTCAGTGAAGCTGAAGCCCGGCAGCGGGAGACAAGCAGAACCCCAGGGCTGCCCTCCGGCCTCTTGTCTCCCACTGCTGAGCTTCAGTTTCACCGAGGGGCATTTCCACTCCAGGCCCTCCTTGGTTATCTGTGTAACGGCGGCGAAGGAGTAGGAGGAAAAAGAAGAGGAGGCGACACGGCCATCCAGCGAGTATATCGCCTCCTCATCCACCGCTGCACTGACAGCCAAGATGGACATAGAGTGGAAGAGCCCCTCGGTGAGGCTGAAGCCCAGCAGCGGGAGACAAGGCGCACTGGAGGAGTGCAGCAGTTGCTGCTGCTTCGGGCGCCCTGCTCCAGCGCAGGGTAGCTGCCTGCCTCCCTCGTCTCGACCCAAAACAGGAAGTGATTTTTATACCCAGTGTACTAGACAACCCCCAAGTTCAGCAAGGATTTTCCAGGGTTAAAAAGTCAGCTAGTACACCGGAAAATACAGTATATGTTTACTTCATTTGCATGTATTTTTGTGCAGCATCAAATTGTTGCCTACTCTAAGCCACACTGAGTCCCCTTCGGGGTGAGAAGGGCAAGGTATAAATATAGTTAGTAAATAAATACATTAATAAATAAGTCAGGAACAATTTTGAAGGCACATAACAAAAAACAAAGCAGTTGCGGATAAAAAATAGGCTGTATTCAAGTATCAATCCCATAAAGTGCCTAGGTTTCCTCTTGGTAGTGGTGGCTACTTGTAGTATTTCCCGGTTTTCTTCATTTTACAAAACTCCTGCTTCCTGTGGCATGAGTGGAGAGCACTGCTGTATTTGGATCACTCAGCTGTTCAAACTGCCACGTAGGTAGAACAGGTCTGCAATTGTTCCATGAGAAACAGAATATTATGGGCGTATTACACTGGATGCACTTCAGGTACACTGAAGTATGATGACGCTTTATTGGTTATAAGCAGATGGTAAATGGATGCAGTATTAGACATAAGAAAGCAAAGGAAGCAAGTTAATTTCCTTCTAGCATAGCTGAAGTGTATACAGCTAAATACCTTGAAACTCTGATACTCCTGTGCCCACAAGACACCCTAGACATGAAGACATTTTTCCTCTCTCTACTACGGCTTAAACAAAGGGGTATCCCCGACACGATATTGATGCTTTCAGTTTGGAAAGGGAAACCTTCATAAGGGGAGATGCCTTTGAAGCTTCAAATGGTCCAATGAATGGCAGCCAGATTGCTAACAATTGCTCAGGGAGCATACAACTCCTCTATTTTGCCAGCTCCACTGGCTGCCAGTTTGCTACTAGGCACAATTCAAAGTGCTGTCTTTAGCCTATAAAGCCCTAAAAGGTTCTGGCCCAACTTACATGTCCGAATGCATCTCCCCTTATGAACCATCTAGGACCTTAAGATCTTCTGGGGAGGCCCTGCTCTCATTACCACCTTTGTCACAAGTATGTTTGGCGGAGATGAGAGACAAGGCTTTCTCGGTGGTGGCCCCTCGGCTGTGGAACGCCCTCCCTATAGATATTAGATTGGCCACCTCCTTTTTAATATTCTGGAAAAAGTCAAGACATGGCTTTTTGAACAAGCATTTGCAAATGCAGAGTAATTGACACAGGAAAATGGAACGACTAGACAACATTTTAACAAGGAGAGTCCAGACAACGCTTTTAACAAGGAGACACTATGAATTTATATTTTATTGATTTGTTTAGTTTTTATTATATGTTATGTTTTTAATTGTATCTATGACATTGCAAGCATTGAATTTTGCCCTGTTAACCGCCTTGAGTCGCCTACGGGCTGAGAAAGGCGGTATACAAATACACTAAATAAATAAATATTTTTTCCTTATATACCATGTTAGACATTTAGATCCTTTTGCACAACTCCAAAAATTCCACAATATCTACTTTGAACTGGAATATATGGCAGTGTGGATTCAGGTAACCCAGTTCAAAGCAGATAATTGTGGGATTTTCTGCCTTGATATTCTGGGTTATATGGCTGTGTAGAAGGGCCCGTCGTCTAAAAAAATCAACACAAGGGGCTCCTCCACTCCATACATATAATTTATGTATGAAATGAAGCGTGTGTCCATTCTCCTATCAGAACACAAAGATGTCACTACCTCAGCCAACAATCTGGACAATTTTGGATTTTTGTCTATTTTGGATTTTGGATAAGGGATATTCAACATGTATTCTCATTTTCTTGCATGACTTTCAAGGGATTATAAAGCTCAGGCAAAGAGAAAGAGTAATGTATATAGAACCCTAAGCAACTTAGAATACACATCATCATAGCAATAGAAAAGGATGAATCAGAAGCTCAACAACTGCACTCCCTTGCCAATTTCCCCAATACCAAACTAGTGACTACAATAGGTAATATAGCTTTGATTTTGAAGAATCATGTCATTTTCATCACACAGAGACTATCAGGGAGCGTGCAAATCCTCTGTTTTGCCAGCAGATCTCAGACTCCTCAGGTCTGCCACACTTTGAGCATTATTAGATTGAGTTTTTCCCCTCGTTTTGACTAGGAAAATTGCAGCTTATGATGAAGAAATCCAGCACCTCTATGAGGAAATGGAGCAGCAGATCAAAAATGAGAAAGAAGCATTCCTCTTGAAAGCAAGTATTTCATTAATATTGATTCTCCCTGATTCACAGCATCTTATTTCTTCAGAACACTTCCTGTATTGTTTGAATAACAACATTATAGGGTTGAAAGTCCACTTCCGTTTAAGAGAAGAGTTAAGGCATTCACAAATGAACCCATGAACCAGGGAACATAGCATGCTTATCACATACAATTCTGTTCTGCATCAAGAGGAGCCCAGTGTCCAAGGCCCTATCTACACTTCCATATAAAATCCAGATTATCTGCTTCAAACTGGATTATATAGCAGTGTAGTCTCATATAGTCCCATTCAAAGCAGATAATGTGGGTTATCTGCTTTGATAACCTCAATTATATGGCAGTGTAGAAGGGACCCAGATCAAGGGAATTAGCAGTATTCTGTTTTAATAACCTTTGATCAGACCTCACTTGGACTATTATTGTCGTGAATGACTTTTCAATAACTTTAAAGCATAGATTCTTTTTATTGCAAATTTCCAGTGTGAGAGGGTATATCACATTACAGAAAACATTTAGACATACAGACATCGGACATACAGACATACAGATTCTATGCAACTACATTGGATTTACAATTACATGGCTAACAAACAAACAAAGGAGAATTACATTTTCACTCAACATTCAAACACATGTATGCGCATTCAAATACTGCCATATCCTTTTCTCTCTCCTTGGAGAAGCACCTATTAGGCCAGGCCCTGCTTTCCTGCAGCCTGCCAATGCACAGTTCCAAAATTTCCATAACTTCAAAATGCATCATTTCACTAAGAACAATGCCAAGGACCAGATCTCTGTTTTCCATACAGCAGAACCTGACTCCCTGCACAAAATCTAAGACTCCAAAAGCACTTATTCCTCTTCCCTTGAGAAAGAAGCCCCAAAGTGACCAGACTGCTCCTTGCAAACCTGCCACTCCATGGTACACTATCTCTCTCCTTCCCATGGAGCAGAGCATAGTAGATAGAACGTACTCCTCAGGTCTGGCACACTTTGAGCATTATTAGATTGAGTCTTTTGTAGGAATATTCTGCTGATGTTATCCCAAAGTTGTAAATTAATGATAGACGTCTTCCATCCTGGTTCCATCTCAGTTTCCTGCCCAGATGTTGATCTTCTTGATTGGTTTTGATCTTATGTTGACTTCCTTCTTAACATTGTAAACATTTCTGTTGTCACTGTCCCAATTCTTATCAGAGTTTTCATTTCTTATTAGCAGGTTTTAATCACAGTCCAGAAAGCAGGTAGTTAGTCATTTCAGGCCCCAATACTCCATTGGTGCTTCCAAAATTACAACTCCATCCATACATTCATCTTCCATTCTTCCATTCATCCCCACACATCATCAGTGGAGTTCAGAATGCTCTTTGATTGTAGGTGAACTATAAATACCAGCAACTACAACTCCCAGATGACAAAATCATTTTTTTTAATGATGGTCACTCCTTGGGTTAGTAGTTAATGTAGTTAAATGTGGTTAATTTGGTGACAATTTGTCCAGTGGTTTTTGAGTTATGTTAATCCCACAAACGAACATTACATTTTTATTTATATAGATGGGGAATTCACAGTGCATTTGTATAAGTTTGAATGTGAACCTTTACCTGCATTGCTTTAAAAGAATGGTGTGTGCCTCTATTTATGTTCTTTATGGTTGTTCCTTCTAATCTTGTAGGACACTGCAAGGTTCCAGACCCGAAGTCAGGAGCTTGAGCATAAACTTGAAACAAAAGAACAGGAACTGGAACAACTGGCGCAAAAACAGAAAAGAGTATGTATGTTCATGCTTTTTATATTTTCATGGGGGTATTATGAAATGCTGTCATATGATTTTATTTGCCATGGGAAGGAAATCCTCAAATTCTGAATCCTCAAGCAATCCCCAAATGATCTACTTTCATTTGTATTCATGTGTTTCTTTCTGAATGTGGGGCCCCTTCTACACTGCCATATAAAATCCAGATTATCTGTTTTGAACTGGATTATATGGCAGTATAGACACATATAATCCAGTTCAAAGCAGAAAATCTGGATTAAGTAGCAGTGTAGAAAGGGCCTGGATCACCTGGTAAGGGAGAAAGAGAGGTTTTTCTTCTCCTGGTTTCTCCATTCTTATCTGCTTCTCCCATTTTCATTTTAAGTTCTCACCTATTTTAGAACAAGGTCAGCATTTGGAAAATGCTGTGGAAATATTTCAATAAGCAATTTGACAAGGTTCCCCATGATAACCTCACAAAGAAGCTAGCAAAGTCTGTCTTTGTGACCGCATCTCCCCTATGAACCGGCGCAAGCTCTAAGATCTGCTGGGAAGGCCCTTCTCTCGCTCCCACCATCATGACAAGCATGGTTGGTGGGAACGAGAGAGAGGGCCTTCTCGTTGGTGACCCTCCAAGATTAGACAAGGCCCTTCACTGTCTTCCTTTCATAAGGATCTGAAAACCTGCATGTTCCAACAAGCATTTGAGAATGACTTGTCCCTACTTATAAGTGCCCAGTCGCTAGCTCACTTCTTCCAATCCCCCAGCCCACCGTTTTGGACTATCCCGGGCACAAGCCTCTTTGTATCCTGATCATGCCCATCTTAGTTTTCTGGTTTTTGGCTTTTGTTGTGTATTGTTTGAGTAAATTTAATACTGCTGTTTTAAATCCTTATGTTGTATTTTATTTGATTGTTATGTTTTGCTATGTTTTATTTTAATTGTGCTTTTTGTTTTACTGGATTGTTTTGTTTTGGCATTCTGTGGACATTTTGTCCCATGTGTAAGCTGCCCCAAGTCCTTTCAGGGAGATGGAGGCAGGGTATAAAAATAAAATTATTATTATTATTATTATTATTATTATTATTATTATTATTATTGGGTTGTTGTAGGTTTTTTCGGGCTGTATGGCCATGTTCTAGAGGCATTTCTCCTGACGTTTCGCCTGCATCTATGGCAAGCATCCTCAGAGGTGACCTCTGAGGATGCTTGCCATAGATGCAGGCGAAACGTCAGGAGAGAATGCCTCTAGACCATGGCCATATAGCCCGAAAAAACCTACAACAACCCAGTGATTCCGGCCATGAAAGCCTTTGACAATACATTATTATTATTATTATTATTATTATTATTATTATTATTATTATTAAAACAAGTTGTACCCACCATGCGTTGCTGTGGCCAATCTTCCCTGCCTCTTTTTCTCCTTCCTTCCTTCCTTCCTTCCTTCCTTCCTTCCTTCCTTCCTTCCTTCCTTCCTTCCTTCCTTCCTTCCTTCCTTCCTTCCTTCCTTCCTTTTTTCTTTCTTTCTTTCTTTCTTTCTTTCTTTCTTTCTTTCTTTCTTTCTTCCTTCCTTTCTTCCTTCCTTCTTTCCTTTCTTCCTTCTTCCCTTCCTTCCTTCCTTCCTTCCTTCCTTCCTTCCTTCCTTCCTTCTTCCTTCCTTCCTTCTCTTCCTCTTCCTTCCCTCCCTTTTCTTTCCCTTCCTCTTTCTCCCCTTTCTTCCTTCTCTACCTATTCTTGGACTGCAACTCCCAGCAGTCCTCCTGATCGATCTATCTACCTACCTATCTCTATCTAATCTATCTATCTATCTGGAGGATTGCTGGGAGTTGCAGTCCAGGAATAGGAAATTGGAAATATGCAAGGATTGGGATGCTCTCAAAGAAATCCAAGGAGAAGAAAGCTTGCAGTTTGGAAGCAGTGCATTTGGATCATCGTCCTCTCCTAAAGGGCCTGGTCTAGGGGATGCTGGGAGCTGTAGTCCAGAAGAGAGTGTGAATATGCTGTTGTGTGTTTTGTTTGCCAGGAGAGTCATTTTGCACATGCGCTGTAGCATCTTTTTGCTTTTTTTGGCTTTTTAAGTCCCTTCCACTGTGTTTTTCAGTGTTTTTATGAGTGATGGTCATTCATTGGCCCAATAGGTGTACTGTGTCCAAATTTGGTGTCAATTCGTCAAGTGGTTTTTGAGTTATGTTAATCCCGCAAACTATTTTATTTATATAGATGAGGGCTAGACAATGCTACTGTTAGATAGATTGGGAATTGGTAAACAGCCCAAACCCAAAAGGCTCTTCATTTTGGAGAGATGTGTCCAGTGGGAGCCACTGGGTTTTGTCCTGGACTCATTGTACAATATCTTTATCAACGACTTGGAAAATGTACTAGAATGCATGCTTATCATGTGTGCAGATGACACTAAATTGGGGAGGACAGGTAATACGCTAGCGAACAGGATCACAATCCAAACTGACCATAACAATTTAGAGAGCTGGGCCAAAAGTAACAAAATTAATACTGTGTCCAATTCTTGGCAGCACAATTCATGAAGGATATTGACAAGCTAGAACATGTCCACAGAAGGGAGACCAAAACGATGAAACCCTATGAGGAACAGCTTAGGGAGCTGAGTATGTTTAGTTTTGAGAAAAGAAGGCTGAGAGGTGACACGATAGCCATGTTTAAATATTTGAAATGATGTCACATTGAGGAGGGGGCCAGTTTGTTTTCTGCTGCCCTGGAGACTAGTACATGGAGCAATGGATTCAAATTGCTGGAAATAGGTTCCACCTAAATATTGGGAAGAACCACCTGATGGTAAGAGCTGTTTGACAGTAGAATATGCTGCCTCAGATTGTGGGAGAGTCTCTTCTCTGGATGTTTTAAAACAGGCTGGATGGCCATCTACCGGAGTGCTTTGATAGTATTTTCTTGCATGGCTGGGGGTTGGACTAGATGGCCCTTGTGGTCTCTTCCAACTATGATTTTATGATTCTGCGCATTTTACATTTCCACAATGATAACTCATTAAGTAGAATGCAACCTCCCAAATATATGATTTGTCAGTTGCTGTCTTTATTCAAGATTTAAGTTGGCTAAATATATTACATTTAGTCTAGCAAGTCATAGAAACATCTTTATATTCAGCCTTTGCCAATTTTGATGGATAATACCCCTTTAAATGCCTCTGAAGATATTTGCCTTAGTCTTCCCCTTTCCTCTCCCTTGCTGGCTATATAGTCCCTTGGCTCTTTATTTCAGGTGCTTTGGTGTGGCAGATGAAAAGCCAGATAAACACATGGCTGTTGAGTTTCCTGCTTCGCCCACAAATGTAAATACGTATGTTTCAATGTTCAGGCTACTATTTACCAAGCCTCTTAACATGTATTTCAGTCAGAGATGTACTGTGGCCCCCGAGTTGCTGTACCATCAATCATGTCCACTGTAGCTTTAATTTGCCAGTATTTAAATCAGGAATTTTTTTTATCTATTGTGTTTAGTTCTTGTTGTGTTTTTAATATTAAATCTCCTTCTTCCTTTTTTAGTATTCCTTTATATGTTGGCCAATCATTCCACCCCATACATCTTCTTTGTCCTGCCTCTAATAGTGATATCCATAGAGGTGTATTATTGTATAATTTATTTTTATATCTCTCTGTTCTGGAACAGCTGTTCCAGGGGCTCCAATTTTGTGTTTTGCACTGAGTGTTTGCTCATAGTCCTAAGTTTCAGAGACTTTGCAGATAGGTGGCTTCCTTTGGCTGCATTCATAGGGCAAGCCACCTGTCAATTATAGTTAGGATCCCTGGTCCCGTCCCTCTCTGGGTTTTTTAGAGAGAAGGGGCCATTTTTCAGTTAGTCTCAGCAAAGGAAGTCAATGCAGAGGATGTGTACAGATGTCCTCCTGTACAAAGGCTTCATCCCTTAAGACTTCCTGGGAGAGAACAGTCTTAAGCCTCTAAAGATTCCCAAAGGTTCCGGGGAAACAGCCTTACAACCTTGAGGAATTCCGGAGGAAATAACAGCTCTAATCATCAAG
Source organism: Anolis sagrei ordinatus (assembly GCF_025583915.1). Classification (NCBI taxonomy): domain Eukaryota; kingdom Metazoa; phylum Chordata; class Lepidosauria; order Squamata; family Anolidae; genus Anolis; species Anolis sagrei. Next base: position 99,682,739 of record NW_026847549.1, read on the forward strand.
ATCTCCAGCTAAGTGACTACAGGCCTGCTGGTACGTCTTCTCAGTTCTGAGATGCAGTTCAGCCGGTAGTGGATTCAAATCAGTCAGGTTTAGGTTCACAGTAGCCTGGGAGGAGCTAAAAAAGGGGAATTTTCCTGTGAACAAAGTTATTGAAGATAGTGCCTGTTCCCTGTGGACAATTTTGAGAGAACTGGTTTCTTTACCAAGCAAACTTTACAATTCCTGTTTGTTCATCAATAAAACACAGTTATATTTAAGCTCAAGCCTCCTAAAGACTGTTTAATGAGGGAAATTTTCCTAAAGGCTCCTATTCAGGCCCCCTGGCTTCTCGCTGGATTTAAGCCACACATCCTCTCTTAAAGGCGCTTCATTTCAGATCCAGCGGCAACAGAACACTCTCCCATATTTCCAAAATGGATGATCTAATAAAATAGTTTCTGAAATAGACAAATTCTTATTTTTAATAACCACGGCTGAGAGAATTTGTTTTGCGAAACAATGGAAACAAGAAGAAATACCAGATGAAGATGACTGGCTGACGAAAAGGAGATGAGCACTGCTTGTATGTCTCATTTGTATCTGAATGTAAAGGTATTGAATGTTTGCTTATGTAAAAGCTGTAATCCGCTCTGAGTCACCTAGGGGGGAAAGGTTGACTATAAATAAAGTGTATTATTATTATTATTATTATTATTATTATTATTATTATTATTATTATTATTATTATCTTCCTGATTTGAACCTCCAGAACAGTGTTTCTCAACCTGGGGGTCGGGACCCCTGAGTGGGTCGCGAAGGGGTGTCAGAGGGGTCACCAAAGACCATCAGAAAACACAGTATTTTCTTTTCTTTTTAATGTTGCAATTTGCCACCTTTTTTTTTGCTTTTTATTATATATATTTAGTTTAATACATACACAACATTTATAGTTCCCACCACCATGAGGATTGTTTTCTTTTACATATTAATCCTTTTTGAGATGAACCTTATAGATTAACATTCTATATTACATTTGTCTCCTATTTCTTTCTTTTTCTTTCCGTCAGAAAACACAGTATTTTCCGATGGTCATGGGGATTCCATATAGGAAGTTTGAGCCAATTTTATCGTTGGTGGAGTTCAGAATGTTCTTTGATTGTAATGAACTATAAATCCCAGCAACTACCACTCCCAAAAGTCAAGGTCTATTTTCCCCAGGCTCCACCAGTGTTCACATTTGTGCATTTTGAGTATTTGTGCCAAGTTTGGTCCAGATCCATCATTGTTTGAGTCCACAGTGCTCTCTGGATGTAGGTGAACTACAACTCCCAAACTCAAGGTCAATACCTACCAAACCCTTCCAGTGTTTTCCGTTGGTCATGGCAGTTCTGTGTGGCAAATTAGGTTCAAATCCATTGCTGGTGGAGTTCAGAATGCTCTTTGATTACAGGTGAACTATAAATCCCAGCAACTACAACTCCCAAATTACAAAATCAATCCTCCCCCAACCCCACTGGCATTTACATGTGGGTGCATAGGGTATTTGTGCCCAGTTTGGTCCAGTGAATGAAAATACATCTTGCATATCTGATATTTACATTATGATTTAGAACAGTAGTAAAATGACTGTTATGAAGTATCAACAAAAACAATGTTATGGTTGGGGGTCACCACAACAGGAGGGACTGTATTAAGGGGTCACGGCATTAGGAAGGTTGAGAACCACTGCTCCAGAAGTTGCTTCTGCAGCCATGATGGCATCCTTGGATGCCAGCTGTCAGTTGCACACAGTAAATAACAACTTCATTTTTAAATATGTCATTTCAATTGAATGTTTATGTGTACAGCAACTGATTGTTAGTTACACGTGTTTCTTCTTTCTTGCACAGCTGGAGGGAGAGTATAAAGAACTGCACAACGACAAACAAGAAACAAAGGTAGAAAACACAAAACTCAGGCTCACAAATCAAGAACTGCAGAACGAACTGGAAAGAACATCGCAGGCACTAGTAATTGCCCAACAACAGTTGCAGGTACTGCAAGAGGAAGCCAAGGAACTGCAGGAAGAAAAAGAAATGTAAGTGATTTCTAGAACTGAGATTACGGCCATGTTGATTCTCCACTTCCATTCAAATGATAATTCTGGGATTGTGGCGCAACTGGCTGAGTGTCAGCTGCATTAAGATCACTCTGACCAAAAGGTCATGAGTTCGAAGCCAGCCCAGGTAGGAGTGGGTTTCCAACCAATTGTGTGTAGCATGTTGTCGACCTTTGCAACCCGAAAGACAGTTGCATCTGTCAAGTAGGAAAATAAGGTACCACCTTAAAGTGTGGGGAGGCTAAATTAACAGATTTATGAGGCCATAAAGAAGACTCCAGCAAAGCATTCCAGCGGGGAAGCATGTGGGGAATGCGGAAGTGCTTCATCAGCGTCGATGAAAGCGACAGCTCCCCTGGCGGCCAGAAAAAAAAAAGTTAAATATAGCCTCTGTGTATGTCAGTATATGTTTGTATGTCAAAAATTGGCATTGAATGTTTACCATATATGTGTACACTGTAATCTGTCCTGAGTCCCCTGTGGGGTGAGAAGGGCGGAATATAAAAGCTGTAAATAAATAAATAAATAAATAAATTCTCAAGGCCACCCAAACATGATTCCCGAGGAAATGAATTGGAGGAAAAATTAATTTGGCAGAAGATTCCCATTTTTTCCTCTTCTTGGTAACTTTGGGGGGCATTTCTTTCTGTGGTTTAAACATTAATTCTTAGTTGATATTGTTCACTTTCAGCATTTTATACCAACTGAAAAATCTGAAAAATTGCTTTTGGCACAGAGAGTATCAGAAAAAATAATCTTCTGCTATGATAAATCTCTCAATAATAATTATAATAATAATAATAATAATAATAATAATAATAATAATAATAATAATAATAATCTTTATTTATATTCCACCCTATCTCCCTGAGGAAATTAATCCCAAATCATCATTTTTCTATTAGCATTTGTGGGATAGTACATCCAGACCATGTTTTTCTTATTTTGAAGGCAGCTATTTATGCTGCTGATACTACATTCAGTCCTGTAGCTTCTGGGAATTGTAGGCCAAAACACCTGGAGACCCACAGGTTGGGAACCACTGCTATAGAACCATGAGAGTTGTATACAATCTTTAGCCAAATAGTGCTGATGCCCAACCATACTACAAATCCCAGATTTCCATAGCATTGAGCCACGGCAGTCAAAGTACATTAAGCCAGGATGTTAACCGGTGCTCCTTACAGAGAGAGGTCAACCCTCCTGTTTAAGGAGCTCCATTGGCTGCTGTTCATTTTCCGGTCCCAATTCAAGGTGCAGGTGCTCATCTACAAAGCCCTAAACGGTTTGGGACCCGCCTACCTGCGTGACCGCATCTCCGTTTATGAACCCGCACGCTCCCTCCGATCATCTGGAGAGGCCCTGCTCACGATCCCACCTGCGTCGCAGGCGCATTTGGTGGGGATGAGGGATAGGGCCTTCTCTGTGGTGGCCCCCCGACTCTGGAACTCTCTCCCCAAGAACATCAGACAAGCCCCAACGTTGGCAGTTTTTAGGAAGAGCCTGAAGACCTGGCTGTTCCAGTGTGCCTTTCCAGAATAGGAAACTCCTGGCAATAAGTCCCAAATGCAGTTTGTTAGAGATTCAGGATTATCTGCACATTGCATCTACCTCCAAATACCTCTACATATTACCTGTCAGGCTCAGCACTTTTAAATTTTTCCATTACATTTGGCCCGGCCTCTAGGTTTTTAATTGTGTCACGGTGTCATTGTTTTACTTTTATTGTTGCTTGATGTTTTATTATTTGCTTATGAGTTTGACTGTGTATTGTATGTTGTTGTTGACAGCCTTGGCCTTTGTAAGCCGCATCGAGTCCTTTGGGAGATTTTGCGGGGTATAAATAAAGATAATAATAATAATAATAATAATAATAATAATAATATTTAATCCTGTAGATGCACTCAATGAAGGAGTAAATCAACACCAACAACAATTTTTATTACGGTCCGTAGACCCATCAGTAAACGAACAGTCATTATGAATTCTCCCATCTCATGAGAAGTTTGTTGTACATGGTTTCAAGTGATAACCCAATCAGAGGTTAATTGCTTTCTCAGACTTGTTGCCACTGCGAGGAATTTTGCCACTATGAGAGTCACCCTGTGGCACTTATCATCTTAAAGATATCTAAAAATCCTCTTTGGGGGATGGCTGGTCATGAGGGACAGGACTGGATATAAAAGTTGGCTATGTTGCACTGTGAAACAGTGGCACTGCAATAAAATGTGTTCTATTGTTTCTATTACATTTCCTCCTCAGGGGCATAGTCTTTGGGAATAGGGAATTCCTATCACTTCTCATCTTTTTAGTTAAGATCAAGTGTAAATCCACTTCAGGTTAATCCAGGCTTTAAAGGTGTTCTGCAAGATGCTTAAACCAATTTTTAAAAATGGTCAGCAACTCTGTGGGTAGTTCCTTCAAAGCTAGTCAAAACCTGAAATAGATTTCACTCCTTACTGCTATGGGAGCCTTCAATATATGATGCGACTACCACCGCTTGTCAAGGTATATCTATATAAATAAAAATGTAATGTTCATTTGTGGGATTAACATAACTAAAAAACCACTGGACCAGTTGACACTAAATTGGGACACAATGCACCTATCGGGCCAGCAAGTGACCATCACTCATAAAATAACTGAAAAACACAGCAGAAGAGACTTAAAAAACAAAAAAAAACCCAAAAATACATTACAACACATGCGCAAAACCACATATATACACAAACACACACATATACACAAATATATACACATATACACAGACTGGGCCACAGCAACGTGTGGCAGGGGATGGCTAGTGTGTTATAAAATATCTCAGCCTGATGACAGCAGCTTGGTTCTGAAAAATAGCACCATGATTTCTGTTCCCTTTTGGTTGACTTAATAAATGTATTTACACAGTATTAGTCAGACTCTAGAATTGCATTGTTTCTTTCTTTTCAATGCTTGAGAATGTTTGCCCACCAGTTCACTGAGATTACCAGGCCTTCTTGAAGAAAGAACGAAAGAAAGAACCACTTGCTTTCCTCCAGACAAGCAGAAATTTGTTTCCAAGGCAGATTTAATTGAAAAACTGTTTTGTATGTCCAAGAACTGCACGTGTGTTTCATCTGAATAGTAGAAATGGACACGTTTTTCATCTCTAATGCAGAATTCAGACTTTAGTGGCAATTTCCAAAAGCAATAAGACAAGTTGGAATGATGGTTTTATTTTCCCCTCTAGGGAGGTTTACAGAGTTACAGAGACACTGCAAAGAGAGAAATCAGGCCTTCTGAAACAGCTGGATTTTCTAAGGTAAGAGTGCAAAGCCAGGATTTTTTTAAAAGCGAGAAAAAGAGACAGGAGGTGTCCAGGCATTTCATAAAGTTATGTGAAGTGTTTGAAGCCCACCCTGCATTCTTTAAGCTGCTTTGCTGTAGTGCTGGAAGATGCTCCGGCCCTTTGCCAGAGATAAAATTAAGATTCAGTGAGTGGAAAGTGACCATGTGTTTTTTCTATTTCAACTGAGTCTACACAATGTCAGGAGCCGACTCCAAGTCTATCTGGCCCTTGGAGAAAGTGGAAGGGGCGGTATTATGTTGTTCTAAATGGAAGGCTTTATTATTTGTTTATTGACTTCCTTATTTAATTTATCATATCAGAAACAAATTGAGAATTTATTTATTTATTTACTGTATTTGTGTACTGCCTTTCTCAACCTGTCGGCGACTCAAGGCAATGCAGTTATATTGTACAGAAAAACCACAAACTTGAAAGTTACAAACTTGGCATTATACTAAATTTCCTTTGACCAGAAGCTGGTCACTTGGAGTGCCTCTGGTGTTGCTGCAAGAATGTCCTCCAATGTGCACGTGGCAGGGCTCAGGTTACCTTGTACTAAGTGGTCTATGGTTTGCTCTTCTCTGAACTCACATGTCGTGGACTCCACTTTGCAGCCTCATTTCTCAAGATTGGCTCTGCATCTCGTGGTGCCAGAGTGCAGTCTGTTCTGCACCTTCCAAGTTTCCCAGTCTTCTATGTGCCCAGAAGGGACTTTCTCATCTGTGTCTCAGCCACTGACTGATGTTCTGGCTTTTATCCTGCCACTTTTGAACTCTTGCTTGCTGAGGTGTTCCTGCAAATGTCTTTGTAGATCTTAAGAAGCTGTTTCTTGATTGGCATGCTGGCTGATATCAAAACAGGGGAAGGGCCAGATATGTCCTTTCATTGCTGGCTGCTACTTCCCGATGGATGTCAGGAGGTGAAATATTGGCTAATACCACGGTGATTTGTAGCATGCAGACAAACAGATTTCCTTATTAAAATACTTTAATAGCACATGAACAAATGTTTAAGCAATATATAAGAACCTGTATGAATAATGTATGAGCAACCCCTGTAGAACAATTCAAAATAGTTTAAAATTGAGGCTTACCTAAGAAAGAAACCAACTGGGACCTTGTAAAAGACTACTTAAAACAGATGAAAATAGATCTCATCTGCTGAAGACATTCAATCTTAAAGGGAAAAGACACAGGAGAAGCAGAATAATCATAACATAATATTAATACCAAATAAACTTAATGACCATCAAAAGGAAGTAAACAAATATCTATCTTTCTTTTTTCTTTTTAGTTTTCAGAGTTTCAAATTTTTCATTTTTTTCTCTTTTTCTCTTTCTTTCCTCTTTTTCTTTCCTCTTTTCTCTCTTTTTCCTACTTTCTATACAAGTTCTCCCACTTTCAATGTAAAGGAAATGCTATCTTTAGATTTCTTTTTTCATTTTCTTTATTTCACGTCATAAAATTTCAATAAAAAAATTCAATCCAAAAATTGAGAAATGATTATAAAAACCAATCCAACTATAAACATTTGAAAAAGAGGACAGCAGACCTCTTGAACTTCTAAAAGGCCATAATAACAACAGTATTGCCTTGGGGACAACAAGTGCAAGCTGTGGAATTTGCTTCTCATTTGGTAATGGAGCACAATACAGAATGTATGCATTCTCTTTTGATAAACGTATTGTACTTCATATCTGGAGTTTGTTTCCAAAAGGTACCAAATCCAACAAAATTGAAAAATGAGTTATTGGTGGCAGCACATTGTTGGCTAGGAGTAGAACGTCATGCACAGATTAAAATTATCAAAGTGTGTCAAATCACTTTTGGTTCAAGGATTGGAAAATGGCCTTTGATAGCAAAAGAATCCACATCCTCAGTACATTTTTTCTATTCCTGTTAAATTGGTTCAAATGGATTTGGTACCTTTTGGGGGGGGGGGGGGGAATCCACATATATGATTACCATCTGGATTTTGCTCCAGAGCAGATCAAGTTTTTAATATAGACATGAAACATGAGCTGTATATTAATGTAATTAGAAATAAGTCACACATTAAGGCAGGACTGATGTCAACATGAACGTTCCAAATATTCTAAAAAGTCTTTTCCTTTTTTGGTACTTATCTATTACAGAGAAAAGAATAAATATCTGAAAGATGAACGGGATATGTGTTTATATCAGGTAAATGCTGTTCCAAGTAATATGTCATCAAAGTTTTATTTCAGAGTCAAAAATAGACCGTAGACTTGTCGGGCATTTAGAAACAATGCTCCATTAAATCAGCTGTGTGTCCATTTCACAGCCCTACTTTTTAAAATTGGATGTATGCTGGAGAAGTCTCCATAGATAGGAGGGAAGGAAATCACGTGTTTTTTGCAAGTACAGGGATATACAGTAATGCAAATATGTGCATTTTCTGACTGGAATTGGGATTAAAGAGGACCTTTTTACCCCGTGGTTTTTGTCTGTTGCAGCAAATCAGCTTAGATTTACCAGTAGAGTAATTTAGTCACACACACCCCTTTAGCCCAGTCAATGCCACGTTTTAGGTTCTGTGTAGATGGACCCTCAGAGTTTTCAGATGCTGGTACCTGAGACACTTTTAGGGCTGAACTGTGGTTAGGCATTTGGCCTCAAATCAAGCTCTTACAGAAGAACACCAGATATGTGTTCCTCTCGGTCCCACTACCATCTCAAGCGTGGTTGGTGGGGACGAGAGAGAGGGCCTTCTCGGTGGTGGCCCCCCGCCTTTGGAACGCCCTTCCAAGGGAAATAAGACAGGCCCCATCCCTCCCCTCCTTTCGTAAGAGCTTGAAGACCTGGTGGTTTCAACAAGCCTTTGAAAATGACCAGTACTAACTCAGCCCTACACGTTGTCGAATATGGCCTTATTCTTCCTACCAATTACCCAGATTCTTTCCTCTAATCGGCCCCAGAATGAACAGCCACAGACCCGTACCTAATATTATTGTTGCCTACCATAGCATTGCAATTAATTCCCGGGCCCCCTAGAATTTTGAGGCTTGCACAAATCTTGGTTCGGCCTTTTAAATTTTTAAATTGCCTTCAACAGGCAATTTAATATGTGTGTTATGGTGACAATTTTTATGCTTATATTTTGTTTTGTTAATCTTATATTGTTTTTTACTTTGTATGCTTTGTGATGTTACCTGGGAATCGCTCTGAGTCCCCTTGGGGAGATGGAGCGGTATATAAATAAATTATTATTATTATTATTATTATTATTATTATTATTATTATTATTATTGAGTGGTAGACAAGTGCCACAGTTCCAGAATTGAGCTTTCTGCACATGGAACCTGCTGGAGGCACATGAAGGTGTCCAGAAGTCCACCAAAGGCTTTTGCAAAATCCTTTGAATAGGCAGGCAAAGCAAGTGAAGGAGAATGAAGGATAATTGCCACTCCTGCAGGCTTTCAGAAGTGCTGATTCTTTTTTTTTCCCCCAGCTGAAAGATTATTTCAGCTGGGTCCTAGAAAGTTTGAGAGGATCCCAGGAAGTGCACAAATAAGTTGCTAAAGCATGATGGCTCCAGTGGAAGTGTAGTATCCTTTCAGTAAAAGGGCATTTTGTCCAAGAATATTATTTTGAACACTAGCATTGAATGTATTGTTGAAGGCTTTCATGGCCGGAATCACAGGGTTGTTGTAGGTTTTTTCGGGCTATATGGCCATGTTCTAGAGGCATTCTAGAACATGGCCATATAGCCCGAAAAAACCTACAACAACCCACTAGCATTGAATTTTCCATTTTGTTAGCTTTACTATCTAATTTGCAGCAATTTTTGAAATATTTTTCTGCAGAAACAGAAGGGTGTCCCCCCTGCCAGCTGGAAGAAAAGATCAGGCTCAATCATAGGCAACTATATTGACAGAAAAGGTTTGTTGAGGAGGTAAGACTTCAATTTTATCATTCTTCATTTAACTTATTTTTCAAGTAACATGTAAAATAAAGACTCTTGAAATTAGTGCACAAAATAGGGTACTGTTTCATTATCCGGGCAAAGGCCACAAAAGGGTACTAGAAAGAGAAGGATACAGTGTTCCCTCGCTACTTCGCAGTTCGCTTTTAGCAGACTCGCTGTTTCACGGGTTTTTGAAAATATTAATAAAAATATTTAATATTAAATATTTACTGTATTGTCGAAGGCTTTCATGGCTGGAATCACTAGGTTCTTGTGGGTTTTTTCGGGCTATAGAGCCATGTTCTAGAGGCATTTCTCCTGACGTTTCGCCTCCTGACATTTCGCCTATGGCAAGCATCCTCAGAGGTTGAGAAGGATGCTTGCCATAGATGCAGGCGAAACGTCAGGAGAAATGCCTCTAGAACATGGCTCTATAGCCCGAAAAAACCCACAAGAACTTAAATATTTACGTCCCGTGGAGGCCAGAGACCCCGGAAGTGCAGCAGCCTGAGGCACGGTGGGAAAGGCTTGCCTTCCTGGCCTCCACAGACCCTGGAAATGCAGTGGCCTGAGGCAAGGCGGGGAAGGCCTACCTCCTTGGCCTGCTGCTGCCTGCGTGGCTCCGGAGGCTCTGCGGAGGCCAGGGAGGCAGGCAGGTGCCCTTGGGATGGGCTGGGAGGTGGGTAGGGAAGTGCAGGTAAGAAAATAATATATAAAATATATAAAATAATGTATAATTATTAAAATTAATATGGCATCCCTACTTCACAGATTTTCACTTATCACGGGTGGTCGTGGAACGGAACCCCCGCTATAAGTGAGGGAACACTGTAGTCCATTTTACGCCCCCTTGTGGCCTCCACCCAGATAATGGAACAGTACCCAAAACAGTTTTTTTTATTTAATTATTTGTTCGCTCTACCTATCTGAATCATCATTTTTTAAAAAACCTTTTGTGTTATCATCTATATTTATGTGTGGCTCAGTATGCAGCAATGTATTTTCTTAAAACTGATCTTGAAGCCAAAGGTAGTATTATTACAAGGCCTTGTAATAATTTGGCTTCAAGATGAGCTTTAAGAAAATACACTGTGGCATACTGAGCCACACATAGATATAGATGATGTGGCTTTCTGGTAAAATTAACAGAAATAGGAATCTGGCAGCTGTGTCGAAGTAGTCACAGTCCAGTGACAGTTCTTCTATGTTGAAATGAAATAAAATACAGTAGACTCTCTGTTAACATGCAACCATGGGATTGGTAGTAGCCAGATAAATGTAGTTTCTGGTTGCTTGAAAGATCCTATTGAGAATTGGACCATCTAATACTATGTCTCATTCTATATCATACAACTCTGTATCATACAACTCTGCATTGACTTAATATTAATATTGAAATACAATTAAAAGCAAGTTAAGACAAATAAAGACAAACTTAATGTAATATGGTTTCATGGTATTATAAAAATAGCTTTGTGAATGCAATATTATTTCTTCAATTTTCTTGCCAGTTGCTTGAGAGTTCAGGTTCCTGGAATTCTGGTTAACTGAAGGTCTACTGATATTTGAATTGTTAGTTTGGCCTTTGTTGCTCAAGAATAAAATGTACAACAAACCATTAAATATTAATTAAATAATTAGTTCTGTAACATAACTCTGTTGATAGATAGGTTGATAATGTTTTCACCCAAGTTGGTAGCAAAAACTAGAACAGTCAAAATGGATTTATTCCATAGAAACTAATTGTAGCAATGACGGTGTGCATTAATATTTTTCAATAAAATTCCAATTAAAAAAGCAAACAGCTAGTCAGTCGGTAGCTAAATAATCATGTTTCATTGCTTTAATTTTACTGAAATCATTGGTCAAGACTTATGCCGAAGTAGAGTTGAATTGCCTGAAATAATCCCAAACCTTGTGTTGAAGACTCCTCAGATGCTTCCAAATGCTGAAATATTTCCTGACTGTTTATCAGCTATATGTACCCAATTTTCAGATTCATAACTTTATGTTCTTAATTCACACAGAAAGTGTTGGACTATTGAGTGTGTTATTTGATAATATATTTCCTAATAACTTTCTAGCCAATCTTCTGAAGATGAAGATTCATGTAATACCTCCAAAAGAAGAAACTCTCTTGGCTTGAATGGGTGTCCTTCATTAGAGTCTGACCCTCCTGTTGGTGGGGGACCGGCTCATGGGAAGCGACTTCAAAGAATAATATCAATTGAAGAGGATCATCTGCCCCAGCTTCTCGATAGACCAGAGAGGCAGCTTCCAAAATGGTCTGAAGAAGACGAAGACATCCTGCAAGAAAAGGAACTGAACGGGACCCAAATAGAATCACCAACCGAAAAGACACCGTCCACTCCCAGAGAGCAACCAGTAGGGACAGAAACACTATCAAACGTAAGCAACAAAATCACATTGCTTTTCATTTTTTGTTTTATTTGAGACAGTGTTGGTGGACACCTTTTTTTGAATGGATTGTATTTCCCAATAAGACCTGCTTTCACGCAAAGTCTCTGCAACTTTAGATTTTTGTATATTTATTTATTTATTTACTTTATTTGTATACCGCAGTTTCTCAACCCGTAGGCGACTCAACGCGGTTAACAACAAGAGCAAAAATTCAGTGCTAACAACATACACTATTTAAAAACAATTAACACCGTAGTATACTAAGTAATTAACATCAATAAACAACACATTAACATTTCATAACTAGAATCGTGATCCAACTCGTCATCCGTAATTCCGCTTTCCTATATTCATTATATTCATTGCACTGCTTCTCCGAACGCCTGTTCAAATAGCCAGGTTTTCAGTTTTCTTCAAAACACCATTAATGAGGGGGCTGATCTAATGTCCATGGGAGGGCGTTCCACAGCCAAGGGGCCACCACTGAGAAGGCCCTGTCCCTCATCCCCGCCAAACTTGCCTGTGATGCAGAGCAGGGCCTCCCCAGAGGATCTTAAAGTCCTGGTGGGTTCATAGGCGGAGATATGTTCGGATAGGTAACTTGGGCCAGAACCGTTTAGGGCTTTATAGGCCAACGCCAGCACTTTGAATTGTGCCCGGTAGCAAATTGGTAGCCAGTGGAGCTGGTGCAGCAGAGGAGTTGTATGCTCCCTGCGCTCCGCTCCTGTTGGTATCATGGCTGCCGAACGTTGAACCAATTGAAGCTTCCGAGCTGTCTTCAAAGGCAACCCCACGTAGAGAGCGTTGCAGTAGTCTAAATGGGATGTAACCAGAGCATGGACTACCGTGGCCAAGTCAGACTTCCCAAGGTACGGGCGCAGCTGGCGCACAAGCTTTAACTATGCAAATGCTCCCCTGGTCACCGCCGAAACCTGGGGTTCCAGGCTCAGCGATGAGTCCAGGATCACACCCTAGCTGCGAACCTGCGTCTTCAGGGGGAGTGCGACCCCATCCAGCACAGGCTGTAACCCTATATCATCCACTCTCTTTGAACTGTAATTCTACATTACCTAGCACTCTTCACTTGATATGATTGCCAGTCCTGTAATTCTTATTCCATATCATAAAACTGTTGAACAGTGCAGAGGACAAGGACAGAGCCCTCTGGCTCTCCACCCACTCTCTGGATAAGGTTGCGCAAGTGGATTCAACTAACAGCACATTTGTCAGTCCACACTTTACCCAGGGAAGAGTAAGAATATAATGGGAGACTTTTTCAAATGATGCTAACTCCTCAAAGCCAGGATGCTTAATGAAAATTAGAAACATTACTGGATTGGAAAAATGTTGTCTCTTTTTCATGATCTCTTCCCATGGTCAGCTTATTAGTGATTTCTCAAAGGAAATAAGCTTCCTTTGCAATTATTTATTTTTCTTCTAACACACATTTATACCTATTATATTGCAATATTTCTTAGATGCTCTAGATATGCCGTCACGCCTGGGGGCTATAACTCTTAGTGAAAGAGACATAGACATGACATCTTTCCCCCAGGGGATTGCTTCTTGCCTTCCTTTAAAGAACTGGAACTCCCAAGGACCAAAACACTGTAGATAACTCAAAATAAGTTTTATTGTCCACAAAGAGTTATCCCTTTAAGGCAATAAGCTGGAAGTTTCAAAGGGGTAAAGGAAATATACATTACAATCTGGTTGTCTTGGGTCCAAGGAGATTTCGCAGCTGAGAAGCTTTTCAAGGTTCCCTCTTTCTCAATGGCTGGAAATGCCTGAACATTCACAGCCCCAATCCAAATGGCCTATATTTGAAGACACGAAGCCTTCCTCTGGTGCCACAGGACCAGTTTGAAGGCACTTGGGTCTCCTCAACGTTGTCCAGGGCAATCTGGGCATGAAGTATGAGTCTCAAGGGTAAAAACCTTAGAATTGGTGATGAGAGGTAACTTAATTAAGGGCTTTAGAGCCAAGTCTCTTTCTCACGTCTATCTGATAGAAAGTTTGATGGTAGAATGGAAAAGGAAAAACTCTGCCCTCCTCCAGGAAGAGGTGGAGCCAAGCAATTGAGCTGAGGAAGCAATATAACTGATGCAAACAACATTGATTGACAGCTATAAATAACCAATCAATCCAACTATATATTTACAAACTAGGCAAGTTTGGGCACGTTATGCAGTTTAAACCTTTGCATATTAAGTTCCACACACAGGTGTCGCCACTCGCGCCATCACACTAGAATTTTGCATAGTATTGATGTCAAGCCAACTGGCTCATAGGTCTCCCAAATCTAGCTTCTCCCAGCATCAGTGATAATGCAGAACAGTATGAAGTGCAACAGTGCTTGCCTTAGGGAATGTGCACGTGCCCCTGGAAGAATGGCCTCTGCCAAATCTCCAGGAAAATATATGGTGATGTTAGGGGATGTTTGATGACCTGACAGGATGATTTGAGAAGTATACAGTCTCCCTGGAGCAAAAATTCGAGATGTTGCGGAGTGGCTAACAAGGTCCAACAAGCCCTTAGATGGTTACCCCTTTCTTTTGGTACATGTGGGGAATTATGAGGGTATGGGTACAAATCCAAAGGGCCTTGATAGCTAGATCATCATTTCATATCTCCTCCCACTACAAGGACTGGGCTGTTCAAGGACATAGCTCAGGCAATAGAGAAGAAGAAAAATGAATAGCTGGCTTCACAGACACTGTTGAAGAGAGAAAAGTTATAGAGAGAATTGAGCAAAAAGTGTAAGAACTCAACAAAGAGAAAGAAAAATACTCAAATAAGCAATTTGGGGTGGTGGTGCCTGGTCTTCCATGTCTCTACACCAGGCTTGCACAACCCGTGGCCCTCCAGATGTTTTGGAATTTAAATTCCAGAATTCTTGACCAGGCTGGCTAGGGTTTCTAGTAGCTGGAGTCCCAAACACCCGGAGGACTACAAGTTGCAAACCACTGCTCTACATCAATGCACGAAGCATCAGAAATAAACAAGGTGAACTTGAACTTTTAATACAACAAAGCAAATGTGATATAATTGGTGTCACTGACGCCTGGTGGGATGAGTCGTATGTTTGGACTGTTGTAATAGAGGGGCATAAACTATTTTGGAAAAATAGATCAAACAGGAAAGGAGGAAGAGTAGCATTATATATCCAGGATTTTTATATCTGTGAGAAGATCCATGATATAAATAATTATCAGCATTAATGAGCTCATTCTGGACTTTAACCTTCCTGATTCCATCCTTCTGTTTCACCCATAAGGCTAACCTATCTAGCTGATGCGACTTTGATTTGTTCAACTAAATCTGGATCTGATCTTTTGTATCAAAATGGAGAATGTATAAATGAATGAATAAAAAAAGAGAAATATAACCTTTTAGTATCCTATAAAGAATAGTGCTGAAAAAGCAAAGTATGTACAATGCAGTTGACTGAACATCTTACGTTTGTATTTGCTTGAAGGATGAACAGTCATTTTCTGCCCCAGACTGTTTATTCAAGATTATTTTTGTGGGAGAATCAAGTGTAGGAAAGACTTCTTTTCTAAGACGGGTGTGTGAAGACCGTTTTTCCTCTGGTACTGCTGCTACTGTTGGTAAGTAATCTCAGGAAGGAAGAAAATACACAATGATACTTATTTCACCAACCTTGTGCATGTTACAATAAGGTTGACATTTAATGAATATCAACATTTATTTATGAAAAAAAGCTAACTAACCAGATTAACTTTATGCCATGTGTTATCTGCTGTTGGTCCACCACCTCCCTGTGATGAAGCCATCAGAGACTATTGATGGGCAAAGATCATCATTCTACAGTTCTGGGACTTACCTTATGTGATGAGGTCTGGCTGCTTCGGTGGAAGAATAATAGAATCATGTAGTTGGAAGAGACCTCATGGGCCATCCAGTCCAACCCCCTGCCAAGAAGCAGGAAAATTGCATTCAAAGCACCCCCGACAGATGGCCATCCAGCCTCTGTTTAAAAGTTTCCAAAGAAGGAGCCTCCACCACACTCCAGGGCAGAGAGTTCCACTGCTGAATGGCTCTCACAGGAAGTTCTTTCTAATGTTCAGATGGAATCTCCTTTCTTGTAGTTTGAAGCCATTGTTCCGCGTCCTAGTCTCCAGGGAAGCAGAAAACAAGCTTGCTCTATCCTCCCTATGACTTCCTCTCACATATTTATACATGGCTATCATGTCTCCTCTCTTCTCTTCTTCAGGCTAAACATGCCCAGCTCTTTAAGCCACTCCTCATAGGGCTTGTTCTCCAGATCCTTGATCATTTTAGTTGCCCTCCTCTAGACACATTCCAGCTTGTCAATATCTCTCTTCAATTGTGGTGCCCAGAATTGGACACAATATTCCAGGTGTGGTCTAACCAAGGCCGAATAGAGGGGTGGCATGACTTCCCTAAATCTAGACACTATACTCCTATTGATGCAGACCAAAATCCCATTGGCTTTTTTTGCCGCTGTATCACATTGTTGCCTCATGTTTAACTTGTTGTTCATGAGGACCCCAAGATCTTTTTCACACGTACTGCTCTCGGGCCAGGTTTCCCCCATTCTGTATTTTATTCTGAATCCTCTTTCTTCACTTAGTAAACAACAACAACACAATACTTTGCACTTGCAAAGTGTCTTTAAAGATACAAAGGGGGGAAGTAGTACCTGAGGAAGGGTGGAGTTACACCAACAACCCAGAAATGTGCCTTTGCACTCCCAAAGTGTTGCAGTCACACAGTGGCAGTAGTTGTGCAATGTCTCAAATCACAAAATCACAATGACAGCAATTAGCCATTATCCCTTGTTGTGGAAATAACAATGGGATAGCAGTTTCCATGTAATAATGTCCTTACTGTGTTCTAATTTAAAAACAACCTGTCATTAGCTGTTTCTAACAATCCTGATAAAGAGTCAAAATCTACCATAATAAACACACTGAAGCAACTTGGCCACAGATCAGCTTTTAACTCTGAGGCTCAGGCACACCATCTAGAAAAGTGATGAAGTAGGGGAATAAGAAAAGGTAAGTGGTGAGATTCCAAGGGTTGGAACTGAGGAACTTGCCTTGGAAAAAGGATCTATCACACACCCCTGCTTTAGCAAATTGATCAAGTACATTGTTAAGGATTGTTGTTGTTGTTCATTCGTTCAGTCGTTTCCGACTCTTCGTGAACTCATGGACCAGCCCACGTCAGAGCTCCCTGTCGGCCGTCACCACCCCCAGCTCCTTCAAGGTCAAGCCAGTCACTTCAAGAATCCAATCCATCCATCTTGCCCTTGGTCGGCCCCTCTTCCTTTTTCCTTCCATTTTCCCCAGCATCATTGTCTTCTCTAAGCTTTCCTGTCTTCTCATTATGTAGCCAAAATACTTCATCTTTGCCTCTACTATCCTTCCCTCCAATGAGCAGACGGGCTTTATTTCCTGGAGGATGGACTGGTTGGATCTTCTGGCGGTCCAAGGCACTCTCAGAACTTTCCTCCAGCACCAGAGTTCAAAAGCATCTATCTTCCTTCGCTCAGCCTGCCCTATGGTCCAGCTCTCACATCCATAGGTGACTATGGAGAATAACATTGCTTTTACTATGCGGATCTTTGTTGCAAGGGTGATGTCTCTGCTCTTCACTGTTTTATTGAGATTGGTCATTGCTCTCCTCCCAAGAGGTAAGCATCTTCTATTTTCCTGGCTGCAGTCTGTGTCTGCAGTAATCTTTGCACCTAGAAATACAAAGTCTGTTAAGGATTGTAGATTATTTCAATTCCTTGCAAAGTGAGTATATCCTAAGATTATTTTATTTCTGGTGTGTTACTATAGTGAGATATTTGAAAGAACAGTAGCAATTGCCCAGTAAATGTATACATTATTCTAGACATTAATATATCTCCAGTACCTAAAAAGCACACATATAATTTTACAGTTGGCACAGTAAAAAAATAATGGATTCAACCAAATGCTGCAATTATATTTCTTTGTTCTCAATGGGGTTTACTTCTGAGCATATATATATATATATATATATATATATATATATATATATATGTATAATTACTTAATTACTTATACTGTAATTACTTATACTGTAATTACTTATATTCGCCTTTACATATGACTATATATATATATATATATATATATATATATATATATATAGTCATATGTAAAGGCGAATATAAGTAATTACAGTACTTTTATATTCTTAATCAGGCTTCTATCATCCAGAAGGAGCACACAGATCACAGACAACTGGACTTTCTTATCTTTACAGGTGTGGATTACAGTGTGAAAACGATAGCAGTGGATAATAGACGTATAGTGCTGCAACTCTGGGACACGGCGGGACAGGAAAGGTAACAAACTCCCCTTGTGTCATACCACAACACATGCTGTCTGGAAGTAAGCTGATACTTTGAAGGCACACTCACAGATAGTATCTAGGATCAGTTTGGAATAAGATCCTTGTAAAATCTTTGATTCCAGGAAACTAATTCATCAGAGCCACGGAAAGGCAGTGTTATAGACCTAAAGCCTAAGGCATTTGCATCATAGTCTCTTTTGGATAAATAAATTAGGATATGTGGTTATTAATATGGACTCAGATAACAAGCTGTGAGGGGCCACACTGGCACAGTGGGTTAAACAGCTAAGCTGCAAAACTTGCTGATTGGAAGGTTGGTGATTTGAATCCGTGAGACGGGGTGAGTTCCTGTTGTTAGCCCCAGTTCCTGCCAACCTAGCAGTTCAAAACATGCAAATCTGAGTAGATCAATAAGTACCACTTCAGTAGGAAGGTAACAGTACTCCATGCAGTCACACCGGCCACATGACCTTGGAGGCATCTACAGACAACGCCAGCTCTTTGACTTAGAAATGGAGATGAGCACCACTCCCCAGAGTTGGACTCGATTAGACATAATATCAAGGGGAAACCTTTACCTTTAACAAGCTGTGAAGGTGGGAGGACCAATATGAACAAGATCTTGAGATGTACTCATAGTTCCCTGAAGGAAAAGAGGGGCACTAAATAACAAAAAAAATGATATGCCAGTTATAGTCAGGGAATGTAAGGGGTGAGAACCTATCTGCTTCCTGATATGAGCCATTTGCTTAAATCATGGGTCATTCCTTTATTCTAAATATCAACATTTCAGTTTTGTGATAAAGAATTGCTCTGTTGCCTTTAACCATGTTATGTTTGTGGGACTACTGAGATTTTGTGTTTGTAGGTACCGCAGCATCACCAAGCAGTTTTTCCGAAAAGCCGATGGAGTCATTGTGATGTATGACATAACCGCAAGAGAAACATTTATGGCTGTGAAGCAGTGGCTAGTGAGCATTGAGGTAAATCTGGACAGCTTTAAACATAGCTTCGGATTCTACTGAGTAGCTCCAGTGACAAATCTCACCCAGGTTTCATTGTTGTTAGAAAGAAAAGTGGTTGGAGACAAGAATTTCTCCAGTTGCTGAGTTTATTTGCAAATAAACAACAAGTAGACATACACAGTTTAATTTTCAGGTGGAAAGAAGAAAGGGGTCTATAGGTTGAGTATCTCTTATTCAAAATGGATGGGACAAGAATTATTCCATATTTTGAATTTTCTTCAGATTTTGGAAGCCTTATATATACATAATGAAATATTTGGGGCACAAGTCTGAAAAGTAGCTTATGTTTCATATATACTTTATTCCCATATCTTAAGGTAATTTTATAGACAATGTTTTTGATTGTTATATGTATGAAACAAAGTTTGAAAAACAAATGTGCCACTGTCTCAGCTACTAGTGAGGATAATTTTGGTGTATTGTGGATTTCAGAATTCTGGATAAGGAATTCTCAACCTGATTGAACTCCCGTTTTTCCTTCTGCTTCAATCTGCTCCCCGCCTCTTCTTTTTCATCAAATGTACCTTTTGATAATTAGGCTCTCACCATCGAGAGCTCCATTTCTTAGGCATTCAGGACCATTTATCTACAGGAGCCCCCGGTGGCACAATGGGTTAAACCCTTGTGCTGGCAGGATTGAAGACCGACAGGTCGCAGGTTTGAATCCAGGGAGAGCACGGATGAGTTCCCTCTGTCAGGTCCGGCCCCCCATGCGGGGACATGGGAGAAGCCTCCCACAAGGATGGTAAAACATCAAAAACATCCTGGCGTCTTCTGGGCAACGTCCTTGCAGACAGCCAATTCTCTCACACCAGAAACGACTTGGAGTTTCTCAAGTTGCTCCTGACATGGAAAAAAAATCCACAGTTTCCCTAAAAGCTGGCATTGTTGGCCACTGACTATTAAAGTGCTTTTTAAATTTTGTCAAACATATACATAAAACTATGAAGTGTGAATGAGACAAATGCATAGTTGCAAGAATGAGCCTTGTCAGGGCAGCAAAATGAGATAATACCACAGCCTATGGTCAGAGACTGAATTCATCTCTTTACCCTTCTGCTAGTATATTCTTGTGAATAATTTCCATGGCTTCTCTTTAAGCATCTTAACAAAGTACTTTTTTTTGCTTCTCTTCATCTAATGTTGGCTCTACTTTGCAATAAAATTAATGCACTCTGTGTTGAGGCCCTACTGGGAGCTATCTGTACTCATTTTCATGGTAATTTGGGCTTTTCTTAAGATTTTGTTGATGTTTGACTTGCTGTTAATTTTTCATAGGAAGCAACAGGGGAGAACATTCCTATCCTTCTGCTTGGTAATAAAACTGATAAGGAAAAAGAACGTGAAGTCCCTTATGGATTAGGAAAACACCTAGCCCAGGTAAACTAAGTAGGAAAATTGTGAAGAAAACATCACTGTCATTGAGCGAACCCTGGGAACAACAAAAAAAAATTAAATGCTATCTTAATGTAAAAAGAAGTGACATTAGAAAATAATTTATTTAAAGTAATGGTGTTGTCTTTAGGTAAAGGTAACAGTTTTCCCCTGACATTAAATCCAGTCCATAGGCTTTTAAATCCTTGTGTGTTATTGTTATATGTGATTTATATTAATTTGTATTGCATTGTATTGTTTTGTTTATTGCTTTTCTGTTTTATTGATATGTTATTGGGCTTCGCCTCATGTAAGCCGCTCCGAGTCCCTTGGGGAGATGGTGGCGGGGTATAAATAAAGATGATGATGATGATGATGATGGTTATTATTATTATTATTATTATTATTATTATTATTATTATCATCATCATGTCCGACTCTGGGGTGTGGTGCTCACCTCCATTCCTAAGCCGAAGAGCCAGCGTTGTCCGTAGACACCTCCAAGGTCATGTGGCCGGTATGACTGGATGGAGGTAACGGTATTGTCTTTAACCGAGTATTTTTGGCAAAGAGTAGGCTATACTATTCCTTTCTCCCCAGAGCAATGAGGTCCCCAGGTGCCCCCACTCAATCAAATGATCAATTGATCAATTGTTTTTGATGCGAGAGTATGAACCGTCTACGAAGACATTGCCCAGGAGATGCCCGGATGTATTACTGTCCTGCGGGAGGGACTTCTCTCATGTCTGGAAGGCTTTTCTCATGTCTCCACGTGCGAGTGTGGAGAAGAGCAAACCACAGACCACGTACTACAATGCAGTCTGTGACCTGCCATGTGCACAATGGAGAACCTTCTTACAGTGACACCAGAAGCACTCAAAAGTGGCCAGCTTTTGGTCAAATGAAATTTAGTATAATGCCAAGTTTTTATTTTTTTGCTGATTTTTCTATGCATTATAACTGTATTCTCAATTAGCTTCTGACCCAATAAATAAATAAATTATCCTTGTTTCCCTATTCTGAAACTGTTCCAACTTGATTAGATCCTTATTAAAATGAGATGTTCAGAACAGAGTGCAGTACATTAAACAAGGTCTGACTAGCACAGAAAATGGGAGGGTTATTACTTCACTTCACTTGCAATCTATATGTCTATAAAATGCAGGATACTGTAGCATTTGCAGTCTTTTCTGCAGAATCATTTTGATGATTCATGTTTAACTTATGATTAACAATAATCTCTTTTTACATATAGTACTGCTGAGCCATCCTATATCTGAGCAGTTGATTTTTGTAGCCTAAATTCAGAATTTGTCTCCGATGAAATTCATTTCATTAATTTAATTAAGTATTCTCAAATGTTTTGTCTACCTATTCTAGGATTACAATTTAATCTTTTATGAATGCAGTGCCTTATCAGGAGACAGCACAAACAAGTCTATTCTTCACTTGGCTAGGTAAGTACTCAGGCTTGCTAGAGGGATTAAAATAATAAAGGGCTTTTTGTTATGTCCAGAGTAAAATAATAATAATAATAATAATAATAATAATAATAATAATAATACCCCGCTACCATCTCCCCAAGGGACTCGGTGCAGCTTACATGAGGCCGAGCCCACCATACATCAATAATAAAAGCAATAACAAACAAACAATACAAAACATTTAAAATAAATCTCATAAACAAAAATAAGCAATAAACATTGACAGTAGCACAACATGAAAATGAAAAACAAGGAAATGGTCAGGCCACTGTGTACAAGTGATGACAAAATGCTGAGATGGGAAAGATAAAATTCAAAGCCTTTTTTTTGTCTTAGTCTTCTCCCAAAAGGTAAAGATTGCTCCCCTTGGGGATGATGAAGCAGAGGATGCAATTGGAGAAATACAGCAGAGAATAGGTTAAGAGGCAGTACAGGAACATCTGGCAAATCCAAATGAATTTAAGTCTTGAGGGTCATATGAATTACATACAAGTGTTGCACTCCAGGATAGGAATAACCCTCTGACGTTAAAACACCAAATGTTGAGTAGGGAAAACAATCCTTTTATTGAAGATAAGTAAAAGCAGCAAAGTAAAAAAGGCACTTTAAAGGGATAGGTAAATCCAATTAGGTAAGAAGATAAGCAGGAACAAAATTAGTCCAAGGTAAAGTTCAGCAAAGTCCAAAAACAAAGTCCACACTTCTCTAACAAAATCTAAAAAATCAGGAAACGTTGATCCAAGGCATGAGTATGTAATCACAAGGGACAAAAACCAAACCAGGAAACAAGAAATCCATAAGCATGAATCTTCCAAGCAAGGTTTCTATAAGATGAGGACAAGAACTTAGCAGGATTCTAAATGATGTTTCATCTGACTGTTCCATGCTTGGAACTTTTAAGCCTTTCCAAGCACTCAGAAACTGGTTTCGCTTTCCTTGATTGGCCCTTATCTTTTTCTGTTGAAGCCTGGCAGAACACTGAAGGCATTGCTCAGCCTGTCTGTTTTGACTAATTTCCACCTGCCTCATTGCTCATTAGTTCCTGCAGGAGCCAAGTTGTTTTCAAGCCTGCACTTAGAGATCTACACTTCGAAGGGGGGAAAATGAAATGCAATGATAAACAATGGGTGACGTGTAAAAAGAATTTTGGAGTCTTAGTAGACCACAAGCTGAACAATGTGTGGAGTCAACAATGTGATGCAGCAGCTAAAAAAGTCAATATGATTCTAAGGCTGATTCTTCTCTTCCCCCCCCCCCCCCCATTTTTTTTAAAGAGGGGATATTGGTTATTTATTTTAGTTAGGGATGGGGGATATAATGTGTTGAAATGTCATGGGATTACGTTTGTTTTGCTAGATTTATTTGTTTTGGCTTTGATTTGAGTCTCTGTGTTTGTTTTATTTTTAATTTTTTTTTGTGTATACCTAATAAAAATAATTAGTGACAGAGGGAAGCAGTTGGAAAATTCACAAAAAATAGGTCTATCCCTGGTTGTTAGCTAAAATGGTTAAGAAGAATTTTCACAACACATACAACATGGGCCCTCAAACTAAGGCCCGGGGGCTGGTTATGGCCCTCCAAGATCATTTACCCGGCCCTCGCTCAGGGTCAATCTACATCTGAAATGACTTGAAAGCACACAACAACAACAACAACAATCCTATCTCATCAGCCTTGCTTCTGTGCCGGCAGGACTGAGGACCGGCAGGTCGCAGGTTCGAATCCGGGGAGAGGCAGATGCGCTCCCTCTATCAGCTCCAGCTCCTCATGCGGGGACATGAGAGAAGCCTCCCACAAGGATGATAAAAACATCAAATCATTCGGGCATCCCCTGGGCAATGTCCTTGCAGACGGCCAATTCTCTCATACCAGAAGCGACTTGCAGTTTCTCAAGTCGCTCCTGACACCATAAAAAAAAGCCAAAAGCAGGCAGACACTTCCCATTGAAATACTAATAAGTTTATATTTGTTAAATTTGTTTTTCATTTTAATTATTGTATTGTTTTAAGCATTTTTGCATTATAAATAAGATATGTGCAGTGTGCACAGGAATTCATTCATGCTTTTTTCAAATTATAATCCGGCCCTCCAATAGTTTGAGGGACTGTGACCTGGCCCTCTGTTTAAAAGGTTTGAGGATCCTGATATACAACATCTCATGTTTCCAGTTTAGATTCTGGAGACAATCAAAAACTCAACTTATGGTCATTTGCTGACTGTGGCTAGAAAAAAGAGTGGTGGGCTATATAGTCCATTGAGCCTGTTCAGAAAATAAATTCTTGCATTGCTTTCTTTAGGATACTGAAAGAACAAGAAGACAAAGTGAAGGAAAAAACTGTTCAGCTACATCAAGACTTCAAGAAAAAATCTTGTTGTTTGAAGCAATAAAAGGCATTCTCCCTTTAACTAGTAAAATTGATCATCTTTCTTTTTTACTTCATCATCACATCCATTTCATACTACAGCATGAGAAAATGACATGCTGGGTATAATGATAGCTCTGTTCCTGAATGGCTGAAAAGCTGAGTGTAGATAGGGAAGATTACCGGTTAATTAAATTGTTGTATTTAAATTACTTTATCAAATACCTGCCCTCCACCCGACAAAACACAAACAAACAGAGATATAATGAATATTAATTTATATTTTTTTCTTTTCTCAAGTTTTGCAATTCTGAAGTGTCGCTCCACTTCAATTGCAGAGAAGCCCAGCTAACTATATCTCCTCCTGCAAATAAAATCCACTTTGATAACATTATATAAATTGTATAAGATGAAATCAAATGGAATCAAATTGCTACTCTGGCCAGAGC
Organism: Anolis sagrei ordinatus; assembly: GCF_025583915.1. Classification (NCBI taxonomy): domain Eukaryota; kingdom Metazoa; phylum Chordata; class Lepidosauria; order Squamata; family Anolidae; genus Anolis; species Anolis sagrei. The sequence goes on from NW_026847549.1 coordinate 99,707,562, forward strand.
AAAGACAGAGGGGAGCAGAAGACATTTCCATCTTGACTTTACTAATAATATAATATAGTATATTGTATATACATATAATTTTTATAATATTATAATGTAATACAATATAATACTAGTAATAATAATACAATATTATAATTATAACTATATATTTAAATTACATGCAATATTACTAATAATATTACAATATAGTGGTATAGTGCAATATAGTAATTTAGTAATATTGATATTGTACTATGCTAATAATATAATATATTGTATGAAAATATAGATTGTAAGCCACTCTGAGTCACCTTTGAGGTGAGAAGGGCGGCATGTTTGCATATAAGGTTCAGCACACAATGGAGTGTTTTTTTAAAGAATCAGTGCCTTTTTCTCTTCCTCTAATTGTTTATTCAAGCCCTGTTTAATATTATAAAGTTTAAAATAAAGAGAGAGTTCTAATTGCTCTATGTTCGTGTTTTCTTTAAACCAGCTGTGTGTCCGTTTCAAGCCTGATCAGCTGATCAACGGTTTTGGACTGTTTAAAAGAGCAAATGCACTGGAGCAGGCTCCACAGGGTGGAGGGAAGAAAATCATGTGTTTTTCGCGAGTGCAGAATTATACAGCATTACAAATACAAGGGTTGAATGAAAAGTAATGCCTCCACCTTTATAAACTCCTCAACAGATCGCAGTACTGGTATGCAGCAGGTACTGGCTTGTTCAGTAGACTCTCTACAGTTCCATTTTGGCAGGAAGACTTAGCATTGAAGGGTTGTGTTGTTAAAGTGCAAAGTATGGAACCTTGCACAGATGGTTGGTCAATGCGACTTTAGCAATGTGCAGTCATTGAATTCTTGACAGCAGTAGGTGTCACCTCAACATCTTACTCACCCAACGACGCTCAGTATTCACATCAACACAATCACCATACGAACCCACACGATCTCTTTGATCATCTGGAGAGGTCCTGCTCACGCTCCCACCACCTTTGCAGGCGCAATTGGTGGGGATGAGGGAGAGGGCCTTTTTGGTGGTGGCCCCTTGACTCTGGAACTCACTTCCCAAGGACATCAGACATGCCCCAACACTGGCAGTCTTTAGGAGGAGCCTGAAAACATGGTTGTTCCAGTGTGCCTTTCCAGAATAAGGAAAACTCTTAGCAATATGTCCCCCAATGCACTTTAACATTAACATTGATTTAGGATTGCCTGCGCGCCCTCATCTTTCTTTGAAAACCCTATCCTAGTTATACACTACCTTGTTCATGCCCAGCATTATTTTTTGAATTTTAAATTATTACATTTGGCCCAGCCATAGGTTTTTAAATGCTTGTATGTTATTGTTATTGTTTATTGTTTATTTTTGTTGAGATTTATTTTACTGTTTTGTATTGATTATTTTGTTATTGCCTTCGTTTTATTGATGTACTGCGGACTTGGCCTCATGTAAGCTGCACTGAATCCCTTTGGGAGATGGTAGCAGGGTACAAATATATTATTATTATTATTATTATTATTATTATTATTATTAACAGCTTGCATTCTCTGAAGAATCTCCTTCTGCTGTCAAGAATTCAATGACTGCACGTTGCTTAAGTCGCATTGACCGACCATCTGGATAGGCTTCCATATTTTGCACTTTAACAACACAACCCTTCAATGCTAATGGATCTGTAGAGGAGCGTCTACTGAACAAGCCAGTACCTGCCGCATACCAGTACTGCCATCTGTTACGAGTTATGAAGGTGGAGGCATTACTTTTTATTCAACCCTCGCATGTTCATTTTCCAGCCGGATGCGGGATAAAAGGGGACCTTTTAACCCTGTGTTTTTCATCCATTGCATCAAATCAGTGCAGATTTACTGCTAGCATCATGCAGCCACCCCCCTTTTAAATCGGTATCTTCTGGGTTTTAGGTGCTGTGTAGATGGGCCCTGAAACTGTAAATGTATAAACTGGTCTTACTTAATCCCCTGTCTGGGAACAAGAAATGGCTAAGACAGCTAATGTATGCATGTCTAAAAGCCCAAACTACATAGATGGGATTTCCTTTGTACGAGGGGTATTTTTAAAGTAAGGTCCGTTTTGTTGTAGACACTAGTAGTTCGCGCACATACCACAACGAGAGCGTGCGTCGTGTACCGGCATGCCTCGGGAACAACTGTGCTCAGTTTCCGCTCTGTAGCTAACCTGTACGGTTCTATTCTGTGCTTTAAAATGTTTAAGATTATCAACTCACCCTCCGCATGTGAGGTTCGCTCAGTGATATGGTTTTTGGTCAGCAAGGAACCTGCCTGCTGCAGAAATTCATCGACAGATTTGTGAAGTGTACGGTGATACTGTTATGCGTGAAAGCAAAGTGCGTAAGTGGGTACGACAATTCAAAGATGGCCATGACAACGTCCATGATGAGGACCGCTCCGGTCGCCCTTCTTTGATTACAGACGATTTGGTGGCTTCAGTTGAAGCGAGGATTCGTGAAGAGGGTATTTTAAAATTGGTTCAGAGGTATGATAAGTGTTTGAACAAACTTGGCAACTATGTCGAAAAATAGAGTGAAGTATGTACTTTCTGAAAATAATTTTACTTTTTTGAAATAAACTTTCGTTGTGTACTTATGTTCAAACAGACCTTACTTAAAAAATACCCCTCGTATATATGTAAACTGCAACTCACCTTTCATATACGGATTACCTCTGTATATGAGGGCTAGACAGGAAATGCGCACCAACACCCCAATCCCAGGCTGGTGTTTTCCTAGCTCTCTACTGAGAAGCCCTTTTCAACACAAGGGAGACTTGCCTACATTTTCAAAACTGCTCACATATTTATTTGAGAATTCCTCATAAATTTATAGTTCTCCATATACCTTGTGTTATCTTATCATATATGCTTACTAATAAAGGATAAACTAGATACACTGAAGCTGGATAACAATATCTGCGCTCATACGATCCAGGGCATACCTCCTGAAGAACTAAAATAATATGAGGCTAAGACCACCAGGCGATGATAATACCAGCATGTAATTATAATGCCATCATGTAAGATAGTTTCCTGGCTCCCTGATAGGGTCCAGAAATATATTGCTAAACAAAACTGCACAGATTACCTTTGTATGCATTCCATTGAACTAATCTATATCTATCTATCTATCTATCTATCTATCTATCTATCTATCTATCTATCTATCTATCTATCTAATGATCGTTTGTGAGATTAACATAACTCAAAAACCACTGGATGAATTGCCACCAGATTTGGCCACAAGACACCTACTAATCCAAGGAGTGACCATCACTCAAAAATTTATTTTGTCATTTGGGAGTTGTAGTTGCTGGGATTTATAGTTCACCTACAATCAAGGAGCCTTCTAAACTCCACCAATGATGGAACTGGGCCAAACTTAGCACACGGGACTCCCATGACCAACAGAAAACACTAGAAGGGTTTGGTGGGCATTGACCCTGAGTTTGGGAGTTGTAGTTCACTTACATCCAGAGAGCTCTGTGGACTCAAACTAGGCATGAATATTCCATATGCTCAAATCTAAACACCGATGGAGTTTGGGGGAAATAGACTTTGACATTTGGGAGTTGTAGTTACTGGGATTTATAGTTCACCAACAATAAAAGAGCATTCTGAACCCCACCAATGACAAAATTGGGGAAAACTTCCTACACAGAATCCCCTTGACAAACAGAAAATACATAAGGCCACCCAGTCCAACTCCCTTCACCAGGGCAAGAAAACGTAATCAAAGCCCTCCTGACAAAGAGCCATCCAGCCATAGATATAGATAGATATACATGATTCATACACAGAGATATATAGTATCATAGATTTGAAAGGGACCCCTAAAGAAGGACAATTATATGTTGCATGTTCCAGAATAGGCAAACCAGACAATCTCCACATCAACACTGACAAAGAAATAGCAAAAAATACTGTTTACCCACAAGCATCAAGACATTACATATATTAGAAAGCAACACTTACTCATTACTTTATTTTCCAGATCACCAGTCTGGGCCACAGCAACACCTGGCAGGGGACGGCTAGTATTTGCATAAAAATCCATTGTGTTCTCCAATCTTCTTACTTTGTATTTACATGGACTGGACATTTAAGTCAATCACAAAGGTATTTTACCCTATTCATTGACAAAATTCCTGGACTCACGCCCCTCATGGGGGCGGATCTATGAACAGACTTGGATTTTAAACCCACCATTCACAGCTGTTCCTTTTTGCCACCGCCGTCCTCCAAACGGTGACATCAGGAGAGTTCCCCAGCCAACAGGAGCCTGGATCGAAACCAGGCCAGTTTTTCAGCCAATCAGGGGAGGTCGTGGATATTTTAAATGGTTACCAAAGTAAATAAAATGTTCTGTATTTCTCTGTAAATCTTACGTTGGTTCTTTTAGAGCGGAAGCTTTGTCCTGACATCATAGTAGAATCTCTTCTAAGAATTAAAGCTATAGTAGTTTCTAACCAAGCTCTGTTAGCTTTTTAGTTTTTAAAAGAAAATTGCATAGAGTTTTTGAATTATCCAGCTGTCAGATCAAGTCAATAAGTATTTTGTTTCTATGCTGTAATGGTCTTATTCCCTCTATTGTCAATAATCTTTGTAATGGCTGTCTTTTAAAAAATTGCAGAGAGCAGCTTTTATATTTCAAATTCAATAGGTTATTTCTTTTAATTAACCTGGAGTTGACAGACCTTGTAGGAGGTCCCCAGATGGGCATTAGGGCATCCATGAAATGGGGAAAACATTATTTGATTTCCTTCTGTAGTACTATTCCATGATCCGGGCACAGACCACTAGGATGGGTTGGAGGAGGAAAACCATTTCCTCCTGTTTTACTGTTATTTCCACCCCACCCCGCCTTGCCCCTGTCGTGGAAACAGTCTTTGTTTATGATTTGGGGTTTTATCAGTTTTATCATATCTTATCATATTTATTTACTGTATTTTGTGTCTTATTTTAACTTACTACATAGAATGCAATCAAGTCTTATCAAGCCTTGTTGTTTGGTTTGGTATTGTGATATTAGCCTAAGGGCTAATCAATTAAAAATTATTATTATTATTACTATTGAAAGGGACTTTGAGTGAAATTAGCAAATGCTAAGCAAGGGGCTTTAAATGAAATTAGCAGCATGGAGGAAAATGTTTTTAAGAAACAAGACATGACATGTAGAGGTCATACAAAGTTCGAGCTTACATAGGAAGTCGGGTTGTGGTTAAGCCAAAAGTTGTGGTTAAGCACAAAGTCTGCAGGTACAAGAAGGTACTTTCCATCAAGAGCTTGATGGGGCAGGAAGAATAAAGGTCAAAGTATTTTCAATGACAAAAAATATTCTTGTTTGCTTGAGGTTATGTAATGGTATACAAAAGCCGAGTGGGCGCGGCAGTCTGAGAAAGCACAAACAGAAGTGCTTTCTGTCCGTCTCATGCTGATCAGCTTGAATAGACAGTGTGGTTTATCTGAACCTATTGGACTCTGTGGATTTCTTCGAAAAGGGACCCCGCGCCCTAAACCTATGATCCCTTACATTGTTGTTGTTGTTGTTGTTGTTGTTATTTTGAATCCCCGGTGGCACAGTGGGTTAAACCGCTGAGCTGCTAAACTTGTTGACTGAAAGGTCGCAGGTTAGAATCCGGGGAGTTGTGTGAGATTTCGCTATCAGCCCCAGCTTCTGTCAACCTAGCAGTTTGAAAACATGCAAATGTGAGTAGATCAATAGGTACCGCTCTGTCAGGAAGATAACGGCACTCCTTGCAGTCATGCCAGCCACATGACCTTGGAGGTGTCTGTCTACGGATAACGCCGGCTCTTCGCCTTAGAAATGGAGATGAGCACCAACACGCAGAGTTGGGCACAACTGGACTTAATGTCAGAGGAAAACCTTTACCTTTAATACTATATTATGATATGGGAAGAGGGGGGACAATCAGCAAAAATGGGGAAATTGTTTTCCTCCTTCAACTCCCTCCCTCCCCCTTCTCTCCACATCACCCCTAGTAGCCTCTGCCCAGATAAGGAAGAGTACCCTTCCTGTTAATTTGATATGTTCCCCTCAGAAGTTGAACCAGTCTTTGAAGTTATTGATGTCCAGACTAATCTCCATGGAGGAAATCATTTTGAATTCAATAAAATGAACTGCAAAAATGGTGTGTGTCCATATTTATGTTTTTTTTTTCTCCTTGGTGAAGAAGAAGTCTGTCGTATTCATCAAATTCTCAGACATCTCCGTAGCATCTCAAAATATCGAGAACCACTGTTCAAATTAAAGTTTTATAATAATCTTTATGTTCTTGTCATTTCTGGTCAGTCGCAAGGCCGAACAGGGTATAGGGTTACAGCCTGTGCTGGATGGGGTCGCACTCCCCTTGAAGGCGCAGGTTCGCAGCTTGGGTGTGATCCTGGATTCATCGCTGAGCCTGGAGCCCCAGGTCTCGGCGGTGACCAGGGGAGCATTTGCACAGCTTAGGCTCGTGCGCCAGCTGCGCCCGTATCTTGGGAAGTCTGACTTGGCCACGGTAGTCCACGCTCTGGTTACATCCCGTTTAGACTACTGCAACGCTCTCTACGTGGGGTTGCCCTTGAAGACGGCTCGGAAGCTCCAATTGGTCCAACGTGCGGCAGCCATGATACTAACAGGAGCGGGGCACAGGGAGCATACAACCCCCCTGCTGTACCAGCTCCACTGGCTGCCGATCTGCTACCGGGCTCAATTCAAGGTGCTGGCATTGGCCTATAAAGCCCTAAACGGTTCCGGCCCAAGATACCTAACTGACCGCCTCTCGGCCTATGAGCCCACGAGGACTTTGAGATCTTCCGGGGAGGCCCTGCTCTCAATCCCGCCTGCGTCACAGGCACGGCTGGCGGGGACGAGAGATAGGGCCTTCTCGGTGGTGGCTCCTCGGCTGTGGAACACCCTTCCCGTAGACATCAGGCTAGCCCCCTCCCTGTTGATATTCCGCAGGAAGTTAAAGACCTGGTTGTTTGAGAAGGCATTTGAATAGTAGTGCAATGACGGGTAACTCGACCATAGGAATGGAACAACGGAAATGGTATTGGATTGTGAACTTGACGATGAGACGACTCGGAATGGCTTGTAGTTATATTGATGTTTTTGATGAGATGTTTTGATAATGATGTACTGTGGATTATTTTTTGTATGTTGTATTTTTGCACCTGTTTTTCCATGTTGTACACCGCAATGAGTCGCCATTAGGCTGAGAATTGCGGTATATAAGCGAAGTAATAAATAAATAAATAAATAAATAAATAAATAAATTTCTCAGAATGAACCTTCAAAAGCTACTCATCACTCCATCTGGGAAAAACATTTTGAGCCCTTCCACACAGCTATTAACACAGAATATCAAGGCAGATAATTCACAATATCTGTTTCGAACTGAGTTATCTGAGTCCACACTGCCATACAATCCAGTTCAATGTGGGTTTTATACAGCTGTGTGGAAGAGGCCTTTGTTTCTTGCTCTGGTATTTTCCTTTTATCCAATGTACAAATAATCATTTCATTATACTGTTAATAATCAATTGGGCGTTTTAAAATCACCTTTTATTATACCATCCATTTTCTGGGTCTTATTGCTTGCACTTTGACATAGGATGTGAGGTGGCTGGTCATCCCAGAAGACAGAGAAAGATGGTGATACCTTTCCCTCTACTTTCCTTCCACTCATGGGATGAAGTTCTTAGTGTTTCCATCTTCATTGCTATGATACTTCATCTTGTTGACGGGAAGCTTCCACCGGAGTGGAAATCATCTATTGGACAGATGGCAAGCTATTCAACCTCAGCAGACTGAAAGCCAAAACCAAGGTTACAACAACATCTGTTATAGAACTCCAGTATGCTGATGACAATGTCATCTGTGCGCATTCAGAAGAAGACCAACAAGGCACTCTAAACACCTTTGCAGAAGCATACGAGAAGCTCAGCCTGTCATTAAACATTGAGAAAACCAAAGTGCTCTTCCAGCAGTCACCGGCCAATCCCTCTCCAATGCCAGAGATACAGATTAATAGTGTAAAATTAGAAAATGTTGACCATTTCCGCTACTTTGGCAGCCTCCTCTCCACCAAAGTCAACATCAACACTGAAATACAACACCACCTGAGCTCTGCGAGTGCAGCATTTTTCCGAATGAAGCAGAGAGTGTTTGAGGATCGGGACATCCTTAGGGATACCAAGGTGCTTGTTTATAAAGCTATTGTCCTCCCAACCCTGCTATATGCCTGTGAGACGTGGACAGTCTACAGACGTCATATGCAACTCCTGGAACGATTCCATCAGCGCTGCCTCCGGAAAATCCTGCAAATCTTATGGGAAGACAGGCAGACAAACGTCAGCGTGCTGGAAGAAGCAAAGACCACCATCATTGAAGCAATGGTCCTCCGCCATCAACTCCGCTGGACTGGACACGTTGTCCGGAGCCCCAGCATCCGAATGACGAATTTGAGCCTTTCATCTCTCTCTAATTCTTGATGTCAGTTTCCACCCAAACCTCTAATGCAGAGCGTTCTACAGTTTCCATGTTTATGACACCCTGTTTAAACATATATTATTTTGCAGGACAGTAATTCAGTTTCCCTAAAAACCAGAGCTTAAACCAACCCCTTATAAGAGACAGAGGTATATTTTATAAATTGTAATCACGAAATATATGGGGCTCATGAAAACTTTTCATTTATAATTTGTAAAGTATATGAAGATAGAAACATACATTTCAAAGACTTATGTAATTTAGGAGTAACATTGCAACAATATACATAAGATTTTTTAAAAACGATATAAACACATATAGTTTCTTCTCTAGTCAGAAGTGGGAAGGTGAGAGTGGAACCTCATGGCAAAGTGGATGAGTGGCAACTCTCCTGTCTTTCCTTTTTAATTTACTCATCACAGCAGCATTGATTTGGAGGCTGGTGACAGCCGGTGGACCTTGCACTTGGTGGTGTCATGCATCTCTTGCATGACACCACTGCAAACATATCCAAACTCAGAAAGAAGCAAAATATATCCAAACTCAGAAAGAAGCAAGTTACACTTAGGTTCCTGTGACCTGTCCCTTGGCAAATCCACAGATTCCTTACTGTCATGTTGACAAGGCCCTCTGATTCAGTTCCAAGTATGTGATGTTTCTTTAGAGGAGGAATACTTGAAACGCAAAATTGTGTATTGAACAAAAAAAGTGTTTTTGCAAGGAAAAATACAACAAGTAGCTCAGAGGGAAAAATCAAGAATATAAGATAAAGTCCATTCACAATCAGCTGCAACACATGAAAGAAACACAGGTGGCACCCTTCCCTCCTGTGTCCCACCTACATCTTCAACCTAAGGAAAACCATCCCTTCCTCCCTTCTCTGCCCCACAGGTCTTCCTTTCTCTCTGCTGCAGCTTACCTGTCTAGCCCTCCCTTGACTGCCTCATTCTTCTCCTTGATCAGAGAATCAGAAATAGAAGAGACAACGAAGGCCATCCAGTCCAACCCTTTTGGATCTCCTCACATCTGCTCTAAATATTCAGCTTGTGTCGCAAGCAGTGTCACTCATATTTCTTGCCCAAGAACAGTAGAGAAGCAGACTATGAAAAAGAAAGAATGCCTTCTATCTTTTCACTCCAACCTTTCCCCATCCTCATACTTGGGAGGAGGGAGCAAGCTTGTTTTCTGCTTCCTTGGAGACTAGGACGCGGAACAATGGCTTCAAACTACAAGAGAGGAGATTCCATCTGAACATGAGGAAGAACTTCCTGACTGTGAAAGCAGTTCAGCAGTGGAACTCTCTGCCCCGGAGTGTGATGGAGGCTCCTTCCTTGGAAGCTTTGAAACAGAGGCTGGATGGCCATCTGTCAGGGGTGATTTGAATGCAATATTCCTGCTTCTTGGCAGGGGGTTGGACTGGATGGCCCATGAGGTCTCTTCCAACTCTTTGATTCTATGATTCTACTAGTTGTGCCCTGCCACGCGTTGCTGTGGCCTATAGTAAAACTTATCAAAGTTGAGGTAGATATCTGGACTATTATGAAAGAGAGGTCCCTACCTATTCCTTCCCCCTTTTCCTCCCCCTTTCTCTCCTTTCTTCCTTCTCTACCTCTTTCTTTCTTTCCTTCTTCACTACTTGGTTTCATCCTTCTCTCTTTCCTTCATTCCCTCCCCCTTTCTTCCTTTGCCTTTCTTCCCTGCCTGTTTGCTTCCTTCTTTCACTTTTTATTTCCTTTTATTTCACCACCATCATAACAATAACAATAATGCAATGCATTGCCTCTGGGACCTGACACCTCTCCCATTCCCCCAGGGTCTCATAGGAATAATAGCATAATAATAATAATAATAATAATAATAATAATAATAATAATAATAGAAATAACAACCTTTACCCGCCACGTGTTGCTGTGGCCAATCTTCCCTCTTTCTCTCCTTCTTTCCCTCCTTCCTTCCTTCCTTCCTTCCTCCCATCTTTCCTTCTCCTCTTCTTTCTCTTCTCTTTCCTTCTCTTCCCCCTTTTTCTTTCTTTCCTCTCTCTTTTCTTTCCTTCCTCTTTCCTTTCTTTCTTTCTTCTTCCTTTTTCCTAACTTTCCTTCATTCCCCTTTTCTTTCCTTCTCTTTCTTACTTCTTTCCTTCCTTCCTGTCTTTCCTAGATTTTGACAGGGCGGGAAGGGGCGGGGGGGTTTGGAGGTGGCATGAAGTAAAAGGAGGTAAGATTGGGGTGGGGGAGTGATGGAGCGTGGGGTTGTGTGTGTGTGTGCAGCGGCGGGGGGAGTGATGGAGCGTGGGGTTGCGTGTGTGTGTGCGGCGGCGGGGGGGAGTGATGGAGCGTGGGGTTGCGTGTGTGTGTGCGGCGGCGGGGGGAGTGGGGTTGCGTGTGTGTGTGCGGCGGCGGGGGGGAGTGATGGAGCGTGGGGTTGCGTGTGTGTGTGCGGCGGCGGGGGGAGTGGGGTTGCGTGTGTGCGTGCGGCAGCGGGGGAGTGATGGAGTGTGGGGTTGCGTGTGTGTGTGCGGCGGCGGGGGGGAGTGGGGTTGCGTGTGTGTGTGCGGCGGCGGGGGGAGTGGGGTTGCGTGTGTGTGCGGCGGGGGGGGGGATGGAGTGTGGGGTTGCGTGTGTGTGTGCGGCGGCAGGGGGAGTGGGGTTGCGTGTGTGTGTGTGCGGCGGCGGGGGGAGTGATGGAGTGTGGGGTTGTGTGTGTATGTGCGGCAGGGGTGTGTGTGTGTGCGGGAAGCGGCGCGGCGGGGCTTGGAGTGGGCATGGTTTCCGCAGAGGGAACGTTGGCTGGAAGGGCATGTGCGCGCGCCAGGGAACTTGCGGCTGGGCGCCAATGCGCATGCTCAGTTGTTTTGCCGTTTTGTGAGTGTGTTGTTGTGTTGTTTTTCATTTTGAGTAGATATGTTTGTACCTTGTGGGTTGTGTTATGGGCATGGGAATTTTGGTTAAGTTTCGTTGGGGTTTTTTTGAGTTTTGTTTTTTTACCGTTTTGAGTGTGTTGTTGTGTTGTTTTTCATTTTGAGTAATATGTTTGTACCTTGTGGGTTGTGTTATGAGCATGGGAATTTTGGTTAAGTTTCGTTGGTTTTTTTAGAGTTTTATCTTTTGCCGTTTTGTGAGTGTGTTGTTGTGTTGTTTTTCATTTTGAGTAGATATGTTTGTACCTTGTGGGTTGTGTTATGGGCATGGGAATTTTGGTTAAATTTCATTGGGTTTTTTTTAGTTTTGTTGTCTTGCCGTTTTGTGAGTGTGTTGTTGTGTTGTTTTTCATTTTGAGTAGATATGTTTGTACCTTGTGGGTTGTGTTATGGGCATGGGAATTTTGGTTAAGTTTCGTTGGGGGTTTTTGAGTTTTGTTGTTTTGCCGTTTTGTGAGTGTGTTGTTGTGTTGTTTTCATTTTGAGTAGATATGTTTGTACCTTGTGGGTTGTGTTATGGGCATGGGAATTTTGGTTAAGTTTCGTTGGGGGGGTTTTGAGTTTCGTTGTTTTGCCGTTTTGAGTGTGTTGTTGTGTTGTTTTTCATTTTGAGTAGATATGTTTGTACCTTGTGGGTTGTGTTATGAGCATGGAATTTTGGTTAAGTTTCGTTGGGTTTTTTTTGAGTTTTATTCTTTTGCCGTTTTGTGAGTGTGTTGTTGTGTTGTTTTTCATTTTGAGTAGATATGTTTGTACCTTGTGGGTTGTGTTATGGGCACTGGGAATTTTGGTTAAGTTTCGTTGGGGGGTTTTTGAGTTTTGTTGTTTTGCCGTTTTGTGAGTGTGTTGTTGTGTTGTTTTTCATTTTGAGTAGATATGTTTGTACCTTGTGGGTTGTGTTATGGGCATGGGAATTTTGGTTATGTTTCGTTGGGGGGTTTCTGAGTTTTGTGGTTCCGTTGGATGTCCCTAACAAATTTATATATATAGATACTCCGTAGAGAGCTGGACAGGGGGAGTGTGACCTTGTTGGTTCTCTTGGACATCTCAGCGGCTTTCGATACCATCGATCATGGTATCCTTCTGGGGTGACTCTCTGGGATGGGTCTCAGGGGCACGGTTTTGTCGTGGCTCCGATCCTTCCTGGAGGGTCAATCCCAGTTGGTGAAGCTGGGAGTCGCCTGCTCGGCCCCCTGGCCTTTGACCTGTGGGGTCCCGCAAGGCTCTATTCTGTCTCCCATGCTTTTTAACATCTATATGAAACTGCTGGGAGAGGTCATCCGGAGTTTTGGAGTTAGGTGCCACCTCTATACAGATGACACACAACTCTATTACTCATTTCCACCCAATTCCAAGGAGGCCTCTCGGGTGCTGGACGAGTGCCTGGCCGCTGTGTCTATCTGGATGAGGAGGAACAAGCTGAAGATCAATCCCGACAAGACAGAGGTCCTCCAGGTCGATCGTAAACCTGACCGGGGTATAGGGTGGCAACCTGTGCCCCTGAAGCCACAGGTCCGCAGTTTGGGAGTCCTCTTGGATTCATCGCTTACGCTTGAGGCTCAGGCATCGGCGGTGTCTGGGAGGGCTTTCGCACAATTGAGACTTGTGCGCCAACTGCGACCGTACCTCGTGAAGGCTGATCTGGCTGGGGTGATCCATGCCTCGGTCACCTCCAGATTGGACTACTGCAGTGGTTCTCAACCTGGGGTCCCCAGATGTTTTTGGCCTACAACTCCCAGAAATCCCAGCCAGTTGACTAGCTGTTAGGATTTCTGGGAGTTGGAGACCAAAAACATCTGGGGACTCCAGGTTGAGAACTACTGGACTACTGCAATGCGCTCTATGTGGGGCTGCCCTTGAAAATGGCTCGGAAGTTCCAACTGGTCCAACGAGCAGCGGCCAGGATGTTAACTGGGGCCCCTTACAGAGAGAGGTCAACCCTCCTGTTCAAGGAGCTCCACTGGCTGCTGTTTATTTTCCGAGCCCAATTTAAGGTGTAGGTGCTTACCTACAAAGCCCTGAACGGTTTGGGACCATCCTACCTGCGCGACCGCATCTCCGTCTACGAACCCACGCGTTTACTTCGGTCATCTTGAGAGGCCCTGCTCGTGATCCTGCCTGCGTCGCAAGCACGTTTGGTGGGGACACGAGACAAGGTCTTTTCTGTGGTGGCCCCCCGACTCTGGAACACCCTCCCCAAAGATCTTAGACAGGCCCCTACCCTGGCAGTCTTTAGAAAAAACTTGAAGACCTGGCTGTTCCGATGTGCCTTTCCAGAATAGGAAATCTCCGATACCAAGTCCCATAAGCACTTTATTAAAACTAAGATTGCCGCACGCTGCACAGTGCACTTGCCCTATAAGCCTTATATACCACCTGTCACATCAGCACTTTTAATCCTGTACCCATTACTCTGGCCAGGCCCAGTTTCATTATGTCCTAGTGTATTGTTTATTGCTTGTTGTTATATTGCTTTAATTGTTTTTAATTTGCCTTGGGTTTTGTATTGTTATGTTGTGTGTTGAGGCCTTGGCCTTTGTAAGCCGCATCGAGTCCTTTGGGAGATGCTAGCGGGGTACAAATAAAGTTTAATAATAAAAATAATACTCCTAGGCATGACTACTTTGAGGCACCTTAAAGATATCCTGCATTGGGTTCATAATGCCTTTACATCACAAATGTTTGTAGTTGGCCCTGTCGCTTCCTTTAGAAGTGCTCTAGAGCACCAGATTGTGAAGTCAGAGATGCTACTCTTCCTCACTTTTCAAAGAGATATTGGGTGGGGAGGAATGGCTCATCTGAATGCAGGTTTTTGGAGCTTTGGGGTTCAATCTACCATGGAAAGAGCAATGCCCTAAAATAGACCCTCCCACAAGGCAACTCCTTGCTCCTCCCTCTGACCTTATCCTGTCTCCTTTGCAGAACCTCAGGAAGGTCTGTGAGACCCGATTTACCTTTTGCCAAAAGAGGAGATTGAATAAAGTGGCTCCTGCCAGGTATTCCCTTTCCTCCTTCTCTCACGCTTGTTTTATTTTAATTCACTGGTGTTTTAGTGAGCATCCTTCAGCGTCTTCTCCCTTTCTGGGTGAAGGATGAGTGTTTCTCCCAAAATTTATGTCATTTATGAGTAACACTGCAAGACTGTTACTCATAAAGGCCATTAATTGTTGCACTCTTGCCCTGGAACACCCTTTCACCCAACACTACACCAGAGTCCAGTACTCCAATAAAAGAATGTTTATTAAAGAAAGCATATAAAAAGGAAAAAGGAAAATACAAAAGAGTCAGTAAGAATATAAAATGCAATTCTCAAAAGAAGCCAGAGTTGAGTAGCAGTAATCCAAAAAGGCCAGGTTGGAACACAAAACCAAGGAATCACTCAAAAACTCAATTTTGGAACCCATCACTACCCTCATCCTCAGGACATTCAGAAAAATCTCTGAACATTGCCAGACTACAACACTAATTCACCAATGCTTTACTGAGTATCCTGTAGTAACCCTTGATCTCTTTCAGCATAGCTATATGAGGTTCCCTTGGGAACATTTTGCTGTTTTCTCTTCTTCTCTAGTACTCCGGATGAAGCTCAAGAGTTCTCCTCCGAGGACAGCAATCTGACCCCCAAACAGCTGCTCTCGCAAGGCAACTCCCTCCTCTTCCCTCTGACCTTGTCCTCTTTTCTCCTTTGCAGAACATCAGGAAGTTCTGCGAGGACTGTTTTTCGTGCTGCCGGAGGAGGAGAAGTAATCGAGTGGCTCTAGCCAGGTATCCCTCTTTCTCCTTCTCGACTACTTGTTTTAATTTAATTCACAGATGTTTAGTGGGCATCCTTGATCAAAGTTCAGTTGCTGACATTTTGCTGTTTTCTCTTCTTCTCTAGTGAACCAGATGAAGCGAAAGTATCCTCCGAGGACACTTGGGATTTGGATACTTGGGTAAGGAGGGAAAGGCAGGAGCACTGTACTTCTACGAAGAGGAGAGGATCAGAATTTGAACAAAGTCTCCTCTCTCTCGTTTACAGCGTTTCTGGAGGGTATCAGCACCGCAGCCGGACCCGGATGCGAGGAGTAAGGACTCCTTTCAAGAGGAGTCCTTTGAATCCTGGGTAAGGAGCAAAAGGCAGGAGGACTGTCTCTCTGCCAGGGGGAAGGGGAGGAAGTCTCCCAATAGTCACTTTGCTCTTCTCTTTCTTTCACAGTGCACCATCACTAAGAAATCCGATGAAGACCTGCGCACGGACACACTTTGGAGCCAGCAGGCTCAGAAAGAGAAGTAACTTCTTCTCCCTTTTAGGGTGGGGGTTGGGTCTTTGTGTGGAGCTGGAGGAGTCTTTGAGTTTTATGTTCTTACATTTTTTTTTGTTTCTCCTAGTGCAACACCAGACATAAAAATTGAAGATTTAGAATAAGAAGATCCTGCGACTGCTGGGTCCAAAGTGTGCTGATACCATCCAGAAATGCTATATCAACAGATTACCCTCCTCTTGGTAAAAAAAAATCCTTTGTTTTATATTGTGTGTGATTTCTATAGTTGATTTTTTTTAAATAAAAATGTAAAAAGTAGTATAATGCTCCTGCCTTTTGCCCAAGAGTCATGTAAATGTTTTTATCTCAACAGGCTTAACTCAACCCTCTTCCAAAGGAAGGATGCCTCAGAGACCCGGAGAAGAGGGTGGGCAGTGTCTTCTTCTTGAGCTGCGGGAATCTTTGGGTTTTATGTTCTTAGATATTTTTTGTTTGTTTCTCTTAGTGCACCAACACCCATCAAAATCGAGGATTTAGAAGAAGAGCCTGGGACTGTTGACTCCATAGTGTGTTCATAGCTCCACTTGCTTTTCGTTCCTCAGGAAGATCTGGAAAGAATGCTTTCCTTATTGCCGGAGAAGATGAAACAAAGTGGCTCCTGCTAGGTAGCCCCCTCCATCCTTCTTTTCCACTTGTTTTATTTAAATTCACTGTCAACTCCTTTAGCGTAGCTATACAAGGTTCTGTTGCTAACATTTTGCTGTTTTCACTTCTTCTCCAGTGCTTTGGATAAATCTAAAGAACCCTCCGCAGACAGCTCTTTGGACACTTGAGCAAGGAGAGAAAGGCAGGAGCATTGCACTTATCTGAAGAGGAGGGGATCAGAATTTGAACAAAGCCTCCCCTCTTTCCTTTACAGCGTTTCTGGATGGTATCACTTCCACAGCCGGGACTGGATTGAAGGAATGGGGCCCCCTTCAAAAGGAGTCCTATGAAGGAGCAAAAACCTCCGCAAGGACACACTTTGGAGCCAGCAGTCCCAGGAAAACAAGTAATCGTCTCCCTTTTAGTGTGGTGGGCTGCATCTTCTTTTTGAGCTGTGGGAATCTTTGGGTTTTATGTTCTTACATGTTTTTTTGTTTCTCTTAGCGCAACACCAGACATCCAAATTGAAGATCTAGAATAAGACCTGAGACTGCTGGCTCCAAAGTGTGTCTGTTGCTCCGCCCAGGATTCATAGGACTCCTCGTAATGGGGTCCTCACTCCTTTCCTCCCGGCTTGGCTGCGGCGCTGATACCATGCAGAAACGCTATATCAACTGATCATCCTCGCCTTGGTAAACAAATCCTTGTTTTATATTGTGTGTGATTTCTATAGTTTAGTTTTAAATAAAAAATGTAAAGAGTAGTATAAAGCTCCTGGTAACTACTCCACAGCCAGACCTGGATGCAAGAAGTAAGGGCCCCCTTCAGGAGGAGTTTTATTGACTGGATGCAAGGTTTTATTGACTGGATGTTTTATTGACTGGATGCCCATTCAAGAGGAGCCCTATGAATACTGGATAAGGAGCAAAAGGCAGGAGTACTGTCTCTCTGCCAAGGGGAAGGGAAGGCCAAGCTTTCAGTGGAAGTCTCCAAATAGTCACTTTGCTCTTCTCTTTCTTTCATAGTGCACCATCACAGAGGAATCCCTTTAAGCAAACATCTAAGTGCCGGAGGAGGAGAGCTAATAGAGTGACTCCAGCCAGATATCCCCTTTCTCCTTCTCTTCTGCTTGCTTTAATTTCATTCACGAGTGTTTTAGTGAGCATCCTTGATCTGCTTCAGCATAGCTACACAAGGTTCCATTGCTGACATTTTGCTGTTTTCTCTTCCTTTTAAGTGAACTCACGAGACCAAGGTATCCTCCTCCGAGGACACTTGGGATTTGGATACTTGGATAAGGAGGGAAAGGCAGGAGCACTGTACTTCTGCGAAGAGGAGGGGATCACAATTTAACAAAGACTCCTCTCCTTTACAGCGTTTCTGGATGGTATCAGCACCYCAGCCGGACCCGGATGCAAGGAGTGAGGGCTCCATTCAAGAGGAGTCCTATGAATCCTGGGTAAGGAGCAAAAGGCAGGAGTACTATCTCTCTGCCTAGGGGAAGGGGAGGCCAAGCTTTCAGAGGAAGTCTCCCAATAGTCACTTTGTTCTTCTCTTTCTTTCACAGTGCACCATCACCAAGAAATCCGAGGAAGACCTGCGCACGGACACACTTTGGAGCCAACAGGCTCAGAAAGAGAAGTAACTTCTTCTCCCTTTTTGGGTGGGGGTTGGGTCTTTGTGTGGAGCTGGGTTTTATGTTTTTTACAAGAGTTTTTTTTTGTTTCTCTTAGTGCAACATCAGACATACAAATTGAAGATCTAGAATAAGAAGATCTGAGACTGCTGACTCCAAAGTGTCTGTTTTCCGTGAAATCAGATGAAGACCAGAGCACGGACACACTTTGGAGCCAGCAGTCCCTAGAAAACAAGTAGCCGTCTCCCTTTTAGTGTGGTGGGCTGCGTCTTCTTCTTGAGCTGTGGGAATCTTTGGGTTTTATGTTCTTAGATATTTTTTGTTTGTTTCTTTTAGTGCACGTACAACCATCAAAATTAGGAATTTAAAAGTAGAGCCTGGGACTGTTGACTCCATAGTGTGTTCATAGTTCCACTTGCTTTTCATTCTTCAGGAAGATCTGGAAAGAATGCTCTCCTTATTGCTGGAGAAGATGAAATAAAGTGGCTCCTGCTAGGTAGCCCCCTCCCATCCTTCTCTTCTGCTTGTTTTATTTAAATTCACTGCCAGCTCTTTTAGCGTAGCTATACGAGGTTCTGTTGCTAACATTTTGCTGTTTTCTCTTCTCCAGTGCTTTGGATAAATCTAAAGAATCCTCCGCAGACAGCTCATTGGACACTTGCGCAAGGAGCATTGCACTTCTCTGAAGAGGATGGATTCAGGATTTGAACAAAGTCTCCTCTCTTTCCTTTACAGCATTTCTGGATGGTATCAGCACTGCGGCTGGACCCAGATGCAAGGAGTGAGGACCCCCATCGAGAGGAGTGTTATGAATCTTGGGCAAGGAACGAAAGACAGGAGTACAGTATTTCGGCAAAGTGGGAGCCCAAGCTTTCAGAGAAAGTCTCCCAAAAGTCATTTTGCTCTCCTCTTTCATTCACAGTGTACCTTGACTAAGAGAACAGAAGAAGGAGGAATCATGAACACACTTTGAAGCCAGCATTTCCAAGATGAGAAGTAACTTCTTTTCTCTTTTTGTGTGGGGGTTGCATCTTGAGCTGGGAGTATCTTTGGTTTTTATGTTTTTACGTATGTTTTTTTTTGTTTGTCTTAGGGCAGCAACACCTATCAAGATCGTGCTAGGATATGGAAGAAAAAGAAGAGCCTGGGACTCTTGCCTCCATAGTGTGTCCATAGCTCCACCTGCTTTTTGCTCCTCAGGAAGAACGGGAAATAATGCTTTCCTTATGGCAGGAGGAGATCAAATAAAGTGACCCAGGAAGAGAAGTATGTCTTCTCCCTTTTGGGTGGAGCTTTGTTCTCCTTGTTGAGCTGGAGGAGTCTTTGGGTTTTATGTTCTTACGTATATTTTTTGTTTCTCTTAGTGCTACAACAGCCATCAAGATTGAGGCTCATTAGTACAGAGATCACCTTTAGCCAGATAGGTCATAGATAGGCTTCCATAGAGGATTGGTTGGATGAAGTGAGCAGCATGGGTCAAAATCCTGTTCCTTCAACAAAAAAGGAGACCACCTACTCTCCCCCCCCCCCACCTTTTTCTCAGAGGATCATTTCCACAAATTGCGTAAATGTATCATTTTAAACCTGAGAACAACTAATGCCATCATATTACAGCATTCACTATTTCGCCCATCTACATCTGGATCATTACCAAAACCCACTTCCCAACCAGCTTTCAAAACATATGAAAAGATAGCTGTTACCAATGCTTTAGACACGAAAAGAAAGCTCTACCCTACACTTGAACCCAACATAATGTGATTAATACTGTGGGTTATCACTTCTGAAGTGTATGAATCAGTGGAATTTAACAAATGTGATGAAGTGGAGGGTCCCTTCATTCAGCGGCAGTGAGCTATCAGCTAGAGGAGTCTTTGGGTTTTTTGTTCTTTCATCTGGGTGGTTTTTCTTTCTTCGTGCACAAACATCTTTGGAGACTGAGGTTTATGAAGAAGAAGAAAAGGCTTCTAGCCATCGGATATGGAAGGCTGACCTCTCCAACAGAACAGGCCAGGGTGGATATGTGGGTCTCCTCCATTTCACCAGGAGACGCTATAGGGATTATTACAGGATGGGAGAGATTTGTGGCTCGTGGAAAGCAGTAACACTGGTCACTTTTGCAGGATTCCTTGAAGAACTGGTGCCTAGAGGATGAAGAGCTTTCTGATCAAGGTATGCTTTTCTACTAGAGCCCCAGAGGCTTATTAGTACAGGGTTCACCTTTAGCCAGGTAGGTCATGGATAGGCTCCCATGGAGGATTGGCTGGATGATGGAAGGGAGAGGGGGAGATGAGACTTCCTTTGGATGAAGATGCATTGTTCTGCTGGAAAGAGAAGGTAATCCCATTTGAGCATCCAAGGTTGATGTTCACCTTGCCAAGGTTTCCTTTCCTCTACTTCTGCTCTCAGGATTACCAGCTGTGAAGAAAGAGAAGAATGTGAGCAAGAAGGGGCCCAATTCACTTCGGGCTCATGTGTGCCAGTCTATCTGGATAAGAGAAGGCTTAGAGCAGTGGTTCTCAACCTGTAGGTCCCTGGGTGTTTTGGCCTACAATTCCCAGCCAGTTTACCAGCTGTTAGGATTTCTGGGAGTTGAAGGCCAAAATACCCACAGGTTGAGAACCACTGGCTTAGAGGGTATTCTCGAGAGAACGGTATGCAGGAGCTTGTATGCTCAGCTGAAAACATCAAACCCCATCAGGAGCTTTGCTAATAAACAGAACAAATGATCGCACCCCATTGAGTTGTAACACTTTTCAAAATGTTGGGAGAACATCTATGAGGAAGTCATCCTCCAGCTGCACTATTTAAAAATGAAACATGCAAGATACCAGGAGGAGAGACCTGAGAGAACAAGTTGTCTCTTTCTCATTAAATGACAACACTCCGAATCACTGTTAGAATGCAATGCCTTTGAAAAGATGCAGAGCCCATGTACTTTTTAACAGACCTCAGGCTGGGTAAAATGAAATGTCTCCTTTTTTAATGTAAAAGGAGGAGCCACAGGTACATCTACGGAATATGGATCACTTTTGGCATCCAACTGGACCTGAATGATTTAGGATTTTATCACAAAAGCATAACATAGTGCAATTGCAGATGTATAAGAGGCCCTGCAGCCATGTTTTTGCGCAGGACGGTATGACTCTCTTGATGCTGATGTGCAACAAACCTACAATGGAACAATTCTGCCAAAATAAATACTTTTTGAAAAGCACATGAGCTGGGAAGGACTGAGCTGGAAAGAATGGCCACAATGTGATCCACCTTTCATAACCCAAGTGGAAGTCAATGCCATTAGAGAGAAGTTTCAAAAGAGATATCATGGGGCATGTTCCTGCTTGCTTTGAGCGCAGTTTGCACCCAGGACTATGTGGCAAAGACGCTGCACATAGGAGGGGGCTTTGATGGCCTCTTGAGCAGAGCCCAAAAGTGCCAAACCTACCTGGCCTGCTTTTCCAGTGATTATGAGGGAAAGCGAGAGTGACTGAGGGTTTTTGAGAGCCGTTCAGCAGTGGAACTCTCTGCCCCAGAGTGTGGTAGAGGCTCCTTCTTTGGAAGCTTTTAAACAGAGGCTGGATGACCATCTGTCAGGGGTGCTTTGAATACAATATTCCTGCTTCTTGGCAGAGGGTTGGACTGGATGGCCCATGAGGTCTCTTCCAACTCTATGATTCTATGATTTTCCCTCCTTCGATTTCCCCTTATATCTTTATGGCCACAGGTAGAGCTATAGTGCTACTATATCATTCTCAAACCTCTACTGGGAGTTGTATTTGGCCATCTTCCTTGCTACAACCCCCTTTCCCCTCTATTCTCATCTTATCCCTGCTTTCTTTGGAAAGGGATCTAGTGAGCAGGGCCTGGCCTTTCCTTTCCCAGTGCAATCCAGAGGACCCTCCATCTCTGACATCCCTCTGTATTTCTGGGAAGGACCAACCTTCCAGTATCTTCCTGGCCTTCTTGGTCAGAGCTTGGGGACATCTGTCTGGCTCTGGGCTCCCCACAACCTGTACCCACCTCTCTTCCTCCTTGTTAGTACCTCCTCATCTTGGGAGCCATTTTGGGAGGTCTGTGTTCCTGGTAAAGCCACAGTCACTGAATTTTCCAGCTCCCATATAGTACACTGGCATAGTCCCAATCTGTCACACAGTGTCTCAGCCTCAGATGAGCAGTATTTGAAGGGTCACCCTGTCTCAGCTTCAGATGAGCAGTCTTTGAAGAGGCACACTGTCTTACCCTCAGATGGACAGCCTTGAAGAGTCACAATGTCTCAGCCTTTAGGATCACCACATCTGAGTCTCAAACTGGCAGCCTTGAAGGGTCACCCTGTCCCTGCCTCAGAATGGCAGTCTTTGAAGAGCGACACTGCCTCAGCCTCAGAAGGGGTGGTGCTTCTTTAAATGTGCCAAGGTGTTGGTCCTGGAGGGCCACACACCCTCAGCCTCAGGCCTCCAGGGGGTTCCTAGAGGGGGACTCTGGCCTCCCTTCCCTCCCTACAAGCCATCAAGCAAAAAGTGGGCGCTAGAAACAACATCATACGAAAGCTGACTGACACAACCTGGGGATCACAACCAGACACAGTGAAGACATCTGCCCTTGCGCTATGCTACTCTGCTGCTGAGTATGCATGCCCAGTGTGGAACACATCTCACCACACTAAAACAGTAGATGTGGCTCTTAATGAGACATGCCACATTATCACAGGGTGTCTGCGCCCCACACCACTGGAGAAATTACACTGCTTAGCCGGTATTGCACCACCTGACATCCGCCGGGAAGTAGCAGCCAATAGTGAAAGGACCAAGGCAGAGACATCTCCAGCTCATCCCATTTGGGTATCAGCCAGCACATCAACAACTTAAATCAAGACATAGTTTTCTTAGATCTACAGAGACACTCGCTGGAACACCTCAGCAAGCGAGAGTCCAAAAGTGGCAGGCCCAAACCCAGCACCTCAATCCGTGGGTGATACCAGATGAGAGACTCCCCCCTGGGCACACAGAAGACTGGGCAATTGGAAGGCGCTGAACAGACTGCGCTCTGGCACCACGAGATGCAGAGCCAATCTTAAGAAATGGGGCTACAAAGTGGAATCCACGGCATGCGAGTGTGGAGAAGAACAAACCACTGACCACCTGCTGCAATGCAACCTGAGCCCTGCCACATGCACAATGGAGGACCTTCTTGCGGCAACACCAGAGGCACTCCAAGTGGCCAGATACTGGTCAAAGGACATTTAACCAACTACCAAGTTTGCAAAATCTGTGTCTTTCTTTCTTTTTAATCTGTGTGTTTGTTTTGTTCTGTTAGAAATGTAATGCAATGGTATGGTTGCTGATGGAACGATAAATAAATAAATGAGGCCCAGGAGCAGGCCAGGCCTCTTCCTGGCTCTCGGCCTGCAGGTAGTGCCTCTCCTTCTGCCCAGGAAAAGGCTCCGGCCTGCTCTCCCTGCTGGGCCTCTGCATTTTAAGGCAAGGATGCTCATTCTTCCCAGTATTATTTGAGTTGACTGTGCCCCATAGGCAAGGGACTGGGCGCTGGGCAGCCTCTCCAACTGGACTCAGCAGGCCTGGGCCTGGCAGGTAGGGGCTGGGCCTCCATCGTGAAACTGGTGCTCCTCTTTCCTCCATCATGGAAGTGGCGTGCATCCCCTCCTTTTGGCATTTTGGGCACATGCTGGAAGAAAGGCCTGCCTGTTTGGGTGAGGGGACTTCCTTCACCCCAGAATCGGGCATTTCCTACTGATTTTAACATACACGGATGCATTCATGCCAAGCCATGGCCTGATCCTTGAGTTCCATGGCCAGGCTGGATTCTGCCCTGTCCTGGGAGGAAACCTCCTGCGAGTCTGTCTCCAAGGCTGGCATGCAGCTGCACAGCCCCCTTTCCCCCTTCCCTCAGGGGCTGAAGCCTGAGGTAGTTCTGGGAGGAAAAGGCAAGTGTCTGGAGAATGTGCTACAAATTGGGAAACACAGGGAGCATCCAGAGTGCAGAATCAAGGCAGTTGGGTACTGCTTTAACTGCCGTGGCTCAATAGTATGAGATCATGGGAGTTGTAGTTTGGTAAGCTATAAACCGTCTTTGGCGGTTGAATGACTCCCATGATTCCGTGGCATTGAGCCATGGCAGTTAAAGTGGTATCAAGCTACATTCATTATACACTGTAGATCAGTGATTCTCAACCTTCCTATTGCCACGACCCCTTAATAGAGTTCCTCCTGTTGTGGTGACCCCCCAACCATAAAATCATTTTCATTACTACTTCATAACTGTCATTTTGCTACTGATATCAATTGTAATGTAAAGATCTGATGTATTTTCATTTACTGGACCAAATTTGGCACAAATACTCAATACGACCAAGTTTTAATACTTGTGGGGGGGGGGGGTGATTTTGTCATTTGGAAGTTGTAGTTGCTGGGATTTATAGTTCACCTACAATCAAAGAGCCTTCTGAACTCCACCAATGATGGAATTGAACCAAACTTGGCACACAGAACTCCCATGACCAACAGAAAACACTTTGGTGGGACCTTGAGTTTGGGAGTTGTAGTTCACCTACATCCAGGTAGACCACTGTGAACTTAAACAATAATGGATCTGAACCAAACTTGGCATGGATACTCAATATGCCCAAATGTGAACAGTGGTGGAGTTTGGGGAAGATAGACATTGACACTTGTGAGTTGTAGTTACTGGGATTTCTAGTTCACCTACAATGAAAGAGCATTCTGAACCCCACCAGTGACAGAACTGGGCCAAACTTCCCACACAGAACCCCCATGACCAACAGAAAATACTGTTTTCTGATGGTCTTTGGCGACCCCTCTGACACCCCCCCACGACCCCCCCAGGGGTCCCGACCCCCAGGTTGAGAAACACTGGTATAGTGGTTTGAGTGTTGGACTACACATTATTATTATTATTTCTCAACCTAGGGGTCGGGACACCTGTGGGAGTCATGAGGGGGATGTCAGAAGGGTCGCCAAAGACCATCAGAAAACACAGTATTTTCTGTTGGTCATGGCGGTTCTGTGTGGGAAGTTTGGCCCAATTCTATCATTGGTGGGTTCAGAATGTTCTTTGATTGTAGGTGAACTATAAATCCCAGCAACTACAACTCCCATGCGACAAAATCAACCTCCCCCAAACTCCACCACTGTTCACATTTGGGCATACTGAGTATCCATGCCAAGTTTGGTTCAGATCCATTATTGTTTGAGTCCACAGTGCACTCTGGATGTAGGTGAACTACAACTCCAAAACTCAAGGTCAATGCCCACCAAACCTTTCCAGTATTTTCTGTTGGTCATGGGAGTTCTGTGTGAGTTTGGTTCAATTCCATAATTGGTGGAGTTCAGAATACTCTTTGATTGTAGGTGAACTATAAATCCCAGCAACTACAACTCCCAAATGACAAAATCAACCCCCCCCCCAACCCACAAGTATTAAAACTTGGTCGTATTGAGTATTTGTGCCAAATTTGGTCCAGTAAATGAAAATACATCAGATCTTTACATTACAATTGATATCAGTAGCAAAATGACAGTTATGAAGTAGTAATGAAAATGATTTTATGGTTGGGGGGTCACCACAACAGGAGGAACTCTATTAAGGGGTCGTGGCAATAGGAAGGTTGAGAATCAGTGACATAATACAACAGAATTTACCAAAACAGCCATCCCTTTGCGGTCCAAATGTTACCTCAAATTGAACCCCCAAATGATAAATGCTTGTCAACTCCTCATTAAGACAGACTGGGCACGCACTGGACATTCTCTCGCCCCTGCTCACCTTCCCCAATATCCCTTGCAAGGTGTAGATATGTTTCCCTCGCACCTCAGGGATGCAAAGACAAGGCTCCCCATCCCTGGAAACTCCCAGGACGCAGGGCGGATGGGCTTCCTCAGGAAGAGGCACGAGGGCTCCCCTCCCTGGTCGGACTCCCATCTCAGTCTCATCCTGGGGGCCTATCCTCAACCAGAGCCCCTCTTTGCGGTCTTTGTGGCACTAGCTGTGCCTGAAGCCACTTCTGTCTCTCAGGCGGAGCCAGTCCTGAACACCAAGGCCCGCCAACGGCTCCTCACACAGCCTTCTTCTCAGACACACTCAGATCCTGGGCAGGACTAAAAAACGGACGACGGATTTCAAATCCACCAACGACCGTTGAGTAAATTCTCCGCCCCTCCCCTCCCCTGATTGGCTCGGAGGCGGAACCGGACAAGTGCCTCCTCCAATGAGGCTGCGGATCCTAGCCAGCCCCCTCCAGGATCAATGAGGGACTCTCTGTTCTGTTCAGTCCTGCCTTTCTGTCCAAACTATATTTATTTATCTATATAAATAAAAATGTAATGTTCGTTTGTGGGATTCACAGAATTCAAAAACCCCTGGGGGAATTGACCCCAAATTTGGACACAAGACACCTAACAACCCAGTGTATGTCCTTCACTAAAAAAAATTGATTTTGTCATTTGGGAGTTGTAGTTGCTGGGATTTATAGTTCACC
This sequence comes from Anolis sagrei ordinatus, assembly GCF_025583915.1. NCBI lineage: Eukaryota > Metazoa > Chordata > Lepidosauria > Squamata > Anolidae > Anolis > Anolis sagrei. The sequence continues at coordinate 99,734,021 of NW_026847549.1, forward strand.
TACAATCAAAGAGCATTCTGAACTCCACCAATGATGGAATTGAACCAAACGTGGCACACAGAACTCCTGTGACCAAGAGTTTGGGAGTTGTAGTTCACCTACATCAAGAGAGCACTGTGGACTCAAACAATGATGGATCTGGACAAAACTTGGCACAAATACTCAATATGCTGAAATGTGCACACTGGTGGAGTTTGGGGAAAATAGACCTTGACATTTGGGAGTTGTAGTTGCTGGGATTCATAGTTCACCTACTATCAAAGAGCATTCTGAACGCCACCAACGATGGAATTGAACCAAACGTGGCACACAGAACTCCTGTGACCAAGAGTTTGGGAGTTGTAGTTCACCTACATCAAGAGAGCACTGTGGATTCAAACAATGATGGATCTAGACAAAACTTGGCTCAAATACTCAATATGCTGAAATGTGCACACTGGTGGAGTTTGGGGGAAATAGACCTTGACATTTAGGAGTTGTAGTTGCTGGGATTTATAGTTCACCTACAATCACAGAGCATTCTGAACTCCACCAACGATGGAATTGAACCAAACGTGGCACACAGAACTCCTGTGACCAAGAGAATATACAGGGAGGGTTTGGTGGGTTTTGAACTTGAGTTTTGGAGTTATAGTTCACATACATTCAGAGAGGGCTGTGTGGACTCAAACAATGATGGATCCGGACCAAACCCTACACGAATACTCAATATGCCCAAATGTGAACACAAATACTCAGTATGTTCAAATGTGGAGTTTGGGGAAAATAGAATCTTGACATTTGGGAGTTGTAGTTGCTGGAATTTATAGTTCACCTACAATCACAGAGCATTCTCAACTCCACCAATAATAGAATTGAGCCAAACCTTCCACACATAACCTCCATGTGAGCCACAGCAACGAATGGTAGGGAAGATATAAATAAAAATGTAATATCCGTTTGTGGGATTAACATAACTCAAAAAACACTGGATGAATTGACACCAAAGATGGCCACAAGACACCTACTAACCAAAGGAGTGACTATCATTAAAGAAAAATGATACTATCATTTGGGAGTTGTAATTGCTGGGATTTATATTACATCTACAATCAAAGAGCATTCTGAACTACACCAATGATGGAATAGAACCAAACGTGGCACACAGGTCTCCTGTGACCAACAGAAAACACTAGAAGCATCTGGTGGGCATTGACCTTGAGCTTGGGAGTTGTAGTTCACCTACATCCAGAGAGCACTTTGGACTCAAACAGTGATGGATCTGGACCAAACTTGGCACAAATATTCCATATGCCCAAATATGAACACAGATGGAGTTTGGGGGAAATAGAACCTGACATTCGGGTGTTATAGTTATTGGGATTTATAGTTCACCTACAATCAAAGAGCATTCTGAACCCCACCAACGACAGAACTGGGGCAAACTTCCCACACAGAACCCCCATACTTAAAGCCATCCAATCCAACTCCCATCACTAGGGCAAGAAACGCAATCAAAACCCTCCTGTCAAAGAGCCATCCAGCCATAGATATAGATAGATAGATATGATTCTCACACAGAGAGATATATGTATATGACAGATATAGTATCATAGATTTGAAAGGGACCCCTAAAGAAGGGCAAGTATATGTTGCATGTTCCAGAGTGAGCAAACCAAACAATCTCTCTCAATCAACACTAACAAAGAAACGGCAAGAAATACTGTTTACCCACAAGCATAAAGAAATTGCATATATTAGAAACCAACACTTTCTAATTGCTTTATTTTCCAGATCACCAGACTGGGCCACAGCAACGCGTGGCAGGGGGTGGCTAGTCTACATAATAAGACCAAAAATATGTTTGTGTATATGTATTTATATTTGTTTGTATATATATGCCAAGATGGCTCCAACTTCCAACTGAAAGTACTGGAGGGGTTTGTGTGTGTGTGTGTGTGTGTGTTTGTGATAAACCCAGGGTGATGGGAATTGCAGTTCAGGATGATGGGAAGTGCAACCAGGAAGACCTGCCAGAGATCCTGGTGAGCACCACTAATTATGTATCTGGATCAAACCTGGCACAAAGACCCATCATGACCAAGTTTAAGAACTGATGGGGTTTGGAGGGGGATGGACCTGGATGATGGGAGTTGCAGTTCTCTCACAATCAAAGAGCACTGTGAGCCCCACTGACAATGGATCTGGATCCAAAGAGGCACACCGATCCATCAACTTTAACTGTTGGCAGTGTTTGGGGGGTGGGGGGACCTGGTAGTTTACTGACATCCTGATGCATTTTGTAATGTAAACATTCATAAAATACAAATGCAAAAATGACTTTTGCTATTTATTTGTCGTGTCAGATTAACCAGTCAATTATATTACATTTCTAACAGAACAAACAAACAGATAAAATACAACATTTGTGAGTTTGGTAGTTGGTTAAATGTCCTTTGACCAGTATCTGGCCACTTGGAGTGCTTCTGGTGTTGCTGCAAGAAGGTCCTCCATTGTGCATGTGGCAGGGCTCAGATTGCATTGCAGCAGGTGGTCAGTGGTTTGCTCCTCTCCGCATTCGCATATTGAGGATTCCACTTTGTAGCCCCATTTCTGAAGGTTGGCTCTGCATCTCGTGGTGCCAGAGCGCAGTCTGTTCAGTGCCTTCCAAGTCGCCCAGTTTTCTGTGTGCCCAGGGGGGAGTCTCTCATTTGGTATCAGCCATTGGTTGAGGTGCTGGGTTTGAGCCTGCCACTTTTGGACTCTTGCTTGCTGTGGTGTTCCAGCGAGTGTCTCTGTAGATCTTAGAAAACTATTTCTAGATTTAAGTCGTTGACATGCTGGCTGATACCCAAACAGAGGATGAGCCGGAGATGTCTCTGCCTTGGTCCTTTCACTATTGACTGCTACTTCCCAGCGGATGTCAGGTGGAGCAATACCGGCTAAGCAGTGTAAATGACTTTTGCTAATAAGTAGTGTCACAAATGACCTAACCTGGGCTTGGCTTAGTACCCTAAGCTAGAGTACTACAAACAAACCCTTGTGTTCACAATTGCGGTGTGCCAGTCCTCTGGAGCACAGACCCTACTGACGTCCTCTTTGGCCAAGGAGAATTGTTGCCTCTGACTTTGCCTTCAGCCCCTCTGTGTCTTTTCTGGCCCTTTGGCAGCTGTGCGCTCTGGGCCCTGAACCCGTGGTTATAGCAGAGCTGAAATCACACAACACAAAGAAAATGCACAAATTATACCTGGCTTCTCCATTAGGCAAAGGATGTGAAAAATCATGCAGGAGGAGGAAATTGATGATGGTCATCCAAGGCCTACATTTTGTGCCACATGTTGTTTCTGTCGGATATTGATGCAAGCGAAGGGCCTTCTTCCTCTCGGCCCCATAGGAGACTGAGCAATAAAAGGAAGGCAGTAAAATTTTAATTCCATTGGCAGCAGGAAAATTAACAGAAAAATAAATAACATCCTTTGATATCTTGGCTGTCCCTGTCCTGCACAATGCTAACTTCTCCTTTCTTAGGAAGAGAGTGTTGTCTTTCTCAAGAAGTCCACGTGGTGTTACTTCTAGAAAAACGTTCAGGGGCTGTCTAGGTAAATCATGCCTATTGTAGTCTGCATGAAAATGTTGTACCTTTATTGCTGATAGAGACCTTAAAGAGCTAAATCCCAGTCTATAAGATCCCTTTTCTGAACCCAAACTATGTTCATAGCAGATCAGATTCTGAAGCTGCCTACAGTTTTTGCGGTCAGCACACAGACAAACTCTTTCCCTATTGTCAGTCTTAGTCTTCATGTACATTGCCATTATAAGATGGATTGAACTGCATTATATGGTTAGGGTAGACAGTGCAATGCAGTTAAGCTGCATTATATTAATCTCGACTGCCCATATAATGTAGTTCAATCTGCAATATAAAGGTAAAGTAGATAGGACCTTAGATGTAATACTTCACTCTTTTACTGAACTCTAAGCCTGAGTGGGTTTCTTTTTACTTAGCAGTTGATCACTGTATACCACATTTCATCCCAGAACTTGGGTTTTACCATTTTCCCCTGCAGTGCATTGGTGCATTTAGAGGGGAAATTATTTATTTATTTATTTAAAACGTTTATATTCCCCCCTACTCACCCTACAGACGACTTAGGGCAGAGCACAAAATATACGCGCCAAACATTCGATGCCAGGACATAAACCATAAATATATGCAAACATTAATATCACTTATTTCCCTGTTAAACTCAGTTGCTTAAAAACCATTTCAGGACACCATTCTATTATTGCCTCATTGCACTGCCCCAAAGATTTGGTCCCACAGCCAGGTCTTCACAATCCTTCTGAAGGACAGGAGGGAGGGGGCTGATCTAATATTGCCAGGAAGGGAGTTCCATAACCGGGGGGCAATCACAGAGAAGGCCCTGTCTCTCGTCTCCACCAAACGTGCCTGTGATGGTGGCGGGACCAAGAGCAGGGCCTCCCCAGAAGATCTTAGGCTTCACAGTGGTTTGTAAAGGGAGATGCGTTCGGACATGTAAACTGGGCCAGGGTGCTTTATGGGCTTTATAGACCAAAGCCAGCACTTTGAATTGTGCCTGGTAGCAAACAGGCAGCCTGTGGAGCTGACGTAACCCACACATGTGAAAGAACATCAAACCCAAAGACTGCTCCAACTCACAACTCACTACCTCTGAATGCAGGGCTCTTGTCTCTTTCTTCATGGAACGGACATGACTTTGAGCCTTGCTCTCCTGGCCCCGAGGAGGCTGAGAAGGCACCCCAAGCTCCACTACCTTCAACTGTATGGGCATCTGCTGAAAGACCAGGAACCTGATGCCTTCTTGTCCCTTCATGCTATCTCTGTCTCTCTGAGTTGCTTACAGATTTCGAAATGTTTAACATAAAAAGGAGAATACAAGTAATGATATGATTAATGACCTTGAAGGATGGTCTTGGCGTAGGGTCGAGCTTAAACCTGCTAGATGGAAGATAAGCACTTGAGCAATAGCCAAGTGTGGTGTGATATCCAGTAGGCCTGGGTAACAACGCAAAAATTTGTTTCTAAAATCGATTTGTAATTGGGGTGTTTTTTTGTTTCGATATTTAAAATAATTACAAAATTTTCCCTTAAAAAAGTTCGGTATTTACGAAATTTCGTAAATATTTACGAATCGATTCGTTAAGATGGCGGACCCCCCGCGCATGCGCAAAAACACTTCCGAAGCTTCGTTATTGGTGGGGGGTCGATTCGTTAAGGTTATAACGAATCGATTCATTAAAACGGCAGAAGCGATTGCGCATGCGCAAAAGCGACTTCCGAAACTTCGTTATTAAATACGAATCGATTCGCTATTAGAATAATAACGAATCGATTCGTTAAAATGGCGGACGCGACTGCGCAATGCTATAAACAAAATCATTTCATAAAATAAATCAAATAAAATAATCAAATAGAACAAGATATTAAGATATTAAATAAAAAAGTAATAAGATAAAGTATCCAAAACTGAGTCAATTTAATAATATAATGAAATAAACAATAATATAATAATAAAATTTAAATAAATAAAATATAAATAATAATAATAATAATAATAATAAATAACAATAAATAATATAAAATTATATAATATATACAATATAATATAATATAATATAATATAATAATATATTATTATATATATTATATAAATGAAATAAATAATAATATAAATATTTAAATAAAATATAATTAAATTTATAAAATATTTATAAAATATAATTATAAATAATAATAAAAATAATATATAAAATTAAATTATAAATTATTAATATATAAAAATAATGTTATTATAAAAACTTAGAAAGTAAATATAAGAAATAAATAAAGAAAAAGTAACAAAAAGTAACAGAAATTGCACTTTGAAAAAACTCTGAAAATTATCTGGGAAGTATTGCATACATACTAATTTCTGTAGCAGTATTGCAAGTTAAGTAAGAAGGACCAACTTCACATTTGGGGGTGGTGTATCTTAATGTGCATCCTTAGCCCTGTTGTGGCAAGATGCCTCATATCTTTTCCTCTGCTGACGCTCACACCGCAATGCCTGCAAACTGCCAAAGTGGCCCTCTCATTATGGACGTCGTAATGATCCCATAGGAGCGATCTCGGCCTACCCCTACTAGGCACTTCAGATGTACTCATGCTCGTGTTTGGACTGTCGGTGTTTGTGGAAGGGAGTATAATCGTTGGTTGTTTCTGTAGCTCGCCCTCCATCAGCATGCAGTCCTCTTGATCACTAATTCCTGTGGAGGAAGCACATTCCATCTTGTCTTCCTCCCATTCCTCTGACACGTCCGCCTCCTCGCCCTCCTCTTCATAACAAGTAGTATCAGAGGTACTTGGAACAACATCAGGATCTGAACGTAGAGTCTTTCGAACTGATGAAGAAGAAGGTTCTGCCATCTCACAGCTGGTTGAAGCATCTGTGGGTGTTTCAATAACCATCTCGTTGGATGAATGTTCCCTTCTTGTCAATGTGTTCATCTTCAGTCCCCTGCCTTTCTTCGGTATTCGCGATAGCACTTGGCCCTTGCGACTAGAAAAGCCGGGAAGGAAGCGTTTCATCACACTGGTTGGAACTACACAAATAATGAGCAAAAGGAGCGCACTGGTTGGAACTACACAAATGAGCGAGCACTGTATTATAGCACTTTGTGTTGGCAAAAGGAGCGCACTGGTTGGAACTACACAAATGAGCGAGCACTGTATTATAGCACTTTGTGTTGGCAAAAGGAGCGCACTGGTTGGAACTACACAAATGAGCGAGCACTTTATTATAGCACTTTGTGTTGGCAAAAGGAGCGCACTGGTTGGAACTACACAAATGAGCGAGCACTGTATTATAGCACTTTGTGTTGGCAAAAGGAGCGCACTGGTTGGAACTACACAAATGAGCGAGCAGTGTATGTATATAGCACTTTGTGTTGGCAAAAGGAGCGCACTGGTTGGAACTACACAAATGAGCGAGCACTGTATTATAGCACTTTGTGTTGGCAAAAGGAGCGCACTGGTTGGAACTACACAAATGAGCGAGCACTGTATTATAGCACTTTGTGTTGGCAAAAGGAGCACACTGGTTGGAACTACACAAATGATGAGCGAGCAGTGTATGTAGCACTTTGTTGGCAAAAGGAGCGCACTGGTTGGAACTACACAAATGAGCGAGCACTGTATTATAGCACTTTGTGTTGGCAAAAGGAGCGCACTGGTTGGAACTACACAAATGAGCGAGCACTGTATTATAGCACTTTGTGTTGGCAAAAGGAGCGCACTGGTTGGAACTACACAAATGAGCGAGCACTGTATTATAGCACTTTGTGTTGGCAAAAGGAGCGCACTGGTTGGAACTACACAAATGAGCGAGCACTGTATTATAGCACTTTGTGTTGGCAAAAGGAGCGCACTGGTTGGAACTACACAAATGATGAGCGAGCAGTGTATGTAGCACTTTGTGTTGGCAAAAGGAGCGCACTGGTTGGAACTACACAAATGAGCGAGCAGTGTATGTAGCACTTTGTGTTGGCAAAAGGAGCGCACTGGTTGGAACTACACAAATGAGCGAGCACTGTATTATAGCACTTTGTGTTGGCAAAAGGAGCGCACTGGTTGGAACTACACAAATGAGCGAGCACTGTATTATAGCACTTTGTGTTGGCAAAAGGAGCGCACTGGTTGGAACTACACAAATGACAAACGCACACACAGCCACCGAAGACTCTTTTATTTTTTTAGAATATTTTTTGTATTTTTTAAGAATAAAAGACAGGTATTTTTAGAAAATATTCAAAAATGGAAAATTAACCAAAAACTGGCCCTGATGTGGACCAAACACAGCACACGAGACAGGGCAAACGAGAGCACACACCAACAGAAGAGTCTTTTCTTTTTAGAATATTTTTTGTATTTTTTTAAGAATAAAAGACAGGTATTTTTAAAAAATATTCAAAAATGGAAAATTAACCAAAAACTGGCCCTGATGTGGACCAAACACAGCCACGAGACAGGGCAAACGAGAGCACACACCAACAGAAGAGTCTTTTCTTTTTTAGAATATTTTTTGTATTTTTTTAAGAATAAAAGACAGGTATTTTAAAAAATATTCAAAAATGGAAAATTAACCAAAAACTGGCCCTGATGTGGACCAAACACAGCCACGAGACAGGGCAAATGAGAGCACACCCCAACAGAAGAGTCTTTTTTTTTTAGAATATTTTTTGTATTTTTTTAAGAATAAAAGACAGGTTTTTTTAGAAAATATTCAAAAATGGAAAATTAACCAAAAACTGGCCCTGATGTGGACCAAACACAGCCACGAGACAGGGCAAATGAGAGCACACACCAACAGAAGAGTCTTCTTTTTTAGAATATTTTTTGTATTTTTTTAAGAATAAAAGGACAGGTATTTTTAGAAAATATTCAAAAATGGAAAATTAACCAAAAACTGGCCCTGATGTGGACCAAACACAGCCACGAGACAGGGCAAACGAGAGCACACACGCAACAGAAGAGTCTTTTCTTTTTTTAGAATATTTTTTGTTTTTTTAAGAATAAAAGACAGGTATTTTTAAAAAATATTCAAAAATGGAAAATTAACCAAAAACTGGCCCTGATGTGGACAAAACACAGCCACGAGACAGGGCAAACGAGAGCACACACCAACAGAAGAGTCTTTTCTTTTTTAGAATATTTTTTGTATTTTTTTAAGAATAAAAGACAGGTATTTTTAAAAAATATTCAAAAATGGAAAATTAACAAACAAATTGACAAAAACCGAAGGAAGGAATGAATCCAAGCAAGGAATTAATAATAAGCAGCAAGGAATGAATCCAAGCAAGGAATGAATAAGCAAGGAATGAATCCAATCCAAGCTTAGCCAGTTGCAAGCCAACCCAATGCAAGCCACCCTCCCGGACCTCTTCTCTTCTCCCTCGCCTCTGCAACAATGAGCTGTACGGCCGCGCGGAGCCGCTTTTAAAGGGCTTGCCGGCCAATCAGAAACAGCCACGGTGCACTGCTTGGGTGCTTGGGAGCGCCGGATTGGCTCCCAGGGCACCAGCATCCTCCATCCCATTTACGAAACGGGCGGAAGCTCGTTAAAAGTATGGGGGATGCCGTTTCATTATTTTAAAACCCTTCCGGGTTTGAAAATGTGTTTTGTAATCGTTTCGTAATTGCTAAAAATAACGAATATTTAACGAATTACGAAATTAACGAACAAAACCGCCCAGGCCTAATATCCAGCATGTCTCAAAGTGTAAACAAGAGCCCTATAAAAATGCTCTGAGCCTGAAAATATGTTGAAGCTTCAGAGGAACCTGTGGCCAAGGTGTCGCGTATCCAATTGCTATTTCAGAAGGGGTCCATCCTGCTGCTCTCTGGGGTTGACAGCAACTAAAGAGGGTGTTGCTTTGCTTCGTAAGGAACCTGCTTGCTGAATAATAAATCTAAGAAGACTTTTCATCCACAATCTGTGCTTGTTGTTGCTTCCAAGTCCAAACACAGAACCTCTCTTGCATTTGGCAAGACAATAACTTAGCGGCTCATATACAGCTAAATGTGGAACAAAGACACTAACTAGTAGAAGTCTTGGTCGCCTTAGTGGATGATCTACGCCGGGAGCTAGACAGGGGGAGTGTGTCCCTGTTAGTTCTGCTGGACCTCTCAGCGGCCATCGATACCGTCGACCACGGTATCCTTCTGGGACGCCTCGCGGGAATGGGTCTTGGAGGCACTGTTCTGCAGTGGCTCCAGTCCTTCCTAGAGGGTCGATCTCACAAGGTGTTGCTGGGGGACACCTGTTCTGCCCCACAACTATTGTCTTGTGGGGTTCCACAGGGATCAATATTGTCTCCCATGTTGTTTAACATCTACATGAAGCCGCTGAGGGAGATCATCCGGAGTTTTGGGGTGCAGTATCATCTGTACGCAGATGATGTCTAACTCTGTCACTCCTTTCCACCTGCTACTAAGGAGGCTGTTCAGGTCCTGAACCGGTGCTTGGCCGCTGTAACGGTCTGGATGAGGGCGAACAAATTGAAATTGAATCCAGACAAGACAGAGGTACTCCTGGTCAGTCGTAAGGCCGAACAGGGTATAGGGTTACAGCCTGTGTTGGATGGGGTCACACTCCCTCTGAAGACGCAGATTCGCAGCTTGGGTTTGATCTTGGACTCGTCGCTGAGCCTGGAACCCCAGGTTTCAGCGGTGACCAGGGGGCATTCGCACAGTTAAAACTTGTGCGTCAGCTGCGCCCGTACCTTGGGAAGTCTGACTTGGCCACGGTAATCCATGCTCTGGTTACATCCCGCATAGACTACTGCAACGCTCTCTACGTGGGGTTGCCTTTGAAGACTGCTCGGAAGCTTCAACTAGTCCAGCGCTCGGCAGCCAGGTTGCTAATAGGAGCGGCACTCAGGGAGCATACTACTCCTCTGTTGAGCCAGCTCCACTGGCTACCAGTTTGCTACCAGGCACAATTCAAAGTGCTGGCTTTAGCCTATAAAGCCCTAAACGGTTCTGGCCCTACTTACCTCTCCGAACGCATCTCCTCCTATGAACCGACTAGGACACTAAGATCATCTGGGGAGACCCTGCTCTCGGTCCCGCCTGCATCACAGGCGCGCTTGGCGGGGACGAGAGACAGGGCCTTCTCAGTGGTGGTTCCTCGGCTGTGGAACGCCCTGCCTGCAGATATCAGATTGGCCCCTTCCCTGCTGGCGTTTTGGAGGAAAGTGTAGACCTGGCTGTTCTAACAAGCATTTGATTAAACAGTGTAATTGAACATAGGAATACGGAATAATGGATGACGAGACTGGATTCTGATTTTATTGTTGAGGCACTAATGATTGTTATACGGATGTTAATGATTTATGTGATAGTTGTTTTTAATTGCTCTATACTTGTTTTGTGATATTTTGTACTGATGTTGTTCACCGCTTTGAGTCGCCTGAGGGCTGAGAAAAGCGGTATAGAAATAAAGTAAATAAATAAATAATTAAATAAATAAATATAGTAATGCACACGCTAATGACTAAACACACAACTATTCTGCAGACCTCACACTCATTGTTTGTTCATTTCTACCATTTATTAACCTACACCCATTAGATAGCTCTATATAACCATGCATCTACTTTTTATAACTGTCCTCTGATTCATGTATCCAAACTGGTGAAATTTGGCCATTGGCCCATTGCCTTTGGTGACCCCACTGCAAATGTCTCCGGAACTCTAAAGGAAGCAAGACTGTAGAACAGGAAGCAAATAATTAGGCTCACATATCCTGTCCTTTGGCATATCCACAGGCCACTCACTGTCATGTCCACAGGGTCAAGCATATGATGTTTCTTTGGAGGGGGATTACTTGAAAAATGAAACCGAATATTGAACAACATTATTTTTTAGAAAAAGACAAGCTCAGAGGCAGAAATTAAGAATATAAATTGGATAGAGTCTGTTAACAATCAGCCACAACATATGCATGAGACACAGGTGCCACCCTTCCCACCCGAAACCCACCTGTGACCAGTAACCTAGGAAAAAGGATCCTTCACTCCCTTCTTTCCCCTCCCATGTCAACTTTCTCTCCGCGGCTGCTTACCCGTCTAGCCCTCCCTTGTCTGCCTCATTCTTCTCCTTGATCAAAGAATCAGAGAGAGAAGAGACAAGGGTCATCCCGTCCTGGCATTTGCTCTAAATAATCAGCAGCGCCACCCACATTTCTGGCCCAAGAAAATAAAAGGATGTACAGATCATGCCACATAAGTGATGCCAAACTTAGGGTGGGCCACAGATGCCTGGCCATGAATATCTGGCTACTCTGAATGAATTCAAGTCTCCAGGGCCAGATGAACCACATCCAAGAGTATTGAAGGAACTAGCAGAAGCCAATTCAGAAGCACTGCCAATCATTTTTGAGAATTCTTGGAAAACAGGAGAAGTCCCAGCAGACTTCAAGAAGGCAAAAAAAAAATAGACACAAACAATAACCACACAAGGTGGTTCCAGACAGCACTTTATCACCGGCTTTAGTGAGGGGCAAAAAATCCCGGGACTTCAGGAGAGGTCCACATTCACGCCTGTTGGTCCCGGGATTTCTGCCTCTATTGTACAGACGTCATGCTTTGTTCTGTGATTTAGAGGCTCCCAAGATGGCCACCAGAGGTAGGACTGGAAACCGGCAGTTCCCTCCAGATGTTTCATGAAGTATCCCCACGCTTACAAACCTCATGGGATTGAAACACTACTGCCCAAGTCAGCAATACACAAACAGGAACACATATTTTTAAGCCAGGAACAAAACTTCATCATTATCTACTATTTTTACGGCCTGGCTGCATGGTCATCTGTCTAGAAAGATTTGGCTGTGTGCTTATAGCCTCCAACAACAGGGTCCTGTTTCTGGGTTTTATTTGGCTATCCATATTAGCAGATATCCGCATATCCGCATCTCTGTAAAAGTTCTGATTTATGTGTAGACCAACCAAATGTGTCCTCCACTTGTTTCATCAAGTTTCTGGCACACAAACAAAGCTTTTGGAGTAGGACTATGTCTATCCAAGTCAGCACTACACAATGAAACAGGAACACAGACTTCCAAGCCAGGAACAGAACTTTGTCATTATTGTCATTTTTTACAGGCTGCCTGGCTATCTGTCCAGACAGATTTGGTTGTGTACTTGTGGCACCTGGAACTGTTCATGGGTTACACAAGGCTTTTCCTATTAGCCACTTGCATGACCTTGGCTCTCAGTATTTACATTCCTCTCCAGCACATCCATGTCCCAACAGCCAGTAGTAAGTTTTTGCCATAAACTACTGTACACATGTTATCAGTATACACCCAATGAGGAACCAACATGTGTAATCCAGCAACCTCATCCTGTTGTTCCCTGGCACAAGTACACCATGAGACCTGTCTGCACAGACGGCCACACAACAAGGTTTGAGTAATTATAATAATGATGACATTCTGTTCCTGGTTTGAAAGTGTCTGTTCTTCTTTCACTGTGTACTGATTACTGTGAAAGTACTTTTTGCACTCCAGGAACTTCATTTTTCTGCCACAAACGTCATCAAGCAAAGACAATTTTTTTGCCTTCCACTCAAATGTCACTTTCTTTTTAGGAGCTGCCCAATCAGGAACAAGCATCAAAAACCCAGGAACAAACCAAGACCAAAAAATCCCATGATATCCGATTGCAGGACATACAGACATGCGAATATCTGGATATTCACATGTCTGTATGTCCCTGCAATCGGATATTATGAGATTTTTTGGCCTTTTTTTGCGATTACTTCTGGGTTTACAGAGAACAGCGTCTCTGCAATCGGATATCACAGTGTTTCTCAACCTGGGGGTCAGGACCCCTGAGGGGGTCGTGAGGGGGTGTCAGAAGGGTCGCCAAAGACCATCAGAAAACACAGTATTTTCTGATGGTTATGGGGATTCCATGTGGGAAGTTTGAGCCAATTCTATCATAGGTGGAGTTCAGAATGTTCTTTGATTGTAGGTGAACTATAAATCCCAGCAACTACAACCCACAAATGTCAAGGTCTATTTTCCCCAGACTCCACCAGTGTTCACATTTGGGCATATTGAGTATTCGTGCCAAGTTTGGTCCAGATCCACCATTGTGTGAGTCCACAGTGCTCTCTGGATGTAGGTGAACTACAACTCCCAAACTCAAGGTCAATGCCCACCAAACCCTTCCAGTGTTTTCCATTGGTCATGGGAGTCATGGGAATGAAAATACATCCTGCATATCAGATATTTACATTATGATTTATAACAGTAGTAAAATGACTGTTATGAAGTAGCAACAAAAACAATGTTATGGTTGGGGGTCACCACAACATGGGGGACTCTATTAAGGGGTCATGGGATTAGGAAGGTTGAGAACCACTGGGATATCATGAGATTTTTTGGCCTTTTTTTGCTATTACTTCCAGGTTTACAGAGAACAATGTCTGGCCACCCTCCTGATTGCTGCGGGAGGTCCTGGGATAAAGGTACTGTCTGGATGGGCTCTTAGCTGTATGTGTTCTGGGAACAAAGGTGCATATACACTGTAGAATACTTTCATAATCATATAAAAACAAATTACTAGGGGATACTTGCATCATTGTATCCAGGCTTTGAAGCTGCAAGGCTATTCTATGCTAACCAAGGTGGCCAACTGCATTATTCCCACTTGCCTCTGATAATAATGAGATGGTGCTTCTGGAACATGGCCAGACAGCCACTACATTACAGGAAAGGCCAAACTTCCCAATGATTTCAAAATATCCATTCCCCCATCACCTCCTGAAATGATGAAAACGACTGCTGGCCCCCACTGCTTAAAACTATGCAAAGACTGCTCTTTCTCCTACACTTGAGGCCGAATGTGGTGGGATCAGGGACTTCCTAAATTTTAAGTGTAGCACTCAGTGGGATTTAGTCTATGCAATGAAGTGGAAAATGAACTGTTCAGCAGTGAAACTCTCTGCCTCGGAGTGTGGTGGAGACTTCTTTCTTGGAAGCTTTTAAACAGAGGCTGGATGGCCATCTGTCAGGAGTAATTTGATTGTGCTCTTCCTGCATGGCAGGGGGTTGGACTAGATGGCCCATGTGATCGTCTCCAAATCTATTATTCTACTAGCTGTCCCCTGCCACGCATTGCTGTGGCCTAGTCTGTTGATCTGGAAAATAAAGTAATGAGAAAGTGTTGGTTTCTAATATATGTCATTTCTTGATGCTTGTGGGTAAACAGTACCATTTCTTCCTGTTTCTTTGTCAGTGTTGATGTGGAGATTGTCTGGTTTGCCTACTCTGGAATATGCAACATATAATTGTCCTTCTTTAGGGGTCCCTTCCAAATCTATGATACTATATTTGTGTGTCTGAATCATATCTATCTATCTATCTATCTATTTATCTATCTATCTATCTATCTATCTATCTGTCTATCTCTATATCTATCTATGGCTGGATGGCTCTTTGTCAGGAGGGCTTTGATTAGGTTTTCTTGCCCTGGTGAAGAGA
Organism: Anolis sagrei ordinatus; assembly: GCF_025583915.1. Taxonomy (NCBI): domain Eukaryota; kingdom Metazoa; phylum Chordata; class Lepidosauria; order Squamata; family Anolidae; genus Anolis; species Anolis sagrei. The sequence continues at coordinate 99,749,071 of NW_026847549.1, forward strand.
GTAGGACTGGATGGCCTTAAGTATTTTCTGTTGGTCGTGGGGGTTCTGTGTGGGAAGTTTGCCCCAATTCTGTCGTTCGTGGGGTTCAGAATGCTCTTTGATTTTAGGTGAACTGTGAATCCTGATGACTACAACTTCCAAATGTCAAGGTCTATTTTCCCTAAACGCCATCTCTGTTCATATTTGAGCATATGGAATATTTGTGCCAAGTTTGGTCCAGATCCATCACTGTTTGAGTCCACAGTGCTCTCTGGATGTAGGTGAACTACAACTTCCAAACTCAAGGTCAATGCCCACCAAACCCTTCCAGTATGTTCTGTTGGTCATGGGAGTTCTGTGTGCCAAGTTTGGCCCAATTCTATCATTGGTGGAGTTCAAAATGCTCTTTGATTGTAGGTTAACTCTAAATCCCAGCAACTACAACTCCTAAATGTCAAGGTCTATTTTCCCCAAACTCCACCAGTGTGCACATTTCAGCATATTGAGTATTTGTGCCAAGTTTTGTTCAGATCCATCATTGTTTGAGTCCACAGTGCTCTCTTGATGTAGGTGAACTACAACTCCCAAACCCAAGGTCAATGCCCACCTAACCCTTCCAGTATTTTCTGTTGGTCATGGGAGTCCTGTGTTCCAAGTTTGGTTCAATTCCATTGTTGTTGGAGTTCAGAATGCTCTTTGATTGTAGGTGAACTATAATTCCCAGCAACTACAACTCCTAAATGACAAAATAATAATTTTTTGAGTGATGGTCACTCCTTGTGTTGTGAGATGTTTTGTTGCCAAATTTGGTGTGATTTCGTTCGTTGGTTCTTTTGTTTTTAAGGTACTCATTATGAACAGAGCTTTTTTATATATTTAGATGAATCCATGTGCCAGGTCTATGAAGAGCCTCCTGAGTGCGCCCACTGAGTCAATATAACTAAGATGGTTTGGTGTACTTTAACGTCATCTACTTAGGGTTTATGTGAGTTTTCCGGGCTGTATGGCCATGTTCCAGGAGCATTCTCTCCTGACTTTTTGCCTGCATCTATTGCAGGCATCCTCAGAGATTGTGAGTTTTGTTGGAAACTAGGAAAAAGAAGAGAAAGAACTCTTGTCTGTTTGAGGTAGGTGTGAAAGTTGCAACTGGCCACCTTGATTAGCATTTCATGGCCTTGCAGTTTCAAGGTCTGGCTTCTTACTATCTGGGGGAATCCTTTGTTGGGAAGTGATTACTTGGCCCTGATTTTTTCTTGTCTGGAATTCCCCTGTTTTTGTGTGTTGTTCTTTATTTACCGTTATGATTTTAGAGTTTTTTTAAATACTGGTAACCAGATTTTGTTCATTATCATGGTTTCCTCCTTTCTGTTGAAATTGTCCACATGCTTGCAGATTTCAATGGCTTCTCTATGTAGCCTGACATGGAAGTTGTGAGAGTGGTCCAGCATTTCTGTGTTCTCAAATAATATGCTGTGTCCAGGTTGGTTCATCAGGTGCTCTGCTATGGCTGACTTCTCTGGTTGAAATAGTCTGCAGTGCCTTTCATGTTCCTTGATTCGTGTTTGGGCGCTGCATTTGGTGGTGCCTATGTAGACTTATGCATTTCTAGGTGCAAAGATTACTGCAGATGCAGACTGTAGCCAGGAAATCAGAAGACGCTTACTTCTTGGGAGGAGAGCAATGTCCAATCTCGATAAAATAGTAAAGAGTAGAGACATCAGACTGGCAACCAAGATCCGCCTAGTCAAGGCCATGGTATTCCCTGTAGTAACCTCCGGATGTGAGAGCTGGACCTTAGGGAAGGCTGAGCGAAGGAAGATCGATGCTTTTGAGCTGTGGTGTTGGAGGAAAGTGCTGAGAGTGCCTTGGACTGCGAGAAGATCCAACCAGTCCATCCTCCAGGAAATAAAGCCCGACTGCTCATTGGAGGGAAGGATACTAGAGACAAAGTTGAAGTACTTTGGCCACATCATGAGGAGACAGGAAAGCCAAGAGAAGACAATTATGCTGGGGAAAGTGGAAGGCAAAAGGAAGAGGGGCCGACCAAGGGCAAGATGGATGGATGGCATCCTTGAAGTGACTGGACTGACCTTGAAGGAGCTGGGGGTGGTAACGGCCGACAGGGAGCTCTGGCGTGGGCTGGTCCATGGGGACAATGCTGTGTTTGGTGGTCCCTATGTAGACTTGTCCACAGCTGCATGGTATACGGGAGACTCCTGCAGAGATGAGAGGATCCCTCTAGTCCTTTGCTGAACGTAGCATTTGTTGAATTTTCTTAGTGGGTCTGTAGATAGTTTTTAGGTTGTGTTTCTACATCAGCTTCCCTATGTGGTCAGTGGTTCCCTTGATGTATGGTAAGAACACTTTTCCTCTGGGTGGATCTTTGTTTTTGCTCTCGTGGCCTGTTCTTGGTCTTCCAGCTCTTCTGCATAGGGAAGCTGGTGAAGAAACACAACCGGCCATGAAAGTCTTTGACAATACGTGGCCATCTACATAGTTTACTGGAATTTTCCAACAATGTATCTGTGATAATGTATCCTTGATCTCCTTCAGGTGTCGGCAGCTGTCATCTTGCTGTTTTGTTTTCTTCTTGAACGCTTCAGACCAATTTCAGAATTTTTCCTTGGATCGTGTTCTTGACTCTTGTGTAAGGGGTGAAAGAAAAAGGCAGGAGCAATTTACTACTTTTAAATTTTTTATTTTAAAAATAAATAATTTATAGAAATTACACAAAAATTATATTTCTTCTTTGCTTGCTTCCTTCCTTCCTTCCTTCCTTCCTTCCTTCCTTCCTTCCTTCCTTCCTTCCTTCCTTCCTTTTTTGTCTTTAATGCAAACTCTGGCAATGTAAAAAAAAATTCTCCAACTTCCAAACAGTATTCTGTAAGTTAAGCCTGTTGAGATAAAAACATTTACATGAGTCTTGGGTAAGGAGCAAAAGCAAATGGCAGGAGCATTATACTACTTCTTCTTTTTTTAATTAAAAAATAAACTATAGAAAACACACACAATATAAAAAAAGGATTTGTTTACCAAGTAGATGACAATCACTCGATACAGCGTTTCTGGATGGTATGAGCACCGCAGCCAAGACAGGAGGAAAGGAGCGAGGACCCCATTACTGAGGAGTCCAATGAATCCTGGGCATGAGCTCCGGACACAGTTTGGAGCCAGCAGTCTCAGGCTCTTATCTAGTCTTCCAAATCTTCAATTTTCAAAGCTGTTGTTTCACTAAGAAAAACAAAAAAAAAGTGAGAACATAAAGCCCAAAGACTCTCCCAGCTCCACACAAACACCCAACCCCCATCCAAAAAAGGATAAGTTACTTCTCTTTCTGAGACTGCTGGCTGCAAACTGTGTCCGTGCTCTGGTCTTCATCAGGTCTCTTGGTGATGGTGCACTGTGAAAGAAAGAGAAGAGCAAAGTGACTGTTGGGAGACTTCCTCTGAAAGCTTGCCCTCCCCTTTCCCTTGGCAGAGAGATAGTACTCCTGCCTTTTGCTCCTTACCCAGGATTCAAAGGACTCCTCTTGAAGGGAGTCCTCGCTCCTTGCAGCCCGGCCTGGCTGCGGTGCTGATACCCTCCAGAAACGCTGTAAACGAGAGAGAAGAGACTTTGTTCAAATTCCGATCCCCTCCTCTTCGCATAAGTACGGTGCTCCTGCCTTTCCCTCCTTACCCAAGTGTCAAGATCACTGTCCTCGGAGGAGGATACCTTGGCTACATCTGGTTCACTAGAAAAGAAGAGAAAACAGCAAAATATCAGCAACTGAACCTTGTGGAACTATGTTGAAGGAGATCAAGGATGCTTACTAAAACACCCGTGAGTTAAACTAAAACAAGCAGAAGAGAAGGAGAAAGGGGGATACCTGGCAGGAGCCACTTTGTTAGCTCTCCTCCTCCGACAACATGGAAAACATGATTCGCAAAACTTCCTGATGTTCTGCAAAGGAGAAAGGAGGACAAGGTCAGAAGGAAGAGGAGGGAGTCGCCTTGCGAGAGCAGCTGTTTTGGGGCCTGTGCTCTTCCCATGGTAGCTTGAACCCCAAATGTCCCCAAACCTTTATTCAGATTGACTATTCCCCCTCACCTCACCTAATTTCCCCTCCTGGTGATCTAGACCAGGGCTTCTCATACTATTTCCACCCTCTTTATGTCCAAGACATTTTGCTTGGCACTGGGCATATTGGTCTATAAAGTAGCTCTAAAAACCAAGTTTTTCCTGAAAATAAATGAGCATTTGCAATGCTTGCTGAAAAGATGGTTTGAATTGTAAAAATGTTCAGAAACTTTTTCTTTTCATGACTCCACATTGAGCTAGGATTTAAGTCCCCCCAAAAACACTATGATAACCCTATATATGAAACTATAGTTGATGAAGGCTACCCAATGCATTGTCGCACACCTGGAAGCCCATTAACAATTTAGCCCAGGGGTCCTCAAACTTTTTAAACAGAGGGCCAAGTCAAAGTCCCTCAAACTGTTGGAGGGCCGGCTTATAATTTGAAAAAATAACAAACATGAAATCCTATGCACACTGCACATATCTTATTTATAGTGCAAAAAAAAAAACACTTAAAAACATTACAATAATTGAAATGAAGAACAATTTTATTCATTATTATTCATTACAAATATATTCATTATATTCATAGTTATTCATATTTCAATGGGAAGTGTGGGGCTGCTTTTGGTTGATGAGATAGGATTGTTGTTGTTGTTGTGTGCTTTCAAGTCATTTCAGACTTAGGTTGACCCTGAGCGAGGGCCGGGTAAATGACCTTGGAGGGCCGTATCCGGCCCTCGGGCCTTAGTTTGAGGACCCCTGATTTAGCCCATTAACTACCCCTCCCCCTTTTTCTTGTTATTTGTTAACCTTTTCCTTCTCTTTCCTGCTCCCCCCCCCCCAACCAGTGCCAAAGGGCCAAACACTTACGTTAAGGAGTCTTCTTAGGGGCATTTTTGTAATTGACGGGCAGAGACAGAAGAATCAGAAAATGGTGGGAGACCGGCTGAGACAGGGAAACAGAATATCTTCCTTTCACCTTGACCTCGGCAACGGAATGGGCAGAACTGGTCTGGTTCGGAACTGCGTTCTTAAAGCAACAGTGTAAACTGAGGGGTACCAAGCTCCAGGGAAGCAATGGCCCCTTTCTGAATCCATACAAATAGGGTAGTTACCCAACAAAATTTGAAACCAGTGATATTTATTTACCGTGTTTATATACCACTTCTCTCACCTTTGGGGAGACTCAAAGCAGTGTACATCAAGTAATGGCAAGATTCAATGCACACACATATACAAAACCAAGCATAATAACGAAAATGATAACATGTAACCATACATTAAACCAATTAAAATCATATTAAACATAGAACAGAAACAAACATTTAGACAATTAAAACATAGAATTAATTTGATAACAAAGTAAAGAATAATTAAAAGAAACAAGACTCCGATACATTATACATGGCCTGCAAAATCAAGATACAAAGATCTCTTGGAAGAACAAAGTCTCCACCCAGTTGTGGAAAAACATTAAAGGGATGCCCGGATCCCCTGTTTAGGAAGGGACTTTCAGGGCCTGAGAACAGCCACTGGGAAGGCTCTCTGCCATGTTCCCACCAAATGGACCCATCGGTTGCAAGTATATATTTAGTATTATCATAGATTTTACCTCAGGACTGAGTCCTATGAGATACAGAGTGTTTAAGACATTTTTGCTACAGAACTGAAGTGCTTCTATCATTTTGTACAAGTCTCTTGTCATTGCCCTCTCTTTAAGATAACGGCAAAGAGCACAGGAACATCCGCTGAGGTCTGTGTTTCTTTATTTTTCATATACATTTTTATTTGGGGTAAAAGGGGAAAGAGATATTTTATTTATACATGTAAATTGGGAGAACAATAACATGAAGAAAAAGTACGAAAAAATATAGGTTTAAAATAGGAAAAGGAGAAAAAGAAGAGAAAAAAGTCTAGTGACTTCCATCTAATTCTTTGCGGGCTTTAAGCATATTCATTCAATAGTGTTCTATACTGAAAGTAAAAAAAGAAAAGTCCTTGACTTTAGCGTAAATTGAGTCCATTTTTCTGATGTTTCCATTTAATAAAATTTCTCATTTTTTTCGTATTCCTCTATTTGTG
>NW_026847549.1:99755296-99970601 GCF_025583915.1 Anolis sagrei ordinatus
TGGAGTTCAGAATGCTCTTTGATTGTAGGTGAACTATAATTCCCAGCAACTACAACTCCCAAATGACAAAATAATATTTTTTGAGTGATGGTCACTCCTTGTGTTGTGAGATGTTTTGTTGCCAAATTTGGTGTGATTTCGTTCGTTGGTTCTTTTGTTTTTAAGGTACTCATTATGAACAGAGCATTTTTATATATTTAGATGAATCCTTGTGCCAGGTCTATGAAGAGCCTCCTGAGTGCGCCCACTGAGTCAATATAACTAAGATGGTTTGGTGTACTTTAACGTCATCTACTTAGGGTTTATGTGAGTTTTCCGGGCTGTATGGCCATGTTCCAGGAGCATTCTCTCCTGACGTTTTGCCTGCATCTATGGCAGGCATCCTCAGAGGTTGTGAGTTTTGTTGGAAACTAGGAAAAACAAGAGAAAGAACTCTTGTCTGTTTGCGGTAGGAGTGAAAGTTGCAACTGGCCGCCTTGATTAGCATTTCATGGCCTTGCAGTTTCAAGGTCTGGCTTCTTACTAACTGGGGGAATCCTTTGTTGGGAAGTGATTACTTGGCCCCGATTTTTTCTTGTCTGGAATTTCCCTGTTTTTGAGTGTTGTTCTTTATTTACCGTTATGATTTTAGAGTTTTTTTAAATACTGGTAACCAGATTTTGTTCATTTTCATGGTTTCCTCCTTTCTGTTGAAATTGTCCACATGCTTGCAGATTTCAATGGCTTCTCTGTGTAGCCCGAAGTTGTGAGAGTGGTCCAGCATTTCTGTGCTCTCAAATAATATGCTGTGTCCAGGTTGGTTTATCAGGTGCTCTGCTATGGCTGACTTCTCTGGTTTAGTTAGTCTTCAGTGCCTTTCATGTTTCTTGATTTGTGTTTGGCCAATGATGCATTTGGTGGTCCCTATGTAGACTTGTCCACAGCTGCATGGTATATGGGAGACTCCTGCAGAGGTGAGAGGATCCCTCTTGTCCTTTGCTGAATGTAGCATTTGTTGAATTTTCTTAGTGGGTCTGTAGATAGTTTGTAGGTTGTGTTTCTACATCAGCTTCCCTATGTGGTCAGTGGTTTCCTTGATGTAAGAACACTTTTCCTCTGGGTGGATCTTTGTCTTTGCTCTCGTGGCCTGTTCTTGGTCTTGCAGCTCTTCTGCATAGGGAAGCTGGTGAAGAAACACAACCAGCCATGAAAGTCTTTGACAATACGTCGCCATCTACATAGTTTACTGGAGTTTTCCAACAATGTATCTGTGCTAATGTATCCTTGATCTCCTTCAGATGTCAGCAGCTGTCATCTTGCTGTTTTCTTTTCTTCTTGAATGCTTCAGATCAATTTTAGAATTTTTCCTTGGATCGCGTTCTTGACTCTTGTGTAAGGGGTGAAAGAAAAAGGCAGGAGCAATTTACTACTTTTAAATTTTTTATTTTAAAAATAAATAATTTATAGAAATTATACAAAAATTATATTTCTTCTTTGCTTCCTTCCTTCCTTCCTTCCTTCCTTCCTTCCTTCCTTTTTTGTCTTAAATGCAAACTCTGGCAATGTAAAAAAAAAATCTCCAACTTCCAAACAGCATTCTGTAAGTTAAGCCTGTTGAGATAAAAACATTTATATGAGTCTTGGGTAAGGAGCAAAAGCAAATGGCAGGAGCATTATACTACTTCTTCTTTTTTTAATTAAAAAATAAACTATAGAAAACACACACAATATAAAAAAAGGATTTGTTTACCAAGTAGATGACAATCACTTGATACAGCGTTTCTGGATGGTATGAGCACTGCAGCCAAGTCGGGAGGAAAGGAGCGAGGACCCCATTACTGAGGAGTCCAATGAATCCTGGGCATGAGCTCCGGACACAGTTTGGAGCCAGCAGTCTCAGGCTCTTATCTAGTCTTCCAAATCTTCAATTTTCAAAGCTGTTGTTTCACTAAGAAAAACAAAAAAAGTGAGAACATAAAGCCCAAAGACTCTCCCAGCTCCACACAAACACCCAACCCCCATCCAAAAAAGGATAAGTTACTTCTCTTTCTGAGACTGCTGGCTGCAAACTGTGTCCGTGCTCTGGTCTTCATCAGGTCTCTTGGTGATGGTGCACTGTGAAAGAAAGAGAAGAGCAAAGTGACTGTTGGGAGACTTCCTCTGAAAGCTTGCCCTCCCATTCCCCTTGGCAGAGAGATAGTACTCCTGCCTTTTGCTCCTTACCCAGGATTCAAAGGACTCCTCTTGAAGGGAGTCCTCGCTCCTTGCGGCCTGACCTGGCTGCGGTGCTGATACCCTCCAGAAACGCTGTAAACGAGAGAGAAGAGACTTTGTTCAAATTCCTATCCCCTCCTCTTCGCATAAGTACGGTGCTCCTGCCTTTCCCTCCTTACCCAAGTGTCAAGATCACTGTCCTCGGAGGAGGATGCCTTGGCTACATCTGGTTCACTAGAAAAGAAGAGAAAACAGCAGAATATCAGCAACTGAACCTTGTGGAACTATGCTGAAGGAGATCAAGGATGCTTACTAAAACACCCGTGAGTTAAACTAAAACAAGTAGACAAGAAGGAGAAAGGGGGATACCTGGCAGGAGCCACTTTGTTTGCTCTCCTCCTCCGACAACATGGAAAACATGAGTCGCAAAGCTTCCTGATGTTCTGCAAAGGAGAAAAGAGGACAAGGTCAGAAGGAAGAGGAGGGAGTCGCCTTGCTAGAGCAGCAGTTTGGGGGCCTGTGGTCTTCCCATGGTAGCTTGAACCCCAAATGTCCCCAAACCTTTATTCAGATGGACTATTCCACCTCACCTCACCTAATTTCCCCTCCTGGTGATCTAGACCAGGGCTTCTCAAATTATTTCCACCCACTTTACGTCCAAGACATTTTGCATGGCACTGGGCATATTGGTCTATAAAGTAGCTCTAAAAATAAAGTTTTTCCTGAAAATAAATGAGCATTTGCAATGCTTGCTGAAAAGGATGGTTTGAATTGTAAAAATGTTCAGAAACTTTTTCTTTTCGTGACTCCACATTGAGCTAGGATTTAAGTCCCCCCCAAAAACACCATGATAACCCTATATATGAAACTATAGCTGATGAAGGCTACCCAATGCATTGTCGCACACCCGGAAGCCCATTAACAATTTAGCCCATTAACTACCCCTCCCCCTTTTTCTTGTTATTTGTAAACCTTTTCCCTCTCTTTCCTGCTTCCCCYCCCCCCCCCCCCCACCCACCAGTGCCAAAGGGCCAAACACTTACGTTAAGGAGTCTTCTTAAGGGCATTTTTGTAATTGATGGGCAGAGACAGAAGAATCAAAAAATGGTGGGAGACAGGCTGAGACAGGGAAACAGAATGTTTCACCTTGACCTCGGTAACGGAATGGGCAGCACTGGTCTGGTTCGGAACTGCGTTCTTAAAGCAACAGTGTAAACTAAGGGGCACCAAGCTCCGGGGAAGCAATGGCCTCTTTCTGAATCCATACAAATAGGGTAGTTGCCCAACAAAATTTGAAACCAGTGATATTTATTTACCGTGTTTATATACCACTTCTCTCACCTTTGGGGAGACTCAAAGCAGTGTACATCAAGTAATGGCAAGATTCAATGCTAACATATATGCAAAACCAAGCATAATAACGAAAATGATAACATGTAACCATAAATTAAACCAATTAAAATCATATTAAACATAGAACAGAAACAAACATTTTAGACAATTGAAACATAGAATTAATTTGATAACAAATTAAAGAATAATTAAAAGAAACAAGACTTCGATACATTATACATGGCCTGCAAAATCAAGATGCAAAGATCTCTTGGAAGAACAAAGTCTCCACCCAATTGTGGAAAAACATTAAAGGGATGCCCGGATCCCCTGTTTAGGAAGGGCCTGAGAACAGCCACTGGGAAGGCCCCCTGCCATGTTCCCACCAAATGGACCCATCGGTTGCAAGTATATATTTAGTATTATCACAGATTTTACCTCAGGATTGGGCCCTATGAGATACAGAGTGTTTAAGACATTTTTGCTACAGAACTGAAGTGCTTCTATCATTTTGTACAAGTCTCTTGTCATTGCCCTCTCTTTAAGATAACGGCAAAGAGCACAGGAACATCCGCTGAGGTCTGTGTTTCTTTATTTTTCATATACATTTTTATTTGGGGTAAAAGGGAAAAGAGGATATTTTATTTATACATGTGAAATGGGAGAACAATAACATGAAGAAAAAGTAGGAAAAAAGATAGGTTTAAAAAATAGGAAAAGGAGAAAAAGAAGAGAAAAAAAGTCTAGTGACTTCCATCTAATTCTTTGCGGGTTTTAAGCATATTCATTCAATAGTGTTCTATACTGAAAGTAAAAAAAGAAAAGTTCTTGACTTTAGCATAAATTGAGTCCATTTTTCTGATGTTTCCATTTAATAAAATTTCTCATTTTTTTCGTATTCCTCTATTTGTGACCAGTTTGTCTGTCTGGTCGAGTTTCCTGAGTTTTTCTTTAACAAAAAAGTTAATTTGTCCATATCTTTTATCTCCCTTATTTTATTTATCCATTGGTCTATACCTGGTATTTCCTTCTGTTTCCAGTGTTTCGCATAAATAATCCTAACAGCTGTCATCAAATACACGTATAAAATGTCTTCATTTGAATCTACTATTAAATCTGAATTAGTTATTCCTAGTAAATAGTATTCTGGCTTCTTTGGGAATTTTTTTCTTGAGGATCTGTTGACATTCTCCATGTATTGATTTCCAATATTTTTGGGACTCTTTACAAGTCCACCACATATGAAAGAAACTACTGTCTTGGTCATTACATTTCCAGCAGTTCTTTTGTATATTTTTATACATTACACTTAATTTTCTCGGTGTAATGTACCACCGGTGAAACATTTTCAACCAATTTTGTTTTAAATCTGCTGCATATGTGTAATTTAGTTTTTTGTTCCAAATAAGTTCCCAGTCGGCTAGCGGTATTGGCTGAGGTCTGTGTTTCCATGTCTCTTCCTACCCTCTTTTACACATAGAAAATGCAACTACTCAAGGAAAGAATCAAGTCACCTTGTAATCAAGGACCATTTGAAACACTGTCTTTTGTTTTAAACCTTTGACGACAATGTCACTTTATCTGCGAGGACTACACTCATCTTTATTTGCACGCACACTGAACGTTGGTTGGAGGCCCTGTGAACTTTGAAAATCCCTTGTGAACTTCAGTAAATTATCCCTCTCTTCTTTATTGCTTGTTCTAGAAGTGGGTGTCCTGATCAAAGTTTAGTTAACTTTCAAAGCTGGTTCATAGCACCTACATTTACATGAAAGTGCCAAGAGAGACCAACTGGAAGCATGGGGCAAGGTGCTATCATTACACGAATGATACCCAAATATATTTCTCCATGCCTTCAAAAACACTTTTAGCTAAGGAAATGTAAGTCCAGGTAGATGCGATGGGCAGGCATTCTTAGTACCAGCTTTGACTGAAATGCCAGTTGTGCCCCTTCCAAGAATTGCAGAACCTTACAATGGGGGTGCACACGTTGTAATTAATTGCAAACAAGTCGGCAAGACTATTTATAGGAACATCTAGGAGTGATTCCACTGGTTGCCTGTCTCTTCTGGCAAGCCAACCCAATTTTTTTTAACTATGGCCTTGACATCATATTCTGTGTTTATTGTGTTTTAACTTTTATGTCATGTATTTTAAAATGTGTAAGTTTTGAAATATGCTTTCAGGGTTGCAATTCAAATATGTTTTAATATGTGATTTTATAGATCTATTTTACTATGTTGTGTATCGCCTCGGGCTAAATGAATAGATGGGCAATTCATATTATGATTATTGTTGTTGTTGTTGGTATTTTTATTTGCAATGTCCACTGGATGATTTGCAACAGGTCTAACATTTTCAGTTTGGCCCAACGGTTCGGGGCTTGTCTGGGATACGACAAACACAGGCAGCCAGATCAGCCCAAACCTGCTTTCCTGGAATGGGTATTGGTGCATACTGGTGGGTGATAATTGGGGTGGGCCTTCTGGTCACCTTGGATTTTTTTTTAAGTGGAGACATTTCTTCTTTAGCAGGGAATTTGCGTTTTCTTTTTCTTCTCTCTCTCTCTCTCTTTTTTGATATTGAGTTGTTGGGTTTTTGTTGTTGTTTTTGTTGATTTTTCTTTTTGTGTGAGAAGAGATGTCTTGTACCTCGAGACGGTGCCGGCTTCCATCTGTTATCATCCAGTCCAACCCTCTTCTTCAGCCATGTAGGAATACATAATCAAAGCACTCCTAACAGATGATTGCCCAGGTTCTGTGTCCAGTTCTGGGCACCACAATTCAAGAGAGATATTGACAAGCTGGAATGTGTCCAGAGGAGAGCGACTAAAATGATAAAGGGTCTGGAGAACAAGCCCTATGAGGAGCGGCTTAAGGAGCTGGGCATGTTTAGCCTGAAGAAGAGAAGGCTGAGAGGGGATATGATAGCCATGTATAAATATGTGAGAGGAAGTCACAGGGAGGAGGGAGCAAGCTTGTTTTCTGCTTCCCTGGAGACTAGGACGCGGAACAATGGCTTCAAACTACAAGAGAGGAGATTCCATCTGAACATGAGGAAGAACTTCCTGACTGTGAGAGCCCTTCAGCAGTGGAACTCTCTGCCCCGGAGTGTGGTGGAGGCTCCTTCTTTGGAAGCTTTTAAACAGAGGCTGGATGGCCATCTGTCAGGGGTGATTTGAATGCAATATTCCTGCTTCTTGGCAGAAAGGGGTTGGACTGGATGGCCCATGAGGTCTCTTCCAACTCTTTGATTCTATGATTCTGCTTCTTTTCTTAAACTTTTTATTAAGCATCAGTAAAAAACATGAATCATCAAAAAGCATAAAGAAAAAAGACAGACTTAAAGGTGTTTCCCTCCTCAATAGGACATCCTTGCTAATATGTAGACATGCCCTGCCTGTCATGCCTCCTCTTAATCTTTTCTTCTCCAAGCTAATCATACCCAGTTACCTAAGCCACTTCACGTAGGAATTGTTTCCAGAATTTTTAGTAGTTTGACCAAAAAAAAAGAGTAGTACTATGATATCCTTCAATCTAAACAATTATACTATTTATGCAGCCTAGAATGGCATTGGTTTTTTAGATGCTGCATCGCTCTAGTTGATCTAATATTTCTAGATTCTGTTAGCAGTTACTACTCTCAAGCCAGTGTCACCCATTCTACACCACTGAATTTTTTTTTCTGCCTCACTTCCCTCAACAAACCCTTGAAGAAGTTGGTCACTCCCACCAAAGGAACCTGCCACTTTCACCTCATTCATAAGTTCATCAGCGTTGGTTTGAATAAGATGTAAATAATGGAGCTTCTTATTGCCCTTCCACCCTCTGGACAATAACATTTCTGGGGGATAGGCTCTGGGCTAAAATGGGAAAGGGAGGTGGCTTCAGACCAGAGCCACTGTGATGACCTTTCACCTAACTTCTGACTCCACAAAGTGATTTGGAGTGATTTTCATATGATGATTTCATCTGTATACATTATGACCTGTTCTTGTAGGGTTGTTGTAGGAAGCAGTAAGACTCGGAGGCGATAACGCGGGAGCTCCTGCAGTTTTATCAGAGGCATTCAAAGGTTGTATCTCATAAAACTGAATTAATTCGAGACAAAATAGGAAAACCCTGCTTTGTTCTGAATTAATTTGATACCTGGTAAGACTCGGATCTTTGATAAGATTCGGATCTTTCCAGGTTTGGGCCCAGTGTGGATTGGGCCTGGAGACAGAGTCACGGGATCCCTGGGCCAAATCCACAGTCCTCTTGGGGTTTTCAGACTGAATAAGCCCGGAAAACCCAGAGCATACCAACCCATTCCCCAACTCCCCTAAAGGCCCTAAAATAGAAAATAACTTACCCAGCTGCCATTAAGGTCCTCCTGGAGCAACCCCCCCCTTCCCAATGCGTCATTTCTAAACTCAAGGAGGGCTCCGACAGGACCTTAATGGCAGCCAGTTATTTTCTATTTTAATGACTTGAAGGGGAGGGGTGTCCTGATGCCCTCCCGGAAGGTACTGGAAGGGCATCAAGATACTCCGCCCTGGGAAATGTGCACAGTTTAGGGAGAGATGTGTGGACATAAACGCGCGCCAAAGCGGATTTCTTAAACCTGCTTCACTGCACATTTAAATGCTTTCTGGAAGCAGCTTCAGGGGAAGAAAAGCAGTAAGTGGGGCAGAGAGAAACCATAGTGGGCAGTTTAAAAAAAGACCTTTAGTGTTGGTAGTAGCAAGGAAAAACAAGGTTTTGGTTAACTAGGATACTTTCATATACTAAGTCTTGATATTTTAGCAAAAAAAAAAGGGTTTTGTGAAAGTAGCAAAAGTAGAAGAGAAAAATGTGTTTGGATTGGTTTTGGTGTAACCAGTGTGTTATTTACAGCTAAATTTGGGAGGGAAGATGCTTTAATTCATATATATATAAGACAATTAGATCTTATAGGGCTCCCTTTCAATAATTCAGTACTATTTCTGGACCTTTTGACAAATTCCAACTTTTTTTTTACATTTCCAGATTTGCTAAAAGACTTATAAAATCTCTCTGGCAGCACACACTACCTATATATCATTTTTAAAGGAAAGTGGGGATCCTCTAAACCAGGCATCCTCAAACTGTGGCCCTCCAGCTGTTTTGGCCTCCAACACCGAGAATTCCAGACCATGGAACAAGCTGGGTAGGGCTTCTGGGAGTTGGAGGTCCAAACAGCTGGAGGGTCACAGTTTGAGGATGCCTGCTTTAAACTGTAATTGGCGCTGAGCTCTGAAGAGGTGGATGGGTGTTCAGGGCCAGAATGGGTCCAGGGATCTCAGGTTCTCCTTTCCTCTCCGTTTCACACACTGCCTGCAGAGCACCTGACCACTTCCAGGTTGCTTCATCCATGTACCCTTTGCAGTCCCTCACCAGCCACATCCCTCAGGTGACGCCACTGCAAATGTATCCAGAACTCAGAAGAAAGCCAGACCAGCTCTTTGGAGCAGCTGAAGTTTCTGAGAATTATTCAAAGGCATCTCCAGGTAGAGCATGTGACAGCAATGCAAACAGGATGTAACAAATGCATGTGCCACTGTGGCCAGATCTGGCTTCTCAGAAAGCTCAGTTACAGTCCATTCACAATCATCTGCAACACATGCAAGAAACACAGATGATACCTCTCCCACCTGAAACCCATCCCACCTATATCTGTAACCAAGGGAAAACCATCCTTCACTTCCTTCTCTACCCCCCGTGTCACCCTTTCCCTCAAGTGCTGTTGACCCCCCCCCCCTTTACTACCTCAGGTCTTTCATGTCTGTACCTGATCTGTGAGTGGAGAGTGAGAGCTGTGGGCACACCTGCCCCTGAAGGGGGGAGGGAGAAAACAGGCCAGGTACATGTAATTTTTGAGCCATCATATTCCATCTATAGAGGGAGGAGCAATGCACCCAGTCCCTCTTTCCTATCCCCCCTGACTGTCGTTCTTTCTCCTTTGCAGAACCTCAAGAAGATCTGCACCAGGTGCATCACATCTGTGTTTAGTTTCCCCCCTCACTTTCATTACAAAGTGTTTCCAAGCAAAACCTCAGGCAGTGCAACTCCAATCCGGTACATGGCTGGCAAATGGTGTGTGGCCATCTTGTACAATCCATTTATAAAAATATCCTCAGTGCCTGGATGTTGAGTTGTAGGTATTTTGATTTGTTAGAGAGGCAGTGTTGTTTAAGAGTCTCTGGAGACCAAGGTTCAAATCTCTGTTCAGCTGTGGGACACCACAAGTCACAGCCTCTCAGCCTCAGAGGAAAGCAAAGGGAAACCTTCTCTCAACAAGAGTGTTGGAAACCCGTGTGATACCACCTCATCTGACAGGGAGGTTTTAGAGTACTAGTATGCTTCCACCCCATCTGGAGGACTGATGGGCTCACTGCTCATCAGACAATGCAAGGGAGCTTCCTGTGGAAGTCCTACCCCCAATGAGGTGAAAGTGTCACCAAATGCTTCCCAGGCAACAAGCAGCCTCCTCGCAATGGAACAGCTTTCTCCATGTGATGGGGAAAGTATCGAAGAGATGGAGCTGCGTGCGGAGAGATCCTTTATGAGCATCATATTTATTATTTCTATCTTCATACATTTTATATGGGAGAGGGATTAAAAGCCTAAATATCATTTTATTTAATTGTGTAAAATTTAGTCCCTTTGAGTCTCCCCATTTTTCTAATTCTATATTATAGCCAAAATTCTGAATTTGATCCTTGAATATTTAAAGAAATATAACCCTGCTTTTCTCCCATGATTTATGTCATTTATGAGAAACCTTGTAAGACTGTTACTCATATAGGGCATTAATTGTTGCACTCTTGCCTTCCACACAACACGACACCAGAGTCCAGTACTCCAATAAAAGAATGTTTATTAAAGAAAGAATATGAAAAGGAAAAAGAAAAATACAAAAGAATCAGTAAAGATATAAAATGCAGTTCTCAAAAGAAGCCAGAGTTCAGTAGAAGTAATCCAAAAAGGTCAGGTTAGAACACAAAACTAAGGAATCCAAAAGCATAAAATTAATCCAAAGATATATCCATGAATATGAAGACAGGAACTTCTCCAAGGTAATTTCTCCAAAGATACATAGGCATGAAGAGGAACATGAAACAGGAACCTTGACAATACATGAACCAAGAACTTGGAATCATTAACAGGAATCCGATGTCCTTTAGCATTATGGCCTCCTCTGAAAGGCATGAAAGCAAACCACTTAATTTAAGCCCTCCAAGACACCCATGACACCATGCATAACATATCTGGACCTCAAGGTCTTATCTTGAAAAATCTGAGAATATCTAGTTTACCAGTTTTTCGCGCTCTGCGTTCTCAAGTCGAATCTATTCTCCCTTGAAAACTCACCATCTTCCTAAGGCCTTTTCTCAAGAGAACTGGTACTTTCATTTTCCCCTGTTGCCTGGGAATTAGCTGAAGAATCCAAAACATCAGCCACATCTGCCTGCAATTCCCTCCAAATGCTCACAAACTCCTTATTTTGGAATCCATCATCTCCCTCATCATCTGAACATCTCTGATGTTTGCCAGACTACAAAATTACAGTGCTTTACTGACTATCCAGTAGTAACCCATTATCTCCTTCAGCATAGCTACATGAGGTTTCCTTGGGAACATTTTGCTGTTTTCTCTTCTTCTCTAGTACTCCGGATGAAGCTCAAGTGTTCTCTTCTGTGAATAATTATTTGCACACTTGGGTAAGAAGGGAAAGGCAGGAACATTGTATTTCTGCGAAGAGGAGGGTATCAGGATTTGAAAGGAAATCTCATCTCTTTCTTTTACAGTGTTTCTGGATGGTAACTACTCCACAGCCAGACCTGGATGCAAGAAGTGGGGGGGGGGGGGGGGGGGGCGCTTCGGGAAGAGTTTTATTAAGAAAGGAAAAACCCTCTATTTTTGCAGAGAGGAAAGGGAGGCTCAGCTTTCAGAGGAAGTTTCCCGAAAGGCACTTTGCTCTTTTCTTCTTTTGCAGTGCACCCTGACCAAGATAGGATCAGAAGGAGGGAGCATGGACACACTTTGGAGCTAGCAGTTCTAGGAAGAGAAGTACCCTCCCCCTTTTTTGGGTGGGGGCTGCATCTTCTTATTGAGTTGGAGAAGTCTTTGGGTTTTATGTTCTTCCATTTGTTTTGTTTTTTGTTTCTCTTAGTGCACCAACAACCATCAATATCGATGATTTAGAAGAAGAGGTTAAGACTGCTAGCTCCATAGCTCCACCTGCTTTTCGCTCCTCAGGAAGATCTGGGAAAAATTCTTTCCTTGTGGCCAGAGGAAGAGATCAAATAAAGACACCTATTTTCCGTATTGCTGGAAGAGGAGAGCAAATAGAGTTGCTCCTGCAAGGTATCCCCCTTTCTCCTTCTCGTCTACTTGCTTTAATTTAATTCACAGGTATTTAAGTGAGCATCCTTGATCTCCTCCAGCGTAGCTACAGAAGGTTCCATTGCTGACATTTTGCTGTTTTCTCTTCTTTTCTAGTGATCCAGATGAAAACAAAGCAATAAAAACAATAACAAAACCCAACAACTCGATATCAAAAAAAGAGAGAGAGAGAGAGAAGAAAAAGAAAACGCAAATTCCCTGCTAAAGAAGAAATGTCTCCACTTAAAAAAAAATCCAAGGTGACCAGAAGGCCCACCCCAATTATCACCCACCAGTATGCACCAATACCCATTCCAGGAAAGCAGGTTTGGGCTGATCTGGCTGCCTGTGTTTGTCGTATCCCAGACAAGCCCCGAACCGTTGGGCCAAACTGAAAATGTTAGACCTGTTGCAAATCATCCAGTGGACATTGCGAATAAAAATACCAACAACAACAACAATAATCATAATATGAATTGCCCGTCAATTCATTTAGCCCGAGGCGATACACAACATAGTAAAATAGATCTATAAAATCACATATTAAAACATATTTGAATTGCAACCCTGAAAGCATATTTCAAAACTTACACATTTTAAAATACATGACATAAAAGTTAAAACACAATAAACACAGAATATGATGTCAAGGCCATAGTTAAAAAAAATTGGGTTGGCTTGCCAGAAGAGACAGGCAACCAGTGGAATCACTCCTAGATGTTCCTATAAATAGTCTTGCCGACTTGTTTGCAATTAATTACAACGTGTGCACCCCCATTGTAAGGTTCTACAATTCTTGGAAGGGGCACAACTGGCATTTCAGTCAAAGCTGGTACTAAGAATGCCTGCCCATCGCATCTACCTGGACTTACATTTCCTTAGCTAAAAGTGTTTTTGAAGGCATGGAGAAATATATTTGGGTGTCATTTGTGTAATGATAGCACCTTGCCCCATGCTTCCAGTTGGTCTCTCTTGGCACTTTCATGTAAATGTAGGTGCTATGAACCAGCTTTGAAAGTTAACTAAACTTTGATCAGGACACCCACTTCTAGAACAAGCAATAAAGAAGAGAGGGATAATTTACTGAAGTTCACAAGGGATTTTCAAAGTTCACAGGGCCTCCAACCAACGTTCAGTGTGCGTGCAAATAAAGATTAGTGTAGTCCTCGCAGATAAAGTGACATTGTCGTCAAAGGTTTAAAACAAAAGACAGTGTTTCAAATGGTCCTTGATTACAAGGTGACTTGATTCTTTCCTTGAGTAGTTGCATTTTCTATGTGTAAAAGAGGGTAGGAAGAGACATGGAAACACAGACCTCAGCCAATACCGCTAGCCGACTGGGAACTTATTTGGAACAAAAAACTAAATTACACATATGCAGCAGATTTAAAACAAAATTGGTTGAAAATGTTCCACCGGTGGTACATTACACCGAGAAAATTAAGTGTAATGTATAAAAATATACAAAAGAACTGCTGGAAATGTAATGACCAAGACAGTAGTTTCTTTCATATGTGGTGGACTTGTAAAGAGTCCCAAAAATATTGGAAATCAATACATGGAGAATGTCAACAGATCCTCAAGAAAAAAATTCCCAAAGAAGCCAGAATACTATTTACTAGGAATAACTAATTCAGATTTAATACTAGATTCAAATGAAGACATTTTATACGTGTATTTGATGACAGCTGTTAGGATTATTTATGCGAAACACTGGAAACAGAAGGAAATACCAGGTATAGACCAATGGATAAATAAAATAAGGGAGATAAAAGATATGGACAAATTAACTTTTTTTATTAAAGAAAAACTCAGGAAACTCGACCAGACAGACAAACTGGTCACAAACAGAGGAATACGAAAAAATGAGAAATTTTATTAAATGGAAACATCAGAAAAATGGACTCAATTTATGCTAAAGTCAAGAACTTTTCTTTTTTTACTTTCAGTATAGAACACTATTGAATGAATATGCTTAAAACCCGCAAAGAATTAGATGGAAGTCACTAGACTTTTTTTCTCTTCTTTTTCTCCTTTTCCTATTTTTTAAACCTATCTTTTTTCCTACTTTTTCTTCATGTTATTGTTCTCCCATTTCACATGTATAAATAAAATATCCTCTTTTCCCTTTTACCCCAAATAAAAATGTATATGAAAAATAAAGAAACACAGACCTCAGCGGATGTTCCTGTGCTCTTTGCCGTTATCTTAAAGAGAGGGCAATGACAAGAGACTTGTACAAAATGATAGAAGCACTTCAGTTCTGTAGCAAAAATGTCTTAAACACTCTGTATCTCATAGGGCCCAATCCTGAGGTAAAATCTGTGATAATACTAAATATATACTTGCAACCGATGGGTCCATTTGGTGGGAACATGGCAGGGGGCCTTCCCAGTGGCTGTTCTCAGGCCCTTCCTAAACAGGGGATCCGGGCATCCCTTTAATGTTTTTCCACAATTGGGTGGAGACTTTGTTCTTCCAAGAGATCTTTGCATCTTGATTTTGCAGGCCATGTATAATGTATCGAAGTCTTGTTTCTTTTAATTATTCTTTAATTTGTTATCAAATTAATTCTATGTTTCAATTGTCTAAATCAGTGGTTCTCAACCTGTGGGTCCCCAGGTGTTTTGGCCTACAACTCCCAGAAATCCTAACAGCTGGTAAACTGGCTGGGATTTCTGGGAGTTGTAGGCCAAAAACATCTGGGGACCCCAGGTTGAGAACCACTGGTCTAAATGTTTGTTTCTGTTCTATGTTTAATATGATTTTAATTGGTTTAATTTATGGTTACATGTTATCATTTTCGTTATTATGCTTGGTTTTGCATATATGTTAGCATTGAATCTTGCCATTACTTGATGTACACTGCTTTGAGTCTCCCCAAAGGTGAGAGAAGTGGTATATAAACACGGTAAATAAATATCACTGGTTTCAAATTTTGTTGGGCAACTACCCTATTTGTATGGATTCAGAAAGAGGCCATTGCTTCCCCGGAGCTTGGTGCCCCTTAGTTTACACTGTTGCTTTAAGAACGCAGTTCCGAACCAGACCAGTGCTGCCCATTCCGTTACCGAGGTCAAGGTGAAACATTCTGTTTCCCTGTCTCAGCCTGTCTCCCACCATTTTTTGATTCTTCTGTCTCTGCCCATCAATTACAAAAATGCCCTTAAGAAGACTCCTTAACGTAAGTGTTTGGCCCTTTGGCACTGGTGGGTGGGGGGGGGGGGGYGGGGAAGCAGGAAAGAGAGGGAAAAGGTTTACAAATAACAAGAAAAAGGGGGAGGGGTAGTTAATGGGCTAAATTGTTAATGGGCTTCCGGGTGTGCGACAATGCATTGGGTAGCCTTCATCAGCTATAGTTTCATATATAGGGTTATCATGGTGTTTTTGGGGGGGACTTAAATCCTAGCTCAATGTGGAGTCACGAAAAGAAAAAGTTTCTGAACATTTTTACAATTCAAACCATCCTTTTCAGCAAGCATTGCAAATGCTCATTTATTTTCAGGAAAAACTTTATTTTTAGAGCTACTTTATAGACCAATATGCCCAGTGCCATGCAAAATGTCTTGGACGTAAAGTGGGTGGAAATAATTTGAGAAGCCCTGGTCTAGATCACCAGGAGGGGAAATTAGGTGAGGTGAGGTGGAATAGTCCATCTGAATAAAGGTTTGGGGACATTTGGGGTTCAAGCTACCATGGGAAGACCACAGGCCCCCAAACTGCTGCTCTAGCAAGGCGACTCCCTCCTCTTCCTTCTGACCTTGTCCTCTTTTCTCCTTTGCAGAACATCAGGAAGCTTTGCGACTCATGTTTTCCATGTTGTCGGAGGAGGAGAGCAAACAAAGTGGCTCCTGCCAGGTATCCCCCTTTCTCCTTCTTGTCTACTTGTTTTAGTTTAACTCACGGGTGTTTTAGTAAGCATCCTTGATCTCCTTCAGCATAGTTCCACAAGGTTCAGTTGCTGATATTCTGCTGTTTTCTCTTCTTTTCTAGTGAACCAGATGTAGCCAAGGCATCCTCCTCCGAGGACAGTGATCTTGACACTTGGGTAAGGAGGGAAAGGCAGGAGCACCGTACTTATGCGAAGAGGAGGGGATCGGAATTTGAACAAAGTCTCTTCTGTCTCGTTTACAGCGTTTCTGGAGGGTATCAGCACCGCAGCCAGGTCAGGCCGCAAGGAGCGAGGACTCCCTTCAAGAGGAGTCCTTTGAATCCTGGGTAAGGAGCAAAAGGCAGGAGTACTATCTCTCTGCCAAGGGGAATGGGGAGGGCAAGCTTTCAGAGGAAGTCTCCCAACAGTCACTTTGCTCTTCTCTTTCTTTCACAGTGCACCATCACCAAGAGACCTGATGAAGACCAGAGCACGGACACAGTTTGCAGCCAGCAGTCTCAGAAAGAGAAGTAACTTATCCTTTTTTGGATGGGGGTTGGGTGTTTGTGTGGAGCTGGGAGAGTCTTTGGGCTTTATGTTCTCACTTTTTTTGTTTTTCTTAGTGAAACAACAGCTTTGAAAATTGAAGATTTGGAAGACTAGATAAGAGCCTGAGACTGCTGGCTCCAAACTGTGTCCGGAGTTCATGCCCAGGATTCATTGAACTCCTCAGTAATGGGGTCCTCGCTCCTTTCCTCCTGACTTGGCTGCGGTGCTCATACCATCCAGAAACGCTGTATCAAGTGATTGTCATCTACTTGGTAAACAAATCCTTTTTTTATATTGTGTGTGTTTTCTATAGTTTATTTTTTAATTAAAAAAAGAAGAAGTAGTATAATGCTCCTGCCATTTGCTTTTGCTCCTTACCCAAGACTCATATAAATGTTTTTATCTCAACAGGCTTAACTTACAGAATGCTGTTTGGAAGTTGGAGAATATTTTTTTTACATTGCCAGAGTTTGTATTTAAGACAAAAAAGGAAGGAAGGAAGGAACGAAGCAAAGAAGAAATATAATTTTTGTGTAATTTCTATAAATTATTTATTTTTAAAATAAAAAATTTAAAAGTAGTAAATTGCTCCTGCCTTTTTCTTTCACCCCTTACACAAGAGTCAAGAACACGATCCAAGGAAAAATTCTGAAATTGGTCTGAAGCGTTCAAGAAGAAAAGAAAACAGCAAAATAACAGCTACTGACATCTGAAGGAGATCAAGGATACATTAGCACAGATACATTGTTGGAAAGCTCCTGGAAACTATGTAGATGACGATGAATTGTTGAATCTTTCATGGCCGGTTGTGTTTCTTCATCAGCTTCCCTATGCAGAGGAGCTACAAGATCAAGAACAGGCCATGAGAGGAAAGACAGAGATCCACCCAGAGGAAAAGTGTTCCCTCCCATACATCAAGGGAACCACTGACCACATAGGGAAGCTGATGAAGAAACACAACATACAAACTACTTTAACCAGAGAAGTCTGCCATAGCAGAGCACCTGATAAACCAACCTGGACACAGCATATTATTTGAGAACACAGAAATGCAGGACCACTCTAACAATTTCCATGTCAGGCTACACAGAGAAGCCAATTTCAATAGAAAGGAGGAAACCATGAAAATGAAAAAATCTGGCTACTAGTATTTTTTTTGAAAAACCCTCTAAATTCATAACAGTAAATAAAGAACAACACTCAAAAACAGGGGAATTCCAGACAAGAAACAATCAGGTCCAGGTAATCACTTCCCAACAAAGGATTCCCCCAAGCAGTAAGAAGCCAGACCTTAAAACTGCAAGGCCATGAAATGCTAATCAAGGTGGCCAGTTGCAACATTTTCACCTACCTCAAACAGACAATATTTAAAGAAAGATCTGGTCCGCCCTTGTTTCCTATTACCGTACCTCCTCCTCTGCCTCTCAGATCTCGCTTCTGAAGATTGCAGTGAAGCGGTGCGGGTGCCCATGTGCGAGATCTGAGAGGCAGAGAAGGAGGTACGGTAATAGGAAATTGACTATATTGAAATGAAATCTGATGCCTTTAAAAATTTTATTTGGTGTGTGTCGAAAGAGGGGTAGTCTTATATGGCGAGTATATCCCAAACTCTATATTTTAACTGGAAAAGTAGGGGGTCGCCTTATATGCCCAGTCGTCTTATATGCTGGAATATATGGTAACTTCTTCTGACTTTTTGGTTGGGGTTGGGTCTTCTTACATATTTTTTCTCTCTTACCGCACCAACATCCATCAGGGATTCAGAAGAAGAAGAAGAGCCTGGGACCATAGCTCCACCTGCTTTTCGCTCCTTACTCAGGTTTCATAGTAAGGTCTCCTAGTATGGAGATACAATGGAGCCAGCAATCAAACAGCTCCTCACAGGCAGAGAGGTAACTTCTTCTCATATCCTGCGAGGGGATTGGGCCTTCTTGTTGGGGGCCCTGACCAGCCATGCAATATACTGCACGGTGCTAAGGGATGGTGTGACCAGGTTCACTTTATAGCTGACAAGGGGCACCTTCTCACCCTCCACAGGACCAGGGCAGCATGGGTCAAAATCTGTTCTTTCAACAGAAAAAGAGATAGAGACCCTGCATTCAGAGGCAGTGGGTTGGCAGTTAGAGGAGTCTTTGGATTTTTGTTCTTACATCAGGATGATTTCTCTTAGTGCACAGACATCTTTGGAGATTGAGAATAATGAAAAACAAAAACAACCTTCTAGCCATTGGATAAGGAAGACTGACCTCCCAATAGGAAGGGTCTAGATGGGCATTCAAGCCTCCTCCATTTCAAGAGGTGGAGCTATGCAGAATATTACAGGATGGGGAGGTCTGTGGCTCATGGCCAACCATAACATTGGCCACTTTCTAATCAAGGTATACTTTTCTACTAGTGCTCCAGAGGTTCGGAAAGACAGTGATCACTTTCAGCCAGATAGGCCATGTGTAGGCTCCCATGGAGGATTGGGTGGACAATGTGAGCAGCTCTGAAAAGTGAGAATGGGAGACTTCACCACCCTTGGATCAAGGTGCATTGTTCTACTGGAAAGAGAAGTTAATCCCATCTGAGTGTCCAAGGTCAATGTTCATCTGGCTGTTTATTCTTCTCCTCCACGTCTGCTCTCAGGATTACCCACTGTGAAGAAAGAGAAGAATGTGAACAAGAAGAGGCCCAACTCACTTCAGGTTCCTCTGTGTCAATCCATCTGGATAAGAGAAGGTATGAGGCTAGAGGACACTTTAGACAGAAAAGTATGCAAGAGCTTGTATGTTCAGCCAAAAGCATCAAAACCCATCAGGGCTATAAGAGAGGGGCTTTTCAAGGTAACAGAACAAATGATCATCCTCCATTGAGTTGCAACACTATTCAAAATGTTGGGAGAGAGCATCTATGAAGAAGCGATCCTCCAGCTGTACTATTTAAAAATCAAACATGCAAGAGATGAGGAGGGGAGACCTGAGAGAACAATTTGGCTCTCTCTCTCTCATTAAATAATGCCACCTCTGAATTACAGCTAGAATGCAATGCCTTTGAGCAAATGCAGATAACTGTTGTGTACCTTTTAACAGACCGCATTCTCCGGCTGGGAAAAATGAAATGTCTCTTTTTACCAAAAAAGCTGTGGCCACATTTACATCTATTGGATATGTATCACTTTTGGCATCCAGATAAAGTCCTAAATCACTCTTTTACCAAAAAAGCTGGAGCCACATTTACATCTGTTGGATGCGCATCACTTTCGGCATCCAGATAAAGTCCCGAATCACTCTTTTACCAAAAAAACTGGAGCCACATTTACATCTATTGGATGTGTATCACTTTCTGCATCTAGGTAGACTTGAATAATTTAGGACTTTATCATAAAAAGTCAGATATTCCTGTACTGCCTCTTTAACTATGCTGTGCTGCGTCCCCCCATTGCATCCTTTGCTCCATCATCCCAAAGTTGAGCATCATTAAGTACTATGGATAAATTTTCTTGTTCAGTTGACTGTGATAACCCAGCTGCTATTTAGAGTTGTTATTTCTTTAAAATATCTGTGGAACTAGGGAACATCCAAGTGAGAGTCTATATTGCATGGATAAAAATAATCTGTCAGCATGATATCTAGTAACTCTATCTGACATGAAGACCTTGATTTCCTCTCTTATATTAGGAAAGGCTTCGGGGTTGGTTGTAATAACTTCATAAATTTTGACAGCCAATATAAAACTGCTATGTTCCTTCTCTCTATTATTTTTTTCCATATTAGTAATAGTGGCTACCTATCTCTGGGCAATGTCAGCCCAATATTATAAAAAAGGTGAGGAAGAATACATCAAATTATAGTCATATCCTAGCTATTTAAATACAAAGCTTACCACTTGGAGGCAGGGTTAACATATTTTGGATAATGAACAGACAGACTTTAGAATGCTAGTTCTTGATCAAATCCTAAATCACTTGGTAGAGAACTATAGAAACACATTTGGAAATGGCTTGTTTGTTGCATTTACAGATGTGAAATTTGTCTAATCTGAGCAAACTGTGGTGTAAGGGCCCATATACATGAACATTTAACTCTGAAAAGTGGGGAGGGGATCACTTCTGTAGAAAATGTTGTTATTGTTGTTGTTACAGTAGTAGTAGTATCTTATTTTCTTTTCCCAAAGGAGACTGCAGGGTGCATGGAGCTGATTCGGGTTAAGAAGCCTTGAATCATATTAAAAGTTATGGATTGCTCGTTTTCTCCAAATTCCAGAGTAAATCTGTAGGCCTGTATAAACTTTTGGGCAAGTTCCGATAAAGAATAAGACAGAACTGTTTATATGGCCATTATATATTTCCTGGGCTCAGGCAGCCCATGGATACAGAATGGCACTCACCGCTTCACCCCTGTTCTCACTGTAGTGCTGACCACTAGCCTCAAAATGGCCCATGGGCATGACTTGTCACCTGGAGTGATCCCTGCAAGAGTGAATGTAGAAGTGGGGAAGAACTGAGCAATTCTCTGTGAAAAGAACTGGAGGGACCCCTTCTCACTGGACATAACACAATGTTCTATAATACATTTCAAAGAAGCATAGCCTAGTGTGATAACCCTGACCTCGAGGAGGCTCTTTCTGTGTCCACTCCTCTTGGCATCCCCCCAGCAACAGCAAGGGTATCCCTCTGGGCAGCTAAACCAGGAAATCCCAGCTGGATGCCTCCACAAGAGGGTCTTTCTCCAGGGGCAAACCAAGAATGGGCAACTTGGAAGTCCCTAAATAGACTCAGAAGCGGAGTGGGTAGATCAAAAGACAACCTGGCAAAACGCACTACCTAAAAGAATTCCAAACCTTGTGTGACTGTGGAGCAGAACAGACAACTCCACATCTGTACGCTTGTCCACTGTGTCCTGCCTCATGTACAGAGGAGGAATTGTTGGAGATTACAGACAATTCCGTTGCTGTTGCCCGTTTTTGGTCAAAAGGTATTTAGCCGCCTGCACACCTTCTATTTTTTTATCAGTTTTATACTAATTTATGCAATGCTTTTGATACGAAATAAAATAAACCATCTCTTCTGCAAGCTAAACATACCCAGTTCCTTAAAAGGGTTTGGTTTTCAAATCTTTGGTCATTTTTATTGTATTGTCGAAGGCTTTCATAGCCAGAATCACTGGGTTGTTGTAGGTTTTTTCAAACTATATGGCCATGTCCTAGAGGCATTCTTTCCTGACATTTCACCTGCATCTATGGCAAGCATCTTCAGAGGTAGTGAGGTCTGTTGGAACTAGGAAAAAGTGGTTGTTAGAGTGGTCCAGCATTTCTGTGTTCTCAAATAATATGCTGTGTCCAGGTTGGTTCAGACTACTTCTCTGGTTGAAGTAGTCTGCAGTGCCCTTCATTCGTGTTTGGGCATTGCTGTGTTTGGTGGTCCCTATGTAGACTTGTCCACAGCTGCATGGTATACGGTAGACTCCTGCAGAAGTGTGAGGATCCCTCTTGTCCTTTGCTGAACGTAGCATTTGTTGGATTTTCTTGGTGGGTCATATTATTATTTGAGAACACAGAAATGCTGGACCACTCTCACAACCACCATGTCAGACTACACAGAAAAGCCATTGAAATCCACAAGCATGTGGACAATTTCAACAGAAAGGAGGAGACCATGAAAATGAATATAATCTGGCTACCAGTATTAAAAAACTCTAAAATTACAACAGCAAAACAACAGAGAGGAAACCAGGATTGTGGTGCAGTTGGCTGAGTGTCAGCTGCATTAAGATCACTCTGACCAAAAGGTCATGAGTTCAAAGCCAGCTCGGGTTGGAGTGTGTTTCCAACCAATTGTGTGTAGCCTGTTGTCAACCTTTGCAACCCGAAAAACAGTTGAATCTGTCAAGTAGGAAAATTAGGTACCATCTTAAAAAGTGTGGGGAGGCTAAATTAACTGATTTATGAGGCCATAAAGAAGACTCCAGCAAAGCATTCCAGCGGGGAAGCATGCGGGGAATGCGGAAGTGCTTCATCAGCGTCACAGATGGACAAGGAAAGCAACAGCTGCCCTGGCAGCCAGAAAAAGTTAAATAGCCTCTGTGTACGTCTGTATATGTTTGTATGTCAAAAATTGGCATTGAATGTTTGCCATATATGTGTACACTGTAATCCACCTTGAGTCCCCTGCGGGGTGAGAAGGGCAGAATATAAAAGCTGTAAATATAAATAAACAAACAAACAATCTGGGACATCTAATCACCTCTCAACAAAAGATTGCCCCAGGCACTGCCAGACCATCAAATGCTAATCAAGGTGATCAGTTGAAACATTCCCACCTAGCTCCAGCAGACAAGAGTCAATCAATCAATCAATGATTTATTACGGTCTTTGACCAGCACAGTATAAAATGGGGCACAGGTGCCCAAGGAAGGGAATTGCAGCTCCCAGGTAGGTCAGATAAAAAGCAGATTAAAAACATGTTATAAAAGAGACAGATTAAAAAGCAGACTAAACTTACAGTTTAAAGTGCATGTATGAATCTAAAATAGGGGGGCGGCTAATAGCAAATATCAGACAACTGGGAAGCTCTAAAAAGGGATGAGAGGGGAGCATTTACAGCATTTCAGTTGTTCAGTTATTACAAATCATTCTAACTATATTCCAGGAAGTTGCCTGGTGGAGTCTGTCATCAGCCGTCTAATGTTAATTGCTGCTGCACAGAACTTGGCAACACTGTAGGTTGTCGCAGAGCAAGAGTCCGAGAGCAACAGGGAGGTGTAATATCTTTCAGTGCACCCTGGTTGTTTTAAAAGCCATGGAGTGATGAAATTAGCTCTAATGTCTCTATAGAATACACATTGGAGGAGCACATGTTCAGTTGTTTCAATGTAGCCAGACTCACATGGGCAAAGTCTCTCCTGGGCAGGGGTCTTCCGGTATCTCCCCTCCAGTACTGCCGATGGAAGGGCATGGCATCTTGCCAAAGTGAAAGCTCTTTGGTGTTTAGGCACCTCCAGGTTTGCTAAGTAAGCCATGGGAGCTCCAGTAGACAAGAGTCCTTTGTCTTTTTAGGCTTTTGTTGTGTTGAATATTGGTGTTTTTTTTTTTAGTTTTGTTTGTTTTTTTGTTTTGTATTGTTCTTGTGGGGGTTTTTTTTTTGTTGTTTTTGTTTTTTGCTTTGTCATGTTTTTACAGTATTGCTAAATTGTTTGGGTTTTGTTTGCTTTTAGACCTGTTTGTTGTTTTTTTTTTTTTTGTTAGGGATTTTTGGTTGTGTTTTTTTTTTTATCTTTTCTTTTTTCTTTTTTTTTTCTTTTTTTTTTTTTCTTTTTTTTTTTTTTTTCTTTTGTGGCTTTTATTTTTTTGTTTTTTTTTTTTTTTTTTCTTTTTACTTTTTCGTTTTTGTTTTGTTGTTGTTCTTGGTGATGTTGATGATTATGAACTGCATGTGTTTATTCCCCCCTCCCCTCCCCTCCTGTTTCCAATGCCCCTTCCTTCCCCTCTTTTCCTTCCCCCCGCCTCCCCCTCTCTGCGCTGCTTGCCCTCGCTTCGGCGCCCCGTCCGCGCGCCCTTTCTTCTTCGCCCCTGGTCCGGTCGCCCGCCCCCCCCTGCCCCCCCCCATTCTTCTTGTCCTTCTTTCGTGGGTTGCCGCGTGGCCCTCTTTCCTCTTTGGCCGGGTGGTGTGGCCGCCCTGGGCCCCGTCTTCCCGGTGCGGCTTCCCCCGCCGCTATGACTTCCATGGATTTTCCCTCTTCTTTAAAGAGGATGCCTCATGAAACGCCATGCAGGAGATGCATTTTAGCCCCTTTTCTCTTTAACTTCTATATAAATGACATCGTAAATACATTATCCTCTGACAGTCTACATGGTCCTAAAGTTTTGTCCAGAACTATTAACATCCTGCTTTACGCTGATGACATGGTGATTATGGCAACATCTCCAGTGGGACTAAGAAGATCCCTGGCAAAATTCAATGTGTATTGTGAGCTAAATTCACTCACTATGAACAAGGATAAATCCAAAATTATAGTCTTTGGAAAAAACAGGAAACGGTACACGTGGTCCCTGAAAGGCGTACATTTGGAACAAATTAATTGCTACAAATATCTAGGCATTATGTTCTCTTCATCTGGTGCTTGGGCTAACCACATTACTCATAGTATACAAAGAGCAACGATAGCAGCAGGTTCCATTTATAAGCTGTACCATCACAGATACCCAGGCACAATCAGACCTGCCCTGGAAGTCTTTAAAACACAAATAATGCCAGCACTTATATTTGGGGCTGAAATTTGGGGGCACATCAATCTGGCTAAGATTGAAGCCTTCCAAGTGAAGCAGCTTCGCACCTTCCTGGGCCTTTCCAGAACAACGCTGACGGCGGCAGTAAGGGCTGAGCTAGGAATACTCCCAGTAAAAGCTCAAATTCTAATGAGACAGTTTAATTACTGGTCAAAAGTAAACTCTATGGATCCCAGTAGACTTCCTCGTCTATGTCTAGAGGATCAAGTCCAGCATGACCAGGAGTCATTGTGGATGGCGGCTCTGAATAATGAGCTGGCTGGAGTTGGTCTGCCTTTGCAATTTCTGGGTGTTTTGGGTCCGGGGGCAGGGCAAGTGCTCAAGCGGCGCATTAGGGATGTCTATGCACAGCTGGACCTAGAGAGCATAGGTAGATCTTCAGCCACAAGGTTTTTAGCTTCCCACAAAAAGAATATTCATTTAGAGCACTACCTAACTATTCCACTTAAGAAGAATATATACTAGGGCTAGGTTTGAACAACTCGGTACTATGGTGCAAACAGGGCGTTACAGTAACATCCCAAGAAGTGAGAGATTCTGCGTCTGGGGAGAACAAACAGTGGAAGACATTGAACATTTCTTAATTGACTGTCCAGCATATACTGAACTGCGAGACAGATATTTACATCCAATATTATCCAACTGCAGGTCCCCCAACAGAAATGATATTCTGACATCCCTCTTGCAAGGACAGGAAACATCCAACATAATCAGAGTTAGCCTTTTTTATTCTGAAAACTATTAAGAAAAGAGCAGATTTCCTGAAAGAAGAACCAGGAAAATAAGATTCTGACTTATCACCTTGTTGCCTTGTTTTTTACTCGTGTTCTATTTTGAAATGGTCATATGACTGATCAAATAAATAAATATTATTGTGTTGCAGCTTGTCAATATTTCTCTTTGAATTGTGGTGTGCAGAACTGGGCACAGTATTCCAGGTGAGGCCTTACCAAAGCAAGCTATGACTTCCCTGGATTTTCCCTCTTCTTTAGAGAGGATGCCTCATGAAACGCCATGAAGGAGATGACTGGCCCTCTTGTGGGATGAAGTCTTTCAGACAGAGATGTGGGGGGGCCTTTGCATCTCCTCCTTCGCGAGCGAGGCACGTGAGGGCAGAGTGGCGAAGCCGCGCGCGCGCCCCGACTTTCCAGCCGAGGCCTGTCAACAAGGCGGCCTTTCCTTCCTTCCCTCCCGCCTGCTTGGGAGGGAGAGAGACCCTCCGCGAGGGAGCCAGGCTCGGCCCTGTCCCGCCCCCGCCCCGACAGCCCCGCCCCCGGCCTCGCTCTCCCGGCAGAAGCAGCAGCAGCAGCAGCAACAACACTGGCGCCTGTTTGGAGCTGCCCAGGCGGTGAGGTGAGTGCGGCGCCCCTCTGGAGGCTCCATTTTGAGGGGGAGAGGCGAGGTGGCCCCGAGGCCTCTTCCTCGAGGGCGGGGCTCCAGGCGGGGATGCCAGGCAAGCGGAGGAGGGGCACATCTGGCCGGGAGGGGCCTTCCTGAGGGGAGAAGGGAGCGCGCCTCGCCTCACAGGGCCACCGAGGAGAGCCCTCAGCGCCTCCAGAACCGCACGAGGAGAGCCCGGCACGCGCAGCACGCGACAGGCCTCCTTTTTACACCCCCCCCCCCATCGAATTAGGGCAGTTCGAAAGGGGGAGGGGGACTTCCCGGAAGTGAAGCGTCAGCCTCCTCCAGATGTGGCTGCAGGGACCTCACGTCCCCCCGCGCATGCGCCTTGCAGAGTCTCTGAGGAGAACTGAACCAAAGGAGGGGGGGGGGCTACTCTTGGCAGTTTGAAAAGGCAGGGGGAAGAAGAAGGGAGGTGCTTTCCGTGTCTGAGGCTGGTCTATATTTATTTATTTACTTTATTTACTTTATTTGGCGACTCAGAGCGGTTTACAACAATTTAGGTATACACAATACAAAATCAGTAAGCATTTAAAAGCAATAGCATCACAAATCATTAAACATCAATATCAATACATCAATATAACAAATCCATCAGGTCTCATCAATGAAATCAGAATCCAAACTCGTTATCCAGTGTTCCGATAGTCAATCAATCACACTGCTTAGTCGAATGCCTGTTCAAACAGCCATGTCTTTACTTTCCTCCGGAATGCCAGCAAGGAGGGGTCGATCTAATATCTGCAGGAAGGGCGTTCCACAGCCGAGGGGCCACCACTGAGAAGGCCCTGTCTCTCGTCCCCGCCAGGCGTGCTTGTGAAGCTGGCGGGATCGAGAGCAGGGCCTCCCCAGACGATCTTAATGTCCTAACTGGTTCATAGGAGGAGATGCGTTCGGACAGGTAGGTCAGGCCAGAACCGTTTAGGGCTTTAAAGGCTAAAGCCAGCACTTTGAATTGTGCCTGGTAGCAAATTGGCAGCCAGTGGAGCCGGCGCAGCCGTGGAGTGGTGTGCTCCCTTCGACCCTCCAGGCGTTTAGGATTTCAACTCCCACAATTCCTAACAGCCTCAAACCCCTTCCTTTCCCTCAGCCACTCCAGTAGTTCTCAACCTGGGGTCCCCAGATGTTTTTGGCCTACAACTCCCAGAAATCCCAGCTAGTTTACCAGCTGTTAGGATTTCTGGGAGTTGAAGGCCAAAAACATCTGGGGACCCCAGGTTGAGAACCACTGCACTAGGCAGTTAGGAATTGTGGGAGTTGAAGTCCTAAACGCCTGAAGGGCTGAAGTTTGCTCACGGCTAGGAATGTGGTGGAGGCTCCTTCTTTGGAAGCTTTTAAACAGAGGCTGGATGGCCATCTGTCAGGGGTGATTTGAATGCAATATTCCTGCTTCTTGGCAGGGGGTTGGACTGGATGGCCCGAGAGGTCTCTTCCAACTCTTTGATTCTATGATTCTATGTCACAGTGTGGCCCTCCTTACTTACTTAGGTGATCCCTCATTGTCTGAGTAGGATAGTCTTCCAAGGTCAGTGTATTGGTGGGGTGCGTAGGTGACTGTGCAGCCCTATTCTTGACCTGCATGTTCCCCTGCTGTGAGGGCATTGGTTTCCAGGTGGAAGGCGATCCTGGTCAGGGTTGGCTTGACGCGCCTTCCTCTTAGCACATTTCTCTCTTTCGCCCTCCATTCAGGCCTCTTCAAATTCTACAGCACTGCTGGTCACAGCTGGCCTCTAGCTGGAGCACTCAAGGGCTAGGGCTTCCAAGTTCTCAGTGTCTATGCCGGGGTTTTTAAGGTTGGCTTTGAACCCATCTTTAAATTTCTTTTCCTGCCCAACAACATTCCGTTTTCCGTCCTTGAGTTTGGAGTAGAGCAACTGCTTTGGGAGACGGTGGTCGGGCATCCGGACAACATGGCCAGTCCAGCGGAGTTGATGGCAGAGGACCATCGCTTCAGTGCTGGTGGTCTTTGCTTCTTCCAGCACGCTGACATTTGTCCGCTTGTCTTCCCAAGAGATTTGCAGGATTTTCCGGAGGCAGCACTGATGGAATCGTTCCAGGAGTTGCATGTGACATCTGTAGACAGTCCACATCTCGCAGGCGTATAGCAGCATTGTGAGGACAATAGCTTTATAAACAAATACCTTGGTATCCCTATGGATGTCCTGGTCCTCAAACACTCTCTGCTTCATTCGGAAAAAAGCTGCACTCGCAGAGCTCAGGCAGTGTTGTATTTTAGTGTGAATGTTGACTTTTGTGGAGGTAGCGGAAATGATCAACATTTTCTAATGTTACACCATTAAGCTGTATTTCTGGCATTGGAGAGGGATTGGCTGGTGACTGCTGGAAGAGCACTTTGGTTTTCTTGATGTTTAATGACAGGCTGAGCTTCTCGTATGCTTCTGTGAAGGTGTTTAGAGTGGCTTGTAGGTCTTCTGAATGTGCACAGATGACGTTGTCATCAGCATACTGGAGTTCTATAACAGATGTTGTAACCTTGGTTTTGGCTTTCAGTCTGGAGGCTGGTCTATAGTGCCAGGCATGGGCAAACTTTGGTCCTCCAGGCGTTTAGGACTTCAACTCCCACAATTTCTAACAGCCTCAGGCCCCTTCCCTCCCCCCTTCAGCTGCTAACTAGGAATTGTGGGAGTTGAAGTGCTAAATGCCTGGAGGGCCGAAATTTGCTCATAGCTAGGAATGACACTTTGTGGCCCTCCAGATGTTTGAGACTCCAACCCCACCCAAGAATCCCTAGTCAGCTTATCCAATGTCAAGATGGAGATGGAGTTCAAAACACTTGGAGAGCCACACACTTTTTACACCACTGCACTGCCCTGGCTCAGTGTGATGGAGCGCTGCAAATTGTCCTTGTTTCCAACATCTTCAGTTCAGCTTTCTCTGTCAAAGTGGTGGTGCCTCCTGACGCTACAACGATCTCATACTACTGAGCCATGGCAGGGAAAGTGACACCAAACTGGATTCATTCTATACTGCAGGGGATCTCAAACTTTTTTAGGAAAACATTATTACAATATATTTAAATGGCCTAGCTAACACATTTATTTATTTTATTTATCGTGTCAGAAGCTAATTGAGAATACAGTTACAATGCAAAAAAAAGGAACCACAGAGTTAAAAACTTGGCATCTTACTAAATTTCCTTTGACCAGAAGCAGCTCTCAAATTTGTTAAGGTCATTTTGAATTCTTATTCTGCCCTCTGGAGTCTTATCTATTCTAATTATCTATTCAAACTTGATAACCTTCATCCAAGTCGTAAATGAAAATATCGAACAGTATGGACTCAGGATCAAAACCTGTGGCACTCCACTAGTCACTTCTTTCCGGGATTCTTCTCTCTCTAGTGTCCCCTAGTGTTCTCTCCCTGGATAATGGAACAGTATAGTGAGGAATTCTGGAAGTTGAAGTCCAAAACACCTGGAGGGCCACAAGTTTTGACATCACTGCACTGCCCTGGCTCAGTGTTATGGTACAAGGTTCTCATTCAGCCCTTCCCTGTCAGAGTGGTGGTGCCTCCCCAAGCTACAACTTCCACAACCACAAAGCACTGAGCCATGGCACTGAAACTGGCATCAAACTGGATTCATTCCATAGCGCAGATCAGGTGTCCTCAAACTTTTAAAGGAGAACATTATTGGAATATATTATAATGGCCAAGCAAACAAATAGTATTCCGGGAGAAAACTGAGGAATTTGCTAAAAAATGGAGGCTGGAATTTGGATATTTGGAAAGGAAAAGAAATGTAGACTTTGAAGTAGCCGCAAGGGGAAATTATTAAAACAGATATAAAGGTAGGTTTTAATAGCTATAAGGGTCACATTGAGTAGTGTCTGTAGTCATAGGTGGTGGGTTCATAGGTGTGGGGAAGGAGGGTAAGGGTTTGATAAGATGTTATAATTTTACAGTTTCTGTACTCTTTGTACTTAATTTTTGCTTTTTGTTTGTCATTTATACACAACATTTTTTTAAAAAAAAAACTTTAAGTGGAGGGATGCTTCACAGTCCCTCGGACTGTTGGGGGTCTGGACTATAGTTTGAAACAAACCAGAACAAATTCCTATGCACAGCACATATCTTATTTGCAATGCCAAAAACCATGAAAGAACAATACAATATTTAAAACGACAAACAATTATAAGCAACATAAACTCACCAGTATTTCAATGGGAAGTGTGGGTTTACTTTTGGCTGATGAGATAGTCAAGTTAATTAAGATTGTTGTTGTGTGTCTTCAAGTTGTTTCAGACTCAGGGCAACCTTAAATCTAAGGTTTAGGACAGGGACTGGGTAAAT
This sequence comes from Anolis sagrei ordinatus, assembly GCF_025583915.1. Classification (NCBI taxonomy): domain Eukaryota; kingdom Metazoa; phylum Chordata; class Lepidosauria; order Squamata; family Anolidae; genus Anolis; species Anolis sagrei. Next base: position 99,785,606 of record NW_026847549.1, read on the forward strand.
AACCTTGAAGGGCCACATCTGGCCCACATGCCATAGTTTGGGGTCCCTTGGTGTAGATGCACACTTTGATGGGTCTAGCTATGCAGTGGAAATATGTTCCATTTGTCAGGTTATCACAAATTGAGAAGGTGCCCAGGAAAGTGTATTTGGAGTTTGGCAAGATTTCTGCAAACTTGAAGTGCTGTTGGTTAATGGAGAGCTTTCCAAACTGTGTGTTGTGGTACGTTAGTGTGTCGGCTGCAGTGTCAAGGTGTGTTGTTTGAATGTGATGAGAAACCTCTGAGTCTATGTGAAATTAGCAATCCGAATTTGCATTCATTTCTGTGCAACAAAGGCTCCAATAAGTATGGTGCACTGATATATTTCCTTGGTAGGATCTTGGAAATTTATGTTACTATGTAATTTATGTTATGTTATTTATGTTATGTTATTTAAAATATATATGTAATTTATGTTATGTTATTTAAAATATATAAATCATATATTTTAAAAATATAAATGAAAAGTTTTTGTGTCCTCATACAGTAGTTATTACAATTTATGTATGTGTCAGCATCTCTTATAAGGGGCTGGTTTAAGCTCCACTTTGCTAGTAAAACCTAATTACTGCGTAACAAAATGCTGCATGTCTAAAAAGTGTGTTTCCAACATGAAATGTCTAGAAGGCTCTGGGGTAATGGAAAGTTGCACAGGGAGAAATAAGGGAGAGAGGCTGGAAACGGGAGAAAGGTCCTAGATTTTGTGGCCACACTCCAACCAATGCATTAATCTGTTTGAGAGAGAAGATAGATTGATATCAGATTAGAATCCTTTGCAACACAGTTGGCTCTGTACTGGCGATCTCTTGAGCTGTCACTTGGTATTCCAGAACAGTTCTGCAACACATAAAATCACTGAATTGGAAGAGACCACTCGGGCTATCCAATGGAACCCCCCCCCCCCCGCGATGTAGGATACAGACACCCAAAGCACCCCCAACAGATAGCCATCCAGCCTCTGTTTAAAAATCTCGAGAGACGGAGTCTCCACCACGCTCCAAGGCAGTGAGTTCCACTGTTGAACAGCTCTTGCAGTCAGGAAGTCTTCCTAATGTTTAGGTGGAAGCTCTTTTCCTGCAATTTGAATACATTGCTTCAAAGTCTCTAGGGCAGCAGAAAACAAGCCTACTCCCTCTTCCTTGTGACAGCCTTTCAAATTTTTGAACATTGCTATTATGACTCCTCTCAACCTTCTCTTTGTCTATCAAAAGATACAGCATGGTTTTCAGACCTTTGATCATTTTAGTCACCCTCCTCTGGATACGTTCCAGCTTGTCAATATCCTTCTTGAATTGTGGTACCCAAAATTGGACACAGTATTCCCGGGAATGTTTGACCAAAGCAGAACAGAGGGGCACCATTACTTCCCCTGATCTAAACCAGGGGTCCTCAAACGTTTTTAAGCCGAGGATTGGTCACAGTTCCTCAGACTGGGGGCTGGACTACAGTCTGAAAAAAAACCATGAATGAATTCCTATGCACACTGGACATATCTTATTTGTAGTGCAAAATAATATGAAAGAACAATGCAATATTTAAAATGAAGAATGATTTTAACCAACATAAGCTTACAAGCATTTAAATGGGATGTATGGGCCTACTTTTATCTGATAAAATAGTCAAGTTAATTAGGATTGCTGTTGTTGTGTGCCTTCAAGTTGTTTCAGACTTAGGGTGACCCTAAATCTTCAGTTAAGGATGCAGGGGAGGTAAATGACCTTGGAGGGCTGCATCAGGCTCATGGACCTTAGTTTGGGGACCCCTGATCTAGACACTATACTCTTTTTGAAGCAGCCCAACATCCCATTGGCTTTTTAAGCTGTTGCATCACATTGTTGGCTCATATTCACCTTGTGATCTTCTAAGACTCCAATATTTCTTTCACATGTACTGTTCTTGAGCCAGGTGTCACTCACTCTATATTTGTGTATCTCGTTTTCTCTGAATAGATTCCTAGAGTTGGAAGAGACCACATGGGCCATCCAGTCCAGCCCCTGCCATGTTGGAAAAACACAATCAAAGTACCCCTGACAGATGGCCTAAGTGTAGTATCCTACATTTATCCCTGTTGAAATTCATTTTGTTAGTTTAGGCTCAGTTCTCTAATCTTGAAGGCCATTTGAATTCTGATCCTGTCTTATATAAGCTAGCCCTTCCAATTTGGTGTCATCTGCACCGAGTGATAGACCACAGACTGCTACTGAACCACAGCCCATTCGCTTCCAGTTGATAGTGCTTCCAGTCATGTTAATCTGTTGCTGCATAAAAAGGAGGAATGAGAGGGAAAAAAGATATATGGCAACACCTTTAAGACTAACTGTCCTTATTTTGCATGGGCTTTCATGGATATCAGTCTGCTTCTTCAGATGCAGGATAACAATTATTATCATTGCACCCAAAGTTTATATCCATGAAACATATGCAAATATATATTTTAAAAATAAACAGTTTTAAAGTTATTGCTACTTTCCTTCCCCCATTTCCCTTTTTCCCCAACCCCTAGTGAGTTTCCAGGAAACTGCAAGTACAATTGTAACAATATAGGACAAATATAGTGCCTGTTCAAGACAAAGGGGAGGGGGAAATGATGGCCAACCACATCTAATAGGCTGGCACTGTTTTAGAATGAGGTGGAGTCTCTTAAAATCTAGAGAATTTAAGGAGCAACCTAAAATATCTATGGTTATTCTTTAAATCAGGATTGCTATCAAAGCACTCATAACAGATTGCAGCCTCTGTTTAAAATCCTCTAGAAAAGGAGACCCCACTACTCTCCAAGGCAGCATATCCCACTACCAATCAGCTTTTATTACCAGGAAGTTCTTCATAATGTTTAGGTGGAATTTATTTTCCTCTCTTCATGCAATCTGAATCCATTGCTCTGTGTCCTACTCCCTATCGAAGCAACAAACAAGCTTGCCCTTTCCTTAACGTAACATCCTTTCAAATATTTAAACATGATTATCATGCCCCCTCTTAGCCTTCTCTAAGCTAAACATACCCAGCTCCCTAAGCTGTTCTTAATAGAGCTTGGTTTCCAAGGCTTATATTGTTTTGGCTGTCATTCTCTTACACTTTTAAGCTAGTCAATATCCTTCTAGAATAGTGGTGTCCAAACCTGAGTGTAGCATTCTAGATGAGATCTGACCAAAACAGAGTAGAATAGGATGTTGACTTCTCTTGATCTAGACACTATACCTCTATTAATGCAGCCTGAATCACATTACACTATTAAAGGGCTACTTTAGCTCTATTAATACTTCTAAATCCCTTTTATATGTAATGTTTTCAAGCCAGGTATTACTCATCCTATATATGTGCATTTCATTTTTATTACCTAAGTGCAGTGCCATTTTTCTTTGTTATAATTCATTTTGTTAGTTTTGGTCCAGTTCTATAATAATAATAATAATAATAATAATAATAATAATAATAATAATAATAATGGTGACAGCAGGATTGAAGAGAAACAATTGGAAAAGCTGACATGATATGAGGATTTAAGGATCGACTGCAAACCAGTCAAACCAGTCAAGGTGGTCCCAGTGGTGATTGGCACACTGGGTGCAGTGCCCGAAGACCTTGACCTGCACTTAAACACAATCGGCGCTGACAAAATTACCATCTGCCAGCTGCAGAAGGCCACCTTACTGGGATCTTCACACATTATTCGCCAATACATCACACAGTCCTATACACTTGGGAAGTGTCTGACGTGTGATCCAATACAACAGCCAGCAGAGTGTCTGTTGCAGACTCATCTTGTTGTGTTTCAAATAACAACAGCAACAATATTTATTATATTCTGCTTTAGCTGTTTGTTTTCTTCTTCTTTAATTAATAAAGTATAATTTTGAAAAGCTGACCCCTAATTGCTATTGGAGAAATAGTACAAATCAACTCAGATTCTCATGACCGCACTGAATCTGGGGTCAGTAATCATTCTAACCCAGACTGGTTACATCTGACTGCATGGAGTCTGAACAGCAATATTTAGGCCTTCAAGGTTACGTTAAAGGGACAATGGATACTGTTTTGCCTTCCAAGAGAAAGTCTTGGAATATATAATTTGATTTGGAAAGTATTTAGGGACTGGCGTAAGACTCAGTCTGTAGAAATAGTGGGACATTTTTGCAGGATGACCTACATAAAGATCTTCGACCACATACACTAAAACGGAATATTACAGCCTTGTTGTTGATCTTGAAGTCAGATGACTATGTAGTTCCAGCATGGCCTAAAATTAAAAGGTTTCTAAGGGATGCAATGCCAAAGTCACATCCAACAGTCCACAGGGTCTCTACTTGGGGCTTAAATTTGGTGTTAAATATGGTCACAGAACCTTTTGAACTAATAAATGCTTTTTTGAGATTACTTCCCTTTAGAGTGGCTTTTATTGTAACAGTTACTTTGGCTAAAAAGGTTTCTCAGTTGGCAGTTTTCACCATGAATTTGTGTAAATTTGAGCAGGATAGGCTAACACAAATATTGGATCTATTTTTTAACCAAAATGCATTTCTAGGAAAGGTGAAACAATTTCATGGAAGAAGAAAAAATGAAAACATTTGAAGAAGCCAGTGTGGCTGCACATTCAAAAAAGGTTTATAAAGAATAGAAGAAAGAAGGAATCACCTAGAAAGAGTGTATATATGTATTCCAAGCTTGGAGGAGTAGTGTGAGGAAGCTAGAGCTTAAAATGAGCTGCAATTAGCTAGCAAATAAGAATCAACAAAGAAAGGTTTTTCAAATACATTGGAAGCAAGAGAATTACAGAAAAAGTAGTGAAGCCTCTGTTCAGTAACAATAGTAAAATGCTAACAGATCACAAGGGAAAGACAGAACTGCTGAACACTTACTGTTTTCCCCAGAAAGAGAGTTGTGTGCTTTCATGCATCAAATATTTTTTTTATTCAGGTCACTAGATTTATAGATGTTGAGAATGCTGTCATTTTTCTAGTTTTCAGCAAATTATTTGAGAAGGTTCTCCCTAATAATGTTATTGGCACATAACATAACAGGGAGAACACTATCAAATTAATCAATAATGGGTTGGAAAACTGTGCAAATCATTGTCATAATTGCCTGTACTTCAGACTGGAAGGCAGTCTCAGGTAAAGTGATGTAGAATTCTGTCCTGTAACAATACTCTTCAAAATTTTGTTAATGACTTGGACAAATAGGCAAATGGTATCTTTATCAAGTTGATATATGATGCAACTCTAGGAGTGGTAGCTAACAATGTGTAAGATCAGAACAGGATACAAAAGACTCCTGATAAATAATTGGGTGAAAATTTATTTATTTATTTATTTATTTCGAGGTTTTATATACCAGCCCTCTCACCTTCAAAGAGGGATTCGGACCGGTTCACAACATGTGTTAACATACAAAAAATATACAATAACAACACAATGCCACTTCATTACACGATTAAAATATCAGCACCATACACATTAAAACATTAATAAAATGAAATCGAACAGAAACAAATGCAAGTGGAGAACACTTGGCTTGTGAGTACTACAGATAAAAAGGACATTGGAAGTGTTGTTGATCATAAGTTGAACATGACCCAGTAGTGTGATGCTGCAGTAAAGAAAGCAAATACTGTTTTAACCTTTATTAAAGAACTCTAGTTCTCCAGTCAGGGAATGCTACTGTCACTCTTTCTGCATCAATCAGGCCTCATCTACAGTACTGCATTTTGGGTGTCTCTTTTAAAGAAGGATATAGACAAGTTGAGCATGTTTAGATATGGCAGGAAGGATGATACAAAGCATGAAGAGCAAAAGATGTGAGGAAAAGTTTAATGAAGATGGGCATGTTCAGCTTGGTGAAGAGAATGTACACTCTAAATAATCTCAAGGGCTGATAAGGGGAAGAAGGTACATGACAGTTCTCTAATGCCCCAGATCTAATGATTTGGAGTTAGAGGCGTATATATTTTTATTAAACACAAGGAAAGCATCTTGATAAGAGTAGTTCAGCAATTGAATGAATTACCTTGAGAGCTGGAGTGATCTCCTCCTCTAGCCATTTTCTGAAAGAAGCTAGACAGCTACCTTCTAGAGATGCTCTAGCAAGAAATCCTCCATGGTCAAGGGAGGTTAGCCTCCAAGGCCCATGGGGCTTCTTCCAACTCTGGGTTATTATGGTTCTCTGATTCTCTGATGCTACTTCTCTAGTCTACTTGTTTGTATAGAAAGATTTATTCTTGCCCCTTCAGAGAAGGCCTTCTCGGTGGTGGCCCCCTGTCTCTGGAATGCCCTTCCAAGGGAAATAAGACAGCCCCCTCCCCTCCTTTCATTACAGCTTGAAGACCTGGTGGTTTCAACAAGCCTTTGAAAATGACCAGTTCTAGCCCAGCCCCAAACATTGTTGAATATGGCCTTATACTTCCTACCTATTACCCTGGTCATCCCTCTAATAGGCCCTGGAAATGAGCAGCCACAGACTCATACCTGCTATTGGTGTTAGCTTGTTATAGCACTGTACTTAATTCCCAGTCCCCTCATATTTTGAGTTTGCACTAACCTCAACCCAGCTTTTTAATTGATCTGAACAAGCAGGATTATTTTTAATATATATGTGTTATTGTGATAATTTTATGCTTATTTTGTTTTGTTAATTTTATGTTATACTTTTTATTCTGTATGTTTTGGTGATGTTGCTTGGAAACCGCCCTGAGTCCCCCTCTGGGAGATAGAGCGGTATATAAATAAAGTATTATTATTATTATTATTATTATTATTATTATTATTATTATTAAATGCCCTTTAAATGCCCTTTGGAAATTTAATAGATGACCAAGTCTGCAAACTTTGTGTTTTGTTTGTTTATTTGTATGTTTTTAGCCCTAACTCTAACCCTTCACGTCTTATCTGGGATCCACAAAGTTTTGTGCTAAAGTAAATAAGTCTCAAAAATACTACAAGACCCCTTCCCTCTTTTCATAGTAAAATAGAATAGCTCAGCTCTCTTTCTGAAAATACTCAGAGAAAATGACCCCTTCCCCATCTTTTAGTCACTATCCTCTCTTCAATGCTTTCCCTCCATAGCTGAAAGAATTAATTTTCAGACTGTGTTTGGAGAATCCTTTCTGAGGGTAGGAACCATTGAGTTAGGTAGAACTTATTTCTAAGAATCCAATAGATAGTGCCGCACTGTGATGGAGGCATAGATTTTCAAAGTGAACCAGGAGTGTGGTGGGCTAGGTAGTTCCCATCTGTCTGAATTAGAATCGTACAATTGATCAGTTGCCAACTATGCAGCCTGCTGCACCCTGGGTCTGCTCAAGGAATGAGCAACAATGGCAGTCTGTAGATCAATGCAAGGAGACTTAGGTGACTCAAGAATGGCTATTTCCCCTTCCCTTAGTGATTGAATGATCCTATTCTGGATGGATTAATTCAGCGTGTGTTGCCTTCTGCTTTACTCATTGAGGGTAGGGAGAACTATTGCAGTCCACCATATTTAGGGAACAAGACCACTGAACTGTTGCTTTTATCAGAGCATTCAGGCACCAACTAAGCTGTCAGATCTTAGACCATAAAGTCAAGCGCTACAAGAAGCTGCTTAGAGAGCTGGGTATATTTAGCTTGGAGAAGAGAGGGCTGGGAGGGGATATGATAGCAATGTCGTTGAAAGGATGCCATATTGAAGAGGGGGCAAGTTTGTTTTCTGCTGCTCAAGATACTACAACAACGAGCAATAGATTCAAATTACAGGGGAAAATATTCCACTTAAACATTAGGAAAAATGTCCTGACAGTAAGAATTACAGACAGCCTCTGAGTTACAAACCAATGAGTCATACTTAAGAACAGGAGAGACAACAGGAAGTGAGAGAAACCCACCCCTAGGAAGGGAAATTCACTCCTGAAAGAGTCATCATGTGGGAAAGGTGTCTCAGCTGAAACTTTCTCACTCATTCTTGTTTCCACAGCAAGCCAAAATTTTCAAAATGCAGTTATCACATTGGGACAGAAAGTGATGTGAAATCTTCTGAACATGGGCACAGAAAGCAAAACACACACTACAGGGGTGTTCACCATTCAGTGCTATTCAAACCTAATATATATATATTTGGCTGGAGTTATAGGGGTTGGAGATAAGTGACTCTTTTGTTAGGATAATTTCCTATATGATTACCAAAATTATAGATCCAGAATAAAATCCAGAATGTATAAATCCATAATATACATCTCAGTATAGTTCTAACATGTTTTTGTATGTATCATAACCATTTTAATAGAAGTTGTTAAAAACAGAAACGACTTGAATCAGATTACTGATACTGCTTTTTGCAAGCACGATTCCTATGAATATTCCAGTCAGCAGACTTTTCATGCCAAAACTGCTTGTGTTTTTAAGTGTGCTTCCTGTTTTTATATTTCTGTATGCGTGTCTCTCTTGATAGCAGCTGATAACAGTGGCCTTGCATTATTTTAACAATAGATGCTTGTTCAGGAACAGTAAGTAGCTAAGAGTTGGCTGGTACCAGCCATCTATAGCCAGTGGTTCTGGAGTCAGGTTCAGGGAACTCAGCCAATATAAATAAGTTCCTTTTTGTATAGCAGATTTCTCAATGGGGAATGTGTTAAATGTAGTTTAGAAATAAATTGTGAATTAATTGGGGGGTAGAAGGGAGGAAATATTTATGTATCACTCTCTGTTTTCCATTTTTGACAAGTCTAATATAAAATCAATTTAATCTATGAACGATTTTATATATGAAAGTATACAGAAATAAACATCTTTGGGGCAGGGGAACCTAAAGGGACAGAAAACCTCCCAAATAGCAAAAAGAGGAGTGAACATGCTTGTGGGGTGTGGAATGCCGCCTTTTTGCATGTCCAGGGTGAGTTTCAATCCAAGAAAAATAACAAAACACACATTCCATATGTGGAAGTAGTAAATTACAACTTTAGTGGCTGCAGCTGTAGGGTTCACAATAAGGGGTTCAGGAAAGCATTAGACCCAATCTCTAACATGTTCACTCAATGTGTCTGGTTGCGACAGTCATCCCTATCTTCTGTCCAACTTTATTGCCTGGTTCTTTCTACAATCCATTGCTGCAGCTATGTGCCCTCCTGGCTTCCAGTGCTAAACGCTAACTGAACACTGTACCTCCTGATTGGGCCTCTGTACTGCTACTGAACAGGTGGAATATCACATAGTATCCATGTCCAAATACAGTCAAATGTGCCTCACATATGACTTTAACCTTCAAAACTCAAAGAATCCAACTGTGAAGGCTGTTTGAACAGCTTAGTTTCAAACATAGAATGGCAAATGGCTAGCAGTCACCCAACCAGTTTTCAGAGCAGCTAAAATGGGGTGGGTCTTTGCCATCAGTTTTCTACAATGCCATCTACTTCCATATTTCAGTTGTTCTTTGGATCAGGAATGTGTGACATGAAATCCATCTGTCTTGCTAAAAATATATATCCCTGACAGGTGAGACGATACCTTGTTCCTTCAGATAAGACAAGTATTGTGAAACCTGGCACTCCGAAGTGGGCTATGCCCCTCCATACCCTTCCCTCCAACCAGGGGAGATAAATCTGCTTCTGGCACCAGCATGCATGCAGTCCTGTTCCCAGACCTGCTTCTACATGGGAACACTATTGTATGCCTCAAGGAACCTCAACTAAACTTCCACACCCCAGTGGGCTTGACTCCAGCTTTGGTCCTAGTGAGGCACATGCTAAAGGTACTTTGTGGGGACACAACCTTACAGGCAAAATTGAGGTGACCTAACAAGGACTGAACCTCCCTGGGAATTGCTTTGTGGAGTGCAGCAAATCACTGAGCTATTTACTCAGAACATGCACCCTCTCCCAAGGCAAGCATGACTCTCGCTAATCTAGCAAGATGCTAAGATACACCCACAAATTGGTTGGTGCTAACAGGATCCCAGAATCCCCTACCAAGTTCTGGAACACATTTAGCATCTTGGCACATTCCTCTCCTCCCACCATGTCTATCATTATAAAATGATCTGGGTAGTGGGTGACAATGGAGACTCAGTCCAGGCGTCACAATGTCTACTCATGTCTAATCAATGAAAATGCAGAAAGTCTCTGTAAGGAAGCGTAATCCCACCTAAATGGGATTACCAAAATTAAGTAAATATGTATGTTAATCCACCTAATTTCAGCATAAATTATAAGGAAGTCCCAAAACTGCTTGATTACACTGCCACCATTATATATATATAGAGATGTTGGAATTGAAGTCTCTGTTTATCCCTATCTGCGTTGTGAGGCCACTTTGGTAGAGTGGATTGCACCAAATGTAAAATCAATGGAGGAGGCAGATTTATAACACAGAGAGAACAAGTTTATTGTTAACAGAGCGTAATTGTTGCAATACTAAGATGTTGAACTTGGCACAAGCTTGATGGTTACAATATGGCTTGGTAGAGATACATTCAGGCTTCTGATGTTACAAATCATTTAAACTCCTTCTTCAGTGAAGTACTTTATTATTTCAGTGTTCCCTGTTGTGAATATTCACTCTGTTTGTCCTATACCGGATCAAACCACCGATCTCCAGTCTTTCACTACTGGGATCCCTAAACCCCCTTTGTTAGATTCTTTTTAACACAAGCAATCTAACAAGGTTTCACCTTCAGCTCCCTTGCTGAAGAAATATTCACAAATGCTAAGAACTAACTGAATTTATACTGCTTCACCACACAGAGCCCTAACTGACTCCGCTCCTCTTCTCAGGGTCTCATCCTCCTGACTGACTCTTAACTGTTACTTTCAAACCTTTTTCCCCTTAAGCTCCGCCCACCTTCTCTTCTGCCTTGTCACCATGGCAACCTATCTCTCACAGCTAGGCCATGGCCACGCATGTAAAACATAAATACAGTTTAAACACAGTACAATAAACCCTTTATAATAAACACTTCTCTACAGTCTCAAACTCAGCATAACTGACTGAGCACCCCATAAACATGGCGTTGTCAGAATTCTTGAGTCCTTGATACTTGAATCCCAGCAGGTAGAAGTCATCTAGGTAAACCAGAAGGAGCCTAGATACCAATTAGATGTCACATTCTGCCATAGGAGCTTCAGGGCACCAGGTGGAACACCTGTCAAAGAATTCATCTCTTACTGGACACTGCTGCTTTTGGTATGAGAGATGGAAAAGGCTGAGCTCGCTCAGGACTTTTTTTGAGGCCAATCTGCAGTTTAGATTAGTCAGGGGTGGCTTGGCAAATGCCCCTGCTGCCTGCCCTACCTTGAATTCATTTTCTATTCAGCTACCACCATCTCTGGAAGTTCCCTAGTTGACCCAAGATCAGTGTTAGAAGTTACCCTTGGCTCTTCTACTGATATCTCTAATCCCCTGGAAAATCCAAACTTTATGAACTTGAGAGCTATTTTCATATATTTTTGTTTTAGGAGGAGAAGCAAGACAGCTAGTCTGGATTGGATCCTAATCCTGCCCTCATGAAAGGAACAAAACAAAGATAAACATTGTTAACTAATGAGAACTTGATATACAAAGGCTTTACTGAAGCAGTTAATATCAGCATGGCTAAAAACATATCAGTATCTATCGCCAAGCATACATCTGCATAGCATTAACCCCCAAAACTCAAAGAATCCAAATAATTACTCAAATAACCCAAAGAACCCAAATAAAAGCAAATAATTGGATCTGTGTCACATATACAATACAATAATAGTGTGTAATACTAACAGTATCTCCAAAAGAAGAGATCCTACATCGAAGCTCCTTGTTGGGCTAAGGCAGGTACAGGTAGCTCGCCTCTTGCCCAAGACTCTTTTGGGTAGAATGGATAGCTGTGGCCCTCTACTTTCGTGTAGTAATTATGCTTTTGTAGTCATCTTGCTGGTGCCCCTAGCATTTTCAGTGGGACTATTTGTCTTTGTGAGGAGTAAGGTGTACCTAACGTGTGAGTCTTAACTCTTCCCATTGCAAGTTAATGGGAGGGTATTTTGATTAAGCATGAAAATTTAGGGTTTGCCATTTTTACTCACAGTTTGTGTAGCCACACAAAGTCATGAATGCATCTCCCATGGATACAAGGGTTGTGCATATTTTGTATTTGGGCCGGAGAGCAAAGACTGCCTGAAAATTGTACCCAAAATTGGTGGTGGTGGTGGTGTTGGGTTGTTAGGGGGCTGAAGTGGGACTATAAATGTCTGGGGGCCATGTGTGACCAGTAATCTGAACTTTCCCCACCACATTGCCTTAAGTGAAAATCCTATTTTGTAAACATAATTCCTCTTACTGTTTTAGGGTGAGCACACAAAGAAGAAAAAGTGGACCTGCATCGAATCAAACATTGGCTGTCACCACAACATACAGTGACTTCCAGTGAGTATCCTGGGTTCTCTGATTTTAACCTGACTTTGTCCCACTTTAGACAAAGTTGGGAGACACTGGAGTTTGCGCGAAACTCCAGAGTATCCACACGCTTTGTAGCTGTGTGGACAGCTGGAGTGGATCCAATTAGGAGATGGCTCCTTCCATGGGACCGTTGTCACTCTCTCTAGCCATGGAACTCTGTGCAAGTATGTGGCTACTGTGGTCATATTTGTTGATTTAAGAACAGGGTGCCCACATGACCCTCAAAAATGAAGGCTTGATCTACCTCCCCTTGCTAGTTGCATGATTGCTTCCTTACGACATGACCAGATATGACAGGCAATGCCCAGGTGCTTGACTGGTGTTCTGTGGCCAGCAGGGAGTGGTGACTGTGACATGGAAGATGAGCTGATATTTCAGTGGGTTCAGCTCAATGCATCATGGTCACGCAAAGGCCAGTCTGGAGCATAATGCTCTGGACTTACCCTGGTTTAAGCAGCCAATGTAGACTCATTCTTATTAATTGTTTTGAACAATTGTAGAAAACAAAAGGAGGAAAGTATTTATTGCTTAGTGGTTCTGTTCAGAGTAACTAGTTGTTTCTTTCAAATGCATTGTGGACGTCTTTCCGAGGTAAGCGTGAACGGGTTTCAGAGCTGAACGGGTGCAATGTCCCATTTCAGACTCATCTAATGGAACATAATCCAGAGCTTCAGCTACTTTATGGTGGATGGAACTAACGTTGCATAGTCCAATCTGTCGCGTGGCAGGAGGGATCTTATTTTTCTATCCGACCTCTGCCACCAATTGTAAAAAAGAAGGGCGAAACAACAAGTGACATATATATATAGGGCGATGAAGAGATTAAGGTAGTGGTGATGCGTGTTGCTGAGGCTTGACTTTTAAAATGTTTTTACTTGAGGCACTTTTTAAAAAGAGTCACTCATTACCCCAACCAGAATCCTGCCTTCTTCTGAGGTAAATCTTCTTCTCAATAAATGGACATGAGTCTTACTTATAAAAAACTGATCAAGGATATATTTATTCAAGGATTCATAGGTGTACAAGGTTTGATGGTTATTCTGTATTTCTTTAAATGTTGTTACAGTTGACTTTAGTTAACACAGATACTAGTAACAGTTTCCAATATAACTCTCAGTATGGCTTTTACTTCTACCAGACTAGCTTCAAACTTATTTAACTGCAAAGCATCTTTTTTTTCTTAACTGAAAATTCAAGGAACTGGCTTGGCTTTTTCTCCCTTCAGGTATCCCCACTGAAGTTATAGATTATTACTGGGGTTTCTTTTTCCCTTAGCTCATGTGCTAATTGTTAATATAAACAGGTCCAATTGACTCTCTAAACCAGTGGTTCTCAACCTGGGGTCCCCAGATGTTTTTGCCCTTCAACTCCCAGAAATTCTAACAGCTGGCAAACTAGCTGGGATTTCTGGGAGTTGTAGGCCAAAACCATCTGGGGACCCCAGGTTGAGAACCACTGCTCTAAACACACAGGCTGAAGACTTAACACTTGGCTCAGCTGACAATACCCATAGCCACCTTTTCCCTTTGACTACCTGTCAAAGACTTAAATCACTTGGTTCAGTTTCTCAACACACCAGAACCAACTTTCCTTTTTGGTTTCCTGACCAAAGAGTGACTGTCTCTCTCCACCAGTGGCAGTTAGCTCCGCCCCTTTTGCTTCTGCCTGGAGGCCTATGTCACTATGGCAACCACAGCAAATGTTGGCCTACACCTATCATATCATAACATTAATAAACACATTTAAAATATACATTATAATTAGCTATTTCATTACATTGCATCAATCACTTCTTGTGGTTTTTTGGATGATTTCGAAACAATTATCATCCTATGTGGGGTATCTCCAGAAATGGCATTACAAGCATTATTCTGCTTTATATAAATGTTTCTTTGAGATTACGGCTACAATAAATGGTGTGTGTGTGTGTGTGTAAAAGCCTGCCTGCTTTGGGTTTTGTTGCATTGTTGGGGATTGAAGAGCTACAAACCCATGAACCACGCAAATCTCTCCCCTGCTCCAAGGTGTTTTGTACAATATTATATACACTGACATGGAAACAAGGCTCATTTAATTTTCTTGTGTGTTGAAACCTATAATATTACATTTTTAGTGGCTGACTGAATGTCAAGCAAGTAATAAAAGGGAGAAGGAGCACCCTTCTCACTGGAAATTAAATTCTCACAATTGCCTGCCTTTCTTGCCACATCAGAGAAGGGTGAAGAGGAACAGTATTTGTATCATATTTCCAGTAATGCTAAGTAGTTCTACAGTTTGAATTGAAAGTGAGATAAGTACATTGGAAGATATTTATTTTCAGCAGTGGAAGAGGAAGCATCCAGTAGTGAGCTGATCCTCTTATTTTCTCTGGCAGGCAAAAAGAACTACTCAGAAGCTGCCACTAGAGGGAGCAACCCATTGGGGAATCTAAAAGTAGCAGAGGCTTGTCTTCAAAGTAGGAGTCTTCCGAGACAAATTTTGAAGTTAAGACTCTGTTATATTCCTTTTGATATGCTTCCTGCCTGCAAGCTGTTTAAGGGGTCAAGCCTCCAAAACGGCGTTGAACTAGCCAATTTGTCAGTTTTGGATAGAATAGCAAAATGTCGTGCTGCTTATGCAATGGACTCAGTTTCTGTCTTGTTTATTTTTTAAAAAGTGAAATCTTGTAGATGTTTATTCCAGTTGCGCAAGTCCAGTTGTGTCCAGGGGTGGACAGATGTGACATTACAGTTTTAGTTATACAGGATCACAGCTTTTCTTCCACCCCTTGCAGCAAATATTTCTAGAAATGGTTTTCTTTCAGAAATCCATTGTTGTTGGTATGTTGTTGCTTACATGTGTGAAAACTGCTTTAGTATTAGCAGTACTTCATTCTGTCATTTTGTGAACCTATTATTAGTCCTGCTAATTTTTTATGAGCAGGAGTATCACAAGTTCTGTTAGGGGGTAATCTGTAGATTTGAATTAGAAAAATAAAGAATATTGCAACTGCCAGCCCAATTGTGCATTTTCAGATTTTTGCCTTACAGTTGTACATATTCTCTCATTGGTGTCAAATACAAATGAATCGTGTCAATATTTTGATCATTCGTTTTTATAGTTATATACATTAAAAGTACTATAATTTAAAAAATATTTACACATGAATGAAAACACTATAATAGTTTATTTATAATAGAAATCCGATAATTTAGAATTAGTACAAAAAGCATTCAACCTGTGTCCTAGTCCCAAAGGCTTATCACTGTATGCCCCAGTGTTTCTGAAAGATATGGTATAGCAAACTCTAACAGCAATTATTGGCATTCCAGTTTCTAGGTTTTTAAACTGTTTTCAGAGATTCTTCAGGAATGTTTAGGTGTGTTTTTGAATGTTATTTTTTGTTCATTTGCTTCATCTTTTAATTTTTTCTGTCTCAGGGAATGCGGTGGGCTGAAAGATAATAGATTAATGCTTTAAGTAACTAAAATAATGGATCTCAGTGTGCATGTGCTACATTCTGTGCAGCCTGCTAGTAAGAGTTGGTTGTACTGGCATGTATATTTATGACTGTAAATGCAACAGGGTTATGGGAAATGAATCACTTTGCCACCATCATTTACCCCTCTTTGGTCATCTGATACAGAATGAAATGACATCATCTATAGAAACTGCTATTTAAAGCTGCGAGAGGATGTGTCAAATGAAATAAAATACATCCAGGGAGCGGGGTGAGTTTCCGGTGTTAGCCCCAGCTTCTGCCAACCTAGCAGTTCGAAAATATGCAAATGTGAGTAGATCAATAGGTACTGCTTCTGCAGAAAGGTAACAGCAGTCATGCTGGCCACATGACCTTGGAGATGTCTACGGACAACACCGGTTCTTCAGCTTAGAAATGGAGATGAGCACCACTCCTCAGAGTCGGACATGACTAAACTTAATGTCAGGGGAAACCTTTACTTTTACATTTTAGTAGCCCATCAGGGACACCTTGAGCCACTTCAGCAGTGCAAGGGTGTTTCTACTGACCAGCCACACTAAGGCTGGTTTGGTGCCACTGGTCAGGGACTGAACATGCATCCACTCTCCCTTCCTGTTGCTACTAGCTAGAGCAGCGTTGCTCAACCTGGGGGTCGGGACCCCTGGGGAGGTTGCAAGGAGATGTCAGAGGGGTCACCAAAGACCATCAGAAGATACAGTATTTTCTGTTTTTTTTCACAAGGGTTCCATGTGGGAAGTCTGGCCCAATTCTTTCCTTGGTGGGGTTCAGAATGCTCTTTGATTGTAGGTGAACTATAAATCCCAGCAACTACAAGTCCCAAATGTGAAGGTCTATTTTTCCCCAAACTCCACCAGTGTTCACATTTGAGCACATTGAGTATCCCTGCCAAATTTGGTCCAGATCCATCATTGCTTGGGTCCACAGTGCTCTCTGGGTCTAGGTGAACTACAACTCCAAAACTCAAGGTCAATTCCAACCAAACCCTTCCAGGATTTTCCCTTGGTCATGGGAGTTCTGTGTGCCAAGTTTGGTTCAATTCCCTCATTGGTGGAGATCAGAATGCTCTTTTGATTGTAGGTTAACTATAAATCCCAGGAACTACAACTCTCAAATGACAAAATTAATTATTCCCAACCCCACCAGTATTTAAATTTGGGCATATCATGTATTTGTATCAAATACATCCTGCATATCAGATATTTGTATGATGATTCATAACATTAGCAAAATTACTACTGTTGTGAAGTAGCAACAAAAATAATTTTATGGTTGGGGGTCACCACAACATGAAGAACTGTATTAAGGGGTCACGGCATTAGGAAGGTTGAGAAACACTGAGCTAGAGCAACCTGAAAGATAAGAGGAGGAAAAATCTCCTTTCACAGTCATGAAAGGAGGAAGAGAACTGCTGAGCATCAGGTAGATCACCCAGTTGGTGCTGTAGCCGGCAGTGACAGGGAGGGAGAGGAAGGAGAGGACAGCCACCCAGCATCCCCAGGCCGCCTGAGCCTGGGGAGCACGGGACAGCAATATGAGAGTAATTTGTAAAGCTTGCGGTGGAGTGAAGCAACAGTATTTTAATTAAGAGATTCAGTGCATGAGGTTCTCTGCAGAGAGAGTGAAATCAAAATGGACACTGCAGTGTCTGCAACTAAACTTATGCACTTAATCGACTCCTTCTTCGTGTTTTCCTAGGCCGAAAAGGAAGAAGGGAGGACAGCCTTTCTTTTTCCAGCTTGGGCAAGAGAATGAGGAACTTCTTGCCTCTGCCTCTTGTCTCTGTCAGTTCCCACCAAACCCACTGGGTTTCTATTTGAGCACTAACTCATGTACAAATTGACCAGGGATTTTTGGATTGATTTTTTGTCAATTCATTTTTATTTATATGGTAAAAAATTCTTAACAAGAACAAAAAAAATCAGTACAAGAAAAACATCAAAAATGATTGCATAAATCTTATATAACAGTTAGGAGGCCTGAACCATGCAAAGCGTTCATCCATTCACATCCATGAAAAACTTCAGGTTGTTTTCTTTGATCACATGTCTGAGTGAAATGAAAGGAGACCATATATTCCCAGATTGCCTGTGCTTTCTTGTCTAAGTACAACCAGCAAGGTAAGACGATCTCTGTGCTATAGGTCCAGCAAAGAAAGTTGAGGAGAAGCAAATAAGAATCAAGACATACATTTGCAATGTTTTAATATGGCCTTTGAATCTTATCAGGATGTGTTGTAGATTGTATTTTGGTTCTATGACAGCTGTGTTGCACTTTTCGGCTTTACTCCTTTTTTATTAGCAGATTATAGTCTTTGCCACAATCTAGTCTTGATCTTTATTTTTGGCAGACAGCATGGAGCTTCTCCATCTTCTGCTTCTGATTATGTAGGCTATTTGATTTCTCATTCCGTGATGGCCATATATACAGTTGCCTGAAATATATTTGGAAGGAACAATTGTAGGCCTCACAAATGTCAATAAGTTGCTTCATTTCTTGATCTGTGGATAAATTCTTCTGAAATATTTTGTCTTCTACGCTTAATTCCAGTTGCTCATGATTATTAATATGTCTTGTTTTGGTATGTTGTCAATTTCTACCTGGATACTTGCAGGGAATCTTTTAATTCCTTTCTCTTTTGTTCTTGTAGTTGGAGTATGAATTTGCATTATACTTATTTAATAGTTTTTCACTGAACTAAGCATTTAAGGGTGTCTGTGTCTCTGATTATATTTATTATTTATTATTGTGTCATATAAACTTTTAGGATAAAACAGAGGGCTGATTTATTAAAGTTTATTCAAAGACCTTTTACTTCACCATAATATTTCAGCCAATGCTTCTTCGCCTCTAAATTACCGTATATACTCGAAAATAAGCCGACCCGAATATAAGCCAAGGCACCTAATTTTACCACAAAAAACTGGGAAAACATATTGACTCGAGTATAAGCTGAGGGTGGGAAATGCAGCAGTTACTGGTCAATTTCAAAATAAGCATAGATACCAATACGATTACATTAATTGAGTAGATTAAATGTTTTTGAATATTTACATATGATTTTAATATAAGATAACTCTGATTAAATCATTATCTCACCTTTTTCAATGTAATAGTGCTTACATATCCTTCCAATAAGAGAGTAAAATAATAAATGTAATAATAACAACAATAATAATGTAAAATAATAAATGTAATAATAATAATAGAGTAAAATGATAAAAATAGAAATAATGAATAGAGTAAAATAATGAATGTAATCAAAATATAATAATAATAATAATAACAACAACAACAACAACAGAGTAAAATAATAAATAACATTGACTCAAGTACAAGCCGACAGGGACTTTTTCATCCTAAAAAAAGGGCCGAAAAACTAGGCTTATACTCGAGTATATACAGTATACTAAAATGATATATCTTTGAGGGATTTGTTTTGGATCCTAGAACTAGTGATATTAAACAATAGAGGGGATCACGGAGAACTGAATTGTACCACTTGACAAGGAAAATTCCTGTGTTGTGGATATTAATTTTAATCTAAGAGTCCATATAAACATTTTTGATAAAATGGTTAAATTGATTACCATTTTTATTTTATCTGAAGACATGAATAAGGAAGCCACAATCCATTCTGTCAAATGCTTAGTGAATATCCAGGGAAGCAACTGCAATAGATTTCTTTATTAATTTACAATAATGAAAGATATAATCAGAAGACAGGCATCTCAGGAAGCAAACATGTTTCTGTACACAGCAATTCAATCATGTTGTGTATTTTAGCACCTTTATTCTCTCTTTCTCTCTTTATCTTTTTCTCTCTCTGTCAGACATGAAGGAATATGCTATTGGTAAGTTTTCAAATATATACACATATATTTTCCAAACAAAGCTTAGAATTAGGGATGTGATAATTTCTGTATTGATTGTGTTGTGTTTCTCCCAAACCTGACTGCATTTTGTTCCCATCCTAAAGGCATTGCATGGAAAAACTGGGAGTTGCATGGAAATGTGTGCACTTATGCATGTATTTTCTCTAGGTGCAAGTGTTTCTGTGGGTTGTGATATTTTTTGCTGTAGTTCTCAAAATTGTAAAAATATCCAAATGATATTTCTATTGGATTATTTACTAAGTATTCCTAGCACCAGGTCCATTTTTTATTCCAATCCTTTATGAGGATTTAGAAAAGCATTTTCTCCTTCTTTTTTCATTTTCTTTAGGTGTATAGTATTATAGTATTTCAGTGAAATGGCACTTGTGCATTAAAAAACTCATTAACTCTAAAACAGTGGTTCCCAATCTTTTTTGGACCAGGGACCACTCTACAGCATTAGTACCAAAAAGGTTACGAATCAGTCAACTTTAGATTCAGTTTGGTTATTTGGGGTGTTGATTCAGAAAATTGCATTGGATAGACCACATCAGCTCTAGTTTCTGATACAGAACATATGCCATCCAGTAGTTGCCATCTGCTTACCCACAGAAAACCATATGTAATAATCTAGAGCTGATGCGGTCTATCCAATGCAATTTTGTGAATCAGCACCCCAAATAATCAGGAACAGGCCTCAAAATGAAGACACCAAAGTGCCCCCACTTCCACAGCGGGAGGGAGGAGGAGAAGCAGCAGCAGTCAAGATGCTTGTTGTCGTATCTTTCGTGTGTAGTCAGCCTCCCCTCCCAACATCTCCATTGCCGTAGTGCTATAAGAGAGTTTCGCGAGTCCGGTCGCTCTCATTGCAATGGGGTAGATATGGTGAGGCCGTAGACCATATTTTAAATTTTGAGGAATACTGGTAGTCCATGGACCACAGGCTGAGAACCACTGCTCTAAAACAATATATAGGAAAAAATATCCTTCAAGTAATAGGATTAGGAGGTTGGTCTGGATGATCCGTGTGGTCTCTTCCAACTTTAGGATTCTATGACCATCTTACCAAATCTTTCTCAATTGTTTTTATTTCTTATAAATATTTTAATTAGGTTTTCAAAAAGAGAACCACCCCAAGCCCTATAACCCAACCCTTTAAATTGCAAATATATTTTTTTAAAAAGACATAAAAGACATTAAAAACCATCGTTGACTTCTCCCCCCTCAAGCAAAGGCACCTGCCAAAATGTTATAATGTACTTCTGTTCTAATCACTTTAACTTTTGCTAAATATAAACAAATGTAGTTAACATTAATATTTACCCACAAGTGATATGAATTTTTTTTTTACTAAAATACAATTCTTAAAATTTCATTTTTATTTTTCATTTCAGTATTTCCTCATTTTTCCTTTTTATCTAGATTAATCTTAATGTATTTCAAAAATTTCCTCCAGTATAATAACTTGTTATATTTCCTCTTTCATATTAAATGTTCTTATTTTCATTATTTACCCATGTCTCTTCCAATACTTTTCATCTATAACAGGTTATCCCACTTGCTCACCCATATCTTAATATTAACAATTTGAACACTCTAAATGTAATTCAATAATTGGAATTTCAACTTTGCATATTTTATCTCAATGTATCCCCCCCCCCCTCAATTTTTCTTTTAATTAGTATTGAGCATATCATTTCAATTTCCAATCCATTGTCCATTGTCAGTTTTCCTTGTACAAAAAACCATCAGTGAATTAGCAATTTGTTTGTTTGATTTTTGCATGTTTCTTCTAGTGGAATGGCCTTAGATAGTGTTTAAGATGTTCATGGAGACTTTGTTTGTCTGCTTGAGCGAAGTTTGAAAGCTTAAACTTTGCCTACTCTGTAGTTCTGGATAAAATTCCTTGCTTTTCCTCTGTCTGAAGATCGGTCTAAATCCATTTTTGTATTTCAATGACATCCTCATAAACAATCTGTCCATAAAAATTTGTCTTTTTGTTTACCTCCTATTGATTTGTTGCCTCCTCCTTCTGAGTTGGCAATTCCTGATCAATCTGATGTATTACAGCTTTCTCTTTTTTCTTTTGTTTGTCTATAGTTTGTTCTGTAACTCCCATCTTTTAGCTGCTGTCTAATATTAATTGCTCCTTGAAGAATGTCTTTTTCAATTCTGATGACAAACACATTGTTTTCTGACATCTTCCCACATTATTCATATACAATGGGAGCAGGAACTGGAAGAACTAGAAGGGGTTAACTGTTCACCAGCAAAGAACATAGATTAATTGTTGTTGTAGTAATGTGTTATATCTCAGCTTGGAATGGGAAACTGTTTCCCACTGTTTCCCATTAACTTTTTCTTAGCTTGAATGTTTCCTCCTTTCTTTTTTGTAGTGCTCAACAAATATTAGTAGGTGATAATATGAATATTTTTTATACCTGTGGAGTGCAGGCAATGTCCAAGTAAGGGACAGGATAGGTTCTGTAGGTTTGTTTTTAAGTTGAATTTGTTTGTAAGTCAGAATAGGGACTTGTTTTCAGTGTAACTCCAGCTTTGAATAGCATAGGGAAGGGTTAACACCCCTGTGGTGCTTGTATTGCTGTCTGTGCCTCTGTTCAGAAGATTTCCCCTGACTTTTCCTTCCTCTAATAATTGGATTTTGGAAAAGAAAATGACTTTTTATGGAAACAAAGATTGGTGATGAAGCTTCAGTCGAGACACCTTTTCCCCATGATAACTCTTTCAGGAATGAATTTCTCTTCCTGGAGTTGATTTTTCTCACATCCTGTTGTCTCACCCCCATTCTTAACTATGAGTTGTTTGTAAGTCAGATGTTTGTAACTCAGGGACTGCCTGTAATTTTCTTCTTTTCCACAGTGAGGACTTAGAGATGATAGTTCACAGCATGGAGAAGATTGTTAATATTACCACAAGGGCTCATCAGTCTTCCAGTCAATTTAGTAAAGTTTTAAGAACTTAAAAAAAAGAGCTTGCCTTTAAGAGGGTTCCCAGTCTTCATTCTTTTATGATGATTTATGAAGCCAGTGGAAGGAAGGGTTCTTTGAGCTTTTACAGCACACACTTCTGCACGTCTGTAGGCAGTCAAACATAGCAATATGAGCCATTTGTCTTTTCTGTGTTCACTCCCTAAGGTAGGAATTGTGAGGCATTGAGACAAATGTTGGCATGTGGATAATTCTTTCACTTTTTCCTATTCCTAGAAGTTTCAGAATCTCTAAATCAGCTTATTTTTTGCAGGTTGCTTTTCTCTTACTTCGAACTGAAGTGAGAAGTTATTTCCACTCACTGTCTCCTCCTTTGATGTCCTTCAGTTTTTTTTAAAGAATAGAACAAGTAGACATGAAGTTGATGCAGCAGGAAAACTCAAGGAGCTGTATTGTGAGGACACATGCTTCCTTTGACCAGCCTAGAAGAGTCCCTAAAGTTCTTATTATGTGTTTTATATCATTTACACATTTCTCACATTGACTAAAGTATATTTCATAGTTTTTCTGCTCTGTATATTTTCTCCACTTGCATTTTAATATATGCCTTTTATTTCTTTAAAACAATCACACAGCATGCAGATGTGTGAATTCTGGAGGTAAGGTTCATTTCTTCTCTTAAGTCTTGAGAGGTGTGACTAGGCTATTTTTGTCAATACTTTGAAACCAATGGATTTATATAAAACTAGTTGTACCTGCCACATGTTGCTGTAGCCAACTTTCCCTCCCTCTTTCTCTCCTCCTTTCTTTTTCTCCTTCCTTCCCTCTTTCCTTCCTTCCTTCCCTACTTCTTCCCTTCCCCCCTTTTTGTTCCCTTCCTCTTTCTCCCGTCTATATCTATTCTTGGACTGCAACTCCCATCAATCTGATCAATCTACCTACCTACCTACCTATCTCTAACTAATCTATCTATCTTACCTATCTGGAGGATTGCTCGGATTTGCAGTCCAGGAATAGGAAATTGGAAAAATGCAGGGATTGGGATGCTCTCAAAGAAATCCAAGGAGAAGAAAGCTTTCAGCTTGGAAGCAGTGTATTTGGATCATCCTCCTCTCCTAAAGGGCCTGGTCTAGGGGATGCTGGGAGCTGTAATCCTGAAGAGAATGTTGATATTCTATTGTGTGTTTTGTTTTCCAGGGGAGTCATTTTGCACATGCGCTGTAGCGTCTTTTTTTTATTTTAAGTCTCTTCTGCTGTGTTTTTCAGTGTTTTTATGAGTGATGGTCACTTGTTGGCCTGATAGGTGTATTGTGTTCCAAATTTTGTGTCAATTTGTTCAGTGGTTTTTGAGTTACATTAATTTCACAAATAAACATTACATTTTTATTTATACAGATATTGTCCTTCAAACCCTCATGCCCAATCCAAAAGGATTCTTGACTTTCCTTCCTGCTCAAATTCAGCTTAGAAGAAAATGCAAGACCCATTTTTAAAAACCAGTCCAATTCCTATGAGTTTTCTATTTTTACTTTCATTTCTACATGTTTTATGTAGAAATGAAAATCTTTCAAAATAATGGTGTTGAACTACCACTTTCCCCAACTCGCATAATTTACTAGCACTGTGAGATGAATTTCTTTGTCCAGCAATCAGTATTTCACTTGTAATTAAAATTAAGAAGTGCAATGGTTATTGTGGGGTTGACAACAGTCAAATTACATTAAAGACTTTTTTACACTCTCTCAGAAGTTGATTACTTTCATACAAATCTTTAAGATTTTGTTGGATCACAATTCCTCTCACTGGCCACTGGCCACGTTGTCTGGGGCTGAATGGATTGAAATTCAACAACATCAGGAGGGTCACGGGTTTCCCATCCCTACTGTCAATTCTGTTCTCAAAAGAATTTGTTCTTGATGACTGAAACAGAGTAGAAATTTTGGGGAGCTCTCCAGAGTTCCATGACTCTGAGAGCTCAACACAACAACACAGGTAAGTTCTTGTAAGAGTGTGAGGAAGGTGGAGGACCTTGCCCCCAGAGTAAAAAAATACTTCCTTCATCCACTGGGAAGATATACAAGCTGTGGCTCAAGACATGTTGATGACCACCAGCTGAGTGATTGTAATGGAGGTGTGTATGAAGGGTGGGGCTGGGGGAAGATAAAAAGGGAAGACATGGAAAATTAGAGGGAAGACAAAGACCAGAAAGAATGTGGAGAGTTGCCTTTGAATCTTTCTGTGGAGAGGCTACAATAAAAGGAGTATTGTGAACATCTTGACCAGCTTGCCTTCTTTTTGCTTGAAGACAGTTATCCTGTGTTTACATTACCCACATGACAGAGGAAAAGCTTTCAACATGAATGCCAAAGCTTATGCCATTCCTCTACCAATGGAGGAGGAAAAAAACCCCACAGCACTATTCTGTTTTCTCCCTACTGCAGAGCGCAGGGAAAGCATGATGGCAGCATTGACCCATGTGAACAATGGGGCCAGTTCTGAATCAGAAGTGAAGTGGTTTAGGGATGTTTTGAACCATTACCTGACCTTTTCTAATGTGGGGCAAAACTGTGTTCACTAGTTTTACACTGTGTTGAGTGCAGAAATGCCCTGAACATCATGAGGATACCCAAAAGTGATTTCTTTCCCACTTCAGAGTTTGTGGCTGCAATTAGTTGGAGTCAGGATGGATTTATCAAGAACAAATGCTGCCAAACTAATCAATACACATACAAACACACACATTTTGTGTCACTTGTTAGTAGATGATAGTAATGCTGTAGGTGCAGTTTATCTGTATTTCAGTAAACATTTGATAAAGTTGCCAATAATATTTTGACTGATTAAATGTTGAATAGATAGGAGTAATGTAAGATAGATCAATAACACTATGTAACATGATTTTTGTTCCTGGGTTATAAATGTTATTTCCTAATGGGTTCTTGTTGCACTCCAGACCAGGAAAAGCCCTCTGACTTTAAACACCACACAGCTGAGTAGAAATGCAATCCGTTTATTTAAGATAATTAAAAAACAGTAGTAATAAAAAACACTTTAAAAGAATAGGTAAATCCAATTAGGTAGGGAGATAAGCTGGAACAAATAGTCCAGGAAATTAGTCTATCAAAGTTCATGAAAAACAATGGCAAAAACTTCTATAGTAAAATCCAAAAACTGGAAACATGACTCCAAGGCAATTAACAATTGAATCTTTCCAAAACAAGGCTTCCAAGGGACAGGAACAAGGTCTTGACTTGATTCATCTGACTACAGATCCTGTATTTGGGACTTTTATCTCCTCATTACTCTATGTCCCAAGTGGCCAGAAATGGGGTTCGTTTTAGCCTTGAATCCCTTATCATTTTTTCTTTGAGCCTGGCAGAACGCCTAAGAGATTGGTCTGCTTTTCTATTCTGACTAATAACATCCCGTCTGTCTATTTGCTCATTAACTTCTGCAGCTGGCCCAGGTGCCGAGCTATTCTCAGGCTCTAAACCATGGGAATTCTCTGGTAGCAATTCGGGGAGCACACCATCATCCCCACACCCTTCAGGAGCATTCTCATGAGAAACTACACTTTGAACAGGGATCTCCTGGTCATTGTCTGCATCAGCATCACTGGAAACAACGTTACCCACGTGAACCTCATTGTCATCATTCCTACATCCAAGTACCCTGATCCTGAAACACAATCACTGGCTGAACTCCATCAGTTCTATCATAAGTTGGTTCATATCATGGGAAAGGTTTATTAAATGGCAAAAACTTTGTTTTTGCAGGATATTCTGCAGCACATTTTACTGTAGTTTTTCAGTGAATATTTCATTGAGCCTCAACCAATGCAACATAGTTTGTGGCAGTCACAAAAACAAAGTTTCTGGAGTATAACACTTACTTTAAGTGCTGCTAAATTAAACAGGAAATACCACTTTCAAACCAGGAATAGAAATATTTTCAAATTTTGTTATGTAGCATAATTGTCTGGAAGTTCTGTTCAAGGTCTCATCGTAAATAGCTATATTTCCAAACTGAAGAAAAATCTGAGTGGATATTGTAAGGGTCTGTCCTGAAGTCAAGAGTTTTCTGTATTTTTATTCAATAACTTAGATGATGAATTAGTGAGAATCCACATCATGTTTGAGGGTGACACAAAACTGAGAGGAGTAGCTAACCCATTCAGAGATAGGAACAGTTCGATAGAATCTTAATAAATTAGAAAATTGGACTAACCCTAATAGAATGACATTTCATGGAGATAAATAAAAAATGGATCAATTACACCATTAAAATACTTGACTTAGCAGTAAAGCAGGGGTCCTCAAACTAAGGCCCGGGGCCCGGATACAGCCCTCCAAGGTCATTTACCCGGCCCTCGTTCAGGGTCAACCTAAGTCTGAAATGACTTGAAAGCATACAACAACAACAACAATACTATCTCATCAGCCAAAACCAGGCCCACACTTCCCATTTAAATACTAATAAATTTATATTTGTTAAAATTGTTCTTCATTTTAATTACTGTTTTGTTTTTAAGTGTTTTTTGCACTACAAATATGTGCAGTGTGCATAGGAATTCATTCTTTTCTTTTTTTCAAATTATAATCCGGCCCTCCAACAGTTTGCGAGACTGTGACCTGGCCCCCTGTTCAAAAAGTTTGAGGACCCCTGCAGTAAAGCATGTGAAAAGCACCTTGGGATTGTTCTTGATCATAAATTAAATATGATCAGCATATGATGCTGCAGCAAAGAAGGTAAATAGTATTTCAGCCTCATTAAAAGAAACATAGTTTCCAAGGTGAAACAAATATTAGTCTTCTGATCAGGACTCATCTTGATCATAGAATTCAGTTTTAGATGTCTCTTTAGGAAGAGTAAAGGCAATTTGGAGAAGGCAATTTGGAGCAGATTCGGATAAGGGCACCAAATATGAGAAGAGGTATGCTAAACAAAGTATATGAGGAACTGGGTACATTCAGCCTTTTGAATGGAAGACTGGTAAAGAAAAGATAAGACAAGGGAAGAGAAGGCATGCCAGAACTATTTAAATGTAAACATCTAAATGGATGTCAAATCTAAAGGGCTGTGGACTTTTTTTCTCCTGCTCCAGAGGATACGACTAGGTCTAAGCTATAGGATGGTAGATTTTGGTTAAATGTTAAAAGGAACCTATTGACATTTAAGAAATATGGAAATGGAAACAGCTGCCTTGGAACATGATGAGGTCTCCTCCAAGAAAGAAGCTGGAGATTCTCTGACAGGGATGCTCTAGCATTGGACAAAGAGTTGGACTCAATAGTCTGGAGTCCATACCACCTGTATTTTATAATTACCGTATATTCTGGTGTATAAGGCTACTTTTTAACCCAAGAAAATCTTCTCAAAAGTCAGGGGTCGTCTTATACGCAGGAGTAGTCTTATACACGGGAGTTGTCTTATATGCTGGAGTAGCCTTATGCATGGGAGTCTTCTTATAGAGCAGGTGCTGAAAATTCCAATCCAGATTAGAGAATCTGTGGTTGCTGCATATGGTGGGATGAGCTCAAAAATGACAGTGGCCATGTCCCTGCCATATGCAGCAACTGTATGAAAGCATTAAGGGCAATGCTATACAAGTATGGTAGAAAAAAAAATCCATTCATCAGGATTCGTGGACTTAATGCAGTCCCGATGGTGAGGTGAAGGGGCGCCTCACCGGGAAGGTGTAAGTGAAGGGCGGAGCAAGCTGCAGGCATCCAGGGGATGGAAAAAAGAGATAGAGTGTCTCTGGGCCCAGAAAAACAACTCTTTTACCTGTCTGGCCCGCCCTTGTATCCTATTACTGTACCTCCTCCTCTGTCTCTCAGATCTTGCTCCTGAAGACTGCAGTGAAGTGGTGCAGGTGCGCATATGCGAGATCTGAGAGGCAGAGAAGGAGGTACAGTAATAGGAAAATTGGTTTGTGTTGGAAGAGGGGTAGTCTTATACGGCGAGTATATCCCAAACTCTATATTTTAACTGGAAAAGTTGGGGGTGGTCTTATACGCCCAGTCGAATATATGGTATGTGCTTCGGTATATAAGGAATATATATGTACTAGGTGGAAGTAGCTAATAGTAATTGACAGACCTCAAGCGTTACTTCATATAAACATTGTGTATTTTTCCAGGTGAGAAAATATTTTTGGCTGTGAGAATGACAGTCCTAAAGAGACCTAAACTTTGTTTTAGACCAAGACTTAAACCAAGGACAGCTCACATTTCATGCTCTACTACACTTTCTCATCCTAAATTAGAAATGCACTTCATACTACATGGGGTATTATGCAACGCTTATATAATCTGAACAAATTTGTTGTATGAAATATTTAAGGTCATGCTCCACAGGAATCTTAGAATTACTATGTATATGAAGCAGTAGTCCATCCTCTTAGCATTTGCTGTTTTACTGATGCCCATTAGTAAGGTTTGAGTGCAGTTTGTTATATGTGTATCGTATTGCCAAGAGCAGCATCAGGTTATTTTTCAAAGCAAAAAAAAAAAATCAAGGAACAAAAATAATGGTTCCATGGTCAAAAAAAAAAAAAAGAGAGAGAGAGAAAGGAAAGAGGAAGAAATAGAGATTTGTCAGCATTTTTAAGACTACTTTTAAGACTAACTCTTATTTTGTTTTAGCTTGAACTTTTGTGGATATAAACCTGTTTTTTCAAATGCAATACAGAGTGATACTAAGATCTCAGGTATAAAGCGTATTTATAAAGTGGGAATTGAGTAGAATGTCATTTGATCCAGAAAGATGAAAATCACCCCTTTTGAAATTGCTGAGCACGGTGATCTAGATCTTTAAAGCTATATTTATTAACAAACAAGTTCACTACACCTTGCCAACATACAGAAACTAAACAAAAAAAAAACCATAAAGGAAAAGAAAGCATATATAATTCCTAAATAACTAAAACAAAAAATAATCTAATTATACAAAACCAAATGACCTCATTAGCAACTAATTTAAATACTAAACTAATTAAAACATAAAAGACCCCCCATCCAAATTGTAATAAAAGAAGATAAAATCGTATTTATAAAATTCTTGTTCTTTCATTACAGACTTACTAATTTGACTTACTAGAGTTACTAATAATTAGAACCACAAATTAGAACATCATTAGTTATCTCATTGTTCAAGAAGTTATTAAATTGTTCCAGACTTTTTGCAAGTCTTCAGGCAAGTCTTTTAGAGCCTTGGAAACCTGGGCAAGATTTGCAACTCTTCTGTTCTTGGTGGACCAATTCATTTTTATGTTAGGCTTTTGGATCTTTGCAGTGACCAGTTAGTGTTGATGTGTAAAAGCAATAAGTCTTCTTGCCAAATTACCTAATTTGTTACCCTAATTTGAAAAAAAAAACTCTCACTGAGAAACTGGGTTGTGTGTTTTCTGAGCTGTATGGCTTGCTCCAGAAGCATTCTTTCCTGGTGTTTCGCCTGTATCTGGCAGGCATCCTCAGAGGTTGTGAGAAAATTCCTTTTGTCACATGTGTTGTAACGAAGACACTTGTATAGGTTCCCCCCACATATCTTACACGTTATGTACCAGAACACTGTCAAAAAGTGGAAAATGTCAAAATGCTGAACCAATAGAAATAAAGTAGGTCCTTCCTGTTTATAAAAATTAGGTGTGCAGGAACCCTATGAAAGTGGAAAAATCTCCAGATATGAAGCAAAGTGTCCTTATGAATCTAGTGGGTGGTGAGCTCCAAAGTAGTTCCGTCTCAGCTTACCTGTCTGAACGTATTTTCCCCTATGAACCATCTCAGAGATCAAGATAGTCTGGGGATGCCCTGCTCTCGGTCCTGCCTTCCTCGCAAGCGCAACTGTTGGGGATGAGAGCCTTCCCAGTGGTGGCCCCTTGGCTGTGGAATTCCCTCCTCAGCGACATTAGATCACCCCCCTTCCTCCTAGCCTTCAGAAGAAAAGTAAAAATTTGGTCTTGGGACCAGACTTTCGGAAAATAGTGCAGTGCAATAGCAGATTTGGAATATGTGCAATGACCATGAAATGACTTTGGACTACGATTTCCGGATGGTGTGATTTTAATATAGAATGTAATGCTTTAAAATGTTTAATATGTATTTTAATGTGATTTATTTTAAGTATAATGTTTGTATGTGTTTTAAGGCACTGAATAATTACCTATACATAAGCCACCTTGCGTCCTCTTTGGTTAGAGAAAGTCAGGGTATAAATAGGATAAATAAATAAATAAATAAAATGCTAATCAAGGTGGCCAATTGAAACATACACATCTGCCTCCATCCAACAGACGAGTTTTTTCTCCCACCCTGGACATTCCACAGACATATAAACCCAATTTTCCTAGCTTCCAACAGACTTCACAATCTCTGAGGATGACTGCCATACATGCAGGTGAAACATCAGGAGAGAATGCTTCTGGAACATGGCCACACAGCCCGAAAAACTTACAACAACCTAAGATAAGACTGTCCAACTCTGATTAAACCATTATTCTAACCTCCTTCAATGTAAATGTGCTTATGTATCATTCCAATAATAATAGAGTAAAATAATAAATGCAATAATAATAGAGTAAAATAATGTAAATGTAATAATAATGATGAATAGAGTAAAATACATATTATTATTATAACAACAACAACAACAACAACAACAGAGTAAAATAATTAACATTGTCTTGAGTATAAGCCATGGGGGGCTTTTTCAACCTAAAAAAGGGCAGAAAAATTCAGCTTATACTTGAGTATATATGGTAGTTAACTAAAATAAATTAAAATAAAATAAAACTTGATTAAATAATAAATTTGGTAAAATTGTATTAAATTACAAGATGAAAGCAGGGGGAGTACAGTGATGAGTGTTAAAAAGTCATTTGGAGAATTTAGATAAGTTCATCACCATGACAAGGGAATGTTGTCATATAGCAGCCTTGCACTTCAGGAGGTAGCCTCCTGAAGCTGCTGATTGGTGAGGGCCATCATTGCTGTTCTGTGTTCGCGAAGTCCCAAATCTGTGGGGAGAATGAAACAGCAGTGATGGGTGTTGGCAACCAACTCTAGAAGCCTACACAGTGGTTGACTTCTGGAGTTGATTGGCGAGAGAGATTACTGTTGCTTTACTTCCCCTGAAGACCAGGAACAATTGACAGCAATGGCTGGAGATGCCAACCATCTCTAAAAGCCTACACAGTGGTTGACTTCTGGAGTTAGTTGGCGAGAGAGATTATTGTTGCTTTACTTCCCTTGAAGGCCAGGGACGATTGACAGCAATGGCTGGAGATGCCAACTATAATAACCTCCTTAAGGCCGTCTGGGCAGGGGGTCAAATAATCCCACCACTGTCCCCAAATTATAATGATATAATTTCTTGATGGCCAAACAATATCACTGGACAGGGGCAAGCAGATCCCAACACTGTCCCTCCTTCAATAAGGAATTCACACCACTTTGGCTCTTATAGCGTTTGAGGGAATGTCTCTTTCTTTAAAACCTTCGCTGCCACCATAAACTGAAGAATAACGAACCCTCTAGCTATTTAGAATGTTAAAAGGCTGTTTAAATTATTAAAAGACTTTTTTACTCCACCAAATACTGTGTAATAACAAGGGCTTTCTTTGAGGGGAAAACAGGAGAGGTTGATTCGACAAGGAAAATGACTCCAACCAAAAATGGCACTTGACTCAGGCTTCAATTTTAAAAATAACAAGAAAGAGTTTATTGATTACAAATTACAGAACTATAAGTGAATGCAGGTTCAGAGGCTTAGCTGTTACAAATAAAAGTGTTCTTGTTTCTTAGAAGCGTAATGGTTACTTGAGAGAATGGTTCTTTCCTTTGTTACAATTACTTAAACACAAAACCCAGCTATTTTTCCCTAAAATAGCTGTAACCAGTTTGCCACAGCCTATTTCACTGTGCAAACGCCAGGCAAACTGCCTATTCTAATAACGAACTCCTAATACATCCAAATCCTACTCTAATCTCTCTCAGAACTCTACTGCTCTCTACTCTACTCAGAACTGCTCAAACTAAAAACTGAACTGTCAAAACTAGGCTGTTCTCTTTCCCTCCATCTGGCTAACTCCGCCCCTCTTTTCCAAACCAATCCTGGCTGTTGCTGGGCTGGCTCAGGCCTAGGCCACTCCCCCTCTCTGAGCTGGAGTTTCC
Source organism: Anolis sagrei ordinatus (assembly GCF_025583915.1). Classification (NCBI taxonomy): domain Eukaryota; kingdom Metazoa; phylum Chordata; class Lepidosauria; order Squamata; family Anolidae; genus Anolis; species Anolis sagrei. The sequence continues at coordinate 99,818,509 of NW_026847549.1, forward strand.
CTAAACTAAGATGGCTCCAGCAGCTCTCTGCCAGGCCCTCCAAGCCGAAACTACCTAGCCTGTCTCTTCCTGGCCCTGCCACCCTGGCTGGCAAGGTAAGGGATCTTTACACCAACCATCTCTAGAAGTCCACACAGTGGTGGGCTTCTGGAAGTGGTTGGCAAGAAAGAATGCTGTTGCATTGCCTGCCCAGAAGCTGTAGGGAGGGTGAAGCAACAGCAATAGCCTGTCAACTGCCTCCCAAAGCTCATGTAGTAACCAGATTCTGGAGGTCGTTGTTATGGGGGATGACTGGTGTCCATCCACCCAAAACCGAAATCTGCTCCATGCACATTCACATAGAAACCAGGGCAGACCTTGTGTAGGCATAGGAACACATAGCTTCTAGAGTCAGCAAGGATGTTGAAGAGGGCTTAAAATATTTGTGTTTTTTCCCCCACAAATATCTTGAGCCCTCCCTTGTGGGGATCTTGCAGAGGGCTAGCTGTATTTCTTTGGTTTGATGATTCATTTCTTTGACATATTTCTTGCTTGCTTGGTGTTTTGTTTGAATATATGAGACGTTTATTGTAAATGGAAAATCTCAATAAAAATAGAAAACTGTGGATTGTACATAACCAGAAGTCATTACTTTGATGTGTAGTCCAAAGAGGAGCGTGTGCGTTGAATTAATGGGTTCCGGTTATAATTCGAAAGGGTCAAAAGACCATTTTTTTAAAAAAACCAACCTGTCAAAAAGGCAGGTGCATCGGCATCAATATATGTAGTGTGCCATGAAGTCATTGCCTTTGTTCATATTTTTGCTAATCCATTGGAATTTCTAATATAGTTTAATGCAGCTGTTTCTCTTTCTAATCTTCTTTGTTCAAGGACAATGACCTGTAATAAAAGTTTTTTAAAAAAGTTAATCTTAAAGGTGTTGCCATGTTTCTTTTCTTGTTTTTTCTCCCTCTCTTTTTTCTTTTTTGCTACAAGAGACTTAGATAGCTACTTCTTTAAAAACTTCCCCTGTGACCAATCTGGCAGAATTGTCTGGCTGTGTATGCTCAGAGTGCTTTCTAAACCCCTTTAGTCTGTAGAAACCTTAGAAATAATGTTCAGGGATTCTTGCAAGTATATTGTATCTAGCTCTTAGTGTGATCAGTACCTAATAATAGATGTCAATGCTTTTTTTGTGCAGTGGATGTCTTTATTTTGCCCAATTTTCTCGCCTACTCTTTTTGTTTGTTCTAATGCAAATCAGGAGCGCAGGTAGAAAAAAAAATCAATTTTCCTTCATTAAATTGCTTTTGTGATTTTTTCCTGCCTTATTCAAACGTATCTAAATGCCTTATTGGACATTTTTGTTCTACCACAATACAAGATGCTAATGAAGTATGGTATGTGCAAGACTAGTTTGTTTCTATATTTAAACCCACAAATGACTTTTCAATTAATCTCTTTTTTAACGAAGATAGTTAAGTTTAGCTTACTTATCTTGGAGTTACTCTCCTTTCCCCCCATTTCATACATCTTAAAGACTCAGTACTCGAATCTAATGCACATCTTTGTTTGACTGAATTGTTTAGCTAAAATTGAGGTGCACATTATAAAGAAATAAACAATAAACTTTATTTATACCCCGCCACCATCTCCCCGATGGGGACTTGGGGCGGCTTACATGAGGCCAAGCCCAACAACACAATACAATAAGTAAAATCAAAACGCAAACAATAACAGAATAAATTACATAAAGCATAAGAAAAAAATATAAAATTAAAATGAAGTCATTTATAACACAGTTACAGCGAGCGGGCCACATGTACAGAATCAAATATTAAAGCTAAAAACACGGGGTGAGATAGGGATGGAGCAGATTTATTTGTGTGGGAGAAACTCTTCAGGAATCAGGTTGAGAGGAGTCTTTGTACAGGTGAGGGGGGGTGTACTCTAAGGAGAAACCTTGAGGGGTCACGGCAATATCAGGTTGTACGATTAATCACCAAAGGCGTAACGGAACATTAGATTTGATGGTGCATTAGAGTCATGCACCAAAAGGTGCCTTTGCCCCTCCATTAGACTGAGACTAGAGAACTCACCAACCTCGACCTGATGGTGGAGCTGAGATTTCCCTCCTCAAGCCATTTCTCTTTCATCCCCCAACTTAGGAGACATAGGAGAAACTGCACCCCTTTGCAACCCAAGCCTCTTCTCCTTCGTCCCCAAACTGGTGAAGAAATGATGCCCTTTCCACCCCAAGCCTTTAATCTTTAATCCCTCAATTTAGGAGATGGTGAAGAAACGATGCCCTTTTCCACCCCAAACCCCTTAATCTTTCAGGGCTGAACACCGTCAACATATTGTGCAGTTTTCCTTTCTTTCCTGAAACTTTTTGAGTTGCCTCAACTTAGGAGATGGTGAAGAAATGGTGCCCCTTTCCACTCCAAGCCATTTCTCCTTCATCCCCCAACTTGGGAGACAGAGGAGAAACAGCACCCCTCTTCTAAAGAAGGAAGAAGTGGCATCACCTTCCACCTGGCGGAAGGGCGCTGTTTCTCCTTCTTTGTATTATCAAAGGCTTTCATGGCCAATGGAAACATTCACACCTAGCTCCAACAGACAAGAGTTCTCTCTCTCACCCTGGACCTCCCACAGATATATAAACCTAATTTTCCTAGTTTCCAACAAACCTCACAACCTCTGAGGATGCTTGCCACAGATGCAGGCGAAACATCAGGAGAGAATGCTTCTAGAACATGGCCATACAGGCCGAAAAACCTACAACAACCCAAATTCTCCTTTCTTTAGAAAAATGTTTTGAGGTGTGAATTACATTAGATGGCGCATTAGACTCGAGTAAATATGATAATAAATTTCCATTAAATAACTGAATTGGCTTTAAAAATTTTAAATCAATCTTTTGATGATTTATTTTAGATAAAGATTGTAAATTGATTTTAATTAATTATATTTACAATACAAACTTTTTTTTGACAATTTTGAATAGTAAACCTACTAAAGGTTACTAAACCATCAACCAAGGTAGTGTGAAAAAAGCGGGTTTTTTAAAAACCAGAATCATAAGAGCTGGAGAATGCCACAAGGGTCAGCCAGTCCGGCCTCCTGCCATGTGCCTGGTGGGTAGCTTTGTGTTTGGAGATCTCTGGAGTGAGAGACTTTTATCACTCTCCAAGGCAGCATATACCACTGTCAAAGTTGGTGAGGGTCTTCACGGCTGTTCAGCCCTAACAAAGTCCTAGAACTGCATGGAGGGCAAAGCAGTAGTAATGGGCACCTTCAGCTTACACTGAAATCTTACACACCAGTTGGCTTCCAGAGTTGGTTGGCAAGGGATATGACTATTGCTCCTCTGCATTGAAGACCCAGGAAGGACTGAGTGATAGAGGTAGCCTGTCAGCCCTCTTCAGATACTTACATTTTCTTATTGAGTGACATGATTAGCAATGACAGATGAAGGGGGAAAGGGGTGCAAAACACAGGAGGGAACAATGGCAGCTCCTAACTCACCCCTCCCTCACTGGAAGGTCAGAGAGGAGAGGAAAGGATCAGCTGCAAGGAATGCAGGAATGCAAATTGAGCTTCAGATATTTGCAATCTATATGAGGGCAAGATGATCTGCTCAATTCCCACTTCCTTCTGGGATTTTCTTGTGTAAGGCAGAAAAGAAGGAAGGAGGTTGGGTGGAGGAATGGCAGATGCCACTTGGGGTGGGATAATGGTCAATGCCACTTCCTTTTGGAAATGAAACTTCATCTTCAAAGAAGCAGTTCTTCTAGGCAGTGTTGCAACTGTAGGAAAAATGGGAGTGGGGAAAGGAGGAATCTAACATTTTTATTTCAACAAACTTTTATGGATATTAGTTCACTTGCTCAGATGCCTGATCCTGTACCTTATCAAGTGTTGGGGAAAACATCTGTACTAGTTGGAGCTTTCAGTTGGTTCAGAAAATGATTTGCGTGTCCTTTATATGTACATTATAATACAGTACATTCTCAGGTAACTGGAATTCTCAAGTGACTGACAAAAAAGAAAGAAAAGAAATCATACTTTAAATAAAAAGCTACTTTTATAACATAGTAAAATACTTGTGTTGAATTAAGTTTGTTTTTATTTATCTTAAATTGCTTCTAATTATTGCATTTCAATATTAATATCAGACGAATACACAATTTATGGTATGCTGTAATATGAGGGTATAGTATAGTATGAGGGAGCCCCCAGTGGTGCAGTGGGTGAAACCCTTGCGCTGGTAGAACTGAAGATTGACAGGTCAAAGGTTCAAATCTGGGGAGAGCATGGATGAGCTTCCTCTGTCAGCTCCAGTTCTCCATGCGGGGACATGAGAAAAGCCTCCCACAAGGATGGTAAAACATCAGAAACATTTGGGCGTCCCCTGGGCAACGTCCTTGCAGACGGCCAATTCTCTCACATCAGAAGTGACTTGTAGTTTTTCAAGTTGCTCCTGACATGAAAAAAGGGGTATAGAATTAGACCTATTTTTAATAACAATGCAAGACAACAGAAACTACATTTAACTAGGATCTTCCAAACCTCATGGGCGACAGCTGACTGAGAGTCTACTGTCGTCATTACGATAGGGCTGTTTATTAAGATTACTTAGATAACATAAATGTCACAAAAATCTTCAGGGTGAGAAGGGAGGAATATAAATGTTTTAAATAAATAAATAAACAAACAAACAAACAAACATGTCATTTACCAGTCACCATTTGCTAGCCCATAGTAAATCAATTTCCTATATTAGAGCCCCAAATCCCCCCAAGAACAGACCTAAAAAACAAGGCACCAAGCAAAAGAAAAGTTTGAGTCAGAATGGTAGGTTTTGTAGAGAAGAGTATAAGTGAGAGTGAAATGCGTAATTGCATTATTTGCTGATCTGTGTTATATTCAATAAAATATTTTTTGTATTATGCTACCATGATGCATTCTTTGTTTATGAAAATCCCATGAAATTCATGGTGACTTGAAGGCATATACATACAAACATGATTTTGTCTTCCGTGTGTGTAGGTAGATAGATAGATAGATAGATAGATAGATAGATAGATAGATAGATAGATAAATAGGGTTCTGACATGGTATCTATGGGTAAAGACATACGGTATCCAGTGGGGATGAGTGTAGCAGAATAGCCCACAGTTACAGCTTGAAGATATTAGTAGGTCCCCACTGTTGTAACCAGAATATGAGATATCTATATTAGTGGCAGAGGTGAGAATAAGGGAAAGCCCACATCCTTGGTGATTGCAGTGAGATTTCATGTGATGGCAATGGTGGTTTAAGCAGAACCAGGTTGTGGGAAAAGCACACAGGACAGGAGCCTCACAACCACTAGCACTACCTCTGCCACCATATGGCAGTTCTAGTTTTGCAAAAAAAAATTAAAAAAATGCTGGCCTCCACAGTTGTAGGGAATCCCTGATTTGCGTTGTTACTGTAAGCTGATCTCTTTCTTAGAAAATCATTCAACATCCTGCCAAAGATTTGGAAGCTTACCAGCAAAGGACCGTGGCAAGACAAATTTCAGCATGCTGAATGCTAACACTGCTATGCATCGCAAAAATGATGGGTATTGACAGCTGTGCAAGCCCCCATTGTTCATTCAAGCTTGCTGCAACCCCCTCTAAACTAGAGTGCTCAGCTTGAATTACACTTAATAAATTGGTACATTTTTCTCATTTTATAAACTAAAACTGGACTATGTTAAAGTTTGATTTTAAGCAGACACAATTGCTATCTGAATTGTCATATGTGGTGTCTATGGACATATTGTATAAACAAAAAATAAGTTAAATTGTTCATATCAGCCTATGCCAACAGACCATGTTACACCAGAATGCTACTAAAGCCTGCCAACCTACCCTAGTTTGCATATGCATTTCATACTGCAGTGCTGTTATACAGCTACTATGGAAGAATGGTTGAGATGTTTCCAACATGCACATAAGGGAGACAAAACTGTGTACAAAACTCGTGGGCTGTACAAACGTTTGTTATTAATGTTGCTTTGCAACAAACATTGCTAGCTTTTGTGTGTGTTCATTACATCCTTCCTTTTGAACTAGAAGAGAGATGGTCTAAAGAACTGAATTCCTCTCCCTTCTTCACCTTTAAATATTTCTTCACCTGAAATATTTTAAAGGACTCCCTGCCCAGGTGAAAAGGGGGGCAGTTCCTAGATCAGTGGTTCTCAACCTGTGGGTCCCCAGATGTTTTGGCCTTCAAATCCCAGAAATCCTAATAGCTGGTAAACTGGCAGGGACTTCTGGGAGTTGTAGGCCAAAACACCTGGGGACCCACAGGTTGGGACCCACAGGTTGAGAACCACTGTCCTAGATCCATTTTGAACCAGAGCAGGTAAAGATGGACCTCTGGTAAGTGACTGTACATTACAACAGTTCACGGGAATATTTTTTTCACAAATCTGATCAGGAGAGCTTTAAACTGTTGGGGAGAGAGACATTCTTGTGGGCAGGAGTTCAAGAAGTGCAGGAGATAATAGTTCAATTGTTACAGGCAGAACTGGGTAAAAAGTACAAGAATTTGACAGTGATCCTTAACCAAGCAAGTAATTGTAATAGCCCTTGGTCTTAGATGTCTCAACGCTACTACAGAGAGCATAAAAAATAAACAAGATGAACATGAGCATTTAACTCAGCAAAGCAAATATGATGTAATAGGTATCACTGTAGTAATTGATGGTATTAAACTATTTCAAAGAAATAGACTATATAAGCAATAAGGAGAAGCAATATATGTCAAGGATGCTTACACCTGTGAATAATATGAGTTAAATTCTGGGGGAAATTGAGGAGAGAACCAACAGGGTTGTCCTTGAGGAAATGTTCTACACTCTCCATTTTCAAACATACTAAATGATTAACAATATTAAAAAAATACAGTTTACAGTTGACCAGCACTTTGAATTATGCCAGGAAACAAGCTGGTAGCCAGTGGAACTGTTTTAGCCAGAGGCACAGTGGGTTAAACCCCTTTGCCGGCAGGACTGAAAACCGACAGGTCGCAGGTTTGAATCTGGGGAGAGGCGGATGAGCTCCCTCTATCAGCTCCAGCTCCTCATGCAGGGACATGAGAGAAGCCTCCCACAAGGATGATAAAAACATTAAAAATCATCCGGGCTTCCCCTGGGCAACGTCCTTGCAGATGGCCAATTCTCTCACACCAGAAGCAACTTGCAATTTTGCTAGTTGCTCCTGGCACGACAAAAAAAAAAAAAGTGGAGATGTTGCAACAGAGGAGATTGCACCCACCGAGTAGCCAGCCCCAGTCACAACAATCTGGCTGCAGCTCTTTGGGCCGGTCAAAATTTATGAACTGTCTTCAAAGAGAGCTCCAAAGTAGTGGGCATTACAGTAATCCAAATGGGATATAATTTAGGCTGGATCTACACTGCCATATAAAATCCAGATTATCTGCTTTGAACTGGATAATATGGTAGTGTGGACTCATCCAGTTCAAAGCATATAATATGGATTATCTGCTTTGATAATCTGGATTATGTGGCAGTGTGGAAAGGGCCCTCTCTTTTCCATTTTGGTTGTTCGCACAACAAGAACTGCTGGATAGAGAGCATAATTTGACACTTTCAATCATGAAATAAAGTGTCCATGTAGTAGAGCCACCCTAGGACATGAAGTAATGGGTTCAAACTAGGAAAAGGAATTCCACCTAAACTCATGGTAAATCCTGTTCGATGTAGGGATATACTGCCTGGGAGTGTGGTAGCTCCTTCTCTTGAGGTTTTTAAACAGAATCTAAATAACCATCTATTGGGAATATTTTTATATTTCTTCTTCTATACCAGGGAGTTGGACTGGATGGACCTTGAAGTCTGAGTTGGAAGCAACTCTCTGTACCTATGTTTCTCTAAACATTCCTTAAGCATCTTCCATGATAAACTCTTGTTCTGTTTGTTTTAGAAATATGTGTATGACAAGAACATGTAAATTCCTACTCACACGCCTTTTTAATTGAACACACAAATGACCGGCAAACCACTAGAGAAAAACAAATTTGTATAGTCATGCAGCATTGACAGGTATAACCTCCTTTTCCTAACCTTTCTAATAATTTATGCTATCTCAATAGTTAACTATCTCAAACAGAAGGTTAATAGTGAAGGAAAACTTGTCTCCCACAAGTTATTAAAATTCTCAGGAGACTATTTTTCCTGTCTGAAGACCAAAAACCGACCACCAATTCAAAAGAGACAGGCAGACAGACCAACAGATTGGAAACGGATGCTGGTTTATAATTTGGGGACTATGGGGTCTTGTGAGTTTTATTGTGGTTTTGCAACTGGATTAAGCACTGGATTCAGATGATCCCAGAGATACAGGTCTGCTTTAGCAGTGTAGTAGACCTTTGAGGCACTTATAGATAACACAGTTATGGAGCATTGATTCTTTTAACCACCATGACAACATCCTGTGCAATCTAGAGATTTGCAGTGGAGAAGTGCAGTGCAGACGACGCCAAATTGGGAGGAATATCCAATACTCCAGAAGACAGGAGCAGAATTCAAAACGATCTTAACAGATTAGAGAGATGGGCCAAAAGTAACAAAATCAAGTTCAACAGTGACAAATGCAAGATACTCCACTTAGGCAGAAAAAATGAAATGCAAAGATACAGAACGCGTGGCTCGAGAACAGTACGAGTGAAAAAGATCTTGGGGTCCTCGTGGACAACAAGTTAAACATGAGCCAACAATGTGATGTGGCGGCAAAAAAAGGCAATGGGATTTTGGCCTGCAAAAATAGTATAGTGTCTAGATCCAGGGAAGTAATGCTTCCCCTCTACTCTGCTTTGGTTAGACCACACCTGGAATATTGTGTCCAATTCTGGGCACCACAATTGAAGAGAGATATTGACAAGCTGGAAAGTGTCCAGAGGAGGGCGACTAAAATGATCAAGGGTCTGGAGAACAAGCCCTATGAGGAGTGGCTTAAAGAGCAGGGCATGTTTAACCTGAAGAAGAGAAGGCTGAGAGGAGACATGATAGCCATGTATAAATATGTGAAAGGAAGTCATAAGGAGGAGGCTATGCTTCCCTGGAGACTAGGGCACGGAACAATGGCGTCAAACTACAAGAAAGGAGATTCCATCTGAACATTAGGAAAAACTTCCTGACTGTGAGAGCTGTTCAGCAGTGGAACTCTCTGCCCTGGAGTGTGATGGAGGCTCCTTCTTTGGAAGCTTTTAAACAGAGACTGTATGGCTATCTGTCGGGGGTGCTTTGAATGTAATTTTCCTGTTTCTTGGCAGGGGGTTGGACTGGATGGCCCATGCGGTCTCTTCCAATTCCATGATTGTATGATTCCAAGGGTTACTTGGGATTCTCAGTTGGACATCTTCTGGAGCAAACTGAGTTTTTTTCTTCTGGCTCTCTATGAAACTACTACATGATGTTGTTGCCGTGTACAGTTTAGCTAATGTATGTGAACAGGATGTGATGAATGACTGGTTATTTCATGCTCTTCTTCTAGAAAGCTTAGAGTTATTTTAAGGGGCTGTCAGAGGTCTCCCACCCACCCACTGATGATTTCATCTCATATTAGCTTATGTAGTAGTATGGCATGGCACTTTTCATAACTAAACAAGATAGGCACATGTCCCCAAAGATCTTGCAATTTAAATTTCAGCAGGAGTATTAAAAGGAATGAATGAGAGCAAATGCATATTTATATGAATAAATCTGAAGTTGCACATTTATGGAATAGATAAGGTTTGGAGAAAGGTTTGAAAGAAAAGCAAGAAGTAAGATTTCCGGCTGTGAAAGGCACAGAAGAAGAATGAAATATACTAACAGGTTTTGATTGGCATTTTAGCATTTTGTACTATTTTATATCAATGGAATGTAACACCATTTTCTTTTTAAGTCAATCTTGACTGACATAATCTGCCCAGTATTTGGTCTTCCTGATTCATACCTCTTAGTGACCTCTTGCTGAAGCATCCTAGAATGCTGGCATTAGTATGTGTGCTGACTATAAAACAAGTGTGTGTGCTAATATTGAGCCCAACAGGAACTGTCATGCAGTCCGTCTACAATTGTGTGTGCCCCCAGTTATAGGCCCTTGAAGGTGGGGTGGGGGTGGGAGGGGGAAGTGCCAGAGAAGCTTACTCATGGGAACTTTTGTGAAACTTCCCCCTGCTTTAACTCCAGCTGTTGCAATGGCTCCAGCTATTCCCTGCTTTTTCTTCCTGCAGCTGTTGCTGCTTCATAATCTCTCCAAATACCACATTTCCCATTAGTGCCCAAAGAGCCCTTGGCTCTGAAGGGAATGCTTGTATGCACATTTTTGCAGGGTGACCTGTAGTAATAGAGGTGCTTCTGTCTCTGGATGCCAGCAGCTTGGATCTTCTCACATGACATGTGTGCAAAAAAAGTGAGCATTACGGATGATTTGATCTGCTATCTGGGTAACACTATATTTCTTCATTTGTTGGTTTGTTTTTGTATCCTGAGCCCCAATACCTACAAATACAAGTATTCAACTAAGTTACACTTTCTCATTCTTCTTCTGGTGAAGGTGAACCAGAGTGAGCATGGCTCTTTCCATTCCCAACCTTAACCCAGACCAAAAAATCATCTGAACCACAACACTAATAATCAGGATCTGGTATTGTCGAAGGCTTTCATGGCCGGAATCACTGGGTTGTTGTAGGTTTTTTGGGGCTTTATGGCCATGTTCTAGAGGCATTCTCTCCTGACATTTCGCCTGCATCTATGGCAAGCATCCTCAGAGGTAGTGAGGTCTGTTGGAACTAGGAAAAAGGGTTTATATATCTGTGGAATGACCAGGGTGGGACAAAGGACTATTGTCTACTGGAGCTAGGTGTGAATGTTTCAACTGACCACCTTGATTAGCATTTGATGGCTTGTTAGTGCTTGGGGCAATCTTTTGTTGTGAGGTGATTAGATATCCCAAATTGTTTCCTCTCTGTTGTTTTGATGTTGACATTTTAAAGTTTTTTTTAATACTGGTAGCCAGATTTTGTTCATTTTCATGGTTTCCTCCTTGGTCAGTTCAAACATCCACACCTAGCTCCAGTACACAAGAGTCCTTTGTCCCAACCCTCACTACCTCTGAGGATGCTTGCCATAGATGCAGGTGAAACATCAGGAGAGAATGCCTCTAGAACAGGGGTCCTCAAACTAAGGCCCGGGGGCCAGATATGGCCCTCCAAGGTCATTTACCCGGCCCTCGCTCAGGCTCAACCTAAGTCTGAAATGACTTGAAAGCACATAACAAGAGCAACAATCCTATCTCATCAGCCAAAGGCAGGACCACACTTCCCACTGAAATATTAATAAGTTTATATTTTTTAAATTGTTCTTCATTTTAATTATTGTATTGTATTAAGTGTTTTTTGCACTACAAATCAAATACGTGCCGTGCGCATAGGAATTCATTCATGTTTTTTTCAAATTATAATCCAGCCCTCCAACAGTTTGAGGGACTGTGACCTGGCCCTCTGCTTAAAAAGTTTGAGGACCCCTGCTCTAGAACATGGCCATATAGCCTGAAAAAACCTACAACAACACATCAGGATCTTTCTTTCTTTCAAAAATTGTTTTTATTGTGTTATGGGAAAATAGCATGCAATCTATGAAATTTCAAGAATCAAAATACAAGTATTATTTCTCTAATTCCACTCCCTCCTACCCATACTCACTTGTGAACCACCACCCGTGATTTCCAACACCACGCCGAATGGAACTAGTATCTAATAAAATCTGTCCTTATCATTACACTAATACATTCCCCGTGCATCTATTTCAAAATCTATTTTTTGTCTTTTTTTTAAATACTCAAAGGCAAGTCTCCATTTTCTAGCGAACTCTTCATTGTTTCCACCCCTTACGCCGTTTGAGAGCTTCGCCAATTGAATATACTCGACTATTTTTCTTCTCAATCCTTAATGAATAATCCCCTTCCCCCCCTTCCAAGATTTTGCTAATGTAATTCTCGCTGTCATAAAACAGTTTGTTTTGTGACAGCAGTTTTTACATCTTATTTACCAATTCTTTCCTGAAACAAACCCAATAGGCACATTTCTGAGTTTTTCTTAACCTTTTTAGAAATGATTTTGTTTTTCCTTTATAATGAAAATCATCAGGATCTTTCACGAACTCCCCAAAGTTTGTGTATTTGTACCTGGGCATGATTTGCTGTAATCCTCAAACCGCATCTCCCACTATAGACCAACTCGGACACTGCTGTCATCGGAGGGGACCCTCCTCTCAGTCCCACCCCCGTCCCAAGCACAGCTGGTGGGAACGAGAGAAAGGCCCTCCCACCTCTGGAACTCCCTGTATAAGGAGTTAAAGATGGCCCCATTCCTCCCCACTTTCAAGGAACAGCTGAAGATGTAACTTTGCTCATTGGCTTACGAGGAAGAGGAGGAGGATTTGGTAAAACTACCATTATACCTCTGATTAATAACTGCCATCCATATCTCTGCCCTCCTCACCATAGAATCATAGAATCAAAGAGTTGGAAGAGACCTCATGGGCCATCCAGTCCAACCCCCTGCCAAGAAGCAGGAGTATTGCATTCAAATCACCCCTGACAGATGGCCATCCAGCCTCTGTTTAAAAGCTTCCAATGAAGGAGCCTGGAATGTGTCCAGAGGAGGGCGACTAAAATGATCAAGGGTCTGGAGAACAAGCCCTATGAGGAGCGGCTTAAGGAGCTGGGTATGTTTAGCCTGAAGAAGAGAAGGCTGAGAGGAGACATGATAGCCATGTATAAATATGTGAGGGGAAGTCACAGGGAGGAGGGAGCAAGCTTGTTTTCTGTTTCCCTGGAGACTAGGATGCGGAACAGTGGCTTCAAACTACAAGAGAGGCGATTCCATCTGAACATGAGGAAGAACTTCCTGGCTGTGAGAGCCGTTCAGCAGTGGAACTCACTGCCCTGGAGTGTGGTGGAGGCTCCTTCCTTGGAAGCATTTAAACAGAGGCTGGATGGCCATCTGTCAGGGGTGCTTTGAATGCAATATTCCTGCTTCTTGGCAGGGAGTTGGGCTGGATGGCCCATGAGGTTTCTTCCAACTTTATGATTCTATGATTCTATGAAAGTAACTGGAGGATACAAAAGCGTGTAAGCGGAGAACTGGTATATTCTACATGCTTTCTGTGCAATTCCACGCAAGAGATGTGCCAGTAAAATGACAGGTTTGGGGGTTTTAAGATCCTTCTCTCCTTCCATACACGCATCATCCATCTCTGCTCCTCTCTTGTCATGTATACTCACAGAAAGTGATCTTCATTTCCGTACTTCACGATTTCTTCCATTTTATCTGATGTTCACTTGAATACACAGCAAGCAAAACTGCTTAGGGAAGGTTGTGACTACAGTGCTAAAATCCCAGTATCCAATTCACATTATTGCTACCAATTCTGTTTAAGAGCAGTTATATTGCAGAGACATGCAAACATTGCATGAAATTCACCAAGTAAACATTTAGCTTAAAGACTTAATCCCTTTGCAGGCTTTCCTGGTTTTTTCAGCGAGACAGCCCATCCTCCCAGTCTTAGCAGCTGCTTGAGAACTCACTATGTTTTTACGCTCTGTCACCAGTCTTCTTGGATTCTTGTTCATTTGTTAACCTGAAACTTCAGGAGCCATATCCATCATCCTCAATATCATTATTGGCCAACAACGTACCCTGAAGCCTTTCACAGCTGAGACCATGCCTTCCAAACCTTCAGTATCATACCCAGAAGTTTTTGATTCCATAGTTACAGAAACATTGTGTTCCAGATACATGAGGGGAGCTATTGTTCTTTTGCAACAGATATAGTTCCAGGTATTTCTTTATCATGAGGGCTGGTTTCTGCCATTCATTTCTATTTAGTTGCCATGCTTCCAGTGTGTTTCTTGCTGCCTGGGTGACTTCAGAACGCTATAATTAGTATACTTGCAGTGCTGTCAAAGCGAGTCTTGGTGTACTTCCAAATGAAATATTTCTGTGCAGTCATCCTGCCTCATTTATGAAATAACTAAAGAAGGTGATATCTAGATTGTAAGTCTCAATGGGTTTTTTTTTTCAACCACTCCTCCTGTGGTTTTTAACTTACTTACTTGTGCTTCATTCTCTTTTCCCCTTGCTTGGCTGAATTTATAATAATTTATAATAAAATAAAATCGCGAATCAATATACTTTAAACTTGAACTTCAGTTGGCTTTAAATTAAAATTAAAATAGATTATAGATTAAATTTAAATAGATTTATTGGGGTGGGATGATGGTAGATGTCACTTCTTTTTGAAAATGAAACTCTCCATCCTTAAATAAGCAGTTCTGAGTCTAAACTGAAGGAAAAAATGAATTGGGGAGAGGATGAATCTAGCATTTTTATTTTAACGCAAACATTTGTGGGCATCTGTTCACTTTCTGGTTGCATCCCGTACAGATTACTGCTACACACTCTACGTGGGGTTGCCTTTGAGGACTGTTCGGAAGCATGAATTGGTCCAACAGTCAGCAGCCAGGTTGCTCACTGGTGCGGCGTACAGGGAGCATACAACACCCCTGTTATATTAGCTCCACTGGCTGCCGGTTGCTACTGATCACAATTTAAAGTGCTGGCTTTAGCCCATAAAGCCCTAAACAGCCCCCCCCCTCCCATGAACTGTTTCGGAGATTAAGATTGTCTGGAAAGCCCAGCTCTCAGTCCCACCCTCTTCGCAAGCGTGGCTGGTGGGGACGAGAGACAGGGCCTTCTCAGTGGTGCCCCCTCGGCTGTGGAACTCCCTTCTGAGCAATATTAGATAACCCCCTCCTTCCTAGCCTTCAGAAGGAGTGTAAAGACCTGGCTATGGGAGCAGGCTTTTGAAAATTAATGCAGTGCAATAACTTAAATATGGAATAATGTGCAATTGACTACGGAATGGCCTCAGACTCTGATTTGTGGGTGGTGTGCTTTTAACATTGGAATGCATTTTATTATGTTTAATGTGTTATTTTAATCCAATTTATTTTAAGTCAATATTGTACGTTTTAAGGCACTGTGTGTCAAGACCCAGAAGCCTCAAGAAAGCCAAACACAATATAAAAGGTCCAAACACAGGTTTATTGAACATAAAAAGGCTTAGAGACACTTGCTTCAGTGTCTCTAGCATAAACTCAAAGTCTATAGCAACCGCTAAGTAAAAAACCCAATTTAAATATAATCCGGATTATCCCAGAGTATAATCTGGGATAACGAAAATATACAGCAATCTGTTTGTAATTCAAAATGTCCAAAAGGCACCAGACAACAATGTGGGAGCAAGCAAAATCAGAGTCCAAAAGCAGTCCGTAGTCCAGGCAGAAGAAACAGTCCAAAAAACGTAGTCGTTGTCAAAACACGGTCTGGAGTCAAAAAGGGAGAGTTGTAGTCAGCACTTGTGAAGTATCAGCCAGAAGTCACAGAAACACAAAGATCTGTAGTCCAAGGACCCAAGCTTGAGAGTAATGGCAGGAACAAAGATGCACACCCAAAAAGACACTTTGCCTTCTGCAAAGACCCATTGAAACCAAACCAACTTATATCCTAAAGCTTCTCATCAGAGGATGAACTGCTCCCCACCCCTTTCATCATCACTTTCAGCTGCCCCATTCCCTGCAGCTGAGCACTGCCTCCCATCTCTCCACCTTTGCCAGCGTCTTTCAAGACTTAGGTCTTCCCAAGTGTTCCCCGATTGCCACTCTTCTGCAAACCCCTCAAAGTCATCACTGGAGGTAGGCTGAGTACAGATGTCTCTAATTTCCTGTATAGGGGTCCAGTCCAAATCACCCTCCTCCTCAATGCCACTCCCAGTCCCATCACTCCTTTCAAAACTCATAAAATCTTCATCTTCTGTTGGAGCTCTAAGTATATCACGGATACGCTTCCTTTGGAGCTCCTCATCAGATTCTTGTTCACGAGTAGCCCGCTTAACTCCCCTGCTTTCCTCTCCTTCCCCCATTTCACAGTCAGAGAAACCTCTAAGGATTCAGAATCAGTTGGAGCCATGAATAAGTCTCTAATCTGTTTTCGCTGCTGCTCCTTCTCCAACACCTGCGCAGCCCTCTTCTCCCTTCTACCGGTAGTAGTAACGTTACTATCATGCTGTACTACAACAGTATGTAAGTGCCACTTGTAAGCCGCCTTGAGTCACCCTTGGGGTAGAGAAAGGCGGGATATAAATAAGGTAAATAAATAAAATAAATAAATTTATCATGTGCAATAACTAAAATAAGTGTATTAATATCTACAAAACCTCATGCTAGAATACAAGCCTTAAAGGGGTTTATAATCAGCCTGTTAGAGGTTTTAGCAAAGTCTTTGATAGTGTATCTCCATCTTTATGAAATTGTATTTAGTATCTCTGCTGAATTGCACCATGAACATGTGAAATTAATATCACGTGTCTTTTTTATGACTGAACAAAATGTTGTAAAGTTGTTAATACAGGTATGTCTTTCTTCACATGTGCACCAAGGTGGATCGGGAGTATCTCAATATTCTTTTTCATCTACAAAACGAACTTCACAGGGCTGTTTTTGATGTGGCAGTTCACATGCCCATTGCCTTTTTTGGCAAACCTAACACTTTCATTGAAACAGGATGGAAAACATCTCAAAATAGCCTCAAGTCATCAATATGACTAAACTGTGTCTTCAGATAAGGAATGAATTTTCTCTCCACAGTTTGAAAAGATCTTCATCAGTTCATTAGTAGGGATAATTTTTCACCAGAGCTGTTCCATCCAGCAGCGCTATATCAGGTTTTTCAGATTCATTATGATCATGAAGCAGTTTCAGCAGTTTCTCATAACAGCCTGAACAGGTGATGAAGGCCTTGCATGGTTCCCATGTCAGAAAAAGCGATTAAAGTGACGACTTTGCATCTTTGTGTGTAAATAAATGAGAATATGAGACTCATTATGTACAGGAAGTAGAATGCATCATTTTGGATAACCATGGGGACAGTGTACTAAAAATGAGAGTTGATGTCATAAATACAACTCTATCCAAAATTGTTTCCATGTTCCTATACCAAAGATCGATAGAAGGTGTAGTGCCCAGCATATGGAGAACCACGTTCTCTGACGCCAGTATTCAAGGGTTCTTGGACTTTGGAATGGTATTGGCACTAGAAAATAGAAAGGATAAATTTCTGTATTACATGAATGATCCTCCAATTCATTGATTTCCATGGTTGAGTGTGGATTCCAACTTTGGTCTGCCAGACTGTTCGTCCAGCACTCAGACCATTTGCCCACACTGGATCACAACCATCTTACTCTTTACTATTCCAGCTTATCTGATGTTCTTTTCCCTCTTTCGATTTCTGATTTCACAGATAGTAACCATTAACTGGCTTGGGTAATTTATACCCCAATAAAAATATCTTCTTTGCAACTGATCCAGGAATTAATCCAGCTGCCTCGTGTTTGAAATGATTATTATTCTGTTAAATGGAATACATTAGGCCTTCGGTATTCGCTGGGGTTTGATTCCAGGACTACCACCCCCACGTGGCTACCAAAACTTGTGGCTTCCCAAGCCTTATTATATACAATAGAAAACTAAAATACATAGTGTCCTTTAGATAATTTTTTTAAAAAAAATGAAGGTATAGCTTTTGTAAATTTTAACAGAAGTATTTTCAATGGTTGAATTTGTAAATAAAGAATTTATGAATATGGATTGTTGATATAATAATAATAATAATAATAATAATAATAATAATAATAAATAACTTTATACCCCACCACCATCTCCCCAAGGGACCCGGAGCGGCTTTCATGAGGCCAAGCCCAACAGTACATCAATAAACAAAAGCAATAAACAAAAACAAGAAATACAATACAATTAATATAAATCACATATAAACAATACTACATGCATACTTACTGAATCTCTTTTTGCTACGCATTGAGTCTCTTTTTGCTGAACTGGAATGGGAAGTATAGCTTGGCTTTTGTGGAGTTACAATCAATTTTAGTGAGAAGTATGCAAAAATATACTGCTGAATTATTCCTGTTAATCGGAACCTGAAAAAAGATACATTTTTTAATGACTGTTGCCGGAATCACCCAGTCAGTATAACCAAATAGCAACTTCTATCATTCCCCAACCAATAGGGACTGTAATCTTTTTTTTTAAAAAAAAAATGCCTACACTGATTTCTGCCACAATTTGCTTATTAGGAAGAGATTGCTCAAACCAGTCATCGAGGAAGAGAAGAGTCAAATGTCTTGCTGATACGAAGTACATGCAGGAAACGTGGTGTGGGGCACAAGGGACATCATGACGAATATCAGTGTTTTTATACAGACCAGAACAACTCAGATAACCCAGACCTTTTGGACGTTGACAGACTCCTGCAGTGTTTTCAACCAGAACAGTGTAACTAGGAGCATTCAATCCTTCTAAATAAAAACATTATGGGGGAGGATGTGAGACAGGCAGCTGTCAAAGTTAAGCCCAAGAGTTCATCGGTGCCCAGTGGATTCAGCGGGATCACCGAAGAATAGAAGAATCTTTAGCTCTGAGGTTTGAAATATTATTTAGTGATATTAAAAGGCATTTTAGATAGCTCATTTGAAGTTCTGATTATGGCCCAGCACAGATTCATGTAATAATAATAACAATAACAATAATCATAATTTATCTATTTATACCCCGCCACCATCTCCCCAAGAGGACTTGGGGTGGCTTACATGAGGCCAAGCCCAACAACAAAGCAGTAAGCAAATAAAACAATACAGTTAATATAACTCACATATAGGTAATAACACACAAAAAATTAAAAACCTATGGCCGGACCAGATGTAATAAATTAAAAATTTAAAATAAATATTGGGCGTGAACAGAGGTAGGATGTATCTAAGCAGGGTTTTTTTAAAGTATATGTCCTCTACTCCCCTTCTTTTCGTCAACACAATGGAACAGATGCCCTCCTCTCACACTCCAGCATCTGAGGAGTTAAAACTCTGAAAGAAAACACATACTTTTTGTGAATAGTCATAAATCCAAGAGAGGATATCTCAGTAACCATGGGAGATCTTTAGATATGTAAAAAGCAGGTCTGAAAACTGAGTTGTAGTGATGTGCTATGTTACCACCACACCCCAAACACATTTTGACTTGGATCTTTAAGCTCTCTTTTACACAATAGAAGAGATATATCCTCTGTGTTCCTAGAACCTGAAGATCAAAAGAGTCCTTGCATGTTGTGTAAGCTGTGATTTACTTGAATAATTCATTTTTTCTTTTACAAAGTAAATAAATAAATAATAAATAAAAAATGCTCAATTGCAGGACTGGAATAAGATGGCCAATTATTGGATTGCATGACACATATTCAAGTCAGGGGCCTGATATTGCAAACCAACAAATTTCTGAACTCTTCAGGGACAGAAGGCCTTGTCATCAGCTCTCATTAAATCCTATATTTTATAATCAACCCACTAGGGAGCTCAGATCAAGTGCTTATTTCCCACTCTGAAAATCCTCAGGGTTCAGTGTCAGCTGCTTATCAGAATTCTGAGTATTGATCCTGCTCCACATTGTAGTGGGATATGAGCTTATTTCCAAGCATGTTGTGAGTACAGCTACACCATATGCAGGTTGATTTTAGCTCTTACAATAGCAATCAGCTACTATAGAGTCATAGTTCTACTCTTCTTTGTTTCCTGTTTCGTCTATTTCACTGAAGCCTATACATTCAAGCTTATACATTCCAATCACGAAACCCATCCCATCAGGTGTCAGTGATGTCTAAGTACATATTTGCTTAACTGTGTTAAGAGTTCAAGTTCATATTGTTTATTTCTCATGCTCCATGCAACTGAAAAGATAGTAAAGGTAAAGGTTTTTCCCTGACATGAAGTCCAGTCGTGTCTGACTCTAGGGTGTGGTGCTTATCTCCATTTCTAAGCCGAAGAGTCAGAGTTGTCTGTAGACACCTCCAAGGTCATGTGGCCAGCATGACTGCATGGAATGCCGTTACCTTCCTGCAGGAGTAGTACCTATTGATCTACTCACATTTGCATGTTTTCAAACTGCTTGGTTGGCAGAAGCTGGGGCTGACAGCGGACGCTCACGCTGCTCCCCAGACTGGAACCTGTGATCTATCGGTCAACAAGCTCAGCAGCTCAGCGCTTTAACCCACTGCGTCACCGGGGGAGATAACTGTAGAGATATCTAGGGCTATTCGCCCAGCTCCTTATTTTCCCCTCCCACTGTTGGATACTTGTACTCTTTGCTCTCCATAATAATTGTGCTATTATTTCCAGCACTTACTGAACTCCTGCTCTCAAGTACCCTGTCTCCTTCCCCAAAAAACTCAGTTTAAAGCCTCCCTCCTCCATCATATTAGTGAGACTTAGCAAAAATGTTCCTGCAAACTGCCATTTCAAGTCATTACTGGAAGTAATGGGTCATTCTATTTCAGGTACTGTGAGCTATTGATCTCCAGATGATAATAGTGATGGCACTTATTTATATTCTTCCTTTTGCCCCAGTTTGGAAAACAATACAACCAACAGTAAAAATACTACATCCTTGGAAATTAGCAGCACACAAAGTTAAAAAGCAATTAAACAATGATAAATAAATTCTTAAAATAAATTCAAACAGCAGCAACAAGAACAACAGATGAAGTCCATCACATTATACAATGCCTGTTTCTATGAAAAAAGCCAATTCTTAAAGGTCTGCTGAATAAAAAGCGTTTTACTTGTTCTCAGAAAGAAGAGTGTCAGTCTATCCACTATGGAAATGTATTCATGTCTCTCTTTAGCACTGTATAGTTTCTTTCTTATCCAGAAATACAGAACCGGCAATTCCCCAGATCCCAAAACTTTTTTTTTGTGCCAGCCTCCTGTTTTCATCTTTGGGGATAGGAGTCTAATCACACATCCAGTGACCACTAAAATTTTTCCTCAAAGAACCCGGATTCATTTATTTATCGTGTCAGGAGCAAGCCAAACAGTTGTATTGCTTTTTTAACAAACAAACAAACAAATCACAAAGTTTGCAACCTTGGTAGTTGATTAAATGTCCTTTGACCAGTAGCTGGCCACTTGGAGTGCCTCTGGTGTTACTATAAGAAGGTCCTCCATTGTGCATGTGGCAGGGCTCAGGTTGCATCGCAGCAGATAGTCTGCAGTTTGCTCTTCTCCACACTTGCATGTTGTGGATTCCACTTTGTAACCCCATTTCTTAAGGTTGGCTCTGCATTTCGTGCAGTACCTGAAGATCAAGCAAAAAGTGGGCGCTAGAAACAATATCATACGAAAGCTGACTGGCACAACCTGGGGATCACAACCAGACACAGTGAAGACATCTGCCCTTGCGCTTTGTACTCTGCTGCTGAGTATGCATGCCCAGTGTAGAACACATCTCACCACACTAAAACAGTAGATGTGGCTTTTAATGAGACATGCTGCATTATCACGGGGTATCTGCACTCTACACCACTGGAGAAATCACACTGTTTATCCGGTATTGCACCACCTGACATCCGCCAGGAAATGGCATCCAGTAGTGAAAGGACCAAGGCAGTGACATCTCCATCTCATCCCCGGTTTGGGTATCAGCCAGCACGTCAATGACTTAAATCAAGAAATAGTTTTCTAAGATCTACAGAGACACTCACTGGAACACCTCAGCAACCGAGAGTCCAAAAGTGGCAGGCTCAAATCCAGAACCTCAATCAAAGGCTGATACCAAATGAGAGACTCCCCCCTGGGCACACAGAAAACTGGGCAACTTGGAAGGCGCTGAACAGACTGCGCTCTGGTACCACGAGATGCAGAACCCTGATGGGAAAAAGAAAAGAAGGAAAGGGAGGAGGACTCCACTTACATAAAGCTGCTGTTAAAAAGAGACATCCCAGTCACTTCAGTGCTTTCCTTCCATCTAGGCAGTGGTAATGCTGTATAGTGGGGTTGGCACCTTGGAAACAGCCACAAAAATGAATGCTGCCTGTATCAAGACTGGAGAGAATGAAAAGGCTCATTTAGTATTTTGTGAGGGAAGAGAATTCCCCTCCTTTGCTAAAAGTACAAAAAGTATGCTGAGAGCTAGGAAAGCATCTGGGACACCGGCTTTTTACAGGGAGCGTGTGTAAGCGTTTTCCTTTCTTCCCTTTTGTCCATAAGGACTCTTTGAGGAAAAACTCAATAGGCTCTAGACATGTGACTAGCCCTCTTTCCCCTCTGTCCGTTGTTCACAATGTATATGCAAGTATTTCAAAATCCACCCCCCCCCCCAAATTAGAAAAAAAACTTCTGGTCCTAAGCATTTTGGATAAGGTAGACTCAATCTGTATATGTATAGTAAACTCGGCAGTCTTTTTTGCAAGTGTTATTAGGTAGTGCCATTCAGTGTTATTAGGAAGTGCCAATCCAATCCCCCAAGTTTGT
Source organism: Anolis sagrei ordinatus (assembly GCF_025583915.1). Classification (NCBI taxonomy): domain Eukaryota; kingdom Metazoa; phylum Chordata; class Lepidosauria; order Squamata; family Anolidae; genus Anolis; species Anolis sagrei. Next base: position 99,840,968 of record NW_026847549.1, read on the forward strand.
ATCAAGATATTGGATACTTAATTCTTTATTATCGGAATCTGTTCAGTTACTCTCAATTAGATTAGCCAAGATCGGACAATTCTTGATTGGAATCAGGTTGGTTACTCCCAACTAGATCAGACAAATTCAGATAATTGTTGAATGTCAAATAAATACATAGGTAGATCCCATTGGGTTAGGACTAACGGGAGAGTTTTGGCCATTGTGAATTTGCTGTCGGGCCTAATGCCAGGATGTTTGTGAATAGGTAATGTTAATAATATAAACTATCAGTATTTTTTGTATTTAATTCCTGTCTGATCTTACAATCAAACATAGGTATTGTATACTATAAGAATCTTGAAAATCCTAGTCCATACATACATGAATAAATAAAGTGAAGGAAACTTTACAAAGGTAGGTGGATATTATATTACCTGTCTTTTAGTGCCCTCTCTTCTTGGTTTCCATATAGCCAGAAAGAGGAGTGAGTGCTGGAGGTATGTGTTTCTGTCTTCTTTTGATATATTGAGTTTGCTTTGATCAGTAAATTTTCACAGATGCATAGTAACAAACCAACATTTTGCTTGATTTATGTTTGACAAACCTATCTCTTACTAGCTGTAGCAACATGGACAAAGGGATACTTGTTTACTCAGGCAATATTTTATCTAACTTTTGTAAAGTTTTTGGATGAGCAATAGGAAATATATATGGGAGTATATTCTTGATTATACAAAAGTTCAGATACTGAGACTCCAGGCTTGAAAACACTCACAATTTATGTGCCAAATCCTTCAGTCTGCTTTTAGAAAAAGCAACAACTGTTTTGCATAAATATGATCCCCATGTCCACTGTAGTTTCGGTTTTAATTATCTGCCCAGAGGCTCCCTGAAGGCACTCCAGAGAGAAAGCCTGGAAGGGCTGGCGAAGGAAGGGAGAATAGTCCAGTGGGGGCAGAGATTGACAGTTGGCAAGGGCTTGCATTGGCTTGACCCCAGCAAGTTGTTTGTTTTTCTTTTGCTTTTGCCATTTGGGCTTCAGCCAGTGTGCTTTCTGATGGTAAGAGCTATTCACCAGTGGAATACGCTGATTCAGATTGTGATAGAGTCTGCCTCTCTGGAGGTTATTAAGCAGAATCCAGATGGGCATCTGTTGGGAGTGCCTTGATTTTTTCTTACTGCATGACAGGGGTTTAGACTGAATGACCCTGGCGCTATCTTTTAACTCTATAATTCTGCTTCAACCTGCTTCAAATTTAGATATCATACCTATCTATATAAATAAAAATGTAATGTTCGTTTGTGAGATTAACATAACTCAAAAACCACTGGACGAATTGACACCAAATTTGGACGCAATACACCTACAAGTGACCATCATTCATATAAACACTGAAAAACACAGCAGAAGGGACTTAAAAAGCCCCCCCAAAAAACATTACAATGCAAAATCACATATATACACAAACACACATATATACACATATACACAAACATATATACAAACACATATACACATATATATACACACATAAAACACAGCAATGCGTGGCAGGGGACGGCTAGTGTTATAATAAGATAAGAGATACAAGTTTTCTATATTAGAAGTTTGTGCCTACTGTAATTGAGAGGCAGCATGGTTTTTTTGTTGTTGTTGTTCATTTGTTCAGTCGCTTCTGACTTTTCATGATCTCATGAATCAGCCCATTCCAGAGCTTCCTGTCGGCCATCACCACCCCCAGCTCCTTCAAGGTCAATCCAGTCATTTCAAGGATGCCGTCCATCCATCTTGCCCTTGGTTGGCCCCTCTTCCTTTTTCCTTCCATTTTCCCCAGCATAATTGTCTTCTCTAAGCTTTCCTATCTTCTCATGATGTGGCCAAATACTTCATCTTTGCCTCTAATATTTTCCCCTCCAGTGAGCAGTTGGGTTTTATTTCCTGAAAAATGGACTGGTTGGATCTTCTTGCGGTCCAAGGCACTCTCAGAACTTTCCTCCAACACCACAATTCAAAAGCATCTATCTTACTTTGCTTAGCCTTTCCTATGGTCCAGCTCTCACATCCATAGGTGACTACAGGGAGTACCATTGAAGCCATTGTTCCGTGTCCTAGTCTCCAGGGCAGCAGAAAACAAGTTCGCTCCCTCCTCCCTATGACTTCCTCTCACATATTTGTACATGGCTATCATGTCTCCTCTCAGCCTTCTCTTCTTCAGGCTAAACATGCTCAGCTCTTTAAGCCACTCCTCATAGGGCTTGTTCTCCAGACACTTGATCATTTTAGTCGCTCTCCTCTGATCTCTTTCTCCAACTGCATGCGGCCAACCACATCTAACTGGGCCGTCCTCCCATATTTACCATACAAAAGACAATAAACACAAACAGCTTTCTAATAGAATTAGTAAATATGTAGCTGAATCTCTCAACAGGATAAGCCTGCAGTGATATAGAAGGGTTGAGGAGGTGAACTGTTTATTGTTTTTTGTTTTGTAAATTACTGTGAAATCTAGCAGATTTTCTTTTTAGTTGTTCTTAATTTTCCTTCCATGCCATGTGATATCAGCTCTGCTAAAATCGTAGGTTCAAGGCCCACAGTGTCAAAGTCCTAAATAATTGAATGAGACAAAGGAAAGGAAAATCAAAGGCATTTATTCTCCTTGGCAAAAGAGGATGTCAGCGGGGCCTGTGTTCCCAAAGACTGACATGCCTCAGTGCAAACCTACAGAAATATTTATAAGACCTTGACAGCAGTTTGAAACAAAGGACTTCTGCTGCCCTGAGTGCCAATTAGTCCAGATTGCGGCAGGCTAGGATCTGCAGGCTGACTGGCTGGGATGCGCTATTTGTCATTGTTGCCAATTGGTCTCCGGGTTTGGGGGGAATTGCAATAACTTGTCAGTTTGAAGTTTGGTATCGGTGCAGGTGGAAAGGAATGTAGTTGGCCTAGATATAATGCCTTTCAATGGGTTTTGATGTTTCTGTTTCAGTCAATACAATGGGTAAACAAAGGGGTGCTCAGGGTGTTGCAGAATTCAGTGGAAACCCCAGGAGGGAGGATGGGTCTGATCTAGCAATAGAGGTGATAAAATGTTCCCAGGAATAAGATCTTATCATAAAAAACAGGAAAAGACCCAGCGGTCCTTTCTTAAGTCCATTGTATGTTACATGTGTCTTCCAACGGTATTGTGAAGGGATTAGACTAACTAATGTGTGGCCATTTTCTGGGATTTGAGGTGTGTATGGTGTTTGTGTAACATTCCATGTGGTTCAATGAAAGATAGCTTGAAAGTAGGAAAAAAGTCAACATGGGTCCCCTAATATATTCCCATGGGACCATGGACTATGGGGTTCATTCTTATGGGGTATGATATTTCTAGAACATTCATACTTCTTGCCACTGGTGTTACTATAAGAAGGTCCTCCATTGTGCATGTAGCAGGTGCATTGCAGCAGGTGGTCTGTAGTTTGCTCTTCTCCACACTCACATATCGTGGACTCCACTTTGTAGCCCCATTTCTTAAGGTTGGCTCTGCATCTCGTGGTACCAGAGCGCAGTCTGTTCAGCACCTTCCAAGTCGCCCAGTTTTCTGTGTGCCCAGGGGGGAGTCTCTCATTTGGTATCAGCCATTGGTTCTGAGGTTCTGGGTTTTTGCCTGCCACTTTTGGACTGTCGCTTGCTGAGGTGTTCCAGCGAGTGTTTCTGTAGATCTTTGAAAACTATTTCTTGATATAAGTCGTTGGCGTGCTGGCTTATACCCAAACAGGGGATGAACTGGAGATGTCGCTTCCTTGGTCCTTTCACTATTGGCTGCTACTTCCCGGCGGATGTCAGGTGGTGCAATACCGGCTAAACAGTGTAATTTCTCCAGTAGTGTAGGGTGCAGACACCCCGTGATAATGCGGCATGTCTCATTAAGAGCCACATCTACTGTTTTAGTGTGGTGAGATGTGTTCCACACTGGGCATGCATACTCAGCAGCAGAGTAGCATAGCCAAGGGCAGATGTCTTCACTGTGTCCGGTTGTGATCCCCAGGTTGTGCCAGTCAGCTTTTGTATGATATTGTTTCTAGCACTAACTTTTTGCTTGATATTCAGGCAGTGCTCCTTGTAGGTCAGGGCACGGTCCTTAGTGACTCCCAGGTATTTGGGTGTGCTGCAATGCTCCAGTGGGATTCCTTCCCAGGTCATCCTCAGAGCTCAGGATGCTTGTCTATTCTTAAAGTGAAAAGCACATGTCTGTTTTAGATGTGTAGAGAAGTGTTCATTATACTGTGTTTCAAACTGTGTTTAGGCTTTACATTGTGGCCAGGGCCTAGCTGAGAGAGAGATAGGTTGCCATGGTGACAAGCCAGAGGAGGTGGGCGGAGCTTAGGTAAAAAAGGTTTGAAAGCGACAGTTTATTTTCAGTCAGGCGGATGAGACCCTGAGGAGAGTAGCAGAGTCAAGGAGGCTCTGTGGAGTAGTGTAAATTCAGTTAGTTCTTAGGTTTTGTGAATATTATTCCAGCTAGGAAGCTGAAGGTGGAAACTCGTTAGATTGCTTGAGTAGAAAGAATCTAACAAGAAAGGGTTTCAGGGATCCCAGTGGTGAAAATCTGGAGATCGTTGGTTTGATCCGGTGAAGGACAAACAGTTGTAAATATTCACAATAGGGAACACTGAAATAATAAAGTACCTCACTGTAGAAAGAGTTAAAGGATTGTAACATCGGAAGACTTAATGTAACTCAACCAAGCCATTTTGTATCCATCAAGCTTGTGCCAAGTTCAACAGTTTAATTTTGCAACAATTTACGCTCTGATAACAATAAACCTGTTCTTTTTGTGTTTTAAACTTGCCTCCTTCACTGATTTCCACGTTTGGAGCATTCCACACTACCCAAGGTGCCTCACAACACAGATAGGGATAACCAGAGATCATTTTTACCAATATCTCTTATATTATGGTGGCAATTTAAGCTAGAAGTCTCAAATCTTTATTACATCTGTGTGGTGATCCTATTTATTTTGGGATTTTACACCATTATTTCATTTTGGAGACTTCCTCACATATTTTGGTGGCAGCAAGTGAACGGTTTTAAATTTTTAGTAACAAGCGGTGGGAGTCACGGCTTCGCAAGATGGATTAGGGATCAGCTGGTTTTCCCTGTAATAGGCAGTAAGAGCACCTAGAGCTTTGGAGAGCTTCTGTTCAACCATCTCAAAGCTCCCTGCTTGAGCGGAAATGGCATGATCATCAGCATCTGTGCTGATAAGCACACAAAAAAAGTTGTGGTGCTGGTTGGACAGTGATTCAGGCTGAATCAAACCCGATCAATCCGGCCACACTGTTCTGAAGTTACATGCTTGGTAGATACAGGGAATATTGTGGATGTAGCTTATTTTGATTTCAGTAAGGCATTTGACAATGTTCCCCATTATCTTCTTACAAACAAACTAGAAAAAATGTGGGCTAGACAATACTACTGTTAGATGGATTTGTAGGTGGGTAAGCCACCGAACTCAAAGGGTGCTCACCAATGGTTCCTCTTCATCCTGGAAAGAAGTGAGTAGTTGAGTGACGCAATGTTCTGTCCTAAGCTCAGTGCTGTTAAGTATATTTATCAATGTAGGTTTAGAGGGCATGCTTAGCAAGTTTGCAGATGATGCCAAATTGGGAGGGATAGCGAATACTCCAGAAGACAGGATCAGAATCCAAAATTACCCTGATAATTTAGAGAGTGGGGCCAAAACTAACAAAATGAATTTCAGCAAAAACAAATGTAGTATAATGCACAGATACAAGATGAGTGACACCTGGTGTGACAACAGTCCATGTGAAAAAGATCTTGGAGTCATAGTAGAAAAGTTGAACATGAGCCAACAATGTGATGCAGCAGCTGAAAAAGCCAATGGGATTTTGGGCTGCATCAAAAAGAGTATACTGTCTTAATCAAGGGAAGTCATTGTGCCCCTCTATTCTTCTTTAGTCAGACCTCACCTGGAATGATGTGTCTGATGCTGGGCACCACAATTTAAGAAGGATATTGAAGAGCTGTAATGTGTCCCGAGAAGGGTGACTAAAATGATCAAAGGCCTGGAACGCATGCCCTATGAGGAATGGCTTAAAGATCTGAATATCTTTAGCTTGCAGAAGGAAAGGCTGAGAGGAGACATGATAGTTATGCTTAATATGAAAGGATGTTCCAAGGAAAGGGATCAGGCTTGTTATCTGCTGCCCTGGAGACTAGGATTCAGAGCAATAGGTTCAAATGACAGGAAAGAGATTCAACCTGATCATTAGGAAGAACTTCCTGACTATAAGAGCTCCTCAACAGTGGAACTTTGTGCCTTGGAAGTTTTTAAACAGGCTGGAGGCTTTCAAACAGGCCATCTGTTGGAGTGCTTTGATTGTGCTTTTCCTGCATGGCAGGGGTGTAGATTGGATGGCCGATGTGGTTACTTCCAACTCTATATTCTATGATTCTGTGAAGCTACTGGATATTAAGGAGTTACTCAGAAACTTCAGAGCATCTCACAATTTTGCCTAAAAGTTAGTTTAATGGTTAAAATAACACACCCCAGGATTAGTAGAAGTAATGGTACTGTTGTATTATCCAGGCAGAAGCTACAAGGGGGTGATACAGAGAAGGACAGAGAGAGCGTCATACAGGGAACATACCACCCCCCTGTTGTGTCAGCTCCATGGGCTGCCGATCCAATTCCGAGCAAAATTCAAAGTGCTGGTTTTGACCTATAAAACCCTATACGGGTCCGGTCCAGCGTACCTGTCCGAACGTATCTCCTTCTACGTCCGTCCCACCTCAGAGTTTAAAATCTTCTGGGGAGACCCTACTCTCAGCCCCGCCTCTGTCTCAAACACGTTTGGTGGGGATGAGGGACAGGGCCTTCTCGGTGATGGTCCCCTGCCTGTGGAATTCACTTCCCGGGGAAATTAGGTCATCATCATCCCTCCTCACCTTTAGAAAGAAGGTAAAAACATGGATGTGGAACCAGGCCTTCGGGCAGTTAGGTTAAAGGACAATTGATAATGTTGACTATGGCTTGGAAATGGATTTGGATAAGTTAAGTGGAGTACTCAATATTCTATGGCTAGATAAATAGCCACCAGACTGGTAATAGCTCAAGGGACTGTAGGTATACTGTTTCAGTCTTTATGTCTTAATGTTTATACTTTTAACTGTTATAATTGCTGTTGTATTTTATTATGCAGCATCAAATTGTTGCCAATTGGAAGCCGCCCGAACTGGGTTTTTTGGGGAGGGGGTTGCTTCTGTAGATTAGTTCTATGATTCACTGATACTTCTTTTGCACTTACTTTTGAGTAAGACTTGTGTGGTTTTCAAGGAATAGGACTCCACCTGATAGATTTGCCTTGAAAAGTCTGAAGAAATTTTGAGAGAAACATTTGTAGACACCACTAGTGTTGACATGTTTCTCTCCATACAGAATGTATGGCATTCTTAGAGGATCCATAACCCCCACAAATTCTGTTTTGACCGGGATTGTGAGAAATAATAAAATCTGTATATTGATTTGAAAAGAGAAAATCGGTGTGCTTTTAAAATGTAGTGACTATAGTTCGAAAGGTCAAATTCAGTCCTGGGAAGTTTTTTGAAAGTAAAATAAATATCTTACAGCAATTATCTCTTAAACACGGTGAAGATGTTTCAATTTTATTAAGATACCTTGTTCAAGATTACCTCCCTTAATACAGAAGCTAAAAAATCCATATTTAGATACCTACACAGACTTCAGACTCTCTGGACTCCTCTCCAAAGCTGTCTTATATCCAAATATGGAGTTAAGATTCAGCTTTTGTGTTCTACATCTCTTTCTTTAAAAGACTATACCTCAAAGATAGTTGACATGAAAGAGATAGCTGAAGTCCATATTTATACAGCAAAATAAAAAGCAATTAAATGTTAAGGACAGCTTTCAAGCAAGTTATAATCCTTAAGGCAGTGTTTTCCTAAGGTTTTGAAACCTGAAGCCAGGCTTTATGGGGGTAAAACTTAAGGAACATTTCATTATTCATTTAAATTATCCTCATGTACTTTTGTGCTTTAATGGCTCATAAAAGCACATAAAATTGAAGGAATGCAACATTAAAAACGCATTTTTACAATCTGATAAAAAACTACACAACTAAGTAATAGTAGTATTTCTTCCATACTGTACAAAAGGTCCAAATTTTGTGACCCTGCACCCCTTTGAAGAGTAACATTTGAAAAGGGGAGAGCTGCCACTACTGATGGAGATGCTGGAAATCAGGGGTTCCAAATCGGGTGGAAAGCCTCCAAACTTAGTGGGGTCTGCCTTCTTCAAAAATGTACCCCTCCCCCTTTGTAGGGGTCAATAGAAATCGTGGTGGTGGGAGGCAGAGCTAGCATTCTCATTGCTTGTGTGAGCAGCATAAATATGGAATGCCTTTAGGAGGTTGCCTGCAAATGAATTGGGAATCAGTGCTGCATTATGCAACATCGTTCTTTTGTGTAATGCAGCGATGGACAGAGTAATTGCAGTAAACACAATTATGTCCTGGGGTGGGGTGGGGTGGGATGGGATGGAGAGATTCTTTTCTTCTGTTGGGAATGGGAGCGGGAGTGCACAACACAGAAAATCCAAAAAGGATATTAAAATGTAAGTGTTCAACGGAAGACCTGGGCAAGGCCGATTACAGTTAGCCAGTCGCAGCTCAGAGACTGCAGTGGATGGGGATGAGAGGGAAAGGATAAATAAATGAGCCTTGTTTTTGACAGAAGGTGGACATGGAGACAAGGAAAAGCTGTAATAGAGATAGCACAGTTAGGGCTCTTCCCGACAGACCAAAAACCTGAGAGAAATCAGCATTTGACATGTGGATTTGTCTTGGGTTTGTGGCCAAACTGAGACCCCAAACCCCACGATTTTGGCTGGGATGTGTGTTTGGCCAAATTTCCTCCCAACATCAGCATAGAGGGATGTGGCCACTGCCCCCTGTCCTACTTTGCTCCCTTTTCTATCTTTAAACAACATAAAATTAGAGAATTCCCAAGGGTGGAGGTTTCAAAGCACTCTGTTGCGCCTGGAAATGTCAGAGCTTTCGAGAGGGGAGGACATGACACAACCCTCAAAAACTCAGTTGTGTCATGTCCAGGCTCAAAAGCACCCTTTAAAGCCTCCAGTCAACTGTCTAATTTTTATGTTGTTTAAAAGTTGAAAATGGGGTGAAGGAAAGGGGGATGGCATTGCCATCCCTCCTTGGTGGGCTGTTTGAGCCCATGGAGGCGGGACCACTGTGTGGACTGTTCCTGAGATCATGGATATCTATCTCAGGAATAGTCTTTACCAGCTACACCTGCAAAGATCCGGACCTTATTGAAAGGTCCATCTCTATGTAAGTGTTTTTTTTTAATCCGGAGTAAACCTGGAAATCCACTTTTACTCCAGGTTAAATCAGATTAGCCTGAGGCATTGTTGAACTCCTCAGGCTAATCTAGAACATGGGCTTTAGGCCTGTGTAGATGGGTCCTTAACTAGGAAGAGGCACTAAATCTCGAGAAGTGGATTAAAAGGAACCAGAGCACCTTCATAAAAACCCCAGGAATAGTTTCAGACTGGAATGGTGGCCACACAGTCTACTGAACCTTGGAAAAATAATATAAATTCAGTCCATGAGATGTGCTGTTGGTGCATCTCCATGCCCATTTGGAATCAGTGCTGGACTATGACAGGGCAGAGAAAGTTAGAACAAAGGCAGAAAGACAGAGTCACTGTTGGATTTCAAGGGATTTCCAGTTCCATGTTTCCTTTTCCGCATGTGTCGTGATTCCAAGTTTTGAGGACTGTTACTGAATCTTATGTTTTGAAATTAATCTGCTTTTGTATTCCTGGTATTGATGCTACTCCTGTACTTTGATTTCTGAGGATTATTCCTGATATTTGGACTCCGGTTTTTTATACTATTTTGCTGAATTGCTTTTCATATATATTCTTCAATAAACTGCTTTGCTATTTTAGCTTGGACTGGAATGTATGTTAAGTACAGAGGTGGTTCCCAGTCTTGGAGTGCAACAGTTTCACCGATTACACTTCATTTGCAACATCAATGAATAGTTATGAAAGAAATTCACAGAGGATAAGGATGGAAGGTAGGTGAACCAGGATAGTATAGGGGTTTGAGTATTAAATTATGACCAAGGAGACCAGAGTATGATCCCTCACTGGCCCATGGAAACCTATTTATTTTCTTTCTTTATACCCCACCTTCCTTCCTGAGAGGACTCAAGGCAGCTAACGTATTATGTGACTTTGGGCAAGTCACATATAATCAGCCCAAAAACCTTATTGGCAGGGTCATTCTGCCTTTTTTATATATATAAGTAGGAGCGCCCAGTGAGGCAGTGGGTTAAACCCCTGTGCCAGCAGGGCTGAAGACCAATAGGTCGCAGGTTCAAATCCAGGGAGAATGCAGATGAGCTCCCTCTATCAGCTCCAGCTCCTCATGCAGTGACATGAGAGAAGCCTCCCACAAGGATGGTAAAAACATCAAATCATCCAGGCATCCCCTGGGCAACGTCCTTGCAGACGGCCAATTCTCTCCTCACACCAGTAGCGACTTGCAGTTTCTCAAGTTGCTCCTGACAGCAATATACAGAGTGAGGCAGCGTAACTTCCTTTTTTCAAAACTTAATAAAACCCATTGTATGAATCAGAAATTTTTATTTTTTTTATAATGTAAGCGCATACCTAAAGTTTTGTTTTACGTAGTTTTGAAGATCAAATAGGTAGGTGACGTCCCCCATTCTCCATACACTGCGTAAACCGATTTCTGGCGTTTGTCATGACTCTTGCCAGCATAGCAGGCGTTATGTTGGCAGTTTCTTCCTAGATGTTGGTCTTCAAATCTTGTAGGGTCCTTGGACGGTTCACATAAACACGGGATTTCAAAAATCCCCATAGAAAAAAATCACAAGGGGCCAAATCTGGAGAGCAGGCCGGCCACTCCAAATTCTCTCGAAAAGTAGGCCTCAACGGCAAAAGCACGCTCCTCACTGTTCCAACATACCTCACTGTTCCAACATACCATAATTCAGTTTAAAGCTCTCCTGATCAGATTTGTGAGACTATTCACAAAAATATTCCTGTGAACTGTTGTAATGTATAGTCACTTACCAGAGGCCCATCCTTACCTGCTCTGGTTCAAAATGGATCTAGGAACTGCCCCCTTTTTCACCTACGAAAAATGAGTGAAATTACCATACTTAACTGACCCATGGATAATTTGATCTGGGATTAGTGGGTTAATTTTTTTACTTACTTTTCTAGCTTACACACAAGTACATAGGGTAAACACACATATATTTTGCTCTTTGTCCTTAAAAATATCAAGATACTTTATGTAAAATATGTTATATCTGATGGGTGAACTGAACATAGTAGTGTGAGAATGGTGTCTGCAAGTTCCTGTATGCTTGCTTTTTTTAAGTGGCTGAAAAATAATAAAATACATCGCTCCAGCCAGTTTTAGGAAAAGAAGGCCAGCACATATCTTGGTGTCCACGTTCAACTTTCTACAGTTTTCCTTTGCATTATAGGAATATAATCGCGTACCTCACATTTCAAGCGTATAAATAGTTAAACAGTGCTTGACATTTAAATGTGATTTTGGTGCACTTGTATAGTAATGATAATCCTATTAAAGATCTTATGTCATGGGGGAGGGGGAATGTGTGCAAGGCGCAAGGCACGCTTTGATTGGCTGGGGAAGCAGAAGGGGAGAGGCTTTTCAAAGCTGAGAGGAGGCCTTGCTTGATATTGTTAGAACAGGGATTTCGGTGGGAAATGCCCAGAGGTTGCAGTTCTTGATGATCTCATATTGACGGCAGCAGCACAGTGCTGAGTGAGCAAGGGTGACCTGAGCTGAATGGGAGGAAAGGAATGGTGGAAAGAGAAGCAGCAGCAACAGCAGCAGCAGCAGCAGTGTGTGGAAAAGCAACAGCCAGAGCAAAGGAGAGAGAGGAGCCGAGAGAGGGGAAAGGGCTTGCTTAAGAGTGCCTGCCAGGTGTACTGAAAAATCAGGCCGTTTGTGGGAATGAATACAAGGACTGTTTCACTGCCTATAGATCAACGCTTGTCCTCGGACTGAATTTGTGTAGGGCGCACGCAGGTGGGGGGAGGGTGGCGGAGAGCTTGACAGCTCTCTTGAATACAATGCTAAGTTATGCATAATGATTTGGCAAGACAGCCTGGGAAATGCTGCCGCTGCATGAAATGCTTTCATGTAAATCCTAGTTACGGATGCGTATAAGACAAGTGGCTTGGATATAAAGGTGAAGGGGGGGAAGAAAGGCAAGGAAGCAATGCAGGGAATGTCGTAATAAAGGTCTGCATTGGGTCGTCTCCTCGAAAAAAGGAGGGGGTGAAGCCACGAGAAATCAGGCTCATGTGGATGGTGGCGTTGACATGCGGTTGGGCTGAATTCTGAGAGATGCTAGACATTAAATCTGACAACTCTGCGCAGAGAGACCATGGAGAAGTCAAGTAGCGAGGATTCCTCAATTCACCGGAGTCCATCTTTGGATAGCAAGGACTCAGACTTTGCTAAACCTTCTACCTCAGGCAGGCAGTTTGGCCGAGGCTTCACTGCTGGAGCTTTCTACGGTACCGCTGGATCACGCACAAAGAACCAGAATACGGCCCCCACCGGGACTGGTGGACAGAGTGACAAATGCAATGCACCTAAAGGCAGCAAATACGTAGTCTTTTACCTGGATTTATCATTTGTTTTCCTTTTAGAATTTAAGAAGTGCAGCATGGCGAGAGGCTGCTTGTGTTGTTTGAAATACATGATGTTCCTTTTCAATCTAATATTCTGGGTAAGTTGTGCTTTTTTTCTATTGTCTTCATTTAGAGCCCCTCTCCTACCGCAATGTGAGCCCAGTAAATCTTCCAAAGCTTAACAGTAAGAAGTACTGTCTCCTTGCCTTGATCTGAATGGAAAATGTATAATGTGACATACATATTATGTGCTCTAAAGGAAAAAGAATGCTCAATTCTCATCCATTTCTGGCTCTCTTACGAGATTGGTGCAGAGGGAACAGAGTTGTTCTTCTAGCCATGCTATTTAATGTTGGTAGAGTGGTATTGTTTGCATTTGTTTAAAAACACAGTGTAATATTAAATTATACTTAATATCTCAGCTATTCCCCATGAGTTATGAATAAGTTATTTTCAGTTTGAATGAGGTTTAGACTTTTTCATTTATTGATAGTTGTTTTGAAGCAACCTGACCCTTAATGTTGTAAGCGCATAAAATGAATGATTTGGACTTCACTTAAAATTGCTTTTGCTCACACTGGTATGTTAACTTGGTAAGCAGGAGAGACCACAGTGTGCTATGCTGTGGGAACACAATCGATTCTACTTCATCAGCCACCCAGGAGGCGTGTGGAGCTGCAACCGAGCTTCAGTAAGCAAAATCTGAGAGCTCGGGCTATGATTACGACCCAAATTATGTCACTTGGAAAATCAGGCTGCTCATGCCAGTCAAAATAATACCTTTGACTTTTAAAAGATTCAGGTATGAAGGATTAAAAAAAAACCTAGAAGTATATTCCTATGAGGGGAAATATTCAAGGTCTTCCTTTATTTGTAAAATGTTGTTAGCCAATTGTTTCCCTTTTACAGTCTGTTGAATTAGAGTTGGGAAGGCATCTTTGTTTTTTGGCAGCTGGCTTTTCTCTTAAGCTGACCTATTTTATCTTTTGAACATGGGGGACTGAATGGGGCACGCCAAGCCCCAAGTCCCCAATCTGTGAGCTTCAAGTGTAAGTGGAATAGAAGCAAGCAAAAGATTCTGCTTTAGAGAGAATGATCTGGGCTGCATGTGCCACTGTGTGTAGTGGGTTGAGTGTTGGACTGACTAGGACTCCAAAGCACTGGGATTTGAATCTTTCTCTGTTCAGCCATGGAGACCCACTGGATGACCTTGTGTAAGTCACACACTTGAGTGCACTATCGCACGGCACTTTAAAGAATAGGTATAGTATGTGCATCCCACTTTAATTTCTATGGCTGCCTCCTGGAGAATTCTGGGGTTTGTAGTTTAGGGTGGAAGTCTTTAAAATCCTTAGCTGGAGAGGTCCTGGATCTCACTAAACTACAAACCCCAGAATTCTGCAGGAGGCAGCCATTGGATTTAAAGTGGAATGCATATTCTGTGCCTGCTCTTTAAGTTGTAGTGTGATAGACAGTGCCAAACCTTCTCTGAACAAATATTATCGAGAAAACCTCATGATATGTTTGTTTTAGCATTGCCATTATTTGGAAATAACTTTAAAGTGCACATCAACAACCAAACTGAATGTTTTCCCAGCGAGGATGCTCTGTTGTTGTTTTAAAATTTATTTATTTATTTATTTATTTACTGTATTTGTACAGGATTTGTATATTTGTATACAGGAGCCCCCGGTGGCGCAGTGGGTTAAACCCCTGTGCCGGCAGGACTGAAGACCGACAGGTCGCAGGTTCGAATCCAGGGAGAGGCGGATGAGCTCCCTCTATCAGCTCCAGCTCCTCAGGCGGGGACATGAGAGAAGCCTCCCACAAGGATGATAAAACATCAAATCATCCGGGCGTCCCCTGGGCAATGTCCTTGCAGACGGCCAATTCTCCCACAACAGGAGCGACTTGCAGTTTCTCAGGTCGCTCCTGACACAACAAAAAAAAAAATTGTATACCGCCTTTCTCAGCCCACAGGCGACTCAAGGCAGTTTACAGGCAACAATTTGATGCACACAATATCATAAATACAATTAAAATATTAATATATGTATAATATAAAACCATAACAAATCAATAAAACAAAAATCATTAGCGTAAAACACATCTCTTTGACTGTTGCAGTGCTTTATTACCATTCATGGAATACTAGAGCTATAAAGTAACAGAACAATCTATTAATGATAGAGTGTACAGTGAACATTTAGCTGTTACTGCTAATGCCAGTCAGATCCAGGTCACGTGGCAGAACGGTGTCACAGAGGGTGCCACTGGGTCAGAGAATCCCACAATCTAGGTAAGGCCTCTTGCTCTCTTCCGTTGTTCCTCTGCTGGAGTTGGCAGATAGGGAAGGCCATTGCTTCTGATTGTAAGGCATGGAATGGTTAGTAGAGGAGGAGGAGGCAGTCCCTGAGGTAGCTTGGACTTACTTAGTGCTTTAAAATTAATCATCAACACTTTGAATTATACCAAGAAACAAATGGGTGACCAGTTCTGCTGGTGTAGGCTAGGTGCAAGGTGGCACTCATACTCCTTTACCATTTGTTGCTGTTATCCCTATGGACAGCAGAAAACCACCACATCTATTTCTACGAGGGTTGAATAAAAAATAATGCCTCCACCTTCGTAACTCCTCAACAGATGGCAGGTACTGGCTTATTCAGTAGATTCTCCTCTACAGTTCCATTTTGGCGGGAAGCCTTAGCATTGAACGGTTGCAAAGTATGGAACCCTGTGCAGACGGTTGGTCAATGCGATTTAAGCAACATGCAGTCATTGAATTCTTGACAGCAAAAAGTGTCATCTCAACATCTTTAAACTTACTTGCCCAATGATGCATCGTGCTCACATCAACACAATCACCATAAACAGCTTGCATTCTCTGATGAATCTCCTTCATTCAACCCTCGTAGACTCACTTAGTGATGGGATTTGGGGCCTATGATTTCACAGCATTGCGTTATATGTCTCAAGTTATTTTAATATCATGTATTAGCTGCCTTAAGCTACATGGAGGTAGTAAAAAAACCCATGATGCTTCAATGTAGTTGCACTGGGAACATCAATTCTAGTTTGCACACTCATCATGAACAACCATATTTTCTAGCTTTATGGTCATCATATGAGAGAAAGGCTAAAAGGCTTCCTCATTCAATGTGTATTTCTTAGGAACCATGGCGGGAACTATGCACATGGCTGGTAGGGTTCTTTGAAGTTTTTGCTTAAACACATAGCTCTTTTGAAGAGGCACACTGGTTTTCAGTTTAAATGATGTAGCTCAAATGAAGCTACCCTTTCCAGAATGTTACATACATCTATATAGCAATACACATAATAATCTGTATGTGTGTATGTGGCATGGGTGTCCATTTACACAGACCGGCTCCTGCCTCCACAGACAGCTACAACTCCCAGTGCTGAGGAGCCACCAATGGCCCTCCCTCCAAGGAACATGGCAGGTTATAACGGGCGCCACCAACATGTCCAAGAGCCCTGCCAATGTCCTTCACAAACACCATACTGCCCACCACCCAAGTGAAGGCTTTCATATGGGGACAATTTCCTTATAGATTTTCCTCTTTTTCCTCCACCAAAGACACTTCCCAGTGTTCCTTTCTCTTTCCATTGCTGTGGAATTTGCATGACCCTGCCCACTGCCTCTCCCTTAATCCTTTCCTACCCCTTCCTATGGCACATAGAAAACAAAGAATTTATCAACTGTTGAACAGCTAAACATACTGGAGGGGTTTGGGGAACTGACTCAGCATGATGGAAGTTGTAGTTCACCCTGCATCAAACCACAGCACCGTGACCTCCACCGACAATGGACCTGGACCACATTTGGCACACAGAACCCTCATGACCAGGCATGTAGCCAGGGGAGGGGGGCTTGAGGGGCTTCAGCCCCCCCCCCCCTAAATTCTCCGGGTGGTCTGCAAGAAGGCCCTACTGGTACATTATTTAAACTTATATTGATTCATATCATGATCTGATCGCCATGCTTAATATGTCCCATATGAATGGGGGTATTGGGATAATGATACAAAAGGTTAGCTAGGGTAGATCCTCAGCCCCCCCTGAATCAAACTCAGCTCCCCCCCCCCAAATTAGACTCAGCACCCCCCGAATCAAAATACTGGCTACAGGCCTGCCCATGACCAACCGAACATACTGTAGGAATTTGGGGGGAATTGGCCTTCACATTTGGGAGTGGTAGGTACTGGGATTTATAGTTCCCCTGCAATCAGACAGCACTCTGATCCCCATCAACAATGAACCTGGACCACATAGAACCCCTATGACCAACTGAACATACTGGAGGGGTTTGAGGGAAGTGACTTTCATTTCTGGGAGTTGTAATTCAGCTATATCCGAAGACATTGTGACCTCCACCAACAATAGACCGGGACCAAACTTGCGGGGAAGTGACCAGACTGAGACCAAACTTGGCACATGGAGCCCCCATGACCAACTGAACATACTGGAGGTGTTTGGGGGGAACTGACCAGATCGGGACCAAACATGGCACACAGAACCCCCATGACCAACTGAATCTTCTGGAGGGAATTGAGGGGGAACGATCCACCGTGGTGGGAACTGTTGTTTACCCTCTAGCAAGAGAGCACGCTGAGCCCCACCAATGATGAATCTAGAGAGCAAATTTGCCCAACATGACAAACTTTAACCAAGGATGGAGTTTCTGGGGGTTAACCTGGCATGATGTGGGTTGTAGTTCACCCACAAACTTATGCATTTTGGACTGTAAAAAATGACTTTTTCAAATAACCCAGGCAATGCCGGGTACCCAAGCTAGTTTAAAATATTTCTGAGCTACCAGGACAGAGCACAAGGCTTGCAAAAATGGGTATATTTTCAATGTGTATTTTGGAAAACAAGAATATCCATAACCTTTTGGAGAAAAATGGCATTCATAACCATTTGAAATCATAACCTTTTCTAAAACATGATCTTCTAGAGATGAGACAAAAACTCTTTTGAGCAAAATCTTCTCTTCAGTGGTATGTAACCACATGTACTTATGCAAGGCAATTTGGTTTCCAGTTATTAGACTAATAGCCTAGTTGTCTCTGATCTGTTAGTAACAGAGATTACGCCAATGCACAAAATATAGCAGTTTTTCAGGAGTGTTTTCTTCAGTTGGCCAAAAATCCATCTACTCTCCCATAAAACATCTCAAGAGACAAAAATAGAGTAGACTTCATTAAAAGTAACATATTTTGTTTACACACAACCATCATGTATTCAGCATACAGGTACATAACTTGTCAACCTAGTTACAGATAGGTTTTGAAGTAGTTTCTCTGTGCAGATAACACAGGGCATCTATTTTTACAATCAGCAGCAACATCTTTATATTCTGACAGTCTAGTGGAGTCTGTCCTCTAAAATGGAGTCTGAGGTCTGAGCAGTCTCAGATCTGATCATGTGGTCTGCAGCCCTTCCTACAACTTCTCAGGAAAACATAGAGCAAAGAAAAGAAAGCTTCATATCAAAACATACAGTAAGTAAGTAAGCAACAGGATTACGTACAAACACATTACTAGTGGAGGCTTGAAGAAGGTTGCTATTTCCAACAAACTAAAACTGTTAATTTCTAGAGCAGGTCAGATTTCTGTGGGAAGACGTTTCCTATAGTCTATGCCACATGCAATATATCCTACTCCAGATAAGTACAGAGAAGCCTTTCCAGATGGCCTCAACAACTGAATGGCCTCCTGTAAAGAATCTCCAAGATGCTTTGCAAATAAATCACTCATAACGGTTTTGGGTTCGGTGTTATAAAGGCTCAGAATCCCGTCTGTTCTCCCCACTTTTTTCTTTTCAATTTTTATTGCTTTTATTACTTTATTTATAACATAACATATACAATACAATAGTACAACAAATCATAATCTAAAATATCCCTTTTATGTCATTCACAACCTCCCTCCCCTCTCTCAATCATGGACAACTGGATTATATGAGTCTACACTGCCATATAATCCAGTTCAAAGCAGATAATCTGGATTTCATATGACAATGTAGATGGGGCCTTACACAAACTATTTCCCTGTCAATCCTCTGATAAATTTTCCTTCATTTAAGTGTTCATTTTTCTTAATATTGCCCCATAGTTATTTATCTAAAATTTCATCTGATCTAATTGTGGTTTAAATCTGCTATTGTTCTGACACATATAGCTAATAATAATAACTGCTTTACATGTCACCTTGAAAAAAGTCTCATTCATTTTTTCTCTCTCCAACCTTACTTTGTATGTTAATTTTTGCAGATATGGCTCATGCTCTATTTAACCCGTTCTGTATTGATAGATTCTCTAATTTTTCATACTTTATCTGCATTCTTGCAGCGCATACCAAGAATAATATAAGATCTTTATTCAGTAAATTCTCATTTCCATTTTTGAATAAAGAGATAAGAAGTAATGCCTTTTTGAAGTGTCCCCTCCCAATTGAGAATTAAGGCCTATTCCCAAAACTTCTGTATTTTTGGACATAATAGCCCATTATGCTCTCCAGAATAATTTTGACACCCCATTAACAATTGTGTGCAACTTGAGGGGATGATAATGTTTATGGATAATTTTCAACATGTTCTCTCCCTAGAGACAGAGGGCACCCTTTTTGGGCTTCTCTAAATATAGGAAATTGTTTGATATTTACTTTTGTTCTTGTATTTTCTCATATTTTTTATGATTGCTAGAAATCTATGCCCCATATTTCTTTTTAGAAGTTTTGCCAAGAAACTGATCTCAATAAGGTTGAAAGCCGTCATCACATCTAGTGATATTTGGCTATTGGATTCTTGAGAGAATAACTCTTACAAATTATATTTAATGCTCTCCTTGTGTCTCCATTGATGTCCCACTCAGCACAAGTCCAGTTTGATGTGGATGAATTTAGGTTAGGATTAATTTCTTTAATCTTTTTGCCGTAATTGAAATAACTATATTAGATCCTGAACAGGTAATGTTAGAGGTCTGTAAGGTGATAGTGACAGAGGATTCCCACTGGTTTAAATAGAAGTACTATTTTTGCTTATCTTATGATTCTGGATATTCCTTCCTGATAATATACCATTGTAAATCATACAATTGAGGGATTAGATAACCCACATGTTTTAAATAGAAATTGGTATTAAGGTCATGCAAGCCTGGTGTTTTATCCAATTTTAATTTCACGGTTGTTGTTTTCCCCCTTTTCTCAATAGTTATTTAGGCACTGAATACATCTTTATGATCCTTTTGGAGATATTTAATAGGCAGTTCATTTATAAAGTCTTTGACATCATATTCCTATCAATACACAACAAATGTATAGAATCATAGAGTTGGAAGAGTCCTCTTGGGCCATACAGTCCAACCCCCTGTCAAGTAGTAGGAAAATCACATTCAAAACACCCCCAACAGATGGCCATCCAGCCTCTGTTTAAAAGCCTCCAAAGAAGAAGCTTCTAATACATTCCGAGGCAGAGAGTTCCACTGCTGAACAGCTCTGACAGATAGGAAGTTCTTCCTCATGTTCAGATGGGATCTCCTTTCCTGTAGTTTGAAGCCATTGTTCTGCATCCTTGTCTCCAGAGCAGCAGAAGACAAGCCTGCTCCCTCCTCCCTATGACTTCCCCTCACATATTTATACATGGCTATCATGTCTCCTCTCAACCTTCTCTTCTGCTGGCTAATCATGTGCAGCTCTTTAATCCACTCCTCATAGGGCTTGTTCTCCAGACCCTTGATCATTTTAGTCACCCTCCTCCAGACACATTCCAGCTTGTCAACGTCTCCCTTCAATTGCGATGCCCAGAATTGGACACAGTGTGATTCCAGGTGTGGGCTAACAAAGGCAGAATAGAGGGGTAGGATGACCTCCCTGGATCTAGACACTGTACTCCTATTTATTCAGGCCAAAATCCCATTAGCTTTTTAAGCTGCCGCATGACATTGTTGGCTCATGTTTAACTTGTTGTCCACGAGGACTCCAAGATCTTTTTCACACCTACTGCTGTCGAGCCAGGCATCCCCCATTCTGTATCTTTGCATTTCGTTTTTTCAGCCTAAGTGAAGTATCTTGCATTTGTCCCTGTTGGAGTTCATTTTGTTAGTTTTGGTCCCTCTCTTTAGTGTATTGAGATTGTTTTGAATAGCTCAGCATAGAAATCTTTGAAGATAATTACTTATTTCATTTGGATTTGAAATGAGAGGATTATTTTTATTTTTAATTGAATTCAAGTAATTTCTTTAGTAATGTTGCATACTTGTTGCTAAATTCATTGTATGTTGTTTGTAAATATCCTAATGTAAAATGTATTCTATTTTTTTCTAGGGAGTCCAACTTTGATCCCCTTTAGCATAATTCTGCCCATGTTTCATTACTCCCTGTTTTTATGCTCTTTTGATAATTCCCCAATAGTTTTTTGTATCTCTTTGCTCATTTTTTGTTTTTCGGTGTTTCTGCTTGAACTTTCCTTCATAAAATTTTCTCTTGTGACAGTCCATAAAAGTCCCAAATTACCTCAGTTATCAACATCTTGGACAATGGAATAGAAGGCATGCTTATCAAATTTGCGGATGTCATCAAATTGAAAGCAATAGCTAATACTCCAGGAGTCCAGAGGATCGGATCACAGATTAGAGAGCTGGACAAAATTGCCAAAATAAAATTTAACAGGAAGAAATGTCAGGTATTACACCTAGGCAGGAAAAAATGAGATGGAAAGATAATATAGGATAGATGACGCCTGGTTTGAAACAGTACATGTGAAAGGGATTTAGCAGTCTTAGTAGACCACAAGCTAAACATGAGTCAACAGTATGATGCATCAGCTATAAAAAAAACAACAATGCGAATCTAGGCTGCATCAGTAGGGATATAGTGTCGAGGCTGAGGGAAATAATGATACCATTCTACTAAGACTTATGAGGAGTGACTCGGGGAGCTGGGTATGTTCAGCTTGGAGAGAAGAAGACTTAGAGGAGACATGATAGTTGTGCTTCAGTATTTGAAAGGAGGTCACATTAAAAAGGGGCCAAGCTTGTGTTCTCCGAGTCTAGAGACTAGATGATGGAGCAATGTATTCAAGCTGCTGG
Source organism: Anolis sagrei ordinatus (assembly GCF_025583915.1). Classification (NCBI taxonomy): domain Eukaryota; kingdom Metazoa; phylum Chordata; class Lepidosauria; order Squamata; family Anolidae; genus Anolis; species Anolis sagrei. Next base: position 99,862,820 of record NW_026847549.1, read on the forward strand.
AAAAGATATTCTATCATCTATCTATCTATCTATCTATCTATCTATCTATCTATCTATCTATCTATCTATCTATCTATCTATCTATTTACTCTATATATATATACACCGCTTTTCTCAGCCCTTGGGCAACTCAAAGCGGTTAACAATAGTAAAATTCAATGCTCAAAACATCATAAAAACAATTAAAAACAATTAAAACAATAGCATAATAAACAATTAAACATCAATATAACATCTCATTAGCGTCTCATAGGTAGAATCAAGATCCAATCTCATCATCCATTTTTCCATATTCCTATATTCATTACACTGCAATCCCCCGGTGGCGCAGTGGGTTAAACCCCTGTGCCGGCAGGACTGAAGACCGACAGGTCACAGGTTCGAATCCAGGGAGAGGCAGATGAGCTCCCTCTATTAGCTCTGGGGAGAGGCGGATGAGCTCCCTCTATCAGCTCCAGCTCCTCATGCGGGGACATGAGAGAAGCCTCCCACAAGGATGATAAAAACATCAAATCATCCGTGCGTCCCCTGGACAACGTCCTTGCAGACGGCTAATTCTCTCACACCAGAAGAGACTTGCAGTTTCTCAGGTCGCTCCTGACACAACCAAAAAAAAAAATTACACTGCCTATTCAAATGCCTGCTCGAACAACCAGGTCTTCTCTTTCCTCCGAAATGCTAACAGGGAGGGGGCCGATCTAATTTCTGTAGGAATGGCATTCCACAGCTGAGGGGCCACCACTGAGAAGGCCCTGTCTCTTCCCCGCCAGACGTACTTGTGATGCAGGTGGGACCGAGAGCATGGCCTCCCCAGATGATCTTAACGTCCTAGATTAACGTCCAAATCTAAACATTAGGAAGAACTTCCTAGCTTAATGTCCTAATCTAAATATTAGGAAGAACTTCCTGACCATAAGAGCTGTTCAACAGTGGAACTCTCTGCTTTGGAGTGTGGTGCACTTTTAAGCAGAGGTTGGATGGCCACCAGTTGGGAGTGCATGGCAGGGAGTTGACTCCTTCCATCTCAATTATTCTATGGTTCTATTTGTATGGAGAAAGGGGTGGAGAAGGAGATCTGCAGAGTGAAACCGACAAGGGCTTTTTCTATCTCTGTTGTTTAAAGACAAGAGGATGGTGTAAAACAATACACTGTGGTGATAGAAGCCTGGAGAAACAGACTTTCCATATCAGGTTGCAGCAGCATGTCTGCAGTAAATGATAAAAATAAAGTTTGCACTGGGAAAGGACAGGACTGTCATCTGGTTGAATCTGCTGTAGCTGTATCTGCTTGTTATAGGCACCAATAACAGTCATGATAAACAGTAAAGGACACCAGAGTCCTTTACTGAGCAGTTTGAATAGCCTGTTTCACCAGCTGCCCCCATCACTGAAGAGGAAAAGAAATGATACACCTATACATTTAGTCGTCAAAATGGAAACCACAAAGGTTTTCTATTGGTGCATTTGGAAAGAAGCTCCCATGTTTTTTCTTTTTTTAAAAAAATAGTTTTTATTAGGATATTTTAAATATACATAAAAGTAACAAATAGCAAAACATAGGACAAGCAAAGGGGTTGGGGCGGGGAAGGAGTGTGCAAAACGGGAGTGAGGAAGAGAAAGGAGAGAAAGAAAAGGGGTGCTGAAGACTAGAGAGGCGGGTAGGGTGGGTAAGGTAGTTGTTGACTTCCACTGTCTTCCTTTCGTTTTGTTTCTTTCTACGTTATGCCTTTAATTCTGCAAAAATAGTAATAACTCTCTTTCCCGTATATATCAATACCTACTTTACAAAGTCTAGTTCACATGATTTCCATTTTTTAAGTACTCTTCAAAATTCAACGTTTGTCGGTTTCATTATTTTGCCGATGTTTTTCTTCAGCAAAAATGTTAATCTGTCCATATCTTTTATTTCAAATATCTTATTAAGCCACTGTTCTTTAGTCGGAAAAAATTCTGATTTCCCATTTTTTGCAAATATTATCATAACTGCAGTGACAAATTTATAAATAATTTATTGTCATTGGAATTTGGAATTGTCTACCTTGTATATTCCCAACAGGTAATATTCGGGCCTCATTTACAACTTTATTTTTTTTACACTCTTCATGAATCATTTTCCAATATGTGGTGGCTTTGCTCCAGCTCCACCACATATGGTAGTATGAACCTACACATTCTTTACATTTCCAGCATTTATTGTCCATATTTTCATACACAATTCCAAGTTTTTTGGTGTTGTACAACATCTATGAATCATTTTCATCCAATTTTCTTTGAGGTTAGTAGCATATGTATATTTCAATGTGTTTTCTATAAAGTTCAGTATGCTCTTATTTATTTATAACAGGGTTAATTGGCCTGGTTGTTTTGTTTTGTTTGACATGTGTCATCATACATGATCCCTCATAGTCGAGTTTGATTATCTTGCAAGGGTAGAGTCCTGGTGGTGGGTCCGTAAGTGACTATGAAAACCTATTCATGATCTTTCACAGTGAAGACAGTAATTTCCAGATGCAGGCCCGTAGCCAGGATTTCGATTGGGGGGGGGGCTGAGTTTGGTTCGGGGGGGGGGCTGAGTCTTGGTGGGGGGGGGTCCACCCTAGCAAACCTTTTGTATCGTTACCCCAATACCCCCATGCATATGGGATATATTGAGCATGGTGATCAGATCATGATATGAATAAACACAGCAGTTTAAATAATGTACCAGTAAGGCCTTTTCGTGGACTACCATGAGAATTTCGGGAGGGGGGGCTTCAGCCCCCAAGCCCCCCCCCCCCGGCTACATACCTGTCCAGATGGAAGGTGGTCACTGTAAGGGTTTGCTTGATGTGCCTTCCTCTTGGCACGTTTCACCCTTTCACCCTGTATTTGTGCTTGTTGAAATGTATTGAACTTCTCTTTTTTTAAATTGTGTAGAGAACTATCCTCATTCTTTTATGTCATTGCTGCCTCTGGCAGCACATTTCGTGTTAAAGAAATCAGGCTCAGCAACACATCCTTTGTTAATTTAGATATCTACTTTATTCTTGTAGGTGCTTCAGCATTTGTGCAAATGAGCTGCAGCACAGGCATGTTTCTGATAAGCAAACAATTAAATGATAATTATTATTGTCATTTATTTGAGATATATCTCACCATACTGGAAAATGGCAGATAAGCTCAACCTGGGGGGGGGGGGGTAACAACAGATGGGCAGCTTCGGGGGCCCTGTTGTCCCGTCTTACTGTTTTTTATCTGCAACCCAGATTTGGCTCAGAGGGCCTTTTGAACAGAGCCCTATTCTCTGAAAAGTAGGGCACTCTGTGCCGCAAGACTTTGGAGCATCCACCTTATGGGCCAGATACAGCTTCCAGGGCTTCCCCATCAGGCCTGTGGCCTTGTTTCAGTTCCCTGTGCGCGCGCGCACACACAAACATGTATGTTTTTCATCTAACTGCTCTATGTTGGAGAGAAAAGCCAAACAACAATGATACCCTATGCAAAGTGAATCTTCATGTTGGGTTTTCATCAGTTTAATTGCATACTGAAGCAAGAGAGAGGGGGAGAGAAGGTTTAATCCTACCTTCTTTCCCTGTGCATTACCATTAAATCTTGAAAAATCCTTGCTACTACCACAAAGCAATTTAACAAAAAAAAAAAAACCTTAGTAAATTACAGAAATCTAGGCTTTTAAAAAACTAAAAGTTGGATCATAGGCTTCTGAGACAGGGCAGGACTGGAAAGAAAGGGTTAGTCCCAAATACAAGTAATCCCTATTGTAAAATGGTTGCAAATACAGCATAGTCAAGTTACAAGACCCAATAAAATAAAACAAGCATTTCTGGGGGGCTTGGGCAAGTAAAAGAAGTTTTTTCACTACAGATTTGACAAAAGATCAAAACAACGTAACGAAACAGGTCACCTTGACTGAACTACTAAATTACAAATTATTTAAGTCTTATTTTGGAGAAATCATAGTGTTCTTAGATATTTCTCTAAAGTAGAAAAGTCCAAATTGGCTTCTAAATATTATTTCAGGTCAAAATCTGGTGACAGATCTTCCCCCAGATCTTTGCAATTCCACACAATATATGAAAAAAATTGTGTTACTGTGTCTGTTCCCAAAATATACCCAGTGATGTTGAGCAGGAGGTAACACCTGCAGCATAGCTTGACCCACACCTTGAATTAAGGTTTTGTATGAGTCCCATTGAACTATATAAAGCATGGACATCACCCATATATATCCATCTTTCAATATTATTGCTACTTAACCTAATCAAGAAAATTTCACATTGTTCTTTTTGTTAATTCATTTTGGTGGCTGTAAACATTAGCCACTGTTTAATGCATGTACTCCTTACGTTTGAAAAATAGAGCAGTGCAGTAATGTTAGAATGGAATGTGTGCAGTTTGACTACAGATTGGCCTTTAGACTATGACTCTGGATGACGTGATTCATTGAAATGCATTTTTATTATGCTTATTATATTTTAATTTTTAACTTAAGTTTTAACTGATGTTGTATGTTTTAAGGTAGCGTGGAGATGTGATTGTAAACCGCCTTGAATCCGCCTCAGGGTAGAGAAAGGCGGGAAATAAATAAGGTAAATAAATAAATTGTACAACCCCCCCCCCCCCCCGGGATGACATCTTTTAAAAAAAAAAGGCCTCCCTTATCAACTGTAGAGACTTTTCAAAATGTTATCTACAGGTATTGTCTGCATATGTGTGGTACGATTCTAAAAACTTGTCTCAATCTTGAATGAGATACAGACTTTTTTTCATCTCGCCTGTGAAAAAGAAAGATATTCTTAATCCATCTGGCTAAAGATTTTCAACTCTGCAAGAATGATTTGTGTATGAATTGTTCAAACTAGGGAAATGGTGTCGACAAAACAGAACAGCTTCTGTCTTGTTGCGATGGCTTTTAAGAATCAGATGGGATAGATGTGTTATTTGCATCTTTTTGATCAATAAGCCAGTCCTTCTGAGTTTGATGCATATGTGCATGCTTTGCTCTACAAAAGGAGAAGGCACATGTTTTGTGCAGAGCCATACAATTTACAGAAAAATTGTTAGAAGAAAGTGTTCATTGCTTTCTTGTGCTGGAGGTGAGACTTCTTCACACTAGTACTTACTTACTTAGGCGATCCCTCGTTGTCCGAGTAAGATTGTCCTCCAAGTGCTGTGTTCTGGCGGTGGGTACGTAGGTGACTATGGAGCCCTATTCTTGACCTGACACACAGTGGGGGGGGGAGTATTTAGTCAGATACCAGTTGTACAAGTCTCCCACTTAAAAAGACAAGAGAGGCCTGTAATTGACATCATAGGTAGACCTCAACTATGAGAGACAACATGAGGAAACATCCAGAAAATCACATTGTCTGATTTTTAACAAATTTATTTGCAAATAATGGTGGAAAGTAAGTATTTGGTCACCTACAAACAAGCAAGAAGCCCCTGGTGGCGCAGTGGGTTAAAGCACTGAGCTGCTGAGCTTGCTGATCGAAAGGTCGCAGGTTCGATTCCGGGGAGCGGCGTGAGCTTCCGCTGTCAGCCCTAGCTTCTGCCAACCTAGCAGTTTGAAAACATGCAAATGTGAGTAGATCAATAGGTACCGCTCCGGCGGGAAGGTAACGGCGCTCCATGCAGTCATGCTGGCCACATGACCTTGGAGGTGTCTACGGACAACGCTGGCTCTTCGGCTTAGAAATGGAGATGAGCACCACACCCCAGAGTCAGACATGACTGGACTTAATGTCAGGGGACTACCTTTACCTTTACCTTTAAGGGACCAAAATTAAATAGGCTAAACCTAGTTGGGTTTCAGATAGGTTTTTAGTGTCTCACTCCAGGTTTGTGAGAAGGAGCCTTAGGGCCCTTCCAGACAAGCCCTATATCTCAGGATCTACCTTTACCTTTTACAAACAAGCAAGATTTCTGGGTCTCACAGAACTGTAACTTCTTATTTAAGAGGCTCCTCTGTCCTCCACTCATTACCTGTAATAGCACATATTTGAACTTGTTATCAGTATAAAAGACACCTGTCCACAACCTCAAGCAGTCACACTCCAAACTCCAGTAGGTGAAAGCTAAAGAGCTGTTGAAGGACACCAGAAACAAAATTGTCGCCCTGCACCTGACTGGGAAGACTGAATCTGCAATAGGCAAGCAGCTTGGTGCAAAGAAATCAACTGTGGGAGCAATAATTAGAAAATGGAAGAGATACAAGACCACTGATAATCTCCCTCCATGCAAGATCTCACCCCGTGGGGTCAAAATGATCGTAAGAACAGTGAACAAAAATCCCAGAACCACACGGGGGAACCTAGTGAATGACCTGCAGAGAGCTGGGACCAATGTAACAAAGGCTACAGTCAGTAACACACTACGCCACCAGGTACTCAGATCCTGCAGTGTCCCCCTGCTTAAGCCAGGACATGTCTGGGGCCAACTGAAGTTTGCTAGAGAGCATTTGGATGATCCAGAAGAGTATGGGGAGAATGTAATATGGTCAGATGAAACCAAAGTAGAACAGTTTAGCAGAAACACAACTTGTTGTGTTTGGAGGAGAAAGAATGCTGAGTTGCATCCAAAGAACACCATACCTACTGTGAAGCATGGAGGTGGCAACATCATCTTTTTAAGTGGGAGAACTTGTACAATTGGCATCTGACTAAATACTCCCCCCCCCCACTCTATGTGAATAGGTGATTGTGTGTGACTGTATGCATTATGAGATTGTGTGAGTGCATAAAGACCCACTTGTTGAGGCGAAGTTGATTCAGTGCCCTTGAAGAACTTGTAATAATTTTTGGTTTATCATCGCAAATGTAATACCACTTACAGTAAATAAACTTCTCTACTATATTGTATGGTTCTTAGCAGTGGTTCTCTGACCATCTGGCATTGCTTTCCTTAAGAGATTTAAATAGTCTGAGCTGAGGGACAAGGAAGCTTATGGTATTTAATTGTGTGGCTGGGAAGGCAATTTATGATGTTTTCTTCTGGAGTACATCGTATGTCTGACCAAAAAAACAAAACAAAAACCAAGAATCCCAACATTATCCTGCCCTGCTGTATGTAATTCACCTTTTTATAAGAAACATATTTGCAAATGAGCAAAATTGCATTATAGCAACAATTCAGTATTAAGTTTACTTATATAGATAGTAGTATGTAAAAAGATATGGGATAAAGATACTCAACTTCATATGCTATTGCCAACAGCATCCTTCTCACTGATTGAGTAACATGCCTGCTGCTTTCTCCTCTGAACATGATATGAAGTATGAGCCAGGCTCTACATATTAATCCATTTATAGAAAACTTCTCCCCACATAACCTTTGTTTTTTGAAAAATGGGGAAAATAGGCTTCCAGTGTGAATAGGGGGATACTGTCAACAGCAAAATTGCCAACCCAGATTTCATTGTATAGTACTTGTTTAATATTCTATATAGCTATCCTAAAATCTCAAGTTTTGTAAGAACACATCCTCTCACTCTGAGAACCAGATTTGGCATTACAAAAACCAATCAAACATGGTTTGATCCCTAAGTGTTTTCCCAGTGTAGTAATGTGAAGAAATTTCACCTAACTACCTATTCTCAACCATTCAGACTATCTGAACACATCAAGACAGAATGCCAAAAATTTATTTAACCCAGTATGAGATTTCTTTTTACCCACTGATGTTTCCATGAAACTGGTATCTTTTCCCTCCATGAAACAAAGTGCACATACAGCAAGAAGAGGTGTATTGGCTAACTGGTTAAAAAGATGTGAACAACCCATCAAATTTCAAATCTATGAAAATCTGTGCAACAAAGCAACATCTTGCATTTGAAGTATGCAATTTCCACAAAAGCATTCTCACAAATGCAAAAATTGTTCTGTAACTGACACAAAATATTTCACTGTTTTGAAGGGGAGGAGAAAAATTTTGTATTTTCATATTTTCTCATAGAAAAGCAAGACAAGAGTGTTTTACATCCTAACTCATTGTAAATTATGGTTGGTTTTTAGATTCTTTTCCTGTCTGGAAAAGATGCTCACCATAGGGTTAATTGTCAAGGAGTTAATGGAGTGCAGAGTTCAAGACACCCAACGGATTTCACCCCAAGTTCAATTCTGGGGAGCAAGTAATGAGACAAAGTGATCACCCGACCCATATATCCATCTCATTGCTGAGACAGAATATGAAAATATCAAAGGATAATGCTACTGCCTTGCATTTTCGTATCCTTATTTTTCTTTAGATTTTGATCTTTGTACAAACACATGTTGTCTAGAATTGACATTGAGAAATGATCAAAGATGTGATCCTGTACTTGTTTACCTGAGCATAAACACTATTTAACTTAATGCAGACTGGTGATAAGTTCAGTTCACACATCCAGGGTCACATTGGAAAAAGTAACTGATACAAAGAGTCATCGTTGATGAATATTGGATGTAGCCAATGTTTATAGTAGATAGAAGTATCTACATGTTGTAGGCAGGCTTTTACAGCAGAATGATTTTTCTAATGGGTAGGTTATGGTAGTTGAATTGTTTTTAACAGTTTTAGACTTATTTGTTTGTAGTATTGTCGAAGGCTTTCATGGCTGGAATCACTGGGTTGTTGTAAGTTTTTTCAGGCTATATGGCCATGGTCTAGAGGCATTCTCTCCTGTTTGCATCTGGCTTTAACTGGATGGTTTAAATAATGATAACATTTAATTCTATGTTAATATTTATATTTTATAGATGTTTTAATTGAGCTGCTTTGGGGGTTAATTCCAGAAAGAAAAGCGAGGTACCACTCCTACTCCTTCTAATAAAAATTAATGTTTTTTAGCTGATCTAGCATCACTGTGGGAGGTAGATAAAGTTCCTAAACAAGTTCCATGCAAGGATCAATTTCTTCTCTGGATGAGACAGAAACATGTCCAGTAGTCTGAATAGTTCTATATAGGCACACAACATGGCTCCCAACAGGTACAAAACATACCAGTTTGGAGCTACATTATGGCCAGATAGCGGCTGCCAACCACTTCAATGATGGGACACCGATCTCACGTCCCAGCCATGTTGAAACTGGTTTGGCACATTGGGAATGGGCCTGGTTTCCATTCCCCCTGCACCCCAATCCTCCCCCAAAAGACAGAAACACAACACTTACCTGAGCTCTGGCATGCTCCCTTCCTGGTCCCTCTCCATGTGACTGAGCAAGGCAGCTTGGGAGAAGCAAGTCCCTTACTAAGCCAGGTGGCAAGGACCAGGAAATGAACATGCAACACCACAGTTAATGTTTCTGTCTTGGGAGGAGGGGGGAATCAGATGGAGGGGGGAATCAAATGCAGAGGGCATGGAAATCGACCCCTATTCGGGGGGAGGCAGGGGGAGAATATATAATGACCCCCATGGCTCTATTAGATTGTGCTACATAGAGTGAGACAGTTTTGTATGTATACTATTTTGTTAGATATTTGTTAGATGGGGAATTTAGGAAGGGTGAGAGTCACAGAGAGAGTCCAATAGAGATTGGAATCAAGACTGTTTCTTAAGAGACACCAAGACAACACATTGATGTACTATTTTGTAATACCATTGAGCATTCAGGTGATTGATGGTGGCCAATGAACAACACATCACACCAAATTTTAAATTTCATACTTTTAAAAGTCCTCTAACTGTGATCAGTCTCTCAGTCCTGACAACAAGTAGTGTGCAGTTTGCTTTTGCTGTCTATACCAATAAAGTTATCAACTGCTTGCAAAATTTTGATTTGGAGAGACAGTCTGGACTCCACCTGATAAACTGGGCAGTGGAAAGGGCAGGAGGGATAGCTGATCAGCCTCCCCAAGTTTCCTGAGCCTGGGAAGCATAAAGTGGCTGTGGACACCAATCCGGGATTCCACATAGGAATCCGGGTTGAGTGCGTCTTCTGCCCCAACACAGGGGAAAGTCTGAATCCTGCTGCAGGATTTTTTGTGTGTTTAAAACTCTGGATGCAGTTGCTTTAAGCTCTCATCAGCCTGCGTGTGTTGTGCAGGCTCATGCAGGCTGATGTGACCCCACATGACCTTAAATGTGTAGAAGTGCCCTAAGATACAGTATGTAGCAAATCAAGCCTTTATCACACAAGTAAAAAACCTAGACGTGGGAACAGCAAAAATCAGGAAGCTGATAGAAAATTATCTTATCTGCCCAGTTAGGTAGTCCAAAGCTGCAGGAATATAGACTCCTAGGAAATTTCCCACCATAAACCTGCACGAATTCTTCAATCTTCTGGAGAGGCTCTCCTCTTGTCCCTTACCCTTTTACAGGCACAACTTGTGGGTACAAGGGAGAGAGCCTTCTTCATTGTGGCCGCCCGATTCTGGAATTCATTACTAGGTGAGATTAGGCAGGCCCCCACCCTAGAAGCTTTTAAGAAAGTGCTAAAAACTTGGCTCTTCCAATGTGCCTTCGGAGAGTGAACACCCAACCCTTTTTGTTAGTTTCCATCTACAGTTTTATTACACAATGCACTTTCCTCCACCCCAAAGAAGCCCCAAATCCCACTGCTCCCCCATCTCGGGCTCCTCTTTTACAAATACACTTCCCCTACTTCCTACCTCACCCAGGGTTTTAATGTTTTTAACGTTTTTCCTACACATTTGGCCCACCCTCTGTGATTGGTTTTATTATGTTATTTTGTATTGTTTATTTCATTTTGTTGCATTATATATTTTGTTTTGTTTAATTTTCTATTGTTTTGTATATTATTCTGTTGTATTATTGTTGGGCTCGGCATCATGTTATCTGCCCCGAGTCCCCATTGTTTATTAAAGTTTATTATTATTATTATTATTATTATTATTATTATTATTATTAAAAAGGAAACATACTCAGGAGTAGCCATGTTGGCTGTGCCTCAAAATACAACAAAATCCAAACGCCACAAAATAGTGATAATTTTATTGGCCAATTAGGATGTAAAAAATGCATGATCTAAAAATTCACAGTTCTGCTGGCTTTTTCATCACACAAAAATCATATAGGAGAAGAAACATGATGAATCAAAAGCCTATCTTTTGCAAAAAAAAAAAAGGAAAGAAAGGAAGGAAGGAAGCAAGGAAGCAAGGAAGCAAGGAAGGAAGGAACAAAAGAAAGAACAAGGAAATGGTAGGGCCACAACATAAAGGAGAAAAAAAATATGTCCACAGAATAGGAGTACAGTGTCTTGATTGAGAGAAGTCATAGTCCCACTCTATTGGTCAAACCTCATCTGAAATATTGTGTCCACTTCTGGACACTGCAATTCAAGAAGGATATTGACAAGCTGGAATGTGCCCCAAGAAGGGTGACCAAAATGATCAAAGGTCTAGAAGCCAATCCCTATGAGGAGAAGCTTAGAGAGCTGTATATGTTTAGCCTGTAGAAGAGAAGGTTGAGAAGGAACATGACAGCTATGTTTAAATATTTGAAAGGATGGCACACTGAGGAGGAGGCAAGCTTGTTTTCTGCTTCTCTGAAAACCAGGACATGGAGCAGTGGATTCAAATTGAAGGAAAGGGGATTCCCCCTAACTTTGGAAAAACTTCCTGACAGTAAAAGTGGAATATGCTGCCTAAGAGAGTGATGGAGTCTCCTTCTCTGGATGTTTTTAGTCAGAGGCTAGATAGCCATCTGTTGGAAGTGCATTGGTTGCATTTTCTTGCATGACAGGAAGCCGATCTGGATGGCCCTTGTTTTCAGAGTCACAAATTTTCGACTTCTTTTCCAGAACAAAGTCCAACTGAGCATAGGGTTACAGCCTGTGCTGGATGGGGTTGCACTCTCCTTGTAGGCACAGGTTCACAGCTTGGAGGTCCTCCTGGACTCATCGCTGAGCCTGGAACCTCAGGTTGCGGTAGTGGTTAGGGGGGCTTTCACACAATTAAAACCTGTGAGCCAGCTGCGCCTGTACCTTGGGAGGTCACACTTTGCCACGGTGGTCCATGCTCTTGTTACACCCAGGATAAACTACTGCAATGTGCTCTACGTGGGGTTGCCTTTGAAGACTGTTTGGAAGCTTCAAATACTCAAACGAGAGGCAGACAGGTTAATAACTGGGGCGACATACAGGGAGCACACAACTCTCATGTTATGCCAGCTCTACTGGCTGCCTGTTTGCTACCAGGCACAATTCAAAGTGTTGGCTTTGGCCTATAAAGCCCTAAACGATCCTGGCCCAGTTTACCTATCTGAACGTATCTCCCTTTACGAACCACTGCAAAGACTATGATCTTCTGGGGAGGCCCTGCTCTTGGTCCTGCCACTGTCACAGGTGCATTTGGCAGGGATGAAAGACGGAGCCTTTTTAGTGAATGCCCCCCAGCTATGAAACTCCCATCCTGGCAATATTAGATCAGCACACTCCCTCCTGTCCTTCAGAAGAATGGTGAAGACCTGTCTGTGGGACCAAGCCTTTGGGCAGTGCAATGAGGCAATAATAAAATGATGTCTTGAGATGGTTTTTAAGCAACTGATTTTAAAGTTAATAGAAATTATTTTAGTCTTTGTGTATATTTATGGTTTTATGTGCCAGCATTGAATGTGTGCCGTATATATGTTATGCTCTGCCCTGATTCCTCTGTGAGGTGAGAAGGGACGAATATAAATGTTTCAAATAAATAAATAGGAAGCTGAAGAGCCTCAGTGCTTTGGCTGAAGGGTCATCATTTGGTCTCTCCTCCCAGTTCAAGGACACAGTCCAGGAAAGGAGAGAAGGGTAGTAGAGGGGAATAACTGGCTTCACAGATGATGCCAGCAGAAATAATTTGGCTTCCTGGACCATGATCTGAGGTTTAATAAAATTGGACTTCTGGGAAAGGATGGATTTCATCTCTCAGAGATTGGAAGGAATGTTTTTGCGAAGAGTCTCACAGACCTGATCAGGACGACACAGAGCTTTCGAGAGAGGAGGGAGAAATCCCCCCTTGAAAGCTCCATGCATCATTTACAGACACCACAGAGCAAAGAAGACCCTCCAGTCTTGGTAAGGAGACTATTTTTAAACTGTTTACAGTAAAAATGGGGGCAAAGGAGGGGAGGATGGCACTGCCATTCCTCCTTCATGGGTTGCTTGAGCCCACAAAGATGAAATCACTGTAGGGACTATTCCTGGGATTGCGAATGGTGATTCCAGGAGCAGTTTCCACATACTCCACACCTGCAAAGGTCTGGATCTTTTAAAAAACCTGGAATTATCTTAGATTTCCAAGTTTTATTTAGTGTTAAAGTGCATTACGATGAAGCGTTGTTTGGACACCTCATTATAATACACCCACTACACCATATTATATGCAGTGTAGATAAGGCCTAAGTTATCTGTCAAAGCTGTTTTAAGGTTCTTGACAAGCTCATGCTGGCTTTTACTAATCACTGCATGGTCGTCAAGATGCTTGCAAATGGACTCCTGTATAATTGGTTCTAATTTGATTTTCCCGACATTGCGGTCAGGCTGTAGTTTACACTATCTTTTTTTTCTTTGCTTTTTTTGTTGTTGAAGAAACCATGTTTTCTCATCTCCAGTCCTCTGGTGCTTCACCAGTTATATACATCTATCTCAGAAATGATGGCAAGTGGCCTTGTGAGCATGTCAGAAAGTTCTTTCAGTACTCTTGGATGTAATTCATAAGGCCCTGCAGATTTGAACTCATTCCACGTTGTAGAATTAATGCAGTTTGACACCACTTTAACTGCCATGACAGGATGCTATGGAGTCATGTGAGTTGTAGTTTTACAAGGACTTCAGTCTTCTCTGACAAATAGTGCTTGTGCTACACCAGTGTACAACACCCATGATTCCATAACACTCAGTAATGGTGGTTAAAGTGGTTCACCCCCAGTGATTCCCGATGTTTCCTTATCAATCTTGATTTGCAACATGGATCCCTTGCCAAGGACTCTGTTGATGTATGGAAGCACCCAGGCAGGATCGACACTAACAAATCATACAGCTTGAACTGCATTATCCGGGTCTGCATTGAGCATATAATGCAGTTTAAACTGCATTATTTGGCAATGTAGAACTAGATTTAGGCCCCTTCTACACTGCCATATAAAACCCAAATTATCTGTTTTGAACTGGATTATATGGCAGTGTAGGCTCATATAATCCAGTTCAAAGCAGATAATGTGGATTAGCTACTTTGATAATCTGAATTATATGGCATTGTTGAAGGGGCCTTAGTCTTCTTTCAGGGTGAGAAACCAAAGCAATGTAAGCATTCAGCATTTTTGCCTTTTCATTGTGATGGCTTAGCATTTTGCCATTCTTGCGGAGCATCAATCACTAGGGAAGTGGGAAGGAGGGAGGTGGGATGGTCAGAGCAATAGACATAATCACTTTTATGGAGTGAGGTAAATCCATTCCCCTGGTTTTCCAGGAGTTCGTGGTCATGAGGAAAGTGAAATAGAGTAACATTGGCGGAAGACTCTCTAGAACGGTATTGAAGGCCTACCCTATGACAGACCAGGCAGCAAAGAAAGAGTTTTTGGTGCTACCATTAGATCTGCAAGGAGCTGCCTAGCAGAGCTGTTTCAAGTGGTCAGTGGACAATTGTACCCTGCTCCTCAAGCTGAAAATTCAGACCACTCAACAAACCACTGTAAAGAATTCGCATGGCATTTTGAAGATGAAAGTTGCTTAGATCTGTTTTGACTTAGATGCTGTAGTGGATGTTGCCTTGGCTCTTGTTTGCCCAGTGATATCGGGTCCTTTCCAGTTTGTGCAATCTGAAGACGTAAGACCTCATTAAATTAAGTCGCCTAACATGGGGGACAGTTGCCTAACATGGGGGATTCACCTGGCATCACAAGGAATCCGCGGGGCAGTGGGGGAATCTATCGCCCCGTAGCACCATCTTTTCCATCACTCAGAAGCTGCTTGGCTTCTCTCCACGCTTGCCCCATTGCTGGCATCAAGGACATAGGAAGCTTCCCGTGTTCTTGTTGCTCCCTCGTTTGATGCTTTCAACATCTCGGGAACGGAGCCCTACCAGAAGTATCTGTATGTAATTTGATGGTATCTGGAGGGCTTTGTCCCTGAACTTTGCTGAAAGCGTCATACGACAGGTAAAATTGTCAGTGTGATGAAGTGTGTAGACAGGATCGTTGGAGAGTTGAGAGTTACCACATGTGTTTTAGTTCCCTGCCCTTCCAGTTGATGAAACAGGCCAGAAGGGGGCTGAATGGGTGAAGTGGGTAGGTAATCCCTTCTGTTGCGCAGAAGCAGATTTTAGCCAGGTCCAAATGCAAAAGACACACAACCAAGAGGAAAAAGGAATAGAAAAACGTTACTCTTATCAGCAAAGGTAATAAACTTGCAGTGTTGCATACAAAATCAAACAGTGCAACAAACTTACATAGAATAAGGCTTCTTCATCTTCATTCAAATGAGAGAGAAAAACATAAACCTCGAGTAAATAACTATTCCACAATAGCAAAGAGCATCGCTGTTAGAGCATAGCAGCATTAGAGCATCTCCTTCAGAACAGCATATTGCTTCTCTCCTTAGAGCACCATATTACTTCTCCAAACTGTATTCTAAAATCCATACAGTTACACCCCTCCAGGAGTGGCTCAAACATGCTGGCTGACCTACATTACCAGCTGCACATAATAATTAACATCATAAGGGGGTTTTTTTAACACACACACTTGACTTACTGTACGACTTACTGTAACACCTTACTGTAACACCTTCTTAGAACAAGACAGAATTCTAACTTGTCTGAAGGCCATTTGTGAGGCATGTGTTGAAAAAGCCAACCCAGAACCCCTATATAATGGATAATTATCAATTAGTGTGCACCTTCCATTTTTGGGCAGTGTCTTGGGAGTGCGTGATGGCGTCTCAACTCCAGAAGGACACCTGGCATGTGAACTAAAAAGGTCTCCACTTTCAGCCTTTAATATGAGAAGGCAGACTCGTGATTCTTCCAAAGCCCATGTCTGTATTTAGCTTGAGAAAAAATGAATCATGGAACTCTCATTTATAATGAAATTACTGCGGCAAAGAGGCTTCAAGTGTTGATGTGCCAATGTATGAATAATTGCCACTCGTTCTCCGTGAGCTGTCATGTTGTGACTGGCTCAGTGTTGTTTTGTGACTGATGGGCCTCAATCATTTTCAGCCTTGTAAAGTAGAGATGAGGGTCGAAACCTTGAGCATGCATAACTTTTTGAATGGTTTAGAAAGAGTACATCCAAAATTTTGATAATTTTGATAATTTCAAAAGCTGCGGTCATCATCTGAAGCTGAATAGTGGGAGCTGCAATACAGGTAAAGAGGAAAACATCTTCGCAGTGAATATAATGGTATTATTTTTGTTGCCACAGGATTTGGTGGTGTGGAATAGACAGAAAAGGGAACTTTGGTGTCTTTGGTCATAATTTTATGCCACCTCCAGGGTCAGAGGCAGCTCCTGGGGAAGTGCCTCCAATGTGTCTCCCTATGAGCTTTCCATGATCATCTGGTTGAGTATTGTGGAAAACAAGATCCTCATCTTAGATAGGCCTTTCCTATGTCTTTATGCATTGCTGAAATAAACATAGCCTTAATAGAATAGGTAGTGCGTCTGCAAACAGAATACATAGGGAAACAGTCCTTGACCTATTTAACCTAAAGTGATCTCAGTAGCAGTTATTCCAGAGTTAAGTGGATTTGAACTATTTGTGTTCTGACTTGATTTGCTATTAATTTCCATTGACAACTTCCAGCAGCTTCACATTACAAGGACCAGTGACTTTATCTCTAAGCTTTTAATGATCTTACACGTGAGGCTTAATTCTAGGCTTGCTTTCACACCAGGTTTCTTCATAGACTTCAGTAGGACTGACCTTATTTTATGATGTGAAGAATGTTTATTTATTTACTTATTTATTTATGACATTTATATGCTGCCCTTCTCACCCCAAAGCAGACTCAGAGCAGCTTATAAGTAACTAGCAGTCCCCTGCTACGCGTTGCTGTGGCCCAGTCTGGTGATATGGAAGATAAAGTAATTAGAAAGTGCTGGTTTCTAATATATGTAATGTCTTTATGCTTGTGGGACAACAGTATTTCTTGATGTTTCTTTGACAGTGTTGACGTAGAAATTGTCTGGTTTGACCACTCTGGAACATGCAACATATAATTGTCCATCTTTAGGAGCCCCTTTCAAATCTATAATACTTTATCTGTGTGTGTGTGACTCCTATATATCTATCTATATCTATGGCTGGATGGCTCTCTGTCAGGAGGGCTTTGATTACGTTTTCTTGCCCTGGTGAAGGGAGTTGGACTGGATGGCCTTAAATATTTTCTGTTGGTCATTGGGGTTCTGTGTGGGAAGTTTGCCCCAGTTCTGTCATTCGTGGGGTTCATCCAGAATAGTCTTTGATTGTAGGTGAACTATAAATCCCAGTAACTACATTCCCAAATGCCAAGGTCTATTTCCCCCAAATTCCATCTATGTTCATATTTGGTCATATGGAATATTCATGCCAAGTTTGGTCCAGATCCATCATTGCTTGAGTCCACAGTGCTCTCTGGATGTAGGTGAACTACAACTCTCAAACTCAAGGTCAGTGCCCACCAAACGCTGGTATTTTCTGTTGGTCATGGGAGTCCTGTGTGCCAAGTTTGGTTCAATTCTATGGTGGTGTTGTGGAGTCGATGGTGGAGTTCAGAATGCTCTTTGATTATAGGTGAACTATAAATCCCAGCAACTACAACTCCCAAATGACAAAATCATAATTTTTTGAGTGATGGTCACTCACTCCTTGTGTAGTGAGATGTTTTGTTGCCAAATTTGGCGTGATTCCGTTCATTGGCTCTTTTTTTTAGGGAACTCATTATGCACAGAATATTTTTATATATATAGATATGTAAATACAATATATTATTTTTTTATTATAGCACAATATTAGTATTATATATTACTATATTGCATTATATCATTATACTGTAATATTATTAGCAATATTACATGTAATATAAAATATATAATTATGATATCATATTATTAGTGTTATATTGTATTATTATAATATTATCAATATTATATGTATATACAATATATTATATTATATTATATTATATTATATTATATTATATTATATTATATTATATTATATTATACTTGGCTCTTGTTTACCCAGTAATATCGGGTCCTTTCCAGTTTGAGAAGTCATGGACTGCAAAAGGAAAAAAAAACAACTAATTGAAACTTTTCAGAAAGATATCAGGAATAATAGTGCTCATCTGTAGTCTTTATTTCCAACATTTCTACCCCGTCCTTCTCAACCCCCGAGAGGGGACTCAGGGTGGCTTACAACCGGCAACAATTTGATGCCGCAACATACAGCACAAACAAATACAACAATATGACAAAAATTTAAAACAATAGATAAAACGTTAAGTTAAAATAATTTAAACATTATTATCAAGCTGTTGTGCTGTATTAACTTACTTTGGATCGATGCACTGAATTCATTGAGGCTTTCTCCTGAATACATACTGTTAATTTTGCTCTCTGAGGTGTAAGGTGTTGTTTGTGTGTGTGTGTGTATTGGGCAGGGACGGGGGTGAAGTTTAAGGAATTGTTTAAGTTTCCTTCTTTTATTGGTGATGCAGCACAATCCCAAATTTTTTAAATGTGGGGAATATCTTAAGCAGCATCCACATCATCATTGCTATCGCAATGTCAGTGACAGTTGAGCTGGAGGGAAGGAGTCCTATCTAAAGTCCAGGCAAACAGGGTGACTTACTATATTAACTCCATGCCTGAAAACGTTATATAGCTGAAACATGTTAGAGATGGCAGGAAAAAGGAAATTGTTGTGGCATTGCAAAAAGGTTCCCCCCCCCCCCATGTTTGCAAAAACAATTCATTGAACTTTATAATACTTTTTGGAAGTGTTAAACTGCATTAAATTACAAAGATTAAGAACAAAGAAAGGTTTTAAATATAAATACAATAAAAAACCTTCACGAAAACAGTGAAAAGAAGGAGAAAAAAGAGAAGCAAAAGTGGCTTCTGATCTTCCTTACAACAGGTATGGTTCCAAATGGTTATTCACATGCCTCTAAAATTTCCACAAAATTTCCTCGTTAAATAACATTATTTCCAATCATCAAAACTACAAACTGTTAAGTCATTTTCTTTTTTCACAAAATGTGTATAAGGGAGTCCCAGACCTTTCTCATATAAAAACCAGACCTTTCTCATATAAAAACTAGATAACGTGTCCATTTCTGCTAAATCTACCACTTCCATCAACCATTCCTTCATAGAATTATAGAGGTGGAAGAGACCTTGTGGGCCATCCAGTCCAACCCCCTGACAAGAAGCAGGAAAATCGCATTCAGAGCACTCCCACCAGATGGCCATCCAGCCTCTGTTTAAAAGCTTCCTGGTAGGTAGTGCTGAATTTTTCATTCTTCCTTGGGATCACAGGAAAATATGCCCCTGGTGGCGCAGTGGGTTAAACCCCTGTGCTGGCAGGACTGAAGACTGACAGGTCGCAGGTTCGAATCCGGGGAGAGGCGGATGAGCTCCCTCTATCAACTCCAGCTCCTCATGCGGGGACATGAGAGAAGCCACCCACAAGGATGATAAAAACATCAAAACATCCGGGCGTCCCCTGGGCAACATCCTTGCAGACGGCCAATTCTCTCACACCAGAAGCAACTTGCAGTTTCTCAAGTCACTCCTGACACGACAAAAAACAAAATAACCCAGGAAAATATAAATTTCAATTTTTAATTTAGACCATATGTTTTCCCATTAAGCCATCTGTTTATTAAAACAAAATTATTAACCCATTTTGTCATACGCTACTTAGCACGTTCTTCTTTCATTTCAAAATTCAACAAATAAATTGTACATTTCAGGAATTAATCATCTACCCAATGTCATCTCCACGTCAAATTTATTTGTTCAAACCCATCTACTTTTCTAGTCATTTTAAATTTTTTCCAATAATTATATGTAAAGAAAGCCATTAGAAACTATATATCTCTTTCATTAACCCCTCTCTTGATTTGATTTTATATTTCTCTTAACAAATCTCCCAGATGCCCTGATACTTTAATCATCTTTCTTTAGGCTCCTAGTAAGTCCAATCATCCTCTTTCTCTTGCATCTTATCCTATCTTGGACTTGTGTTGCTGTTGGCTTTTTTTTTTTGCTTTGCTATACACACTTAGATAGTTTTTTGCTATTGCTTGCATAGTATATTAAAACAGATACTGTGCTAAAAATATAATTCTAAACAAACATTTGTTTTTATCATCAAAATTCCCAACCCAATAATAAAATGATTGGTGAGTGTAATGGATTAGCCTACCTTACAAGGTTGGTGTACAGGCAGTAACAGGCCTGGCTTGAAAATGCTAAGGAGAGCAGAGGGGCGGAGCAATCAAGCAGCATCATAGCTGGAAGTGCTGTCTGATTGACTGATGAAATTGCAGCCTAAAGAAAGATGCTTAGCAGCCAGAGATGGCGGAGCCAGAGGGAAAAAAAGAGCTAATGCAGCCAGAGTTTTTTCAGTTTGGAGTTGGCAGTTGGAGTTTGGAGTTTGAAGAGTTAGTTTATGAGATTTGAAGGGGAAGGAAGAGTTTTGGGTACTGTTATTAGAAAGATACCTCTTTGAGGAAAGTAATAAAAGCCTTCAGGGAGAAGGATTAAGAAATATAGTGGGCCTCTATAGTTTTAGAGTGCTGGTGTGGAAAGAGGATTCAAAAGGTTTAAAATGACCTGTTTGTATTCCTGTGTGTGGAACATTGTTTTCAAGAAACTTATGATATAAAACCATTCCCTGTATAAGTAATTCCTGGCATTTTATTGAAACTACTATGCATCTTTACTGTTCAAAAACCAAATAAACATCGTGTTCTTGTTTTTTCTTGAAAATTCTAGCAAGGAGGTGGCCTATGGTTCAATAAATGGTGGCAGCAAAAGAAACCTTAATAATAAATTGTTGGCAGCAAAGAAATATATAACATCGTAATTGATATATATATAATATACAGTGGTAGCATCCCATTGTCCTGTCTTATGGGTGTGCAAGTGTCTTGTCCCTTGGCCTTCGCCAGCCTAACTCATTACAGTGAGCATCTTTATATTGCTTGGAGATGATCTTTACATTTTGGTTTTGGACAATGTAGGAAAAATGAAGCCCTCAGCTGCTTCATAGACTAGATTGTGAAACAATAAATTCAGATTATAAGAAAAAGAGATTTCACCTAAACCTTATGAGCTTTTTTAATGTAACTAACAGTGGAATAGACTGTCCTAAAGCATTGTGGACTCTCCAGCGTTGGAGGTTCTCAAGCAGAGATTAGATTAACATCTTTTAGGGGCACTTCTGGGAGTTGGAGTCCCAAATACCTGGGGAGCCACAGGTTGTGCAGGTCTGATCTGTGGTATAGTTGAGGACCCATGTGTTATCTTTTGTTTAATGGATATCAACTATCTGAAAATACTGAAAACTTTCAGCTGAAGTTATGACATTTCTATCTTTTTAAACTGGGATGCTTACTCACTCAATTTTTGTGGAGGCATTCCATTACTTGCTTTTCAACTAAGCAACTAATGACCTCATCATACAAGGCTAGAATCAGTGGCATATGCTGATTTAGCGCCGGTAACCCATGGAGCTAGCCAACTTCCATCAGATGATGTCATGCCGGCTCTTTGGATGAAGGAAGGTGGAACCGGCATGCCGCCGCAGCAACACAGAAAGCCCATAGATCTATGCTCACACTCCCCCCCCCCCCCCCCCCCCCCCCCCCCCGATGTGATCATTCTCCTGGCAATGGGAAGTCTGGGGTAGTGGATTCCTCACACCTTGCGGCAAAGTGGTGCTTCTCCTCTTCCTGCCGCAGGCCATCTGATGAGGTCATAAGACATGATCAAAATTGGAGTGAATTTGTACATTCCTATTTACCATTTTCATGAAATGTTTAAAAATCCCTGGCGCTGCTAAAATTCCAGACTAGAGGCATTTTAAATGGAACGATCCATCATGTATTGACTGCAGTTTGGTTATCATTTGCCTAGTCATCCACTGTTGGCTGCAGAGAGACTTTGCAAAGTCGAGTTTTGTACATCACTGTCTTACAGATAGAACACCCACTACCTAGTCAATAGCAAGGATTGAAAATGTGTCTAGCTTCACAATACTTTTATAAGCCCCTCACATAAAAGCATTGCCATTAGCTTTCAAGGCAAGGAAAATAGGTGTAATTCAATTTTTATCTTGTCACTAACTCTTTTTTCTGAAGTCACTGAAGACCTATCTGTATGGGCCACAAAATCCAGAGCTGGTCTGAAGAATTCTGTCATGGTGTTTAACCATTCCATTCACAAACCTCATCAGTGGTGGCTCCAGAGTCCTCACTGTCCTTGTTTGGCTTCATCCTACAATCTTTGCTGTTTTTGTCACTGTATTGGTGGTCACCAAGGTCCAGAGAGCCCCTGGCCATTGCTTGTTACCTTTGCTGATGTTTGCAATGAGGCGGACAGAGGCAAGGGGAAAGGAGGGTAGCAGTCAATTGTGTGTGTATGTGTGTTGTTTACACACATACACACACACACACCACCCCAAAGTACTGAGCTGTTTACACAAAGAGAGCGGAGCTGCTCTGGAGCATCAGGGAAGCTCTGAAGCATCTCCTGACTATACCTGACATGGGGCAAAACCACATTAAGCAGCATTGCCTCATGTTGGGTGCAAAGTGGCCTCAGGCATCATATAAATATTTATTTATTTGCTATACTTGTATACCGCCGTTTCTCAGCCTAGCCGGCGACTCAACGCGGTTTACAACAACTTATAACAAACAACAGTATACAGTTTAAAAGCATAAAAACATAATCCACAATACATATATCAATAAACAATCCAATTCATCTCTTGACTAAAATCGTGATCCAGTTTCGTCGTCCAGATTGCCAGTCCTTCAATCAATATGCCGAGCAAAAACCATTTTTCACCAGTTCCCTTCACTTTGGGAACATCTACACTGACTCTTTATCCCAGTGCAGGGGTCAATCAACTGTGTGCTCTGTGCAGGCCTCATAACATATGGGTAAATACAGACCAAGTCCACTTAACATGACCTTGAACGGAATTTTTAAAAAGTTTTAGGTTACTTTGTCTTTTCCCCAAGAATTTGGAACAAACTGTAATTTTGGGCCCATAGAAGCAGTTGGGTCAATTCTGAGATGTATCTGGCCACAACTGTTTACACATCTGGAGAGGCCCTGCTCTCGCTCCCGCCTCCCTTGCAGGCGTGGTTGGTGGAGACGAGGGAGAGGGCCTTCTCGGTGGTGGCTCCCTGACTCTGGAACTTACTTCCCAGGGATATCAGGCATGCCCCAACATTGGCAGTCTTTAGGAGGAGCCTGAAAACGTGGCTGTTTCCAGTGTGCCTTCCCGGAATAAGGAAATAATTCCCAGAATTCACTTTAACTATTCATTGGATTGTGCTCCCCTCATCTCCTTTAAAACCCTATACCAGATATATCCTACCTCGTTCATGCCCAGCATTTATTTTTTAAATTTTTAAACTAATACATTTGGTCCGGCCACAGGTTTTTAAACGTTTGTGTGTTATTGTTTATGTGTGATTTATACTAATTGTATTGTTTTTGTTTATTGCTTTTTTGTTTTATTGATGTGTTGTTGGGCTTGGCCTCATGTAAGCCGCTCTGAGTCCCTTGAGGAGATGGTGGCAGGGTATAAATAAAGATTATTATTATTATTATTATTATTATTATTATTATTATTATTCATACCGTATTCCCAGGCTCAACTGGCTTGAGGACGCAGGATGTCACTCACCATTCCCCTCCTGTTTTCATCATAACAGTGGCTAGTGTCTATTGCTCATCGGCCTGGATGCAAGGGTGATGAGGCGGGGGGAGGAGAGTGTGATACCTCCGCTCTTCTTCCCTCTCCAGCGTTGCTCTAGTATCACTTCAAGTGACAAGCAACAAACAGTGGCTGCTGCTACTATGAGAATGGAAGGATGATGGTAAGGCTGACCCAAACCAGGTTCAGTGCCATTAGATGGTCAGGAGTTTTTCCTACCTCCAGAGTGGCCCCGGGGGCTTGTGGTAAAAACCATCCTGGGGCCAATCTGGAATTTTGCACTTCAGTTTGGCTCTGAGATAAAAGGTCCATGTAGAACTGCTCTTGAATCCATTATTCTCTTAATCTTTACAGATATTGAATACTGCGTGAAAACTGTTATGTAATTATGGTACACAAAGCATTCCCAAAGACACCAGGGTGAAGGTTTTTTAGGATTTGGGATTATGGATAGAATCTTATTGTTGGAAGAGTCCACAAGGGCCACCCTGTGTCACTTCACTGGTCACTTCTCTCCAGAATGAAGAGGAGCCATTGGTAAGCACCCTTTACATTCAGCCAGTTCCCAATCCCCCTACTTATTATTTAGAATTTTTATATCCCGTTCTTCTCTACCTCCGTGGAGGGACTCAGAACGGCTAACAACAGCAAAAATTCAATGCTACACAATAAATAACATTTTAAAAAACAACATACATAATAAATAAATTATAAATACCTATAAAAGACAGTTCGCTGAGTTAAAAACAACATCCAACTAAATCCAAACGTGTGGTCCAATAACTCTTAGTCTTTACTGATTCAATCCATCAATCTGTGAATGCCTGATTCTAAAGCCAGGATTTCAGCTGCTTCCTGAAGATCAGGAGGGAGGGGGCAGACCTAACCTCATTGGAGAGAGAGTTCCATAGCTGGGGCGCCACCACACAGAAGGCCCCATCTCCCCCCCCCCCCCCCCCCCCACCATGCACGACTGCGAAGGTGGTGGGACCGAGATCAGGGCCTCTCCAGAAGATCTCAAAGTCCTTGATGGTTTATAGGGAAAGAATCGTTCAGACAAGTACACAGTAGTATTTTCTAGTCCAGGGCTGTTTAAACTTTTCCACTTGCATCCCCTTTTTACTTTAAGAAATTAATGTCAGGTTGACTGAGTGGTAATTGGAGCCTCCCCCCCCCCCTTTTTTTTTTTTTTTTTTTTTTAAGATAGGGGCATTTGCCTTCCTTCAGGCTTTTGGAACTTCTCCTGTTCTCCAGTAGTTATCAAAGATGATTGCCAATGGTTTTGAAATTACTTCTGCCAGTTCTTTTAATACCCTTGAATGTAATTCGTCTGGCTCTGGAGACTTGGATTCATTTAAATTATCCAGATACTCCCGTATTGCCTCTTTACCTATTTTGTGCTCAATTTCTCCTACTGTAGCACCTGTTCCATCACCCCCTAGTTGAGCACTGTTAATCTTTTTGGAAAAGCGTGAGTCAAATAAGGTGCTGAGTAGTTCTGCCTTTTTTCTGGCCATCTTAACATTTTGCCATCACCAGAGTTCCATAGCTGGGGGGCCACCACAAAGAAGTCTCTGTCTCTCCTCCCCACCATGCACGACTGCGAAGGTGGTGGAACCGAGAGCAGGGCCTCTCTGGAAGATCTTAAAGTCCTTGATGGTTTATAGGGAAAGATACGTTCAGACAGTTAAACAGTAGTATTGTCTAGCCCAGGGCTGCTTAAACTTTTCCACAATGGTACACAGTGGTCCTACCATTTCCTTGTTCTTTCTTTTGCTATGGACTTAAACAAAAAGAGCCCTTATTGTTTTTAACCTTTCTAGCAACCTGAGATCGTTCTGCTTGTTGGCTTTTCTAACTTTATCTGACTATTCCTTTGAATTCCTCTTTTGTGATTTCTCACTTTTGTTTTGTTTTTTAGCTGGTAATGTTATGGGAAATCCAAGATGGCATGACATACAAGGAATGACAGCTGTCAGAGACAATTTAATTTTAGGATTGGATGTACTCCAAACCCATACTGGCCAGCCACATCCTTGGTGCCCACATAAACAGTCTGTTCCAGCAATAGGAGTTTTTGTTTTTATGACTTACCAAAATTGTATTGGTTCAAAATAATTTATCATTTAACTAGCCAAGTTAGCATGGTAGGCATGTATCTGATTCTGTGATTCTTGATGTAGAGCTCTTCTAAACATCATAGTTGCTTATTTTTCATATTACAGATCAAGGAAAATAAATTCTGACCTATTTATCTGATAGACAGATGGAAATTAGGAAGCAATACCCCCCCTTTATTGCTTTAATCCCTAAACAGATTAACATAGAACTGAATCCAGATGTCAGCGTTTTGCTTTATTAATGTATTTAAAGAGTTGGAATTATCTCTTCTTTTCATCCCACTAGAAATTAAAGATGGATGAGAAATATTCTGTTAGCTGATAAAGCTGACTGATGCTTGAAGAGCACAATAAACCATTGCTTCAGCTTTGCTTGACTGGAGATGGAGAATTGCCCCTCTCCCATGGGTCAGGTTTGGAAAAGGATTCTGTAGACAGTTTCCCCTTTTCTCCCTTCAACACGAATGTTGTTCATTCGTTCAGTCACTTCCGACTCTTCGTGACCTAATGGACCAGCCCACGCCAGAGCTCCCTGTCGGCCGTCACCTCCCCCAGCTCCTTCAGAGTCAAGCCAGTCACTTCAAGGATACCATCTATCCATCTTGCCCTTGGTAGGCCCCTTTTCCTTCCATTTCCCCCAGCATCATTGTCTTCTCTAAGCTTCAGTACATACATTTCTTTTTTTTCTTTCCTTAGCTGTTTGGTCAGGCAGTGATGGGACAGAAGAAAATGTGAAGTCACTTTCAGTTTGGTTAAAAAACCATACGGTTGTATCCATATTCAGGGTGCCTCCACACTGTACAATTAATAGAATTTGACTGCCATGGTTCAATGCTATTTAATCATAGGATTTGTTGTTTTATAATGCCTTTTAACGCCTCTGCCAAAGAGTGCTTCTGCCCCAACAAATCCTAGGATTCCATAGTATTGAGTTATGGCAGTTAAAGTGATGTAAAACTGCATTAATTCTACATTGTAGGTTCATCTTTAGTCATGCTTAGTAGATCCATAAATACTTGTAGGCTTTAGGTTCAGCAAGAGTATCTCAATTCACATTGGTTTCTATGATAATGTGACCAATCCATGCCCCTCAAACTGAATTTGAAAGCTTACTATCGTATTAGAACTCAAAAGAGGACATACCATGAATCAGAAATCTCATATAACATTTATGACATTCTAAAGTCACTGTGTGTGTGTGTGTGTGTGTGTGTGTGTGTGTGTGT
The DNA here is from genome assembly GCF_025583915.1 of Anolis sagrei ordinatus. Classification (NCBI taxonomy): domain Eukaryota; kingdom Metazoa; phylum Chordata; class Lepidosauria; order Squamata; family Anolidae; genus Anolis; species Anolis sagrei. The sequence continues at coordinate 99,890,027 of NW_026847549.1, forward strand.
GTGTGTGTTGGAAATGTGGTGACGGAGGGGGAGAGTGTAGATTAAATAGTTGTCTCAGCTCCCAATTAAATGTGCAACATAGATCTCTGTAAATTAGAAACCCCTCAGAGTTGGCCTACTTAATTTCTTTCGATCTGGACCTGGCTCTTTTGGTGATAAACAAGACTTTGAATTATGCCTAGAAACAGACTGGCAGCCTGCGGCGCTGCTGCATCAAAGAAGTTGTGTGTCCCCTGTAACTAGCCCCCATTTAGCAATCTGGATGTAGCTGTTAGCACCAATGAAATTTTCAAACACTGCTCAATTTTTCAAACACCAGCGTTTTGGGGGTGGTAGGAAAGAAAGTCCTCCTCCAAAGTTTTTACATTTCAGACAGATTTCAGACAGACTGGACTCAAGCTACATGAACAACACTTTGAATTGTGTCCAGAAAGGGACCAGCAGCCAGGGAAATTATTGCAGCAAGTGAGGGGTTTATTTGTTCACCATAGTGAGCCGTAGTTGCCAATTTGGCTGAAGCATTTTAGACTTGTTGATGTTTCCAAATTGTTCCTAAAGGTACCCCCCTCCCCAGTCTAACCCCCTGCTGTGCAGGAGCATACAACCAAAGCACTATTGACAGATGGCCATCTATCTCTGCTTAAAGACCTGAAGGAGACTCCATTCTCCGGGGCAGCATATTCTGTGTCAAAAGAGTTCCCACTAACCGGAACTTAATACTAAAATGTAAGTAGAATATCATTTTTCTACAACTTGAATCCATTGCTCTGTGTTCTAGAGCAGCAGAAAACAAGCTTTCACCTTCCTCAATATGGCATCCTTTCCAATATTTAAGCATGGCTATCATGTCCCCTCTTAGCCTTTTTTCCCTCCAAGCTGAATGTACCCAGTTCCCTAAACTGCTCCTCATAGGGTTTGGTTTCCAAATGGTTGATCATTTTGGTCACTCTTCTCTATATTTATTTATTTATTTATTAACCATAGTTATATATCGACTTTCTCAGCCCAAAGGTGACTCAGGACACAATTCACTGCCTACGATAACAAAGAACAATTAAAACGTTTAGCATAAATAACATTTGATAAAATAAAATAAAACCGATAAAAGTATAAATCCACAGCGTCTCATTACTAAAATCATTACCCAATCGCATTGTCCAGTCATTCTGAAGATCAGAGTTTGTCTGCTACACTGCATTTGGGAAAGCTTGCTCAAAAAGCCAGGCTTTAACTTTTTTTCAAAATGTTAGGAGGGTGAGGGCCGAACTGATATCCCTAGGGAGGGCGTTCCACAGACGAGGGGCCACCACTGAGAAGGCCCTGTTCCTCGTTCCTGCCAACCGAGTCTGTGAAGAAGGCAGGACCGAGAGCAGGGCCTCCCCAGAAGATCTTAGGGTCCTAGATGGTTCATAAGGAGAGATGTGTTCGGATAGGTAAGCTGGGCCAGAACCGTTCAGGGCTTTATAGGCTAAATGAATTCTGCTCGATAGCAAACTGGAAGCAAGTGGAGCTGGTGCAACACAGGAGTTGTGTGCTCCTTGAGCGCCACTCCTGTTAACAACCTGGCTGCCGCTCGTTGGACCATTTGAAGCTTCCAAACAGTCTTCAAAGGCAACCCCACGTAGGGAGCGTTGCAGTAGTCTATACAGGATGTCACCAGAGCATGTATATATTCCAGCTTGTCAATACCCTTCTTGAATTGTGGTGTCCAGAACTGGACACTATTTCAGGTGAGCATAATAGAGTGGGATTATGACTTTGTTCAATCTACACACTGTAGTCCTATTGGTGCAGCCTAGAATCACTTGATTCTTTTTTAGCTGCCGCATCACACTGTTGACTCATGTTCAGCTTGTGGTCGACTAAGACTACTAAATCCCTTTCACATGAACTGTTTTCAAGCCAGGTTTTCAAGCACTTAGGGGGCTGGGTATGTTTAGCTTGGAGAAGAGAAGGTTGAGAGGGAATATGATAGCATGTTTAAGTATTTTCAAGGATGTCACATTGAGGAGAGGCAAGCTTTTTTCTGCTGCTCTAGAGACTAGGACACAGAGCAATGGGTTCAAGTTGCAGAAGAGAGATGCCACCTAAGCATTAGGAAGAACTTCCAGATGGTGAGAATCCTTTGACAGTGGAACATGCTGCCTGGGTATGTGGTGGAGTATCCTTCTCTGGAGAGCTTTAAACAGAGGTTAGATGGCTGTCTGCAGAGTGCATTGATTGCCTGTTCCTTCATGGTAAGAGGTTGGACTGGATGGGCTTTGTGGTCCCTTCCAACTCTATAATCCTATGGTTCTATGATTCTCCTGAGTTTTCCAAAGCATCCAAATATTGAAATAGCAGTGGCAGCTGTTGAAAGGCACTGTTTTGTCATGTAGTCTGGAGACTTGTTCAATCTATACCCAAGGATTCGTGGGCTTATCTGACCCATTTAAGTCCAAGCACATGTCTTCCTGATAGACATTTAAACCATTGTCAGATTTCCAAAGGGCTGAATCGAGACTATATTTTAAATATCTAAACCTGAGAATCTGTTGGCAGGTGAAATTTGAAACAGCAAGTTTGTGTCTGTAATGCATTTTCTACATTAACAACAATTTGTCAGTCTTCAGCTTTTTGGAAGCTTGTTTTGTCTAGCTTTCCTGGGCCTGTTCTGTAGCATTTTTAATCCCCGTTTAAAGATTATTACCCATTGCCATAGGGGAGAAAAAGCAAATTCACAGCAGCGAGGTATTATGTTCTCAAAAGCTTTGGGATGTATGCTTCTTAGTTTTCAATCTAGGAGAATGGGTTGCAAGATGGCTAATAATAAATGCGGGAGATTGTGTAAACAACAATTCAGTTTCCAAAACAGTGCAAGGAGGGAGGCAATGCTGTGGAGCACTGAAGTGCAATAGCTTTTTTTTTTCAAACACACATGCACAACCAGTCAGGCAAGGAGAGACCAAAATAACAACAGATATTGGAGCTCATTAAAACACCTCATATCATGCCAGCATCATTTTCATTTGTACTCATTAAATTACAATATGATTTTATAATGTTGTTACACCATTACTTTAAATATAAGTAATAATGGTGGTCCACGCTCTTGTCACATCCCGAATAGATTACTGCAACACGCTCTACGTGGGGTTGCCTTTGAAGACTGTTTGGAAACTTCAATTAGTCCAACGGGTGGCAGCTAGATTACTTACTGGAGCATCATACAGGGAGCATACCACCCTCCTATTATGTCAGCTCCACTGGCTGTCGATCCAGTTCCGAGCAGAATTCAAAGTGCTGGTTTTGACCAATAAAATCCAGCGTACCTGTCCAAATGTATCTCCTTCTACGTCCCACCTCAGAGTTTAAGATCTTCTGGGGAGGCCCTGCTTTCGGCCCTGCCTCTGTCTCAAACACACTTGGTGGGGACGAGGGACGAGGGACAGGGCATTCTCGGTGGTGGCCCCCTGCCTGTGGAACACACTCCCCAGGGAAATTAGGTCCTCTTCATCCCTCCTCACCTTTAGAAAAAAAGTTAAAAACGTGGATGTGGGACCAGGCCTTCGGGTAATTAAATGGACAATAACAATGTTGACAATGGCTTGGAAATGGATTATGCATAAGTTTGATGGAGCATCCAACCAGAGTTTTCGGCTAATAATGGCCACCAGAGTGGTAATTCTTAGTAGATTTTAATTGTATTGTTTTAATGTTTTTAACTATTTATAATTATTGACGGTTTGTTTTATTATGTATATATTGAGGCATCGAATTGCTGCTGATTGGAAGACGCCCTGAGTCCCCACCAGGGGGTTGAGAAGGGTGGGGTACAAATATTCAAAATAAATAATAAATCTATATAAATAAAAATGTAATGTTCGTTTGTGGGATTAACATAACTCAAAAACCACCAGACGAATTGACACCACATTTGGACACAAGACACCTATCAGGCCAAAGAGTGACCATCACTCATAAAAACACTGAAAAACGCGGGCGCAAAACCACATATTTACACACGCAAACACACATATATACACATATACACAAATATATACACACACAAAACACATATACACAGACTGGGCCACAGCAACATGTGGCAGGGGACGGCTAGTAATAAATAATATTTAAAAGTAATGCTGTCGTATATGTAAAGCAGTGGAGAATATTTTGAGACATGCTTCTATTCAGTACATGAACCTGAACAGTTATTTGAAATAGTTCAGGGTGGAAGCACTATTTCACTATAACTGCAAATCACTTTTTCATAGAATCATAGAATCAAAGAGTTGGAAGAGACCTCATGGGCCATCCAGTCCAACCCCCTGCCAAGAAGCAGGAATATTGCATTCAAATCACCCTGACAAATGGCCATCCAGCCTCTGCTTAAAAGCTTCCAAAGAAGGAGCCTCCACCACACTCGGGGCAGAGAGTTCCACTGCTGAACGGCTCTCACAGTCAGGAAGTTCTTCCTCATGTTCAGATGGAATCTCCTCTCTTGTAGTTTGAAGCCATTGTTCCGCGTCCTAATCTCAATGGAAGCAGAAAACAAGCTTGCTCCCTCCTCCCTGTGGCTTCCTCTCACATATTTATACATGGCTATCATATCTCCTCTCAGCCTTCTCTTCTTCAGGCTAAACATGCCCAGCTCTTTAAGCCGCTCCTCATAGGGCTTGTTCTCCAGACCCTTGATCATTTTAGTCGCCCTCCTCTGGACACATTCCAGCTTGTCAATATCTCGCTTGAATTGTGGTGCCCAGAATTGGACACAATATTCCAGGTGTGGTCTAACCAAAGCAGAATAGAGGGGTAGCATTACTTCCCTAGATCTAGACACTATGCTCCTATTGATGCAGGCCAAAATCCCATTGGCTTTTTTTGCCGCCACATCACATTGTTGGCTCATGTTTAACTTGTTGTCCACGAGGACTCCAAGATCTTTTTCACATGTACTGCTCTCGAGCCAGGCGTCCCTCATTCTGTATCGTTGCATTTTATTTTTTTCTGCCAAAGTGGAGTATCTTACATTTGTCACTGTTGAACTTCATTTTGTTAGTTTTGGCCCATCTCTCTAATCTGTCAAGATCGTTTTGAATTCTGCTCCTGTCCTCTGGACTATTGGTTATCCCTCCCAATTTGGTGTCGTCTGCAAACTTGATGATCATGCCTTCTAGCCCTTCATCTAAGTCATTAATAAAGATGTTGAACAGGACCGGGCCCAGGACGGAACCCTGCGGCACTCCACTTGTGACTTCTTTCCAAGATGAAGAGGAAGCATTAGTGAGCACTCTCTGTGTTCGTCCACTTAACCAATTACAGATCCACCTCACCGTAGTTTTGCCTAGCCCACATTGGACTAGTTTCCTTGCCAGAAGGTCATGGGGGACCTTGTCGAAGGCCTTACTGAAATCCAGGTACGCTACATCCACGGCATTCCCCGCATCTACCCAGCTTGTAGCTCTATCAAGAAAGAGATCAGATTAGTCTGGCATGACTTGTTTTTGATAAATCCATGTTAACTATTAGCAATGACTGCATTTGTTTCTAAGTGTTTGCAGACCACTTCCTTGACAATCTTTTCCAGAATCTTGCCTGGTATCGACGTGAGGCTGACCGGACAGTAATTGTTTGGGTCATCCTTTTTTCCCTTCTTGAAGATTGGGACCACATTGGCCCTCCTCCAATCTGCTGGAACTTCTCCCGTTCTCCAAGAACTCTCAAAGAAGGTTGCCAATGGTTCCGAAATGACTTCCGCTAGTTCCTTCAATACTCTGGGGTGTAGTTGATCTGGCCCTGGGGACTTGAACTCATTAAGAGCGGCCAGGTATTCCTGGACGACTTCTTTCCCAATTTGGGGTTGGATGTCCTCCAATCCCTCATCCACTCCATCTTGCTGAGGTTGAAGACTCTCTTTTTGTGAGAAGACCGAGGCAAAGAAGGCATTAAGTAGTTCTGCCTTTTCCCTATCCCCTGTCAGCATTGCCCCATCTTCTCCTCGAAGAGGTCCTATCGCCTCCTTGTTTTTCCTTTTTCTACTGACATAAGAATAGAAGCCCTTTTTATTGTTTTTAATGTCCCTGGCAAGCCTGAGCTCGTTTTGTGCTTTAGCCTTGCAGACCTTTTCCCTACAGGTGTTGGCTATTTGTTTGAATTCTTCTTTGGTGATTTCTCCCTTTTTCCACTTCTTGTGCATGTCTCTTTTGTGTCTTAGCACAGTTAGAAGTTCTTTGGACATCCATTCTGGATTCTTTGCACTTGTCCTATTTTTTCTCTTTGTTGGCACGGTTTGCAATTGCGCCTTGAGTATTTCACTCTTGAGAAATTCCCATCCATCCGTAACTCCCTTGTCTTTTAGTATCTGTGTCCACGGAATGCTGCTCAGCGTTTCCTTCATTTTTTGGAAATCAGCTCTCCTAAAGTCCAAAATGCGGGTTTGACTTGTCTTAGTTTCGGCCTTCCTTTGTACCTCAAATTGCAGGAGCACATGGTCACTTGCCCCTAAGGATCCTACCACTTCGACCGCATCGATCAGGTCCTCCGCATTTGTTAGGATGAGATCAAGTGTAGCCAATCCCCTTGTTGTTGTTTTTGTATGGATTGTTGTCACAATGATGCGGGATAAGATGATCACATTCAAACTGGCTACTGAATTATAGCGGAAAGAGGGCCAGTATGAAAAAAATCACATTCCCAATTACTATACAGCAGAAGAGTCCTGAAAGAACCATGGCATCGTGTGATAAGACTGAAACAAAAGCGGAACCAAATCACGGCTATGATGGTATATCGGTGTGTCTGATAAGTACTTCAGTGTAAGGCACATTCTTGTGTTGCTACAATGTGATTCCCATGAGACATTGCTTTGTTTTGTTTTGTTTTGTTTTGTTTTGTTTTGTTTTGTTCAAGTGAAGAATTCAAAATCAAATTTATAACATCTGAAGATGCCAGCCACAGATGCAGACAAAATATTGGGGAGAAATGCTGTTAGAACACAGCCATACAGCCCGGAAAGTATACAACACTCCAATTCAAAATCATTTCCAAATAGAAACTGTCAAAACAAATATATAACAAGATCGCATCTAGGCTCTTTATGAGAACTTTGTGTTCACATATGTGGACAAGAAAGCAGAAAATTATTTCACTACGACTTTTTTTGCTTGTAATTTGGGTTGTCTTGTGCTTGAGCAAGCAGAGGTATCAGGTGGAAAAATGATTTGCCCAAGGTCACTGGGTGTCTATAGCCATCTATAGCCAGTGAGAATTGACACTGACAGCAGAAATAGAAATTGCATGTCAGTGACAGCCTGAGGAAATGCAGGGAATAGAACTGCTAACTTCCATCCCCCACCTACAGCTGGCACCTATGTCACACAAAGGAATGTCTGGCATCTATTTACTTTATTTTACACAAGGCAGAGCAGATATCCAAATGTGTGTGTGTGTGCGTGCGTGCGTGCGTGTGCGTGCATGCAATAGGTGAATAACAGAATCTAGCAGCACTATTTTCAGATAGAACATGGACCCAAAAATTTGAAGACAAATAGGCTGAGAGGTAGCTTTTATCCAAGAGCTGTGACTATATCGAACTCAACAGTTTCACACTGATGCGGCATTAGGGATTGTACAATGGTGATTAATGTGAAAGGGTGGGTGTTTTCTTTTTTGTAATTCTGCATATGTAATGTGTATTGGAGAGGGCATTTAATTTTATTGTATGACTAGCTGTACCCACCACGCGTTGCTGTGGCTAACCATCCATCTCTCTTTCCTTCTTTCTTTCTCTCCTTCCTTCCCTCCCTCTTCCCTTCCTTCCTTCCTTCCTTCCTTTTTTTCTTTCCTTCTCTCCTTCCTTCCTTTATTTCCCCTTCCCTTCCTTTCCCCCTTTTCTTTCCCTTCCTCTTTCTCTCTCCCCTCCCTGTTCTTGGACTGCAGCTCCCAGCAGTCCTCCTGATCAAGCTATCTATCTATCTATCTATCTATCTATCTATCTATCTATCTATCTATCTACCTATCTACCTACCTACCTATCTCTATCTAATCTATCTATCTGGAGTATTCCTGGGAGTTGAGTCCAGGAATAGGAAATTGGAAATATGCAGGGATTGGGATGTTCTCAAAGAAATCCAAGGATAAGAAAGCTTTCATCTTGGAAGCAGTGCATTTGGATCATCCTCCTCTCCTAAAGGGCCTGGTCTAGGGGATGCTGGGAGCTGAAGTCCGGAAGAGAGAGTGGATATACTATTGTGTGTTTTGTTTGCCAGGGGTATCGTTTTTGCACGTGCGCTGTAACGTCTTTTTTATTTTTTGGCTTTTTAAGTCCCTTCCTCTGTGTTTTTCAGTGTGTTTATGAGTGATGGTCACTCATTGGCCTGATAGGTGTATTGTGTCCAAATTTGGTGTCAATTTGTCCAGTGGTTTTTGAGTTATGCTAATCCCACAAATGAACATTACATTTTTATTTATATAGATGTACAATGACTATAAAGTTTTCTATTCTGTTGAAGTTGATTTAATAAAATTATGAACAGCTGTTTTTTTTAAAAAAAATCATCAAATATTATGACTACCACATGCCTTGGTAGTGTCCATTGGAATGGGAGAAATAAATTGCATCCTGTGAAATTGCAGTATGTCCAAGATCCTCAGAAGTTGGTGCTGGGGCTGAGAGTTGTATTGTTCTCCAAAAATAAGGCTGTATGATGTCAAGCTGTCAGATCTATAGAATCAGACATTTCTCTTTTCTCAGGGATGGCTCCATTAAGAAGAGAAAGCCAAGTTTGCAGGTAGCACATTGTTGAGAACAATCAATGCTAATCAGGCTGTAGAGAATCCTTGTCACAGAAACCTTCCAAAAATCAAGGTTCACTAGATCCACAGCATTCCCCTGATCTGCAAAACATGTAATTCTATCAGAAAAGAAAAGAAGATTGGTTTGTCACAACTATTTTTGAGAAAGCAGTGGTGGCGCTTATTAATTGCAGAATTATTTTCTAAGTGCTCACAGAATGACTACATAATTATCTCTTTTATAATTAAGTTGTAGATTTATTTGGGTTGTTGAGCCATCGACAACACATTGTACATTTATTTATTTGCTTGTTGGAGTTTTATTTGTGCAACCCTTTAAATCCTTGGTTATGGCATCTCAAAGAAATGCCATAAACAAACAAGCAAGCAAAGCATGAGTGACAATCCTTAGGTCATTTCAATGTTTGAGGAGTCATATATTCCAAACCAGAATGGAAAATAGTATTTTTATATTACCTAGACCACCAATAAGGTTGCTATTCGAGCCCGTCCAATAGCCAATCTATATTCAGTCTTCTGGAACTCAGGGCTCTTCTACACAGCCCTATATCCCAGAATGTCAAGGCAGAAAATCCCACATTATCTGAGTGTGGATTCATATAATCCAGTTCAAAGCTGATATTGTGGGATTTTCTGTCTTGATATTCGGGGATATAGGGCTGTGTGGAAGGGCCCTTAGTCTATCCATATCTTTATCTAGACCAGATGAGAAAGAGAAGTAGAAGTTGTTTATTGTTATTCCTGTCACAATTAAAGACCCTTCCACGTTACCTAATGAATTCTTCTAGTGGTTTCATAGATATTAAATATGTATGGGTTCTAATAACATAATTATCATGCTACCAAGCAACAATGCTTCAATCACATCTTTCAGATAAGTGCAGTTTTACCAAAGCACAGTGTTTCCCACATCCAACCCTGACAAATACATTGTGATCAGTAGGAAGAGTAAAAAAATACCCTTTTGCTTGCATGACTGCCATAGATTAGGCCTACAAATGAGTGCTCCACTTATGGGTCTATACTTACGCCATTTCAAAATTTTATATAAAGATGTCATAGAATGACATTTGTCCTGAGCATTCCCTAGTTCATCTCTACGTGTGTCTTTCAGAGTTAGACTGTCCTAATAGAAAGATACTCCATTTAGTTGTTAATGACAATAATTCTTAAGAAGTCATTCTCTTGGATTTCCCTTCTTATACTTGGTTGTCATCACACCTTAAAAGAATTACATATAAAGTTCAAACCAAAACATTTCTAAAATGACTGTTCATGAATGTTAAAATTTGTGTGTCTTTTCCCTTTGGTTTTTTCCAATTGTTATCTTTGACCTATTGTTCTTTATTGATAGTTGGCTTTTATTTGATTTTACAATTGGTAAATAAATCCCAATAAAAGATAAATTAGTAAGCAACATGGCTAGAATCAGCAATTTTTATAGAACTATCAGATAAAGCAGGCCTGCACAATTTGGCAGTAGCAAGGAACCAAAATTAAATAGGCTAAACCTAGTTAGGTTTCAGATAGCTTTTTAGCGACTCACTCTGGGTTTTTGAGAAGGAGCCTTAGGGCCTTTTCAGACAGGCCGTATATCCCAGGATCTGATCCCAGGTTCTCTGCATTAAACTGGATTATATGAGTACCCACTGCCAGATAATCTGGGATAAACAGAAAACCTGGGATCAGATCCTGGGATATAGGGCCTGTCTAGAAGGGCCCTCACCTTAGAGCAGGGGTCCTCAAACTTTTTAAACAGAGGGCCAGGTCACAGTCCCTCAAACTGTTGGAGGGCCGGATTATAATTTGGAAAAAAAATGAATGAATTCCTATGCACACTGCACATATCTTATTTGTAGTGCAAAAAATACTTAAAACAATACAGTAATTAAATTGAAGAACAATTTTAACAAATATAAACTTATTAGTATTTCAGTGGGAACCGTGAGCCTACTTTTGGCTGATGAGATAGGATTGTTGTTGTTGTGTGCTTCCAAGTCGTTTCAGACTTAGGTTGACCCTGAGTGAGGGCCAGATAAATGACCTCGGAGGGCCGTATCCGGCCCTCCGGCCTTAGTGTGAGGACCCGTGGATTCGATCAATATGTCAGAGTTCATAAGGGTTCTGTATCTCAGAGCTCATAGGGGAAAACTGGTGCCATGTTTGGAGTCAGCAGGTCAAATATACTCACAAAAGGGCTAATATTTGAAGAACCCAAATGTGTATTACCCAATGTAATTCCTAAACCTGACAAGTGTAACTCCACTCCTTATTCATTCACTTTGAACACTACACCCATCTCCTCACTCCCAACTAACTCTTTTAACTGTCCAAAGGAACTATCAGCTTCTATCCTTTATTCAGGTTGGCCCTGAACGAGGGCCGGATCATATCCAGCTCCCGGGCCTTAGTTTGAGACCCCTGCCTTAGAGCAAGCAGCAAAGTGAATTAGTCTCAATTTCACTTTCCCCCCTCAGCATTGCAGTCATTTTTTGAGGGAAGAAGTGCCTCCAGACCTATGTTTCTCCTTCACAAGGGAGGAAAATGAGTGGTGGGGAGTTGGTATTTTTCCCACCGGAATTGGAGGAGATGAGAGAGGCAACCAAGGGGCAAAGAAAAAGGGTTAGGGTTAGCCAAGCTTCTCTATAACAAGCAAAAAGTGCAGAGTTGAAGGTTTTGCCAAACCAGCAAGCACTTCCAGCCTCCTGGCTAGATCTATCAGTGGCGTGCCCTTTGTCACAGGTTAGTTTGGTAACTTTTGTGCATACAGAAAGGAAACACATAGAGGTAAAACACTTGGAGGGGGAATGGTGGGTTCAAATGGCAAGTGCTGCTTTTGACCTCCCTTTCTAAGGGTTAGACTCAGAGCCTCTGCAGGCCACACCAAAGCCTTGTGAGGGCCACATCTGCCCCCTTGGCCACATGTTGTGCAGGCCATTCTGTGGTGAATAGTTTTCACCATCTGTTCTGAAAGGTAAGAATGAAAACTCGGTTATTTGAGGCTTGTTTGTAATTGTATTGTTTATTTATTTGGTCAGTAGCCTGCCTCTACTTGGTGCCTCTATTTGGCCAGTAGCCTGCCTTTACTTGGTGGCTCAGGATTAGGAATAAAACAGATATTTAAATTGCTAATTACAAACACCAAGAATCACTAGACTAAAAGAACAGTGAGAAGGTTTATTGATTTGAATTTTAAATATTTCTGTTTGCCATTTTTGGTGTTTTGTCAACATAAAAATAAGCAATAGCATAAAATTACATTACTACTTTCCATTCCTACTGGTATTACCATTCCAAAATTGTTTTACTACAGTGATTTCTTCTTGAATATATGGATGTAAAATGGAAAGTAAGTTTCATCCCCCCTTGAAGAAGTATTGGTAAGGGGAGACCTTGGATGGAATTTACAAGGGTATTAATGCTTGCCCCCTTTAAGACGTCTTGAGAGTGTTGCTTTCACATCGTCATGATTTAAATGGGGCACCGTATCCAGTTGCTTATTGGCATCAACCTGTTCCTTTTGTTTCAGAGCTGACAGGCCTCCAAGATTTCACTTGAATAGTTTCTTATGGCTCCTTTCCATAAAACAAAAATCACCATAATTGCTTTCTGCTGCTGTAGAAGACTACTCTATAATTTACAGTAATCACAATGATGCATGCACATACACACACACACACACACACACACACACACACACACACACACTGATGTTTCTTACAAATGTTTGGAACCATATCTTAGCAAAGCTTCATTACCTGTGTTTACAACGATTGCTGCTGTAAGCTTGCATGTCCCTCTTATAACTTGACTTTTCTGCTTACTACAAAGGTCATTCAGCTGTTACTACTCCCAAACACTGCAGTTCTGCATAACATATGTTTTCAGTTTGTTGGAATTATGTGAGTTATTATAATTATAATTATAATTATTTCCAGCATTTCTACCCTGTCCTTCTCAACCCCTGGAAGGGGATTCAGGATGGCTTACATTTGGCAACAAACTGATGCCATAACAAATAAACAGATAAAATATAACAGCAATTTAAAATGATAGATAAAACATTAATTAAAACAATTAAAAGCATTATTGTCATCCACATAACTATTCCAGTCCAATTCCACATCCAAAGTGCTGTTATACCTGCTGTCCAAAAGCCTCTTCCAGTTCTATGATTCTAATAATGATCAGCATCATAGAAAGGCAGTTACAAAGAGTGACAATTACAATTAGAGGTTCTGTATGCTATATCTCCCTTGTACATAAACACATCAAACTTTGATATGTTTATGTATGAACATGCCATGCCTTGATTCTTCTGTTGAACGGGAAAATTACACAGGAAATCAAGGTTTGTCCTGTTTAATAGGCTTGTTTGATAAAAAAAAGATTCAAAACTCTTTTTGGATGTAGGGGCCGCTGGTGGTTCGATTCGGAAGTCAATACCGATTTTCACAGAAAAAAAAGTTCAAAACTTTTTGAAACTTCCGAGACTTCTGAATCCTTCCTTAATAGTTTGAAAGTGTTATTTCCTGTTTCATTGGGTGGTCTCTACTTTGAAAGTAGTTGTTTTACTCCAGAAAGGGGGGGGGAGCAAAGGGAGGAAATTCATCCAGTCTGGTTTAAAACGCTTCCCAGGCTCCAGACCAGAAGCAAGGGGAGAGGAAAAGCAGGGAATTCATCCAGTCTGGTTTAAACTGTTTCCCAGGCTCCAGACCAGAAGCGAGGGGAGAGGAAAGGCAGGGAATTCATCCAGTCTGGTTTAAACTGCTTCCCAGGTTCGAGACCAGAAGCGAGAGGAGAGGAAAGGCAGGGAATCCATCTAGTCTGGTTTAAAACGCTTCCCAGGCTCCAAACCAGAAGCGGAGAAAAGCTGTATCATTTCCGTCTCACTTATTGCTTCGTAACAGAAATGGCGGAAAAAGCTTCGGGAGGGTAAAGGGACTTCTGGTTTCATTAAAAACTTCAAAATTGCTTCAAAAAGCAAATCTTTCTGAACTTATTCCGAATTACAAAGATTCCAATCAAACCTAACCATGCCTACTGTCTAATTAAGCTAAAAATGAAAAAAATAAATTTAGATTCCTAAAAAAATCAGGTGCAATGTAAATTGTTCAACTGCCTGATCTTTAAAAACATGTGCTTTAGCACCTAAGTGGTGCAGTCAGTATCATTTCAAGATACGTTAAAATGAGTCAAATAGCGGAAATATAACACAGACTAAATGCAATTCCTCTGAACAGAAGAAACATCAACAAAACTGTATGCTCATCTTTTCTGGAATGACTCTTACATTATTCATCGTTAGTCAGTCTGTTTACCTGCTCAAATACTGATACGCAGCATTAGCTGGTTGTCATTTATATTTACATGCGGTTAACATACTCAGATAATTTCATCACTGGCCAATTGACTGTTGGGTTAGCATCATGCCTCTCTCCCACCATGATGCCAAAGGCAACATAGAGTACAGGTTGAAACAAAATGCAGCTAGATCAATCGATAGTACAAAAAGGGTTTTTTAAAATTAAGTGATCATGTTTAAAATATTGTTTCAAAAAACATTTAAAACATAATGAATAATAAAATCTGTCACACTTGATTAAGGGATCCTTCTTCAGCAGCCAGTTAATAGCTAAAAGCTAGTACAACCTCATTGTAGGACAAACATAACAAAGTACAGTTTTTCCTCCACACTCACAAGTTTGACTTTTGCTGATTTGATTACACCATCTAACAAAATTTGAAAAGAAAAATCTTTTCCTGAATTGAAAGTGTTATTCCTGTTTAATTGTGTGGTGCTTACTTTGAAAGTAGTTGTCAAACTCCAGAAACTTCATTTTTTGTGGCTGTCACAAACTTTGTTGAATTGGTTGAGACTCTATGAGATAGTCATTGAAAAACTATAGCAAAATGTGCTGCAGGATGTCCCGCAAAAACAAATTTTCCGCAGTTTAATAATTTTTCCATGTTTTTTAATGATAGAAACAATTAGGCAATTACATTTATAACCCAGCAACAAAATGCATGTTACATAGTGTTATTAGAGTTATGATAGGTTCCTGAGAAGTTCTCTTAGGTTTATTTTTTTTAAAAAAATGGTGGTTTTTCAATTTTGCAGAGGCCCTGTGCCCTTTACCTCAGCAAATGTGAAGGGCTGACTGTACTTCATTGATATGCAGAGGTATCGATATCTGAAATTCAGCGAACACTGCTTGACAATCAGAGAACCTACTCTCCCTTGTGCTGATAAATTATATACCGTAATAATGGAGTCAAGGTTAGAAATTGAGAGAAAATGAATTGGTAAAAGCAGATTTAAATGTCACAGCAAGATAGTTTGTTCTGAACCTTTCATAAAAAAAGACCTGTGATTGATCTATCAGTGAATCAAATATACTCATGTATAAGTCGAGCTTTTCAGACCCAAATTATGGATTTGAATATGAACCTTGAACAAGTCGAGGGCCATTCTGTTGAGAGGGAAAAACACCAGTGCTGATCCTGCCCATCATCACCATTTCCCCATTCAGGCATTCATTAAATCCGGAGGTAGTGCCACAGTGAAAAGAGTAGTTGGGTTTGATGTTTCTCCTGGGAAAGATTAAGCCCGTGCCTTTCGTCACTCTACTCAGCAGTAGTTCTTTTTTTTTTTTTGATAAGAGGTAAGATACGGTACTCACATTGACCCATGGATTTGTCAACCCAGCTTATTGGCATTGATTTTTTACTATAATTTCTAAACTTATGTATGAGTATATAAGGTGATACCCAGAAGAGGACAGGATGGCAATAGAGGGCTTCTTCTTCTTCCTCTTCTTCATCATCATCATCACAAAATTTTTCAAACTCATATGTAGTTGCGGTTACTGATACCAAAGTAGTTATCCACTCTGAATCAGTTCCTAAAAGACTTTCCTCAGACCATGGGGTAGTGACCTTACATCTCCTTTGTCTGCTCCCCTAAAATGTTTGTCCCCTTACTGTATTTTCCCCTACCTGTTTGAAGGCCTGTCTCCAGCAGTCTGTTTCCAATTATTCTCTCCCGCACAATTTTTTCCCATTCCATTTCTATCTCATCCTGAGTTTTTATCATTTTATCTTGTTCACGTGGCCTCCTCATTGTGATTGTATTTTGCACTGTTTTATTGCATTCTTATGTTTTATTTACTTTATTGTAATGTTTGTTTTGTGTTTTTGGTTTTATTTTGTTGTAATGCACTACTGGGCTTGGCCTCATGTAAGCCGGCCCACAATCCCCTTTGGGGAGATGGTGGCGGGGTATAAATAAAGATTATTATTATTATTATTATTATTATTATTATTATTATTAATGTCATAGTGCTATTTATGTATGAGATTTATTTTTATTGCTTTGTATTAGTATTTGTATTTTGCTTTGTATTGTGGTTGTATTGCTTCTATTGATGTATTGTGGGCTCGGCCTCATGTAAGCCGCACCGAGTCCCTTGGGGAGATGGTAGCGGGGTATAAATAAAGTTTTATTATTATTTATTATTAGTGGCAGAGAAAGGGCATACGTGCACTACTATAATAAAAACTTTATTTATATTCTGCCCTATCTCTCCAGAGGGACTTAGGGCAGATTCTAAACATAAAAGGCAAACATTCAGTGCCCAAGTACAACAACAATACATCCATAGTAATGAAATTTAGTGTTTGGGATCAACATTTTGAACAGAGTGGAATCAAAAGGTCAAATCAAAAGTTGGACCTCAGCTGATGTTCATATCATTTCCATGCCAGGTATTTGGCAAACATGCAGCATGAAGTCAGCAGCCCTTTCCTACCACCGCTGGTGCCCTCCATAATTACTAAGGACCTGCAGCTCAATTCATAACATTTGCACTGTCCACCAACAGGAGTCTAGCAGGGTCAACAGCTGCTTATCATTATGATCCAATCCAGTAATACTAAATGTCATGTTTTATTTTTGAATTTTAATTTATCATCCTTTCAGATAAATGTATAGAAAATATGGGAGAGGGCAGTATTTCTTCACGGTATTTTCTAGCCATGAAAACAGATTCCTTCCAGCTGCTGTTAGTTCAAAAAGCCAGCTGTTCTGGTAGTGCTGAAGGGTATAACAGTTTCCATCTGTAGCACATTTCACTATTACGAATTTTACAAATAATTTCTTTTAATCATGTTTACAAACTATTAACATTTCATTACAGGCTGAAATTCTGAAACTGGAAATAAAACTGAATGGCAGTAATGCCATCAAATGTTTCCCATCAAATTAGATGTGTAATTTGTGCCCTCCCAATGTTATTGTATTGCAATTCACATTGGCCAAGCTAGTCTGCCCTGGGACAAAGGGCGATGGGAGATGTAATACAACAGTTTGCACAACCATCCTAGATTCTAGTGTTTGCAGTAATCTGCTATTTTGTGATTACTGCAGGAAGTCCGCAATAATAAATATTGTACATGGTAGAATCATAGGAAGGAGGGAGCAAGCTTGTTTTCTGCTTCCCTGGAGACTAGGACGCGGATCAATGGCTTCAAACTACAAGAAAGGAGATTCCATCTGAACATGAGGAAGAACTTCCTGACTGTGAGAGCCGTTCAACAGTGGAACTCTCTGCCGTGGAGTGTGGTGGAGGCTCCTTCTTTGGAGGCTTTTAAACAGAGGCTGGATGGCCATCTGTTGGGGGTGCTTTGAATGCAATTTTCCTGCTTCTTGGCAGGGGGTTGGATTGGATGGCCCATGAGGTCTCTTCCAACTCTATGATTCGATGGTACTGTGTCATTTAACTTGAGTACACTGATTTCTTCTTTTTTTCTTTCTTTCTTTCTTGTTTGACAAATGGCCATGATTCAGTAGTAAGCAGTTATAAGTATAGGCCAACCATATTTTATTACGATTTTTAAACTGGGTTATATTTTGAAACAGTCTCAAGTAATATCAAACAATTCCTGAAAGATTGCACCGCTTGAGACTACTCATTAAATTGAGTCAATTTTTTCAAGACCAAAACCAAGTATATTTCCCCTTTTATTCGGCATGTTTTTCTCTTCTGGGACATATAATCATAGTATTTGTTATGCGTGAAAGCACTATGGAGAAACCCGCACAACATAACTTTGGGACTCACAACACTATAAGAGTTGTTATAAGCAATCTCGTGGAAGAAGAAAAATGAGAAACATCAGGAAAAAAATCAATGTGGCTGCACAGCAAGCCCAAGGAGGAAGTAAAAGGGAGGGGGTGTTAAAGAATTGGAAGGGAGGATAAATCACCAAGGAAGAGTGCAGGTAAGTATCTTGTGTTTGCAAGAATATGTGAGGAAAATGAAAGATCAAAATGAGCTGAAACCAGTTGGAGAGGCAATAAACAACAAAATGGGTTTTTCTAGATGCTGTCAAAGCAAGTGAATGACCAAGGAAACATTGGGGCCACTGCTAAACTAATTTTATATCTTTTTTATTGGATCACTAGATAAGTAGACTGTGTTAATGTTGTAGACATTGGTCATCTGAATTTCATCAAAGCATCTGATAAAGCCTCCCATAATATTTTGATTAGCAAACTGATTCAACGGAATGGATATAAACACTGTCAGGCCCCATCTACACTGACCATTTAAATCAGTGTGAATGTGGATCAGCCCCCGGTGGTGCAGTGGGTTAAACCCCTGTGCTGGCAGGACTGAAGACCGACAGGTCGCGGGAGAGAGGCGGATGAGCTCCCTCTTTCAGCTCCAGCTCCTCATGTGGGGACATGAGAGAAGCCTCCCACAAGGATGATAAAAACATCAAAAAATCATCCAGGTGTCCCCTGGGCAACGTCCTTGCAGACGGCCAATTCTCTCACACCAGGAGCGACTTGCAGTCACTCCTGACACGACACACACACACACACACAAAGCCCACAGATGATCGCAAAATGAATGCAGACTGATCCAGTTTATCTCAGGTAAAGCTGCTTAATGATACTGCATCCCAGGTTAAAAAAAAACACAGAGGAAAGCACAAATCCTGCACCACGATTCAGTCTTTCCCCTGGATTCTGGCAGTGCAAACACCCATAGCCGATTCTTGTATTAATTGTGAACCTCCAATAAATGTCTATATATTATATTATACTAGCCGTCTCCTACTACACATTGCTGTGGCCTAGTCTAGTGATCTGGAAAATAAAGTAATGAGAAAGTGCTGGTTTGTAATATATGTAATTTCTTTGTTCTTGCGGGTAAACAGTATTTCTTGTTGTTTCTTTGTCAGTGTTGATGTAGAGATTGCTTGGTTTGCCTACTCTGGAACATGCAACATATAATTGTACTTCTTTAGGGGTCCCTTTTAAATCTATGATACTATATCTATCATATACATACTGTGTGTGTGAATCATGTAATCAATCTAGATCTATGATTGGATGGCTCTTTGTCAGGAAAACTTTGGTTATGTTTTCTTGCCCTGGTGAAGGGAGTTGGACTGGATGGCCTTAAAGCATCTCTCAACCTGGGGGGTTGGGACCCTGGGGCTTGGGTCGCATGGGGGCGTCAGAAGGATCGCCAAAGACCTCCAGAAAACACAGTATTTTCTGTTGGTTATGGTGGTTCTGTGTGGGAAGTTTGGTCCAATTCTATCCTTGGTGGGGTTCAGAATGCTATTTGATTGTAGGTGAACTATAAATCCCAGCAACTGCAACTCCCAAACGTCAAGGTCTATTTTCCCCAAACAACATCTGTGTTCATATTTGGGCATATGGCGTATTCATGCTAAGTTTGGTCTAGATGCTTCATTTTTGAGTCCACAGTACTCTCTGGATGTAGATGAACTACAACTCCAAAACTCATGGTCAATGCCCACCAAACTCTTGTAGTGTTTTCTGTTGGTCAGTGGAGTCCTGTGTGCCAAGTTTGATTCAATTCCATCGTTGGTGGAGTTCAGAATGCTCTTTGATTGTAAGTTAACTATAAATCTCAGCAACTACAACTCCCAAATGACAAAATCATATTTTTGAGTGATGGTCACTCCTTGGGTTAGTAGGTGTCTTGTGGCCTGATTTGATTTGATTTGATTTGGTGACAGTTCGTCCAGCGAATTTTGAATTATGTTGTCACTCAAAATGAACAGAGCATTGATAGATAGATAGATAGATAGATAGATAGATAGATAGATAGATAGATAGATAGATAGATAGATAGACGAGCATCAGGCATGGGCTAAATCAGTGGCAGATGGATGGAGAGTGGTTGTGTGAACTAATTCACACAGTGCAAAAAAAATAAAGGGAAAAAAAGGAAAGAATGGACAATAGAATGTTTAAAATGAAGAACAATTTTAACCAACATAAACTTAATAGCATTTCAGTGGAAGACCTCCGGGGTCATGCTTCCCAACCCCCTTCTACCATGCCAGAAAAGCACAATCAAAACACTCCTAACAGATGGCCATCCAGCCTTTGTAATAATAATCATAATCATAATAATAGCAGAAACCTCAGAGACCATCCAGTCCAACCTCCTTCTGCATGCAGAAAAAACACATTCAAAGTATCCCCAACAGATGACCATCCAGCCTTTGTAGTAGTAGTAGTAGTAGTAGTAGTGATGATGATGATGATGATGATGATAACAGCAATAGCAGAAACAGGGGCCATCCAGTCCAACCCCTTTCTACCATGCAGGAAAACCACAATCAAAGCACCTTCTGAGTGGTGGGAGGAAAATTGGGTTTTGCAGGAAAAGGGCAAGAAAAAGAGTCTGGGCGGCGAGGGAGGTGGGGGAGAAAGGATCTGTGTCCCGGGAGAATGCTGCTGCTGTTTTTTCTGGCAGCTCAAAACTTTAATTTCCCTGCATTACTCAGGAGGAGGAAAGAGGAGAAGGGGGGAAGTAGCATGGCGCTGCAGAACCCCTCACTATCACCCGTGGAGCCTCAAGGACTCCGCGTAGCACAGATCGAGAATCCCTGTATATGAACTAGAAAAATACATTGTTATTAATAGAATGAAATTCAGCAGAGATAAATGCAAAATTCTACATTTAGGCCAAAAGTAAGTAAGTAAGTAGTAGTAGTAGTAGTAGTAGTAATAATAATAATAATAATACTTTATTTATACCCTGCTACCATCTCCCTAAGGGACTCGGTGCGCCTTACATGAGGCTGAGCCCACAATACATCAATAATAAAAGCAATAACAAACAACAATACAAAAAAATTAAAATAAATCTCATAAACAAAAAATAAAAACCTATGGCTGGGCCAAATGTAATAATTAAAATTAAAAAATAATAATGCTGGGTATGAACAAATAAAATATAACTGGGAAAGGATTTTGAGAGAGGGATGGGGGCGTGCAGGCAATCCTAAGTCAGTAATAAAGTGCATTTGGAGGACATATTGCTGAGAGTTTCCTTATTTTGGGAAGGCACACTGGAACAACCACGTTTTCAGGCTCCTCCTAAAGACTGCCAGAGTTGGGGCATGCCTGATGCCCTTGGGAAGAGAGTTCCAGAGTCGAGGGGCCATCACCGAGAAGTACAATTTTTAGTCCATGTAGATGGAGCCCCCGGTGGCGCAGTGGGTTAAACCTCTGTGCTGGCAGGACTGAAGACCGACAGGTCACAGGTTCGAATCCGGGGAGAGGCAGATGAGCTCCCTCTGTCAGCTCTAGCTCTCCCATGTGGGGACATGAGAGAAGCCTCCCACAAGGATGGTACAACATCAAAACATCCGGGCGTCCCCTGGGCAACATTCTTGCAGACGGCCAATTCTCTCACACCAGAAGCGACTTGCAGTTTCTCAAGTCAATCCTGACACGACAAAAAAAAAGTCCATGTAGATAAACCCTTTGACTGATAGAAAAGTCTCTGATTCTGTTCTGTTCTTTCCAGTCATAAACTAGGTTAAAATAAACTAACCTGGGGAACTGATAAAGAAGTTTGCGATCATACCAGGAGCTGAAAGAAAATATTCCGGAGTTAACAAAAAAATCTATGGATTTCCAAAATAAAATTGGAAAGAACAGAAACAAAATTCTGGGTTTTCTGATCTTTTTAATCTGACCTATCAGAAGTGTAGAAGTTATGATGTGTAGAATAGTATTGGGGAGGAGGAAAATATTAATTGTATATTTCACAAATTAAGTAATAAAGTTGACTGTCTAACAGCAGGAAAAGAAGATAAATGACCTTATGCCCAGTATCTCATATCTGCACCAGTGGATTCAACCCAGGCAGGTGTTCCTTTCTGTCTGGAGAGGGTGAGCTATAAACATTTGCCGTCTTAAGAGCTCGAGGGCACATAAAGCTAGCTGCTGCTGCTTCCTCCTCTTCCTCCTCTGAAAATAATTAACAGATGTAGCAGCCTCATTCTTTCCTTCAACTAATGCTTAATGTCTTAAAGTATCCACTTACTCTTGTGTGTAGACTTCTGTTCAAGCTGATCTCATTCTGCAGACATTACTGAACATTATCAATGCACATTGGAACCAGATGGTAGTCTCCAGAGCCTTCTCCTGAAGAAGGCCATCTGGCTGGAGCTTTGTGGTGATGGGCCAACTTTACATCCCTACCAAATTAATATCTCGAGGAGAAAATGCTGCCAGAAAACAAATAAGCGCTGTAATGTGTGTCTCAATTTTGCCCCCTCTCAAAAACAGCATGCAGGAGCTAGCCTTCAGAGACTGGACTGAAAAGCTGCCCTCCATTTTACAGTAGACCTCTGGCCAAAATCCAATTATTATTGCCCAAAACATTGAAGTATTGAGTGAGGTGCCAACTGGAGAGTTATCATTTTAAGTAAATCCAGTTCTTTCAGTGAATCTACTCTGCTCCAACTCAAAATTGGATTGAACATCTGTTCCTGATGCACTCACAAGAAAAATTGCTACCCATAGACATTTGTGTGGTGTATTTATTATACAAGTGGAAGATACACTCCCCTCTACCCACCACAAAACAATTTTAGTTGATAGCATCACTTTTTGTTTTCCAGTACAGGATATTTTTCAACTTGACACATAAACTAAAAAGCAATATTTTCTAGACAAATTGGAAAGTTGATATATGGTTACAGAATAAGTCATATAGAATGTCAACACACCAGGATTCACCACCCATCATGGTGAATCCATGGAACCTCGCAGGGGGTGGGGGGAACCTGTCACCTTATGTCCCGCATTGCCTGGCTTCCCCCTCAACCCATCCCAGGGGGGGAAGTATCCAACTCATTGCCTGGCTTCCCCCTCAACCCATCCGGGGGGGGGGGGGGGGAGAAGAACCTCAACACACCAGGATTCACCACCCATTGTGGGGAATCCATGGAACCTCGCAGGGGGTGGGGGGAATCTGTCACCCTATGTCCCGCATTGCCTGGCTTCCCCCTCAACCCATCCAAGGGGGGAAGCATCCAACCCATTGCCTGGCTTCCTCCTCAACCCATCCCGGGGGGGGGGGGGGGAGGGAAGAATGTCAACACACCAGGATTCACCACCCATCATGGTGAATCCATGGAACCTCGCAGGGGGTGGGGGGAACCTGTTGCCCTATGTCCCACATTGCCTGGCATCCCCCTCAACCCATCCCAGGGGGGAAGCATCCACCATCCGGGTTCCCCCTGTTGTTGCCTATGCGGTGGAGCCCCGAAGGAAATAGATTTACAATAGGAGCCAGTGGGCTCAGTGCCCCAAGTGAAGAGGGAGCATTGTACGACAGGCAGTTTCCCCCGTCTGATGAGGTAGTAAATCTCCAATAGCAGAGAGCAGTGAAGCTTGGAAACTAGAAACCCACATCTCTGATATTGTGGAAGGTGAGTTTCTTCTGTCATGTATTACATAAGAACTCATGTTCAACTATCAGTAATTCAGAAAATTCCTGAATATTTCAATGTATCCAATTCCATCTTTCATCTTTTGGGAAAAAAAACACCTGAATTCAGGCATCTATCTCCCTATATTATAATACTGTATTTCTATAGTTCTAATTATAAGCATTTCTAAAAATTGGGTGTGTCATAGGACCTCATCAGACGGGCAGGGGAAAAGCAAAGGGAACCCTTCCTCCTTCGTTCCCTACCATCTTGTCAGAGGTTTTTATCATTTCTTAAGTTACAAGTAATTAAAGCAGCAAACAGTAAGAGTCAAACCACCTGGCTAGCATTGTGTAATTGCAGCCAGGGTAGAGTAGCTGCTGGGGTAATAAAGGAGCAAAAGGGCTACTCCATGTTGAGGTGTTGGAAGGAGTTGGAGTTTACTGAAGGCTGGATTCTGAAAGGCTTGTGGCTTTAGGAGAAAGGTTGGAGGTTGTGGCAGGTTGGAGCATCACAAAGAATTGGACTACAAAACCAGCCTGCTGCAATTAAGAAGTCTCCACTTATCAGGAGAAAAAGGCTAGAGAAGTATCCCAGTCTTCGGCCACTGTAAATAGACTGTGTGTGTGTGTGTGTGTGTGTGTATACACACACACACACACTTGCTGTATCTGCCATGCATTGCTGTGGCCAACCTTCCCTCCCTCTCTCTCTCTTTCTCTCCCCCCTCTTTCTTTCTTTCTTTCTTTCTTTCTTTCTCTCTCTCTCTCTCTCCTTCCTTCTCTTCCTCTTCCCTTCCTTCCCCCCTTTTCTTTCCCTCTCTTTTCCCCCTTTCTTCCTTCTCTACCTATTCTTGGACTGCAACTCCCAGGAGTCCTCCTGATCGATCTGTCTACCAACCTATCTATCTCTAGCTAATTTATCTATCTGGAGGATTGCTGGGAGTTGCAGTCCAGGAATAGGAAATTGGAAATAAGCAGGGATTGGGATGCTCTCAAAGAGACCCAAGGAAAAGAAAGCTTGCAGCTTGGAAGCAGTGCATTTGGATCATCGTCCTCTCCTAAAAGGCCTGGTCTAGGGGATGCTGGGAGCTGTAGTCCGGAAGAGAGTGTGGATATGTTATTGTGCGTGTGTTGTTTGCAGGGGGAGTCATTTTTGCACATGCACTTTAGCGCTTTTAGGCTTTTTAAGTCCCTTCCGCTGTGTTTTTCAGTGTTTTTATGAGTGATGGTCACTTGTTGGCCTGGTAGGTGTATTGTGTCCAAATTTGGTGTCAATTCGTCCAGTGGTTTTTGAGTTATGTTAATCCCACAAACTAACATTACATTTTTATTTATATAGATATATGTATAAAGTCTGCTGCAAAGACAAGGGTGTGAGTTTGCTCCTTGGTTGGAGGTAGAAAGCTTCCATGACTGTTTGTGACTACACACTAAACTTCATCGCTACATGTCTTTCCCCATCTTCTGGGATGACTGGCCATCCCACATTGTTTCCTGTCATTTGTTGTGCTTTCCCCGCTTCCTCTTTGTTTTCTGCAGTTGGAAGTCGGATAGCACCCACCTCCTGACAATGGAGTCATCTCTCCATTTTCAGGTGCTGGATTCCCATGAGTAGCTACTGGAAGTAGCTTTGCATCGTGGGATTGCCTCTGTAGGACTCCGGTTTGCCTATGCCTGAAAATGGAGAGAAGATGTAGAGAAGACTGTGTTGCAGGTATATCTTATGTATTTTTGTTGTTCATGGAGGTGGTCTTGAAATTAGGATGTGCCATACAATCAAAAGCATTTTACAATTGAAGAAATGCAATATTGGAATGTAGAGTCACCAAGCAAAAAAGTGGAAAGTTCTGAGAGTGCCTTGGACCGCCAGAAGATCCAACCAGTCCATACTTCAGAAAATAAAGCCCAACTGCTTATTGGAGGGAAGGATAGTAGAGGCAAAGATGAAGTACTTTGGCCATATAATGAGAAGACAGGAAAGCTTAGAGAAGACAATGATGCTGGGGAAAATGGAAGGAAAAAGGAAGAGGGGCCGACCAAGGGCAACATAGATGGATGGTATCCTTGAAGTGACTGGATTGACCTTGAAGGAGCTGGGGGTGGTGACGGCCAACAGGGAGCTCTGGTGTGGGCTGGTCGATGAGGTCACAAAGAGTCGGAAACGACTGAACTAATGAACAACAAAAAGCAAAAAAGTAGGGTCATAGCCCAAGTCAAAAATATGGCTCATGTAAGGCAGCTTCAAAAAGTTGCATAATGTTCTCATTAAGTATTACTTCAAACATTTCATAATTAGGTTGTGGAAGTCATTACTTAAAGACATTCTGATGATCACTAGCTAGCTTAAGAGGGATTTTTAAAGGATGTTAAAAACTCATGAAGAAAAGTTCTGTTAGCACCTCGAGGTTTAGTAGCTAAGTGGGTCTCCATATTCAGAGGCAGCGTTATATTGGATTTTGAGGACAAGCAGCAGAGAGGGCTGATGACTTCCTGTCCTGCTTTTTAAGTGTCTAGACTCTAGAGGCATTTGGGTGACGACTATTAGAAACGGAATAATAAATTAGATGGGCCCTTGGTCATACATTTTTATGTTATAATTATTCATTGATACCTTGCTGATTGTGAAAAAAATGTCATTGTAAAGGAATATAATTATTTTCAGGGTGTAAGGCTATGGAAAAAGAATTAAATGAAAAGTTAAATAGATATGTTTGCAATATCAGCAAAAATCCAGCAGGCTGTGCTGAAGGGATTGATTTCTAAGATCCTTACTACTTTATTACACTAGAGAATGAATCCACTTTAAATCCGGTTTCTGCTTCTTGCAGAATTCCTGGGTTTGTAGTTTAGTGAGGCTGTTAAAGGCTCCTCCCTAAACTACAAATCCCAGAATTCTGCAGGAGGCAGCAACCAGATTTAAAGTGGATTCATTCTCCAGTGTGATGACTCTAAGGCATCTTATCCTAATATGCTGCTTTTCATTTATACTGATAATAAGGCAATATCAAGATAATAAGGCAATATGAAACAGTTTTTTTGAACTATATCTCTAAGGATCTTTTTAAAATTTAAGACATTATTAATATACTGCTTCTTTTCAAATAATTAAAGTTGAAAGTGAAAACCATGTATCGGAGGGGGCGGCGTATCAGAACTGGCCATTGTCCAGGCAGAAGGATACTTTGACTCTGTATGACTGCTTTCTATGAAGAAGTGGGCCTCTGCATGAAACCTACAGAAATGAATCCCAGGCCATCTAAAGTCACCCTGGTACAACAGACACACACATGCACACAAGCACACACATGCACACACACAAACACCTGTTAGGCTTCATTTTGATAAACACAGCTGGGGGGAATCCAGCCTTTCCTGTGTCAAACTTTTCAAACAGATGCCAAATACTAGGCTACTCACTGGAGCGTCATACATGGAGCACAACACCCCCCCTGTTATGTCAGCTCCACTGGCTGCCGGTCCAGTTCCGAGCACAATTCAAAGTGCTGGTCTTGGCCTATAAAACCCTATACGGTTCTGGCCCAGCATACCTGTCCAAATGCATCTCCTTCTACGTCCCACTTCGGTGTTTAAGATCTTTTGAGGAGGACTTCCTCTTGGTCCCGCCTCTGTCGCAAACATGTTTGGCGGGGACAAGGGGCGGGGCCTTCTCGGTGGTGGCCCCCCGCCTGAGGAATTCACTCCCCTATTATCGACATCCCTCCTTTCCTTTAGAAAGAAGTTAAAACGTGGATGTGGGACCAGGCCTTCAGGTAACCTTGCTGACAGTGACAGTGACAATGATGACAATCTCTATGGAAATGGACTATAGACATGCTTGATGGAGTCTCTAACTACAAAATTCGGCTCAGATAAGGCCACCAGGCTGTTATTGTAACAGAAACAGATTTTAATTAATTAATGTGCTTGAATGTTTTAAATGTACGTAATTATTGGATTTTATTATTGTTGTTGTTGTTATTATTATTATTATTATTATTATTATTATTATGTGTACATTGAAGGCATCGAATTGCTGCCGGCTGAAAGCTGCCCGGTTGAGAGGGCAGGGTACAAATATCTGAAATAAATAAATAAATACTGGAGGGACCATTACTGCTACTACTGATTGAAGGAGGCTATTCAGTCAATGAAGAAGCAGCCTGGGTTGTTGTAGTTTTTTTCAGGCTATATGGCCATGTTCTAGAGGCATTCTCTCCTGACGTTTCACCTGCATCTATGGCAAGCATCCTCAGAGGTAGTATCCTCACTACCTCTGAGGATGCTTGCCATAGATGCAGGCGAAACGTCAGGAGAAAATGCCTCTAGAACATGGCCATATAGCCCGAAAAAACCTACAACAACCCAGTGATTCTGGCCATGAAAGCCTTCGACAATACAAGAAGCAGCCTGTCTCAATTCAGAGGGAGAAATAATGGTGCATTCAGAGATAGCATGCGCCCTCTTTGACTCCCCCCTTGGAGACTGTACCAGTTCATCCTTGACCTCTGAATTGGCTTCCAATCTTTTCCTTCTCCTCTAGTTAACCGCAACCAGAAGAAGCAGATCCCAAGATTTGACAGATGCTAGAAATGAGATTTCATATGTAGTATAAAGGGATAAGGAATAACTTCTTGCACCATCTCCATATAAGCCACACATGCATTTGTTTACTCTGTACTTCATAAGAAAAATAGAATCTTATCCACAAAACTCATACTAAAGTAAAACCACTTCATTTTTTCTCCCTCTTCTTTCCTCCTTGCTATTTTGCCTTTGTATGTCACTAAGAGATCCCTGTCCTCAGAATTTAATATGTAGGTCATGCTTTACTCCTAGATAAATTAAAGTTGTTTAAATGAAAAGCCATCCCAGAGTGATCTGTGTATTTTATGTGGTAGCAATCAAGTGGTTTTCTGAATTACCCTGTGATTTCTTCTACAAGTAAAGAAAGGCTTAATGGTTGGTGTTATATATGTCTTATCCAACCATAATGTGTCAGGCATTCACTGCGCATGAACAAATCCAAATAGCATCATTGTGAATTTACTTATTAATATTTAGTGAAAATTTCTGTGCCCATTTTGTGTTTCTCCAGAATAATTTATTTAGAAATCGATTTTTTTAAAAAACACAGAAGCTATTGTCCTGGAGGATGAGGTTTTGCCAAATCATTTCAAAGGAATATAAGCTGTTTTGCATTGCTGAATTTCTAAAGTATGGGGAGAATGTGAATGATGGTGCCAACTTGGCATCTGGTGAACTTGGTGCCGTCTAATTTGCTCAGCTTTCCGTAGTAGTTCGTCACAATGAGATAGGAGCTTGGCTGGACTTAAGGTGACCTTTTGCTTCATGGACCAGCACAAAACAGACAACTTTACAGCATGATCAGTTTGAAGACCCCTGCACAAATTGCTGAATGAAAAAAGATATTGCAGAGGTGCCGCTGCAGCAGCTATTTGGCACAAGCACCAGAATTAATCATGTCATTGCAGAAAAAGTCAGCTGTTCCCTCTCTGCAATGCCAAGCATTACAGACACTGGTCCAGAAATATTTCATCCATCTGCCAAGATTTTAAATCAGTCACACAAGTTTCTAATTTTAAACTCTATGAAGAGAAAACACTCTCACTCTTTTTTACAGTAGGATTCATGCTCACAGGAAAGCACTAAAATGCCTTTTCTATTAAATACCATAATCCAGTGATCTGAAGGCACTTATTCTTTACAATATCCCCAGGCCAGTGGTTCTCAACCTTCTTAATGCCGCAACCCCTTAATACCGTTCCTCATGTTGTGGTGACCCCCAACTATAAAAAATATTTCCGTTGCTACTTCATAACTGTAACTTTGCTACTGTTATGAATCATAATGTAAATATCTGGGTTGTTGTAGGTTTTTCGGGCTATATGGTCATGTTCTTGAAGCATTCTCTCCTGACGTTTCACCTGCATCTGTGGCAAACATCCTCAGAATTTGTGGCCTCACAATGCCTCCCATAGATGCAGGCGAAATGTCAGGAGAGAATGCTTCTAGAACGTGGCCATATAGCCTGAAAAACCTACAACAACCCAATGATTCCGGCCATCAAAGCCTTCGACAATACAATGTAAATATCTATTATGCAGGATGTATTTTCATTCACTGGACCAGATTTGGCACAAATACCCAGTACACCCAAATTTGAATACCGGTGGAGTTGGGAGGGATTGATTTTGTCATTTGGGAGTTGTAGTTGCTGGGATTTATAGTTCACCCACAATCAAAGAGCATTCTGATCTCCACCAATGACGGAATTGAACCAAACTTGGGACACAGAACTCCCATGACCAACAGAAAATACTGGAAGGATTTGGTGGGCATTGACCTTGAGTTTTGAAGTTGTAGTTCACCTACATCCAGAGAGCACTGTGGACTCAAACAATGATGGATCTGAACCAAACTAGTCATGAATACTCAATATGCTCAAGTGTGGAACTCTGGTGTAGTTTGGGGAAAATAGACCTTGACATTTGGGAGTTGTAAGTTGATGGGATTTATAGTTCACCCACAATCAAAGAGCATTCTCATCTCCACCAACAATGGAATTTTAACCAAACTTGGCACACAGAACCCCCATGACCAACAGAAAATACTGAACGGATTGGTGGTCATTGACCTTGAGTTTTGAAGTTTAGTTCACTTACCCCCAGAGATCATTGTGGACTCAAATAATGATGGATCTGGACCAAACCTGTCACGAAGACTCAATATGCCCAAGTGTGAACATTGGTGGAGTTTGGGAAAAATAGACCTTGACATTTGGGAGTTGTAGTTGATGGGATTTATAGTTCACCCACAATCAAAGAGCATTCTGATCTCCACCAACGATGGAATCGAACCATACTTGGCACACAGAACTCCCATGACCAACAGAAAATACTGGAAGGGTTTGGTGGGCATTGACCTTGAGTTTTGAAGTTGTAGTTCACCTACATCCAGAGAGCACTGTGGACTCAAACAATGATGGATCTAGACCAAACTTGTCACGAATACTCAATATGCCCAAATGTGAACACTGGTGGAGTTTGGGGAAAATAGACCTTGACATTTGGGGGTTGTAGTTGATGGGATTTATAGTTCACCTACATCTGAATGCCACCAATGATACAATTCGGCCAAACTTCCTACACAGAAACCCCATAACCAACAGAAAATACTGTGTTTTCTGATGGTATTTAGCGACCCCTCACGATCCCCCCAGGGGTCCTGAACCCCAGGTTGAGAAACGCTACCCTAGGCTTATATTTTTCAGTATTTTGCTCCAAGCTTGATAGCTTTAGCAGTCACTAAAAACAGCCCATTTTGAGGATTTTGATCTAAAACAAACAAACAAACACTCTTGTGGCCAGAATATAGGTTCTTGAACGACACAATTCTATGCATGTCTTCTCAGAAAAAAAAGTCCCATTGAGTTCAGTGAAGCTTCTTCACAGATAGGCGGGTTGCCACATTTAATGAAAAAATGAAGTATAGAAGAAATTGTCCTGTAACTTTCTGGGCTCTTTTAAAACCACAGAACTACTTTCTCAAAGTTGGTTCTGTTAACTCGGCTAAAGGGCACGTTTATTTTAACAGATACCCTGTGCTCCAGTGATAGACAGAATGTCGACCCAGTTCTTCAAAGATATCTCTGAATTATATTAAATAGATTGCATTGAAGACTCCCCCTAGCCCTCCAGTCCCTGGAGGCGCCCTATGAACTCTCAATTCAACCTTCTCCTTTAATGCAAAGCTTCACCCTTCCTGTGAGCGGCATCCCTGCTGTCTTGGATCAGAGATAACGGCAGGGATTCCCCTGTGCATGGAAGGGAATCCTCCGTGTTGTCCTTGATCTGACCAGAGACAGCACGGCTCCATGTCTGCTTTCAGCTGGTGTTTCAAGAAGCCAGCTATGTTCTAATCCAGGATTCAGAAACACCAGCTGAGAGACAATCTCTTCTTCTCCACTTTCCCCGCAGGAGGGTTGGGGTGATCTTCCTGTCTCTCATCAGAGCCTCAAAGAACTCCTAGGAGCAGTCGCTGAAAATAAATCCAACCCCCTCTCTCCTTCCTTGAATGGGGATGCAAAAGGGTAGTGATTCAGCTACTTCTCGTCCAAATCTCCTAGAAATCTTAATAGCCAAGCAAATAATTACTTAATGTGGATGACTTTTCTTTCTCCTTCTGTATCTCTTCAGAAGAAGGAAAGGAGGCAAGTGTCAGCCACCCCTTAGCAGGTGGGAACTTTGGGAGTGCCATTTGGAAATGGCACTGTGATAGCTTTGTCATGCCCCCAATATCATCCAGCCCATGAATCATTTCAGGAGGGGAAATCTGTCACCACACTCCCATTTTGCATTCCTATCTCACTCCAGATTATACAGCGGAAAAGGGTGAGGTTAGTCATCACACATGCTGGAGTCATAGCAAGACAGAACTGTTTGATCAAATTGATCCAGACATATCATTTACTGCTCCTCCACTTTGAAAATCAAAGTTTAGCTATACAGTTGCACAATTTGTTAAACATGTACTATTTGTGCAAGAGTTCCTAGAAATCTGAAAACTCAGTGTAATATACAATGGAACCTCTACTTAAGAGCATTCCACTTAAGAGTGTTTTGAGTTAAGAGCCATTGATCAACCCTCCTGTTTAACGAGCTCCACTGGTTGTCGTTTATTTTCCAGGCCCAATTCAAGGTGCAGGTCTTGACCTACGAAGCATTTCCATCTACGAATCTTCTATCTTCCGGAGAGGCTCTTCTCAAGCTCCCGCTCGCATCGCAAGTGCGATTTGCAGGGATGAGAGAGAGGGCCTTCTCTGTGGTGGTCCCCCGGCTCTGGAACTCACTCCCCAGAGATATTAGGCAAGTCCCCACACTAGCAATCTTCAGGAGGAATCTGAAAACTTGGTTATTCCAATGTGCCTTCAGTAATTGAATGTAAGATACTCCCTGACCAAACTTTGCACAAAATGTCCTTAGAAACACTTTATTTTATGGTTCATGCAATTAAATCCTCCCTCATTGCTGGATCCTCCTCCTGATAATTTACATTGTCCTATCTCCCAGTGTTTTAAAATTTTATTCTTGAATTTGGCCCTGCCCAGTGAAATCTTCTGTGTTTTTAGTGTTTAGTATTAATTTTATATTGTTGAGTCACTTATTATATTGGTTTCGCATTTTATATATTTTTTATTTTGGTTTTATTATGCTTTTGTGTCATATTGGGTGTACTGTATTGATGGGCATGGCCTCATGTAAGCCACACCGAGTCCCTCTGGGGGAGATGGAGCAGGGTATAAATAAAGTTTTTATTATTATTACTATTATTATTATTATTATTATTATTATTATTATTATTATTATTATTATTGATTGGCCCAGGTTTCGCTTTGACATAACAGCAGCATTTTTAGTTAAGAGCTAGTGCCAGAGGGAGTGCTAGCGAGAGAGTACAGGACTTTAGGGCTTCAAGGGAGCAACCTCCATGCCTCGTGCTTATCCACTTTGGGAGATTGCTGTCCATTTTGCTTTTGTCTGTTTAGAGGAATTTTTGGTTAGTTGATTTTGTGTGGTTTTTTATTCCTGGTATGTTTGGCTTCATGAAGAGAGAGAACAAGAGAGAGTGGGAAGCTGGAATGAGTACAGTGTGAAGAAAATTATGCTTCTGCCTCTTTGCTTTGTGCTTCCCTGCCACAATTTTGTGCTTCTACCATTTTAAAGTGATCTTTCCTTATTATTGCTCCATGTGAATGTGCATTTATACATTATTTGTTATTTATAAAGTACATTTTCTTATTTAAAAACACATTACAAAAACATTGGGGAGGAGTTTAGTGGGGAAGAATGGATTAATAGCATTTCAATGGGAAAATTCACTTTGAGATAAGAGAGTTTTGAGATAAAAGCTCAGTCACGGCACGAATTAAACTCTTAAATCAAGATGTCACTGTATATGAAAAGTATAAGCTATCCTGACCAATGTGCATATAAGAAGCAACATTATGAGTGCTCACATCTCTAGTATCAAGTATGCACAAAGTGAAAAGTTTCAATCCATGCAATATTTTAATCTTTGTAAAACTTCCATTATTTGGGCACAGTTTGAGCAGATTTCTGGTGGGGATTATACAGGGTATGTGGGAACTAACTGAGGCTCCATTGTCGTAGATGGATCACTATTTGATGAAGCTGGACCTTTGGATTATCTGTAACATATGCTGAGGAGGAAAGTGAAATGTGATGGTTCAATCCAGGAGAAGGATAAATCTTGATGATTTTCCGAATCTCATGAAAATTTTCCTGCAGCTTTAGCATGTTGTTCCAGCAAGATACTTGTTTATCTCTATCCCCTAAGTATTTTAAAAAGTAAAAAATTAATAAAAATAAAATATACATATAAAACTCCATAAACATTAAAAACATAATTGACTCCTCATCCAATCTAATCAAGGCATCTATCAGAATGTTACACTTCTATTCTACTAATTGCATCACCTTCTGTTAAACATAGATAAATATACTTAAGATGAATATATGCCCACAATTAATATTAATACAAACCAATTGAACATTTTGACTAAAATTTTATTATTGTAATTTAATCTTTTATAACTAATTGCAGTGTCCCCCAAAATTTTGATTTTACTGTATTTTAACATGTTTCTATATAGTAGCTTGTATTTCCCCATTCATTCTTAATATTCTTATTTCACCAATCCATCCTCCTAGATTAAATAGTCTGTATTTTATTTTAATTCTTCCAAAATTTTTGGTTTCTTCATCCCAGGGCATTCCCAATATTTTTCTTGTACAACATTCCAGCCTTCAAATAGCAAATTGTTTATTTAATTTCAACGTATTTCTCCCATCAAAATGGATTCTCGTACAGTCAGCAGAGGCTTTGTCTATTTGAGCAGAACTTAAAGGCTTAAATGCCTTAAATGTTATCCTGTGTTTCTTTGTGAAATTCCTAGGTTTTTCTCTGTCTGATGTTTGAATCCACCTCCCTACTTCAATCGCATCTGCATACACAATCGGTTTATGGGAATCTATTCATTTTCCCCATCCTTGTCATTTATTATTTTTATTGTTGTTATTGTCCTGTCATCCTTTTGAGCTGATAATTCCTGATCAGTCTGTTGTACTATATCTTTTCTGCTTCTTGTTCTTTTTCTGTGATTTTCTTTGTGATACTTAAGATTTGCCTGGATTCTGTTATTATATCTTTAAGGTCCTGTTTAATTTTGATCTTGAGAAAGCTTTTTAAAATTCCAATAATATTTGCAAAATCTGTATTTGTGCCATCTTTCAGTTTTCTGCAACTGCAAGAAATTAATTACCATTTTGCTATCCACTAGGGGAGAACGTATATTAGCTGCTAATTAAAATGGCTTAGTTTTTAGCTGTGTATTGGAATGTGGACTGTTTGCCACACTCTTTTCAGTTGAATATTATTTGAATTGAAGCCTTCATGGTCCTGAATAGTTCATCTTTATCTTTGAAGTTTCATACATTTCTTAATAAACTGTTTTTAAGCTGGTGGAATGATATTCTCCTCCGCAGACAAGTAATCAGTGGTGGCCTCCTTTTTGACAACATGAAGAGTATGTTGATTAGCTGAAAAACAAATGTAAAAATCTAGTCAAATTTAGTCAGATTTATATTCAGAAGTAGAAAAGCTTGCCTTAAATTGAGGAGGTTTCCAATCTTCTCTCTCCTTTATGTTGATTGATTAGGCCAATAAATGGAAGGATGATTTCTTAGAGCTTATTCAGGTTAAAAGCTAAGGCGAATTTTGCTGAGAGGCTAAGATGGCTGACCCAAGCTGTTTGTCTTTTCTGTGACAAAGAGCATTGGAATTTTTTCCCAAAGGGAGTAACTGTACAAAGGGGTGCTTTTTTACTTGAATGATATTGCTGAAAGCGAGGAGGAGCTGAGGATCCTTCTGATCAAGGTGAAAGAAGAAAGGGCAAAAGCTGGGTTGCAGTTAAACACCAAAAAAACCAAGATTATGGCAACAAGAATGATTGACAACTGGGAAATAGAGAGAGAGAAAACGTGGAGGCAGTAACAGACTTTGTATTTCTAGACGCAAAGATTAGTGCAGACGCAGACTGCAGCCAGGAAATCAGAAGACGCTTACTTCTTGGGAGGAGAGCAATGTCCAATCTCGATAAAATAGTAAAGAGTAGAGACATCACACTGGCAACAAAGATCCGCATAGTCAAAGCAATGGTATTCCCTGTAGTCACCTACGGATGTGAGAGCTGGACCATCGGGAAGGTTGAGCAAAGGAAGATAGATGTTTTTGAACTGTGGTGCTGGAGGAAAGTTCTGAGAGTGCCTTGGACCGCGAGAAGATCCAACCAGTCCATACTTCAGGAAATAAAGCCTGACTGCTCATTGGAACTTCTTGACTATTTATTTTTGGCATATTTATCCACCTTCACGCTACTTCATCAGGATTTAGAAAATTATAACCTAGTTTTGATGTGATATCAAAAGGAGATTCCATCTGAACATTAGGAAGAACTTCCTGACTGTGAGAGCCGTTCAGCAGTGGAACTCTCTGCCCCTGAGTGTGGTGGAGGCTCTTTCTTTGGAAGCTTTTAAACAGAGGCTGGATGGCCATCTGTCGGGGGTGCTTTGAATGCAATTCTCCTGCTTCTTGGCAGGGGGTTGGACTGGATGGCCCATGAGGTCTCTTCCAACTCTAGGATTCTATGATTCTATGATTCTGTGAATACTATACAGGTGATACTGAATGCTGAATGAACCTTTTCCTGGCATTCCATTAGAGGTAGTATCAGAATATGTAGCTGAATCAATTCAGATTTGTGTAAAATGCATAAAAATAAACATGCACCTCAATTGAATTTAAATGTTTTTCTTCAGAGAGTTTTGAGAAAAATGAAGATGTATTATATCAATGAGCTGTACATTTATTTTTAGACACTTGTAGTCTTTAATCTTCCTTTCTTTACTTTTAATTTTAAAAGTAAAGGGTCGTTTTTCTTCAAAATCTATAGAACACAAATATATTTAATACCGGATAGTTCAGAATGTCAGCAATTATCTAAGGTGGCAAAAACTAGTTCCAATTCTTCTGGAACTAGCTTTTGCCAGCTTAGATAATAAAAGAAAACAAACCAAAGGAGAGAGCCTTTTAGCACTGTAAAGACAAGCACATTATATTTGATGGCTGCTTTTGGATACTGCATCCCTCTTCCATCACCTGCACATAATGACATGAGCTTCTGTTTACAGCAAGAGTCTGAAGAATGTTTGCTCGACAAATAGCAGCATACGCATTCCCAACATCATGTTTGGATTACTGCAGTGTACTCTGCCCTTCAAAGAAATCCTTGGAAATTGCCACTGTTTTGGATTGCAGAAGTGAAAATGCTAGTGGGCACTTATTCACAAGACATCAGACGTGAAAGGTCTGCACTAGCTACTAATTTATTTTCAGGTCAATATTCAAAGCGTTAGTGATGAAAGGCTGTTCTCCTCGGCCTCATTTAAACTATGGAATGTCCTTCCCTGAAAAGCTTTCCTGGAACCACATTAAACAATATTTTGCTGTACAGTATAAGCTTGCATGGCCATTGGTTTTATAAGTTACTAGCTTGGGGACCCGGCGGTGCCCGGGTTATTTGAGAAGAGTATTGTTTGTCTATACATCAAGTTTCGTCAGTGTGTGCGGGTAAACTACAACTCCCATATGTAAGTCTCATTGTCCATGGTCCATTTTCCTCCAAACCCCACCAGGATGGAGAACGGGTCATGGGGGCTCTGTGTGCTAAGTTTGGTCTTGATCAGTCATTGGTGAGTGTCACCGTGGTCTTTGGAAGTAAGTGGAGGTACTGCATATCCCATTCTCCATGGCCCATCCTCCTCCAAAATGCACCAGGGTGTAGAGTGGGTCATGGGGGTTCTGTGTGCCAAGTTTTGTCCTGTTCTGTGATTTGTGGGGGTCACAATGTTCCGTGGGAAGTGAGTCGGGTGAAAGTACTGCAAATCCCATCATCCCCCAACCTTCACCAGGGCATGAAGGGGTTCATGAGGATTATGTTTGGCCCAGGTCCATCATTCATGCTAGTCTCAATGGTATTGCAAGTCCCATCATCCATGGCACGTCCTCCCCCAAACCACACCAGCATGTCAAGTGGGTCATGGGGTTTCTGTGTGCCAAATTTGGCCCAGTTCCATCATTGCTGGATATGGCTATGGTCTGTGGGAGCTGGAGCGATTGAAAGTACTGCAAATCCCATTATCCATGCTCTACCTTCCCCCAAACCGTACCAGGACGTACAGGGGTTCATGGGGGTTATGTGTGCCTAGTTTGGTCCAGGTCCATCACCCATGCAGGTTGCAGTGGCCTGCAAAAGTGGCAGCCAATCAGAAAGCTGCCACATACACCGCCCTCCCTCCCTCCGCATACAAACACTGACTTTTATTATATAGATAGATAGATAGATAGATAGATAGATAGATAGATATTTAATGTCCTAGTTTTATTAGATGGCTCCATCTGTTTTTCCAGTTGTATTATTTGTTTTGAAATATTATTATTTTATTTTTATTTTGTTATTGATCTTCATTGTTGTTACCCAAACTAAGTATTGTGTATATATCACAGTAATGTGATAGCAATAACTTGAAATATATACAAGCACTTGTCAAACATACATGCATATCCTGAAGCCCTCCAAATGTCCACTTTAAAAACACTTGCTGTGTCTTAAAATTTTAAATCTTTTCTCTTTCTTCTCTTCTTTTTTTTCAGTTATGTGGCTGTGGGCTCCTGGGCGTTGGAATATGGCTGTCAGTGTCACAAGGAAACTTTGCCACGTTTTCCCCCAGCTTCCCATCTCTGTCAGCTGCCAACCTAGTCATTGCCATTGGGACCGTCATCATGGTGACCGGCTTCCTGGGGTGCTTGGGTGCTATCAAGGAAAATAAGTGCCTTCTCCTTAGTGTAAGTTGAAAGCATATGTAATTCTCCTTGTTTCTCCAACTAGGAACTTGATCTTTCCCACATCTCCCTATCTTGTTAGTCGGAAGTTAAGCTCTGACTTAAAATTGTATACTTAAGAGTCCACTATGATCCAGACTTCTCTTTCGTTTTGATATTCCATCTGCTGACTGAAATCATCTTTGCAGTGGGGAGGACAAAGGCAGAATTGCAATCACTATAACGGATAGCAGCTTAGTAGCAAAGTAAATGGCCCTGTATGGTTCTTACTTTGAGGAACGATCTGAAAAGCATATTGGAATATTTACCATATGCTATGGTGAGTGCCATGTGACTGTTTTCTGTCCTCTTAAGGACAGGAGGGGCAAACCAGGGATTCTCAAAGTGTTTTCCATGGAGCCCTTGAGGCTTTGCGAATCATACTGAGGGGCTCCACATTTTCCTCCTTCCTCCTCCTCTCCCTCCAAACTTTCCATCTTCTTTCCTGCTCCTCCCCTTCCCTCACCTCCCTTGCCACCAAAAGTCTTTTTCTCTCACCTCCCTTGCTTCCAAAACCTTGTTTTCTTCCCACCGCTCAGAGGATGCATTGATTGTGTTTTTTCTGCATGGCAGAAGGGAGTTGAACTAGGTAGCCCCTGGACTATTATTATTATTATTATTATTATTATTATTATTATGGCTGGATGGCCATCTGTTGGGGATGCCTTGATTGTGCTTTTAATGCATAGCAGAAGGAGGTTGCACTGGATAGCCCCTGGGGTCTTCCACTGAAATACTGTTTATGTTCGTTTTTCTATTTATTTCATATCAAAAGCATTGCATAAATTAGTATAAGACTGATAAAAAATAGAAGGTGTGCAGGCGGCTAAATATCTTTTGACCAAAAACGGGCAACAGCAACGGCATTGTCTGTAGCCTCCAACAATCCTTCCTCTGTACATGAGGCAGGGCATAGTGGACAAGCATACAGATGTGGAGTTGTATGTTCTGCTCCACAGTCACACAAGGTGTGGGATTCTTTTAGGTAGTGCCATTTTGTCAGGTTGTTTTTTGATCTGCCCACTCCACTTCTGAGTATGTTCAGGGACTTCCAAGTTGCCCATTCTTCATTTGCATCTGGAAAAAGACCCTTGTGGGGGGGGGGGCATCCAGTTGGGATTTCCTGGTTTAGCTGCCCAGAGGGATACCCTTGGTATTGCTGGGGGGATGCCAAGAGGAGTGGTAGTTCTCATAAAGCTTTTCCTTAATGTGAATCTACTGGGTTTATGTTGATTAAAATTGTTCTTTGAAAGTTTGCCCTTGTCTGATACACACACACACACTATCATATCTAAACATTTCTTGGGGCTCCATGAGAAACTTTTGCTCCATGGCTGAAAATTTTTGAGAACCCCTGCATTACCAACTTAATTCCACTAAAACTGAATGGTGCAGAGCTCATGTAGTTATCTACAATAATTGTAGTGTGTTTCTATTCTTGCTCAAGCATGTGGTTAGCTATACTTACAGAAAGTGCCAGTTGCTGGCCTTTTTGGAAGCCTTGAGCTCCATGTATTCACAATCTAACAGATTAGGGGGAACAAGGTGTTCTTGGAGCCAGACTGTCTTGGAAGCGAAACACGAGGGATTGTCTCTCAGGAGAATGTCACTTTCCAAACACAGGAAGTTGGCACTTGGAGTGAAGTGACACATAAAAGTATATGGATCAGGAATCATTCTGTGAGTTTGGAATTACAGAATCAATTCAAAGCTTTTAGGAGGAGGCAAGTCTGATTTTTTGCTGTTCTAGAGACTAGGACACGGAGCAGTGGATTCAAGTTGCAGGAAAAGATATTCCCTCTAACCCAGTGGTTCTCAACCTTCCTAATGCCACGACCCCTCAAGACAGTTCCTCATGTTGTGGTGACCCCCAACCATAAAATTGTTTTCATTGCTACTTCATAACCGTAATTTTGCTACTTTAATTAATCATAATATAAATATCCGGTATGCAGGATGCATTTTCATTCACTGGACCAAATTTGGCACAAATACCCGATATGCCCAAATTTGAATATTGGTGGGGTGGGAGTGGGGGGTTGATTTTGTCATTTGGGAGTTGTAGTTGCTGGGATTTATAGTAAACCACCAATCAAAGAGCATTCTGAACTCCACCAATGATGGAATTGAACCAAAATTAGCACACAGAAATCCCATGACCAACAGAAAATACTGGAAGGGTTTGTTGGGCATTGATTTTGAGTTTTTGAGTTGTTTTTGAGTTGTTTTTTAGTTGTAGTTCACCTACATCCAGAGAGCACTGTGGACTCAAACAATGATGGATCTGGACCATACTTGGCATAAACACTCAATATGCCCAAATGTGAACACTGGTGGAATTGGGGGTGGGGAGGAGACTTGATATTTGGGACTTATAGTTGCTGGGTTTTCTGATTGTCTTTGGCGACCCCTCTAACACCCCCTTCACGACCACGCGAGGGGTCCCAACCCCCAGGTTGAGAAATACTGCTCTAAGCATTAAGATGAACTTCCTGGTGGTAAGGGTTTTTTGGCAGTGGAACACGCTTGCCTTTGAGTGTTGTGGAGTCTCCTTCTCTGGAGATTTTGAAACAGAGTCAAGATGGCCATTTGTCAAGAGTGCTTTGAACGTATTTTCCTGCATGGCAGAGGGTTGGACTGGATGGCCTTGTGGTCTCTTCCAACTCTAAGACTCAGTGATTGTATGATTCTGGCTGGAAATGCTATTAAAACTGGTGCTTTCCACAACAAAACACTTTTGTGCATTGTTGCCTAGAGGGATGTAAACTTCCAAACTTGATTTCCACCTTTTGCATTACTATTTTTAATAGACATTATTGCATTCATGCAGCCACTCAATAACTACTGAGATTGACATTAAACAAACACTTCTCATATACATGCTCCATGCCTCAGGTTCCTCTTAAATATTTCACATTTTCAAGATAAGATTAAAAACAAACAGAGCTTCACATGGTAGCAAAATAAAAAGAATTGAGCTACATACAACAAATGTTGGAGGAGAAAAGAAAATGGGGATACAACGTTTATTGCTAGACATAAACTTACAATGTATGTTCATGTATATTGCTTTAATTACGTTTAAGTATGGTAAAATTGTCGTACAAATTAACTCATGGTTTTGTCTTCAGTTTTGTTGAATAACCCCCACCTTCTCCAATTGTAATGTTTTTCTTTGTTCCGTTTATGCTTTCTTTCAGTTTTTCATTGTTTTGCTGATCATTCTCCTGGCTGAGCTGATACTACTAATATTGTTCTTTGTTTATATGGACAAGGTAAGTGTTTACATAGTTCCATTCAATTATTTCGCCCTTTACTTCCCTCTTTTTATTCCTTAGAATAAATAACACATTAAGGTACAAATGGTATGGAAGAAGATTCCATAGAAATATTACATTCAACAGAGTTAAGATCTACAACAAAATGGGGAACTAAGTCCCAGCTTCTGCCAACCCATCAGTTCAAAATCATACAAATGTGAGTAGATCAATAGGTACTGTTCTGGCGGGAAAGTAACGACGCTCCATGCAGTCATGCTGGCCACATGACCTTGGAGGTGTCTATGCTCTTCGACTTAGATATGAAGATGAGCACCAACCCCCAGAGTCGGACATGACTGGATTTAATGTCAAGGGAAAACCTTTTCCTAAGTCTTTGGCCCTGTGTGATGTTTTGCAGTACTAGGGTTGCCAAATCCCCAATTTTTCTGGGTTTCACCCATTATATCAGGATGCTAGTTGGTCCCCGCTTGAGCCATTATCAGGCCCGGATTCCAAAAACATCTTTTAAAAACTTCTATAAATGCAGCCCTAGAGCAAAATATACAGCCAAATCCCTGTGTAATACTTTTGGAAAAACAAGCCACTCTACTTTTGAATATTTTTATAGTAATGAGTGAAGTTTCAGAGTTACTATTTAGCAAACCCATTGCATCTCAGTACAGGTTAGTTAGAAATCTATAAGAAATTCAGTGTTTCAGATCCATTTGAAGTCTATTTGGCAGAAAATCTTTCCTAAAAGTGGACAGAAAAGGTATAATAAAGCAAAGGGTATAATAAAGCAAAGTGAATATAACTATCACTATATAGGACTCCATACAGGCTGTCATTCTTCAGTACCTTTTTTGATTTAGTCTTGTAATATTTTTTATTAGATGTCAAAACCAAAATAGCAAGTTCCATTTTATGAGGGTCACTTAAGATTTCTCTAATGCTTGAGGGTAAAAACATGAACTGAATGTGTCAGGATGGACGATTTTGAGAGAGATTGATGCCAAAAGCATTGGAGTTTGCTAGGTGAGCTTAAGAACAGTATTTCAGAATGGAAACATTTCAAATATTACATTGATCTTTGGTGCCTCTAGGGCTGCCTGTTGTTTTTAAAGTGACAACAACAACTCGTTTCTCTTTTAAAGTAAATTTAGAATACCAAAGCCCCAGGCCCCATATACATTGTCATATAACGCAGTTTCATAATTGAATTGCATTATATGGCATTGTAGACTCGTATAACATAGTTCAATATAGTTATACAGCATTATGAAACTGTGTTATATGGCCGTGTAGATGGGGTCCTAGTTTTATGGCTTTTCAAAAACATTCCGTAGGAGAAGGTACTAGATTTCCTTTAACTAACACTGCTCTTTTCACATATTAAAGATCAATCTTAAAGGGTCTTCTAATACAGAATTGCCATCATATCTCATATGACTCTGCTTGCAAACCTGAGATCATCTTGAGACGCACAATGAAGAGATTCTGCCCCATGTCTAAATAACTCAAAATCATTCTGATATTGCTAATGCTTGTCGTATAAAACACAGGTTAATGAAAATGCAAAGCAAGATTTAAAGGAAGGTCTCAAGCTTTACAACACAGAGAATAATGTCGGGCTGAAGAATGCATGGAATATCATTCAAGCAGAGGTAAATACAGTAGAATATTTCTTTGTGAAATAACACCCTCTCCACTTATGCACTTACTATAGTTTACCTGCCAATGGGATGTCGGTGTTATACACATTAATGGCCAGTTGTTTCTCAGGTCAAATTCAAGGTTTTGGTTTAAAGTATCGAACAGCCTTAGGCCTGGTGAATGGTGAGAGTACTAGTCTCACTATGAACCTATTCAGTAACTAGGGCCCCTTCTACACTGCCATATAATCCAGATCATCAAAGCAGATAATCCACATTACCTGCTTTGAACTGGATTATATGATTCTACACTACCATATAATCCTTTTCAAAGCAGATCATCTGGATTTTATTTGGCAGTGTAGGAGGGGCCTAAAAAGCGCCTAAAATCACCCGGAAAGGGGTTTTTGAGCATTCTGGGAAATTAGAAATAGAGGAAGCTTGAACCCAAGGCATAAGCAGCCCACATGAGTTTGATTCTGAATTTCCCATCCTTCCACTGTGTAGAATCAGCCGGAGATAGGGCTTTAGTGTCCCTTAAGTTTTTCACACTCTTATGGGGCCTCAACAGCCTGACTATCCAAGGTTTTGAAGAGCAGTTTCTTGAATGTTTGCCCTCTTGGTTTATAGTTTTCTCTTTCCTCTATGACATCCTCCATACACTGCACACCTGACTGATTGTCTCAGGGCAAGCTATAAAAATAAATCCAAACATTGCAAAGTCATTTATCAGTACAGCTATATAGACATAAGGATCCCCTGAGCTCTTATCGGTATATAGAAATATACTCATGACAGATGTACAGCAAGAAGTGATAGTCATGGCAAGAGGACATGTTTGCTATTATTTATTTACAGTATTTATATACCACTTTTCTCACTCCTAGAGGGATTCAAAGCGGTTTACACATAGATAATGGCAAAAATTCAATGCCTTACGACTACAATAGTAAAACCATACATTAGACATAAATCATATTAAAAACAGTATATCACCAAACATCAATATATACTGGAAGCAAACACATTATATATACTAGAAGCAAACACACTTCCCAAACAGTTTTGTGGACCCAATTCAAAATGTTGATGCAGCTTGAGCATCCCTTATCCCTACCTACATTTATACCCATTGCTTCTC
This sequence comes from Anolis sagrei ordinatus, assembly GCF_025583915.1. Taxonomy (NCBI): domain Eukaryota; kingdom Metazoa; phylum Chordata; class Lepidosauria; order Squamata; family Anolidae; genus Anolis; species Anolis sagrei. The sequence continues at coordinate 99,934,701 of NW_026847549.1, forward strand.
GTCATTAAACAGGGACAACAGGATATGATACAATTCTCATGATGCCTGCCACATGGTTATGATTCAGCCATTTTAACCTGCCCCTCAAAATTCCACATCACCACCTACTTAACTCTTCAGTGGATGTGTATGACCACATATCCATTAAAACTGTATTTTCCAACCAATGATGCACAATGGAGTTACAGACTCTGCATTTCTATCTAGCAGTGTATTATCTTCCTAGCTCATTTCTCACCAAGGATATAATTTTTACATGAATTGAAAATCTGCCTATTTTCTTTTGGTATGAATATGCAAAATGTATTGTAATAATTAAAACAAACAAATTTTTGACAATGTTACATATGTCATGTGAAAAGAACTTATTTGATTGTTGTGGCATATACAATTTTGAGTTTGATGTGTGTGTGTGGGGGGGGGGTGGTGCTTGTTTCTTTAAAACAAGTACTTTAAAAGAACTTAATGTTTTAAAAATTGATATAAAAGTCTATAATGTAATTGTGATCTAGATAGTTTTTTTACGATAGCCAGAAAATTCTGAATTATGCTTTCAAATACAGTTTTTAACAAAGGACATTGTCATCCCCACCCCGACCCCTTTTTTTTATAGATGCATTGCTGTGGGGTTACGGATTATAAAGATTGGTACCCAGTGTTGGGTGAAAACATTGTTCCTGACAGATGCTGCATGGAAAATTCACAAGACTGTGGTCGGAATTCCACCAACACAAGTTTAGTGTGGAAAACGGTAATTCTAGTTTATATGTAAATTGGAGTTTGCTTTTTATCTAACCCAGGAAGTAAATCTAATGTCATAAATGTTCCTGTTTATTTAGAAGTAACTAGCTGGCATGGCTATTAATTACACACATAACGAAACAGGTCCTTCCAGTGGGCTAGTGCAGGGCCCCAGGGGCCTCCATCACTTTCTGTTTCAAAGAAAGCCCAGCCTTTTGGAATTACCAAATGGAGCCATACCAAAAGATTTGCTCTGTGGGGCGGAACAGTTCAAGAGAAATACTTCAAGGGCTTTCCTCTGTTAGAAGGAGGCAGCTTGATTTTACTCATCTCTAAATTGGAGCCACTAAAATGTATACCTGCTGTTGGCAAGTTGTGTTTTGGAAAAGTGGGGCAGTAACATGAAGCTGCTGTTGGAATCACTGAGGGAAGAAGGAGGATACATAGAAATATGGAGTAAGGAGACAGACTGTTGGAAAAGTTCCATATCCCTTAGCATTGGTGGTGGGCTCTCCAAATGGAAAGTCTTGCTCTTGAATGCCATGTTTGTGCTTTGGATAACAGCCATTCAGGATATATAAACCTGAACTATGTTGCTGACCTAGACTGCGTTACAGAGATCTGCCTGGATGAAGTTTAGGGAACAGGCAAAATCTCTTCTACTTTTGTCCAGAGGGGGTCTGGCAGAAGAAGGTCAGGTGAGGAAGTAAAGTTGTACTAGATTCCATGCTTGCATCCTCACCTGTCCTACAGCCCGTTGGGTTTGAGCATGTATCTCTGAAGGTGGGTATCCGTAGGAGATAGACTAGGGATACTGCTGGTGTGTTGCCCACACTGCTGCATAAAGTCTGCCTTCCTGATGGAGCTAGTACAGTTTTGGGGATAATACTTTGTTTGTTATGCTGGGGAAATTCCATTTCCTTTCCTAGGCTATGCTGCGGAGTAGCTTAGGGCTTCATACCTTATATGGCAATCATGGTTCTGTTCCAGCAAGTATCTGGCACTACTCATAAGCAAATCATATTCTGGACTTGGTTTTAACTGCTAGTAAGAATATGATGACTAGCAGTTGCGTTGTAATGACCCATAGTCACCATTACTCACTGGTGTTTAGATTTCTTTGGACTTGAAGCATTGGTTAATGGATTGCGATAAGGAAATTCCTCTAACTTGGGCAGGCAATTGCATCAAAGCACTGATTGGTTTCTGGAACAGTGAAATGGCTAGGGAAGAAAACACAATTGTACCTAAGGCCCAATCTACATTGGTATATAATGCAATTTCATGATGCAGTTAACCATAATGCAGTGCAGGCTCCTTCTACATATGTATTTATTTATTTATTTATTTATTTATTTATTTACGACATTTATATGCTACCCTTCTCACCCCAAAGGGTATTAGAGCGGCTTACAAGATATATATATATACATACACACACACACACAAAATACATTATATGATTAGCATAGTACAATATCAGTATTATATATTACTATATTGTACTATACCATTATATTGTAATATTATTAGTAATATTACATGTAATATAAAATATATAATTATAATATCATTATTATTAGTATTATATTGTATTACATTATAATATTATAAATATTATATGTATATACAATATATTATATTTCATTATATTATATTATATTATATTATATTATATTATATTATATTATTAGCATAGCACAGTGGAACTGTTCCCCCCCCCCCCCCCCCCCCCGCCACTCTCGTCACTCTGAATGTTTAAGAAGTCAGGGGAAAGTCCAGAATTGGTGATAAAATGTTCTACAGCTTATCAGTGTATGGATGCTGGGGAACGGAAATCTGGGAGGGACATGGATAGCACTCATGTAAACAATGCCATTGGAAATTTTGGATAAACGAATGGGATATGGCACTCTCAGGAAGGTTAAAAAAAACCTGTCCCCCACCCCCCAGGGAAATCTCCCTCCCTGTTTTTTGCGTTGGAAGATGAGTTCCATTGCTGATTCTCATTTGATGGGCTGCTGTAGTCCAGCACATTTTTCTCAATGAAATAAGAAAAAAATGTCATTTTGTTGCATCCATTCAGCATGGGGGAACTTTGTCAGCATCACAAGAGGTTTTTCGCAGTTCCCAGGGTGTGTGTGAAGTCTCTCCAGAGTGGAAATGGATTTCTTTAATCGACATTCTTATCTGGATTATGCGGCTGTGTAGAATCAGTCGGAGATATATTTATTATTATTTTTATTTATTTATTTACAGTATTTATATTCCGCCCTTCTCACCCTGCAGGGGACTCAGGGCGGATTACAATGTACTATATATGTTGTGTGTCCATGGCAAGCATTTAATGCCATGGACACACAACATATATAGACCGACACACAGAGGCGATTTAATATTCCAGCTTTTCATGAGGGTATTCTTGCCACCAGGAGAGCTGTCGCTTCACCGTCCATTTGTGACACTGATGAAGTACTTCCTCATTCTTTGCATGCTTGCTGGGGATTTTTATGGCCTCGTAAATTAGTTAAATTAGACTTCCCGCATAAGTGGTACCTAAATTTCCTACTTGACAGATGCAACTGTCTTTCGGGCTGCAAAGGTCGATAGCAAGCTACACAAATTGGTCAAAAGCTCACCCCAACCCGGGCTGGCTTCGAACTCATGACCTTTCAGTCAGTAGTGATCTTAATGCAGCTGACTCCCAGCCAGCTGCGCCACAGTCCCAATGCTATAGGGCCTTAGTGTCCCTTCCCATGGAGTGGAAGCAAAGTAGTTAGAAGAATTAGAACAAGTGTGACTCGAGAGGATGTCAGCTTTGCTAATATAGTGCCAAAGTCTTGAGTCTGTAGCAAGAATCTCTCCAGCAATTTCCAGTGTCACGGGAAATACTGTGGGGTAATGTGAGGATAGTACTAGATCTATCAAGTAGACTAAACAAATTGACAAGGCAGAAGGTAAAGACCCACGGTCAGCCATCCATGCAGGATTTAATAGAAAAAGAAGCATACTTACTCTTCTTTGAAAAATGCATTAACACTTCTTTACTTAAGAAAACTTGTGCATAAATAAATATATGAATAGAGGGAAGAAAAATGGCTGCACATCTATAGTGTTGCAGAAAAAGAGTGACTGTGGTACAGAAGTCAGAAAGCAGCATAACGTAAACTAACATGTTTGTGTGAGTATAGGTGTGTAAAGGTTGCCAACCCTATGATGATTGTATAAGGCCATTTAATTTATACATTTTGTTGATTAAGACCAAACGACTAAAATAATTTACTAAGCCTCACAGTCTTAGCAACAAATTAATTCCAAGGTTTGAAATGCAAACCAAAAAGCTTTATAAGCTTCCTTAGAAAACAATGGATTACAATAAGATTAGAAACTTAAAAACCCTTACATATCACATAAGTCAATCTTAAAAGTTTTGTTTATTTATTTATTTATTTAAAACATTTATATTCTGCGCTTCTCACCCTGAAGAGGAGTCAGGGCGGAGCACAGCATATATACGGCAAACATTCAATGCCGGGACAAGAATAACAAGAATAATCATTAAAAACATTGATCTCAATATTAAAATACACTGTTTAAACCTGACTTGGTCATCTGTGTCAAATCTAATTGGCCTGGTAAAGTTTCCTATCGCTGCTTTATTGCACTATCCTGAAAGCTTGGTCCCACAGCCAAGTTTTTACCATCCTTCTTAGCCTGCTAGTAGAAAGTTACCCAGGCATACATCTATACTATAGAATTTATTCAGTTGACACCACTTTAACTGCTATAGCTCAGTATCAAGGAATCCTGAGAGTTGTAGCTTTACAGGGATTTTAGACGAATCTTATGGCAATTTGGTGAGGCACCAGAACTAGTTAGTGCTGGTGCCTCACCAAACTACAATTGTGCTGTTGCACGCTGGGCCTGTGCATAAGACTGAAGACAGGACATAAATTCTGTGTGCCCAACGGGATGCCGGGGCTGCTTCTGATTAAAGGCCCTTGGATTCCCCCAAACAGAGTCTTTAGATTGCTTAAAGGTTCAACAATGTTCTTTATTGATGGAAACAAACAGGTACTTTCAGGCTTTAAAACAAACAGTCTATTGGCTCTTGTAATCTTGTTCACTGGGAACAGACACTATCTTCTTAACTGTAATTAACTAATGGGGAAATCCTTAACTTCTAATCTGGGCAGTCTGTCTTTGCCTCTGTTGGTGTGGAGCCCCTGCACCCGGTACCAACTGCGTCTGGCTTCCGCGAGCGACCCTTACCAAGCAGAGCTTTGTAGACTTCCGAGGGAAAAGGTTTCAGTGATAGCTGGCTGAAGTCCCTCCGCAAAGGAGCTGTAAGGCTGTATGATCCTCGGCCAAGCTGTGGGCTGTATAACCCCGGCCAAGCTGTAGGCTGTATATCTCCCCGGCCAAGCCGTAGAACACAAAGCTTTCTACAGGAGCTCTTGGTTTCATGTCCTGTGTGGAAAGCTACTTTGTGTGGACTGAACCCAAACTGCCTCCTATTCCCTCCAAAAACCCAAAAAAGGGGGCGGGACCAGGGAACCTAACTATAATTGACAGGTGGCTTGTCCTATGATTGCAGCCAAAAGAAGCCACCTATCCGCAGAGTCCCTGAAACTTAGGACTGCAACAAACATTAAATGCAAAGCAAACAAAATTGGAGCTTCTGGTACAGCTGTACCAGCACAACGACTCTCATGATTCCATTGCATTGAACCATGGAAGATTAAGCTGTGTCAAGCTGCATTAATTCTACAGTATAGAAGATACTGTTGGTGCTGTTTGCAATTTGTAATGTAGATTTCAAAGTATGTATGTATGTTTAAAATGTAGTAGCTTTGTGCCGAGTGTATTCCTGTATGGAAAGAGTTAACTGAACCATGGAGGGAACGGCATTCCTAGAGAGGTCATAAATCAAGTGTATAGAGCAAATGGACGCTGTGTCGTATGTCATACGTCATTCTGGAATGCAGGAGGTGTGGACTAGTACTGATAACTCTTCTGTGTGTTCGTGATGCTATGATCGGTCGGAAAGGAAGCAAGTTTTACTATGTGCTTAGTGTTAAGTAGCTTCTAATGTATATAGCTGTAAATAAAGTAGTTTATAGCCCAAGGTGGCTGTGATCGATCTGTTCCTGCCTTGCTGTGCTTGCCAATGCCACTGACAGATACTATGGATATGAGAGCTGGATCATAAGGAAGGCTGAGCGAAGGAAGAGACGCTTTTGAACTGTGGTGCTGGAGGAAAATACTGAGAGTGCTTTGGACCATGAGAAGATCAAACCAGGTCATACTCCAGGAAATAAAGCCTGACTGCTCACTGGAGGGAAGGATATTAGAGTCAGAGATGAAGTAATTTGGCCACATTATAAGACAGGAAAGCTTGAAGAAGACAATGATACTGGGGGAAATGGAAGGGAAAAAGAAAAGTGGCCAACCAAGGGCAAGATGGATGGATGGTATCCTTGAAGTAACTGGTTTGACTTTGAAGGAGCTTGGGGTGGTGACAGCTGACAGGAAGCTCTGGCATGGGTTGGTCCATGAGGTCACAAAGAGTCAGAAGCAACTGAATGAATAAACAACAATAGAAGATACACCCTAGGAAGGAGCTTTCTAACGGCCCATTTGCAAGGGATTCGTATATCGGTGCTGATCCAGAGTGGGGGCCTGGTGGGTGGTGGGTGTCTGCATTGCCCAGTGACTCGATGGAGTCTGCAAGGCTTAGACCCCTTGTATACCACCATAAAGTCCAGTGCAGCACTTGAATCAGTCTGCTGTGTCCAAATACAGGGTAATGTGTTTTATCCCAAAGTTAGCCATTTAATCCATCTTGACTCCAGGTTAAAAGACACCAGCATATTATACTCAAAATTAAAATTTGAAGATATTCAGATATTATCAAATAAAATATGTTAACATATAAGACATAAAATAAGAACTGGCAATATATTTATATATTCATTTATTTCTGGACATTATCACTTCTGTTTGTGATGTGTTCAACATAGATAATAATAATAATAATAATAATAATAATAATAATAATAATAATCTTTATTTGTATACCACCCTATCTCCCCTAGGGGATTCAGAGTAGTTTCCACATATGCAAAATAATACAAAAATATACAATATAAAACAAAAACATAGACATAAACTGTTAACACAAGAAATACATTAAAATCAGTATTCATTTCTGACATGAGAAGACAAAATAGATTAAGTAGAAGAAAATATCTGCATCATGTTGTGCATGCTACTCTCTTAGATTTTGATATTTTAATGTAAGGGTTTTTTTTACCATGCTTATGTTAGTTGTCTTATCAAATCATTTAAAATACCATTTTTTTGTCCCAGGGTTGCTATGAAAAAGTGAAGATGTGGTTTGATGATAATAAGCATATTCTTGGGACAGCTGGGATGTGTATCCTTATAATGCAGGTAAGCGATCCTTCAGTTATGTATTGTTGAGCAATATTTAGGGTAATTTGCAGTACTTCTAGGAGGCCTACATCTGTTCTGGGACCTAAGGAATAGGAATCTTCATTTTTACAAATCCCACTTCTAAAAACGGTTTTTTAATAGGCCACTAAAGTGAACCCTCCTGGAGGTATGATTATTTCTTAGGGCCCTTTCCCCAAAACTGAAATAATCTTTTTAACAGTGAGAGTCCTAACTGAGCCACCAGGAACAACCATATTTGTTAGCTGACTATCCTGTGCCTAGTCTCTGAATTTCATAACTGTATAGGTAGGAAAATATTTGTATAAAAACTATTATTGTTGCTGTGTTTTTGAGTATCAAGCAAATTACATCTTCTCCATTATTTTGACAATAATATCAGACCTCATTATCTTTGAAATTGTCTCTGGTAATGTACCAGGCAAGCTGAATGTATCTTGTCTCACCTCCAGATCTGGTAATGTGAGATTTATTATTTGAAAGAGATACCTTCTAGGATATTCGCACTAGTACAAGTTGTTTTCAGACAATATGGGCATTGAAATAGATAGTGTCTAAGGTATTTGGGGGGAAAGGAAAAAATGCATTCTTCTTGGTCATCTGTTTTGAACTGTATGTAAACACTATGTCCTTAAAACCCCCAAGTTAGAATTCTGATCTGTGATTGTCACATGAACGGAGAGTCACTATCATCCCTTTCTTTGGCACAGAACTTATATTATAAGCATCACACCTTCTTCAAACACACACGCACACTATACACACACACACACACACACACACACATATATATATGCCATTCCCTGCCACGCGTTGCTGTGGCCCAGTCTGTGTATATGTGTTTTGTGTGCATATATATGTGTATATGTGTGTATTTATATATTTGTGTGTATGTGTATTTATGTGGTTATGGGCATGCATTGTAATGGGGATTTTTTTAGGCTTTTAAAGTCTCTTCCGCTGTGTTTTTTTAGTGTTTTTATGAGTGACTGTGACCAAACCTTTCCTCCCTCTTTCTTTCCTTTCTTTCTCTCCTTCCTTTCCTCCCTCTTTTCTTCCTTCCCTCTTTATCTTTCCCTTTTTCATTCCCCTTTTCTTTCTTTCTTTTCTACCTGTTTCTTTCCTCCCTTCCTTTGCTCTTTGATTCCATCCTTCCTTCCTTCCTTCCCTCCCTCCCTCCCTCCTTCTTTCTCTCTTTTGTTCCTTCTCTCCTTCCCTCCCTCTCTCTTTCCTTCCTTCTTTCATTTTTATTTCCTTCTCTCCTTCCTTCACTACATTTCTTTTTTTTCTCTCCTTCCCTCCTTCCTTCCCTCTTTCTATCCCTCCTTCTCTCCTTCCTTCCTTCCTTCCTTCCTCCTTTCTGTGTATATGTGTTTTGTGTGTGTATATACACATATATGTGTGTGTATATATTTTTGAGGGTGTGTTTGTGTATATATGTGGTTTTGTACATGCGTTGTAATGGGTTTTTTTGGGGGGGTTGGCTTTTTAAGTCTCGTCTGCTATGTTTTTCAATGTTTTTATGAGTGATGGATACTCGTTGGCCTGAGAGGTGTATTCTGTCCAAATTTGGTATCAATTCATCCAGCGGTTTTTGAGTTATGTTAATCTCACAAACGAACATTACATTTTTATTTATATAGATAGAGGTAGCGAGAGATTAAAAAATAATATATTGGGAAGGCAGAACTGATATTTGAGGAGTCACGACATTCTCATACAAAAAGAAAAACATTCACTATTTGTTTTTGCTACATATAATAACTGAATATATGATTCATACTAGAAAAATCATTCAAATATTAATATATAATTATTTGCATTAGTAGGTAAGTTTTAGTTATATTTATCCTATATTACTATTAGTCTTCTGCAAACCTAAGTCAAATACCTCTCTTGCTTTTCTCTCAAGTATAAATGCTTCTCTTAAATGTTATTCCTGCTCAAGTCCCCTTTTATCACCTCTCCAAAGTTTACACTGCCATATAATCCAGATTATCTAAGCAGATAATCCACATTGTTTGATTTGAACTGGGTTATCTGAGTCTATACTGCCGTATAATCCAGTTCAAAGCAGATAATCTGTCTTTTATATGGCCGTGTAGAGGGGCCCTAGGATAAAATCAGCTGAGTCTCCCAACCAATCACCAAGGAAAAATTACACTCATTTGCTGTTTGTTTTTTATACACACACACACACACTCACACACATCTCCCTCTACTTTGTATTACATTGGTTTGTTATAGGTTTTTCAGGTTGTATGGCCATGTTCTAGAAGCATTCTCTCCTGACGTTTCACCTGCATCTGTGGCAAGCATCCTCAGAGGTTACTTGCCACAGATGCAGGCCAATCGTCAGAAGAGAATGCTTCTAGAACATGGCCATACAACCTGAAAAACTTACAACAACCCAGTGATTCCGGCCATGAAAGTCTTCGACGATACATTCTATTACATTATTATTCTTTATTTTCTATAACTTTCCACAATTAATTTGATATAGACACTCACCCTAGTTCATATCCCATCCAGGCATCTAAACCTTCAAAAGCCCTATAAATCCATCTTGGTAACCTTAATAAATAAATTTCTGAAATCAACCAACTTCGTTTTGTAGCCTTTTCCTTCACATTGAATCCACTACAAATGGCAAAAGTTGCATTAAACTCTTATGTCATCATCATATACTGAAACTCATTTGCATGGTTCTTGGGGGAAAACATTTTTCTATTTAAAAAAGCCTTTCTTAATCCCAGTTCAGATCACCATATTTGCCTATCTTCTCCATAGTTGCTGCTCCTCCAACATTCCAGCCATATAACCCAGAATATCAAGTCAGAAAATCCCACAATATCTGCTTTGAACTGGGTTATCTGAGTCCACACTGCCATATATTCCAATTCAAAGCAGAAAATGTGGGATTTTATTCAGCTGTGTGGAAGAGGCCCAGATCATCACAAATCTCCCTCATCCCAACCCTACCCTTTGTTACTTTTCATTCCTGTGCTCATTACTTCCTCTATTCTTTACTCTGAGAATTCAATTTTTTCATTCTCGATCTAAAGTTCAGTCTAAACCTATTTCTAAAATCCTTAAAGTAACTGATCATCAAATTAAATACCTGCTGTGTTTCCTGCTATTTCACTAAAATAAAATCCCAAGTTTTCTCTATAACTGTTTGGGTCTTTCTCCTGTTCAACTCCTGCCATCACAAATTCTGTCTTTCTTACCCAGATAACTTAGTTTAAAGTCTTTCTGATCAGGTCTGTGAGACTCTTAGCAAAAAGCATCCCTGCCAATCTCTGGGAGGTGCAGATCATCCCTTGCCAGAAGCCCAATTTCATTAAACTTCAGACCATGGTCCAGGGAGCCAAATCGATCCTGTTGTCACTATCTGCAAATCCAGATATTCACTTCTATTATCCATCTCTCCCTTCCTAGGACGTGTCCTTGATACAGTCTTAATTTTGTTAAAGTAGTGCTGCCACTGACCAATTTACTCAAGACCAAACAAGATGGGGAAAAAGAACAGGAAAATAAAGGCAAACCTGTACTAATCTGAATAGAGTGGGTTGTGGAGTGCCAAAAGGCCATTTAAAATGCTTATTTAGCTCAAAATCTATTCTGAAACATCTGGATCAGCCATTTCTGATGTAATGCAATATAATACTAATAATAATTATATGATATTATAATTATATATTTATATTACATGTAATATTACTAGTAATCTATATAAATAAAAATGTAATGTTCGGGGCGGGGTTAACCATGGCCGGCTGAACAGACGTCTTTCCTCCAGCTCTTGTGGAAATATAAGCAAATAAGCAGTGAAAATGGATGGATAATTGTCCTTTCTGGTTAAAAAAGGAGGCGAAAGTCTGGAGCATGTGAAAAGCCCAAGAAGGTAATTTATTACCAATTAATTGCTTTGATTTATGAGCTTTGGCAGAAGATAGGGCGGCTGCCGAAGCTGCCTGATAGTGAAAGTTGCTTGGAAGCTGCTGAAGCTGAAGTTGAAAGTGAAACCAATTTGCTAATTATAACTGCGCACTGACTTGGAGAAGATAAACAGCTTGTAATTTAAATACAATATTAAAATACTAGAAACATTGGATTTAGTGACTTAATGATCCGGGAAGGCAAAATAAAGATTAGAGGCAGATTCCTCCTTTGAAGAAGGATCGAGCTAGTCTCGTCGTATTAAAGACGAACCCTCTTGGCATTGCAAGGTATATTTGAGTGGGACTTTCTTGTACTGAGTGCTGTGTACCCATTTAATTTATAAAAAGAAGCTATAGCCTTGTAAGTCACTTTGGAAGTGTTGAGACATTTCCTTGAAGAGGGAACTTTGAAATGCAATGTTTATACTGACCACCACAATTTAGAGGTGCTAAAAAAAATCCAAGACAGATCTGCCAAATTCTTTTATAAGTTCAATTTGGAACTGAAATATTTTCCAGGCAAGAAATGTATTTATTTATTTACTTGCCATGCATTGCTGTGGCCCAGTCTGCGTATATGTGTTTTGTATGTGTGTATATGTTTGTGTATATATTTGTGTATATGTATATTTATGTGGTTATCCGCATAGATTATAATGTATTTTTATTTTTTGGCTTTTTAAGTCTCTTCCGCTGTGTTTTTCAGTGTTTTTATGAGTGATGGTCACTCGTTGGCCTGATAGGTGTATTGTGTCCAAATTTGGTGTCAATTCACCCAGTGGTTTTTGAGTTATGTTAATCCCACAAACGAACATTACATTTTTATTTATATAGATTTATTTATTTCCGATATTTCTACCCCGTCTCTTCTCTACCCCCAAAGGGGGACTCATGACGGTTTACATTAGGCAACGATACGATATAAAAAATTACAATAATACAACACAATTAAAATGCATAAAGAATTAATTTTGAAAGTACATAAACATTAATTAAAACAATAATACAGTACCATCAGCTGTATCGTCATGAGAGTCAAAGGCTTTTTGGGGGACTCTTCGTCAAGGCTGTCTCAGCATGAGAGTCAAAGGGAAGAGATAGTGAACACCCTTTTTACTCCTTGGCAGCTGAAACCTGGTGTGCTGTTTAGGAGGCAAGTGAAACAAGAGAAAGGTGCCCAATTCCATTTATCAAAGCCTGAAACAGGCTGTAGATCAAGATGAATGGATACAGAGCCACAAGGGGGAGCTAACATTGCAAATTATCTGTGGTGTAAAGAAAATTGCCTCTACATACCAGAAAGACGTTGAAGAGAGATGTTATACCAGTGCCATGATGTAAAAACAAAGGGACATTCTGGCTTTGTTAAGACTTTTGCACTTATTCAAGAAAAAATCCTAGTGGTCAGTTTTGAGATGGACTGTCCAGTGATAACGTTTCAGATTGTATGCTTTGTGCTGTGGCTAATAGGGAATGGGGCAAGCTATGAGAGCTGCTTCAACCATTACTGAACCCATTCTAGCTCTGGGGAGCATATTAATATAAACTTTAATGTAGATTTGCCTCTGAGTCATTTGAAAACCATCATCTGGGTGGCGATAGATTTGGTTTTCCTTGACATTAGTCGTATCTGACTCTGGGTAGTGGTACTCATCTCCATTTTTAAGCCAATGAGTCGGCGTTGTCCGTAGACTCCTCCAAGGTCATGTGGCCAGCATGACTGCATGGAGCGCCTTTACCTTCCAGCAGAAGTGGTACCTATTCATCTATTTATATTTGCATGTTTTCGAACTGCTAGGTTCGGGGGGAGAAGGGCGGGATATAAATATAGGAAATAAATAAATAAATAGGTTGGCAGGAGCTGGGCTAACAGTGGAAGCTCACCCTGCTCCCTGGATTTGAACCACCGATCTTTCAGTCAACAAATTCAGCAACTCAGCAGTTTAACCTGCTGCGCGACCAGGGGGCCCTATGTTCTCTACGCAAATCCATTTTATTGCATGCAATATCATACTAACAGCCCCAAATGGTTTCTTGTCTATGCGTGCAAATTACACAGCATACCCCGCTGTGTAATTTGCAGCACCCAGTTTACCTCCCAATTTCTGAAAGCATTCCTAAGAGTATTGGAGATAGAGGAAGGCTATGAACACTGCCTTTCACAAACTGATGGCCAAACTGAAAGAATAAACCGGGCTCTTGGACATTACTTTCATTGCTGGGATGATTACCTTTTGCTGAAATGGCTTACAACAATTCTGTGCATTCCAGTCCCCCTTTGAAGCTGTATATGGCCAGATCCTTTAGGCATTGCAGAGCCTTGAGATCATCCAGTCTGACCCTGTGACACAAAACACATAAGACCAAAACAGCCTGACCTTGTGTAGTGGTGGCATTGGGACATGCCAAATAGAGATCCAAATTTTATGCAGATAAAAAGCAGGAAGCTAATTGAGACTTAAAATTGGGACAGTTTATGTATTTATCTAATACTTGCATGTTTTTTTAAAAATCAACAACTATAAAAAATAGCTCCCAAATATGTAGACCTTTTGTTATCAAAAGATCAATCAGTCCTGTGACTGCTGAACTGGGTCTCCCAAAGAATTGTAAATACGTTCCCCCAGTGATCTGAGAGATCCAGAATTGCCAACAGGATTATACTGTTCCCATTCCATTCTCATAAGTCACTTACCCAAAGTGGTGTCTATCTAAAGCTGACATCAGACACCATACAGGAAATGGATCATTCTTCTCCTATGTTTTGCTTGCCATCAAGAATAATAGAATCATAGAGTTGGAAGAGACCTCATGGGCCACCCAGTCCAACCCCCTGTCAAGAAGCAGGAAAATTGCATTTAAAGCACCTCCGACAGATGGCCATCCAGCCTCTGTTTTAAAGCTTCCAAAGGAACCTCCACCACACTCTGGGGCAGAGAGTTCCACTGCTGAACGGCTCTTACAGTCAGGAAGTTCTTCCTAATGTTCCAATGGAATCTCCTTTTGATGTCACTTCAAAACCAGGTTATAATTTTCTAAATCCCGATGAAATAGTGTGAAGGATGATAAATATGCCAAAAATAAATAGATTATGAATTGTGATATCAACATCTCCTTTTGATATCACTTCAAAACGAGGTTATAATTTTCTAAATCCTGATTAAATAGTGTGAAGGTTGATAAATATGCCAAAAATAAATAGATTCTGAATTACCTCCTTAGATAAAATTGTATGTGATTGAAGAAGATAGATGCATAGATTAGTATTTGTTCAAGATGGATTGTTTGGTATCTTAATCTTCTGCAGTGGTGGTGGATTCCTTTTCTTGTTTGAAATGATATTTTTTTGGGATGAAGGAGAGCAAAATGGGAAGTTTAATGTTTAAAAAACACATGGCATAAACTGAGGATGGATGGACTAGACTGGAGCACAGGCTTGAGGCTCTCTTACAGCATTATAACATGGGGCAAAAGAATTGTTCTAGTACACTTCTGCTCCAGTTCACCCATGGAGCCCTACGTTGTCCATCTATATAAATAAAAATGTAATATTCGTTTGTGGGATTAACATAACTCAAAAACCACTGGATGAATTGACACAAAATTTGGACACAATACACCTAAAGTCCAACGAGTGTCCATCACCCATAAGCACACGCGCACACACAAAACCCCAATGCAACAGATTTTAAAACCCAAAAAATACACCATATATATACACATACACTCATATACATATGCACATGCACACATTCATACACACACACATATATATATATGCACAAACACACAAATATACACATATACACACACATATATACGTATACACAGACATACATATATGCACACACAAATACGCATATAGACAAGCACACACATATACACAATATGCATGTACACATATAAACACACAAATACACATATATACACCCACATATGTGTGTATGTATGTGTGTGTATGTATGTGTGTATACACACACACGTAAGCACACATATATACTCAAATACACACATATATACACACACACACAAAACACATATACAGAGACTGGGCCACAGCAACACATGGCAGGGGATGGCTAGTCATACAATGTAGGATGACTTCTGATGGGGCTCCATGGGTGAACTGGGGTGGCAGTAATGGTGGGATGCTGCCGCCAAAAACACGGAAACTGCTCCATGTTCTGTTAGGAACAATGGGGCTTCAGCAGAGCGCCGACAGTTTCCCACATGGGATGGGAAAGTGTCAGCTAGCGACCAGGCGCCAGGATTGCCTCTGTGCCACCTCAATGACACCCAAATTCACCAAGGGGGTTGGTAAATCACAACGCCAAACTTCATCAGTGTGATGAGGTCCTGAGTGCTTTCTTTGCAATTGTGATGACAACCAATAAAAGTTTATTTCTCTGCCACCACCATTGCTAAGTGTCAGCCCAGGAGACTAATGATGATTTCGGGTCCAAAGCATCAAGCAATTCTAGTCAACTATCAGACTGAACTGAAAGGCTTGTTGTGACCAGTGTGAATTATATGTTGCACATAAATTTGTCTGCATCCACTTCAAAGTAAATGCCATATTTGTGACAAATTTAGAGATGGATGCTGCTAAGAAAAGACAGAACTAGGTCCTGTTGTCATGGATACTTCTCATTTTTTAAAGCTCTTTCAAGGGATGACACCAACAGCATGCTTTTGAAATTAGTCAGAGACTCAAGGCTGGACATTGTTTTTGGGTAGCAGCTACAATTAACCCCCATTCAGAAATTATATGACTTCAAATATTTGAAAGGAGTGTTGATAAACCACTATAAAAGTGGCCTACTGAAATACTTCCTATTCATTGGGCTGCTGTGAGGTTTCTGGGCTGTATGGCCATGTTCCAGAATCCATAATGCTTCTGTAGCGGTCAACCTTGCTGCTTAAAGAGCTCCATTGGCTGCCATTCATTTTCCGGTCCCAATTCAAGGTGCAGGTTATCACCTATAAAGCCCTAAGCGGTTTGGGACCCGCCTACCTTCATGACCGCACCTCCTTCCACAAACCTGCATGCTCCCTCCGATCCTCGGGGGAGGCCCTCCTCTCCCCTCTTCCTTTATCACAGGCACAACTTGTGGGAACAATGGAGAGAGCCTTCTTTGCTGTGGCCCCCCGGCTATGGAACTCACTACCTGGTGAGATTAGACAAGTCTCCAGCCTAGCAGCCTTTAAGAAAGATCTAAAGATTTGGCTTTTCCGATGTGCCTTTGGAGAGTGACCATATTTTCCAGTCCTGTTGTTTCACCTACGCTGTTTCCCTCGTGTTGCACTTTCCACCACCTTATTGAAAGTCTAATTCCACTGTTCAGTCCCCTACGAGCTCCTCCCCCACAAATGTACCTTTTCATTGCTATCTCATCCAATGTTTTATCATTTTATGTCATGCATTTGGCCTGCCCACTGTGTTTTATTTTCCATTATGTTATTTTGTACTGTTTATTTTACTTGATTGGTTTATTTATTTTATTGTGATGTTATTTTGTTGTTTATATTTTATGTTGCTGTAATGTATCGCTGGGCTTGGCCTCATGTAAGCCGCTCCGAGTCCCCTTTGGTGAGATGGTGGTGGGGTATAAATAAAGATTATTATTATTTTTTTACTGACATAAAAGCACAGTATGTCACAGCAAACGAGATCTATATGCTGGATTTCGAATCACAAAATCACAAGTCGAACACTTCCCAAGCGTCTAGGGCTGTGTAATGTATTTTCGAATGATGCGCGCAGATCCAAGTAAGGTGGCCTTTTGCAGTTGACAGATCGTGATTTTGTCGATGCTTATTGTTTCCAAATGCTGGCTGAGATCTTTTGGCATGGCACCCAGTGCACCAATGACCACTAGGACCACCTTTACTGGTTTATGCCAGAGCCTTTGAAGTTCGATTTTGAGGTCTTGATAACGGCTGAGTTTTTCCTGTTGTTTTTCCTCAACGCGAGGAAATGGGTGCCACCTTGTCATGGTGGGGGGCTTAACTGCTCCAAGGATGCTGAGAGCTGTGCTGGCAGTAGTGTAACTACAATCAGGTCCAACCAAGCCTGAGAGGTCTCAGTTGAGGAGTGGAACCAAGATCACCTAACCAGGGGTCCACAAACCTTTTAAACAGAGGGCCAGGTCACAGACCTTCAAATTGTTGGAGAGCTGGATTATGATGTGGAAAAAAAATGAATGACTTCCTATGGACAATGCACATATCTTATTGGTAGTGCAAAAAACACTTAAAACAATACAATAATTAAAATGAAGACCAATTTTAACAAATACAAACGTATTAGTATTTCAATGGGAAGTATGGGCCTGCTTTTGGTGATGAGATAGGATTGTTGTTGTTAGCTTCCAAGTTGTTTCAGACTTAGGTTGACCCTGAGCGAGGGCTGGGTAAATGACCTTGGAGGGCTGTATCTGGCCCCCAGATCTTAGTTTGAGGACCCCTGACCTAACCCATTAGCACTATGGAAGTCTATACTGGCTCGGTCGACGTCCAGGATAAAAAGGACCGCGGTGGATGCTGTTGATTCTGGACATCCATTGACAAGTGGGCTACAGAATTAAAATACAAATTAACCATCACAGAAGCAACAGAAATAATGCCAGAAAACCGCACAACAACAACAACAACAATAATAATAATAATAATAATAATAATAATAATGTATTGTCGAAGGCTTTCATGGCTGGAATCACTAGGTTCTAGTGGGTTTTTTCGGGCTATAGGGCCATGTTCTAGAGGCATTTCTCCTGACGTTTCGCCTGCATCTATGGCAAGGATCCTCAGAGGATGCTTGCCATAGATGCAGGCGAAACGTCAGGAGAAATGCTCTAGAACATGGCCCTATAGCCCGAAAAAACCCACAAGAACCTTATTATTATTATTATTATTATTATTATTATTATTATTGTGAGGTGCCAGGTGCATCAGAAGGAAGGATCCTGGGAGGGAAGCTTGGGTAGAGTTGGGCAACGAACGTTATGTGTGGAGCCAAGTGTTAATGGTTTTTCTTCTCTTTTCTCTTTCAGATACTGGGCATGGCTTTTTCCATGACTCTCTTCCAACAAATTCACAGGACTGGTAAAAAATATGATGCCTAAACCAATGCATTTTAAACACATCAGCACTTCTGTCTTGCCATTGGGGGAAAACCACCCTGAAAAAAAAGAGGATCAAGCGTTGTCCTACTTGGGCCTCCATCCCATCAATCCCTGGACTTATTTTTTGTTTCTTCTCATTCACCATTTTGCCAAAGAGGAGAAGAAAGCTACTGAAAAGAAATCACACCGATCCAGAGATCCACCTTTTAAACAAACCCTAGTATTATTTAAGGAATGGTTTTAAGTAGCCTGTGAATTCTATACAGACTTATCTGGGAGTAAGTCCCATTCAACTATATGAGACTTATTTTTCCAAGTTGATGTGCATAGGATTGCATTGATACGATATTAATCTGTGTTAGACTTATGAGGGTAACCTATGTTAACTTCTAGAAGGAGCTCTTTGATGCTTCTCTCACAGATCAACAAATTGCTTTTGCCCAACATGATGCATGGAGACTTGAAAAGAAAGCTACTCAGATGGAACTGCTTGGATTGAGTTTTGGGGGTGGAGAGAGGTTAACTTTTTCTATCTTAATGTGTATTTAGTAGCCTGATTTATAACTTTTTACTGTGTTCTTCCCTCCTTTTTCCTCATGCTTTTCTCCCAGTTCTACTCCGCAGTTTTTAAAGAATGCCATTTTTAGAGTTTGTTATTTAGAACTAGAAAGAAAGATGTAGCAGTTTCTATTACAATTATCATAGTCTTTTCAGCCGAGCCCTGATGTGATACAAATAGACTCTGGGATGGACACCTGGAACTTTTTAGATATACAATTAAGACTGTAAGTGGACACCTTGAAATTGCAATATAGAAATGAAGCAAACATGCCTATGCCAGAATTGGCCGCTGCCTGCCGGGGAGTAGTTTGTGACCAACATTATGTGGAAAGGTCCTGAGTCTCTTGAAAGATCCTGAGAGCCTTCAAATGTACGTGCTACTTCTTTATTCTTGGTGTCTTACAACACTATTAGAACTGCATACATTTGATGCGGTGTGCATTAGTAATCGGGATTATCCCTCTATTCCTTCCAAAATCTGGGACTGAGTGAAAGGTGGCTTATCAGTCCTTATAACTAACAGGCACTTCTGTGATGCTTAAAATAGTGACCAAGCTTTGTTCTTCTGAGATACTTGTCACACAAATAATAAATGAATAAATGAATAATTCCTGTGAGCTCAATTTACCCACCCATCCCCTCACAGTTTGCCCACTGTGTCTCCTATTCATCCACCGCTGTCAATGAGGATAGCTTAAGCTCCATTTAATATATTTTCATTGTTCAATCGCCTAAAATTGCAGTGTTATAACAGAATGTTTTGCTCTCAGCAGAAATGCGCTGTTGCACTTTTGCTACAGTCATTGCTTTGAAGATTTATCCCTCCAATCAGTAGATTTTCCCAGAGCTTCAGGCCGAAAATAGTTTTGTCTAAAAGTGGCTGATTATAGCTTTTGCCAAGATCCTATTCACTGCTGGGAGAGGGTAAAGCTCCACTGGTACACTTCCCTCTCTAGTTCAGTGCATTTTTGGAGCACTTCATGGTCAATTAGTAACAGAAGGTCTCTCAACCTCCCAGGAAAATACTGCGAGATCATCACTGAATCAGTATTTTATGCCTTATGTGTGCCCTTGTGTCTTCCAAGACCTCAAATCTACAAGAGCCACAGAACATGGGGGTACTCACATTGAAAACCTATAGTGCTATTAACTGCCTTATTTCCATCCAAAACCTCGGTTTTTGAGTCTGGGTGAGGGACTAGGAATCTAAATGCTTCTCCCTAAATTATAATAATAATAAAACTTTATTTATACCCCGCTACCATCTCCCCAAGGGACTCGGTGCGGCTTACATGACGCTGAGCCCAAAGTACATCAACAGCAAAAGCAATAAGAAAACAATGTATTGTCGAAGGCTTTCATGGCCGGAATCACTGGGTTGTTGTAGGTTTTTTCGGGCCTCTAGACCATGGCCATATAGCCCGAAAAAACCTACAACAACCCAATAAGAAAACAATCAATACAACAGTTAAAATAAATCTCATAAACAAAAGTAAACAATAAACAGTAACAATAACAACAAGCATTTAAAACCTATGGCTGGGTCAAATGAAATAATTTAAAAAAAATTAAATTGCCAAACCCTGTATTCTTTAGGATGTAATTTTGGCAACTAAAGTGAAACAACAGCACTATAATTCTGTAATTTGAATTTACCTTCCCCTTTCTGTGGGTAAATTGTGGAGCTTGCACTGCCTGTAGGCTCCTCTCTTTACTTACCAAACTATAGATGTGTTGACAGGTAAGCCATAGAATCCAATATAGGTAGCTTTTTACATCTTCAGAATCTATATAAATAAAAATGTAATGTTCGTTTGTGGGATTAACAGAGCTCAAAAACCACTGGACGAACTGACACCAAATTTGGACACAAGACACCTATCAAGCGAATGAGTGACCATCACTCATAAAAACACTGAAAAACACAGCAGAAGGGACTTAAAAAGCCAAAAAAATTACATTACAACTCATGAACAAAACCACATATATACACACACAAAACACATATAAACAGACTGGGCCACAGCAACACGGGGCAGGCGACAGCTAGTGGCTTAATAAAATCCACTTGAGCAAGCCTAAGTTTACATCCTAGTCTAGGGGTCCTAAAACTAAGGCCAGATACGGCCCTCCAAGGTCATTTACCTGGGCCTCGCTCAGTGTCAACCTAAGTCTGAAATGACTTGAAAGCACACAACAACAATCCTATTTCATCAGCCAAAAGCAGGCTCACACTTCCCATTGAAATACTAATAAGTTTATATTTGTTAAAATTGTTCTTCATTTTAATTATTGTATTGTTTTAAAGTGGTTTTTGAACTACAAATAAGATATGTGCAGTGTGCATAGGAATTCATTCATGTTTTTTTCAAATTATAATCCGGCCCTCCAACAGTTTGAGGGACTGTGACCTGGCCCTCTGTTTAAAAAGTTTGAGGACCCCTGTCCTAGAACAACTCACATGCTTCAAATGTGAAGAAAAAAATCCCTGTCAGCAGGGGGTCACCATTATTTATATTATATGAGCCACTGTTCCTTGGTTGATTCCATTCTTGAGATGATTCTCAGTATGATCTTTCCAATTGCTTGCATGTCTTTTTGTTTAGAAAAAAAGGATTCTTGTCAAATCAATGTATAACTTTTAAAAAAGACAAATATTTTATATAAACCCGTGCTAGCTAATGCCAATATTTAAAAATTGGTCAGTCATATGTAGTCACATCTCCGGGAATGCAGAAGTTTAGCATCTACATGATGCAAAAGAGAGTATTAAGAGCAGTCTTGATTAGAAAGTGCCATAGCTGAAGCATGCCTGCCCATCAGTGACACTCTTATAGCCTCTGGCAGAGAAAGTCCTCAGAGGAATGCCTCTAATGATGATCCCAAGTTGTGAGTCAGCTCATGATGGGAGAAACTTCTCTGCAAATATTGGGGTCATGAGCCACGTAAAGCTTTAAACACATACCATGGACATGAGCCTGGAAGCTGACATCTGATAATGCTACCAGCCTGGAAGCTGACATCAGATAATGCTACCATCCAAGTAAGAAGCGAGGTCATATGATCAGACTGGTAGTCGATTTAGCCATTGCATCAAGTGCTAGCTGCATTGCTGAACCATTCTGTAAAGCCAGATCCACATATAGTGGCGCCCTGGTGGCACAGTGGGTTAAACCACTGAGCTGCTGTACTTGCTAAAAGATCACCGGTTTGAATCTGGGGAGCGGGGTGAGCTCCTGCTGTTAGCCCCAGCTTCTGCCAACTTATCACTTCAAAAACATGCAAATGTGAGTAGATCAATAGGTACCACTCCAGTGGGAAGATAACAGCACTCCATGCAGTCATGCCAACCACATGGCCTTGGAAGTGTCTACGGACAACGCTGGCTCTTTGGCTTAGAAATGGAGATGAGCACCAACCCCCAGAGTCGGACACAACTGGACTTAATGTCAGGGAAAACCTTTACCAACCTACTACATATTGTACATGGCAGTAATTTGTGCTAGGGATTGCCAGTGTAGGCAGCTAACCTATCCCTGTTCAAAATTAATGTTTCAGGACCTACAAAGCTGGTATGACACTCCTCAGGATGGAGGGCACCTCTGCCTCAAGTGGCAGTAATGGATCCAACATTGGCCCCAAGCTGTGTACCCCCTTCATTTAGGGAGAATCTCACCCTATCTAGAACTGCTTGAACACCACTCACTCCATCAGAAGGAGAGCACCCTGGTCATGTTTGGATTCAGCCTCAAGTTTTGGCCACCAATCATTGTGGCCAAACATAAGTTCAGTACATCCCATGCTTCACCTCCTGAAGATGAAAATGAGGAAGAGAGCTATGTGCCACCAAGACAATAGAAGAACAGAGTTAGAAGAAACTACAAGGATCATCCAGTCCAACTCCCTGTCATGCATGAACACAAAATCAAAGCACCCCCAACAGACACCACCACACTTTGAGATAATATATTCCATTACTAAATAGCTCTCACAGTCAGGAAGGTCTTCCTAATGTTTAGATGGAATCTCTTCCTCCCTTAAATTGCCCCACATCCTAGTCTCTAGAACAACATAAAACAAGCTTGCCTCCACCTCAACATGGCATCCTTTCAAGTATTTAAACATGGCTATCATGTCCTCTCTCAACCTTCTTTCCTCCAAACTAAACATAACCAAATCCCTAAGCTGCTCTTCATAGGATTTCCAAACCTTTAATAATTTTGGATGTCCTCCTCTGGACACATTCCAGCTTGTCAATATTCTTCTTGAATTTTAGTGCCCAGAACTGGACACAGTATTCCAAGTGAGGTCTGACCAAACCAGAATAAGAGTGGCACTCTTACCTCAACCAAGACACTACACTTCTATTGATGCAGCATCGGCTTTGTTAGCTTCTTTATCATAGAAGATGGAAGGTGTCTCCACTCAATATTTCATGGGACAGACCTGACGGACACTTTATTCCAGGGCCAAGTCAGTGTTGAATTGTGGATGGATTGACCATAGGATGATTTTTACCGTTAGCTCCCTGGCCACGTCATAGGAGGATAGGAGTCCTTTCCGCCAGCCCTTGGACCACTGTTGAGGGAGGATGGAGTCCTGTTTGGCGGTGCCAGTGCCACTGGATGGCCACCTTGTAGGCCTTTTTTGTTCCCATCATAGCAGCAACCAGCGTAGCAAGCTGGTGGCCATCTCATGTTGCCCAGATGTTGACCAGGGTGCCTTAGCAATGCAGGATAGAGGAGCGAGAAGGGAGCACCCCTATGTTTTCTCCGATTACTCTTGTCCCAAACAAGGTCACTCCAGGCAATGAGTGATGGCTAGAAGCCATGTTGCACCCACTCGTTACCGACAAAAACAGGAGGGGGTTGGTTCATGCCATCCGAGTCTGGGGAATACAATATGGCTGTGTAAACAGTTCTGTCTCAGAATCAACCCAAATGTTTACATGGACCATATATGACACTTAAACCTACAGCCTGAAATCAGTGCAGTACTGAAAATAACCTAGACCCATTTGTATGCTTCTTATTTACTGCAAACCTTACAGGGAATGTCCAAAATTCTGGTTTCAAGGGAATATTGTAAATCCCTCATGAAATATTTACACAGCTGAGAAGTAATATTGGACCATCCCTTGAGCATCACTCAATTGCTTTGCTCCTATATAATTACCCCAGGGATGCTTGCTATAAAAACAAGCACATTTCTCCTTATTCTTGAGCTATTCTTGACACATTTTTCATCCACATTCTAAATTTTCACCACAGACGTAAACTTAAGCTTGTTGCAAATGTCCTAGTACAGAGACAGACTTCACATACTACCTCACCATAGTGGCTCAACAGTGTAAGAAAGAAGCAATGGAGTGACTTCTTGCAGCACGAGCCTTTGGCTTCTCAGCTGTCTTTTGTGTTTCCCCTTCTGTCTTCCCTTGCCTGGGTTCTCAGCATGTATAGATGTACTATGTATATCTGTAGCTATGTTCGGTTCTTCATAAAATATTATTTAGTAAAATAGAATAGCCGAAGAATGGCAGGTATATACCACAACCTACACATAAGAGCTAATCTTTCTTTCCAGTATAGCTGTAGTGATGGGCGTTCCCCTCAAATTAGCTCCCGATTCATATTCCATTTTCAAGCCACATAAGGGTTGCTTACAAATTTCTCCTCATTTACTTTTGAATTCTTTCACCAATACAATAAGGGACCATACATGAGAGAAGCCCTCTATGATATGTTCAGGATTACGGTATATGAATAGACAGGATTTCTGTCAAGGAGCAAAAGTTGCTGCTACGTGTAGGAGGTTGCTCGTTCAGTTTTGTTTTGTTTTTTTGTTCTGGAAGAGGCGGAAAGAGAGGCCATGAATGCTTTCCATTTTTTGTTTTTTTCGTTCTTAAATCTTATGTCACATCGCTACCTCTTCTCATTTTTGCCAGATTTAATTTTCATTCAGTACAATTAAACCAGAGAATCCCATTCCTTGCAAAAGACACCTTTAAAAAATAATTAATTTAGAAAGAAAGAGAAAATTGGGAACAGCTACATTATATATCTAAAAGTTGGTCTCTGATTAACCTCATCACACTGGCCGCTAGAATTACTATGTGTCTTGGCAAATCTGGCAAATGTTCATCAGTCATCAGTTGACATCAGATTATAAAGACAGTCATTCAACCGAGAGCGAATGGTGATACTTGCTTTCATTAATCATAAGCCAAATGTGATGTTATTAATTACTCAAATGTTGTATTTCATTATTCTATTTTCACTTGACTTAGCCAAAGGTTTGTTGACCGAAATAAAGGCTACTGATGTCAACTGATGCAAATGTTGTCGGAGGCATGGGGTATTTGTCACCCCACGGCTCTCGGGAAGCTGATCCCATGGGGGAAACATAGACAGCGTGGCTTCCTCCTGCGCAACATGGTAAGCCTCCCATGTTCCCGCTGAAGCGGCATACATCAGTTGAGCTCTAGTTGATCCACGGAGCCCTGCTGGAAGTTCCTCTGTGTCGTGAGACTCCGTGGATCAACTAGGGCCCAGCTGATGTATGCCGCCAAAAAAAGCCCTATCTGATGAGGGAGTAAGTAAAAGTAGATCACAATATGTTCCCACATTACTTGATTCAGCTTTATTTCTATGTATTTGTTATTGCAGGCTAATTACAGCAGGGCTAGATGGCATGTTTTCAGTGACGGCCTATAACAGACTTGAAATTAGCACTTGTCTATAGCATGCTTCAATTCTTTTTGCTTTGAGCCAGAGCCTGAGATAGGGATAGTACGAGATTTGAATGAAAAGTAATGCCTCCACCTTCGTAACTCAACAGATGGCAGTACTAGTATGCAGCAGGTACTGGCTTATTCAGTAGACTCTCCTCTACAGTTCCATTTTGACGGGAAGCCTTAGCATTGAACGGTTGTGTTGTTAAAGTGTGAAGTATTGAACCCTGCACAGACGGTCAGTCAATGCAACTTAAGCAACGTGCAGTCAATTAATTCTTGACAGCACAAGGTGTCACCCCAAAGGAGATTAATCAGAGAATGCAAGCTGTTTATGGCGACTGTGTTGATATGAGTACTGTGTGTCGTTGGGTGAGTAAGTTTGAAGATGTTGAGGTGGGAACATCTGACTTGCGTGACAAACAAGGAGTAGGATGCCCTGTGACAGCAACTACCAAATTTCACAAGCAAAACATTGACAAATTGATTCAGAACGATCGTCGTATTACTCAGAAATTTCAAGCATAATCAGCATTTCACAAGAATATGTGGGTCACATTATTGCTTTGTTTGGCTATCGGAAGATCTGTGCACGATGGGTAACCAGGATGCTGACGCCTGAACTGAAAGCGCACAGACTTGAAATTTGCCAGGAACTGTGACGGCTTCAGAAAACTTGTTCCTCATTGGCAGAAATGTATCCAATTGTCTGGTGATTATGTGGAAAAGTGAATAGTGGTAGTTAAAGAGCACATTCTAAGGATTACTTCTGTGTTTGATTTATTAAAATATTCCCATCCAAATCCAAGTAATGAAGGTGGAGGTATTACTTTTCATTCAACCCTTGCATGCTTATGGGCTGTGATAACCACTAACAGAATAGTCTGCTGATCAACATGTTGTGAACACATTGGACTCTTCTATTCCCCTCCTTCTTCAGACCAGAAGCAATTATCTCACCACCCAAGGCTTCGGCAAAGAAGTACTCAGTGACACACATATCATTATTGTTTCTTTTCAGAACTCTTCTGGTCCAAAGATCAATGAACCTTTCAGGTGTATTTATTTTCAAGGAGAAGAGGGATTTATAATGAGGTTGCTGCTGGTGGAAATCCCATGTTCTTTGTCATTCATATCCAATTTCAACTTTATTTGGTTGAAGTCAGTGTTATTTACCTCCCAGCTTTACTCCCAGTAGTGCCAATTTGTGGATCATGTGTTCCAAATGATCTGTCAAAGGAGTCATTCACATGTTTTCTGTGAGCCAGCTTTTCATCAGAGGAAAAACAAGAAGCAATATATGTCAACAGTCTATCATATATATATATATATATATGAATGAATATGAGAGATATATCATGCATAATTGATGTGTGTGTTGATACATTGGATCATAACAATTTTCTGTGATTATTGATGTTTGGCATTTTGTTCTGTTTTTTCAAGGGAAAGAAATGTATTTCCATATGTTAATGTGAAGATAGAAAAAGTCTGATGTGTTGACAACCAACAGCAGCTCCACCCATTGTAAACATCAGTAGACCTCTGAACAGACTGGCGATGTGAGTCAGGGAATCCTAGTCCCTTTGCCCAGTATAAACAGAATTGTCCCGTAAAATGTAGTAATGCTCAGTACTTTGGTCCTTATGGTATCATTTAACTAACAATGCCATGGTTTTTACATTGCACTGGTATTTCAGGTGGCACATCTCACCTTGTTGATGTAATGAATCAAAACTCTAGTTTTAGGTGTGCTGTGTCGGCCTACCAACAAGGGCCTATGTGGCAAGAATATATTTTTCCATATAAGAAAATCTCGGAATACATCTATGCTAAAAAAAAATAAGTGTAAGAGGTTATTACAGATATGTCAGAGCTATTTTCCCTGATGAGGTTATTGCTGTATAGAAGAAATTCTATACGGAAGGCGGTTTGGCTATGCATTTCAAGTGATTCAACCCAGAAAAAATATTTTATCATCTCACTAAGAGTTAGTCTTTGAATCATATATAGCAGGCTGTCTCAAATCCTTATTTTTGTAGAGAAAGCACAAACTACATTTTAAGAATCTAGAGCACATAGATATTTCCTTAACATTTCTGCGTTTTCAGCACAGTATTAAATGGTTATCATCAAATCCAGACTATGTGACGAAGAAGGAAAATAGGAAATGGCCATTGTTACCTTTAGATGTGATAATTAGTTATATCTGCCCATATGGGTAATTGATTTCATAGGGGAGAAACAAGGTAGGGGAGTTCACATAGGGGAGTTGTCTATGCACATCCCATTGATGGTAATATCCTTGCATTGTTGTCTTCCTCACCAATAGGGAGAGGGAAGACGGGAGGGGAAATAGCTCTACTTTATATAAGAAGGTATTGGACTGTACTTCTATACTATCAAGTTGGTACATAAACCAAGAAGCAATACTGTTCTTAAGCTGAACAAAGGCAGCTATGTTAAGATGGGGAAATAATTATACTCTCTGGTATATATCTTATCATACTAATTACTCTATAGCTGTTTGGTAAAAGGTATATGGACTCAGTTTATTTTCAGATTGTACATTTTTGTTTTGCATTGGACGGGTGGTGCGTGGCTGGGTGGCTGTGCATTCCCCTCATTAAAGAAGCACCCAATATTGTTTTGATTATTAAATTACACAATTTTTAGCATGTTTTTAAATAAAATCTGATATTACGTAAATATTTTGAGCATATACAAATGTTGATTTATGTGGCATTTCGCATTCCCATACATATATACAATCTAAGGTTTCCAATTGGTTTATTTTTAAACAATTGTTAAGACTAAAGAAGGAGCCCCCGGTGGCGCAGTAGGTTAAAACGCTGAGCTGCTGAGCTTGTTGACTGAAAGG
The DNA here is from genome assembly GCF_025583915.1 of Anolis sagrei ordinatus. Taxonomy (NCBI): domain Eukaryota; kingdom Metazoa; phylum Chordata; class Lepidosauria; order Squamata; family Anolidae; genus Anolis; species Anolis sagrei. Next base: position 99,963,159 of record NW_026847549.1, read on the forward strand.
TTACAGGTTCGAATCCAGGGAGCGGCGTGAGCTTCCGCTGTCAACCCCAGCTTCTGCCAACCTTGAAGTTCGAAAACATGAAACTGTGAGTAGATTAATAGGTACTGCTCCGGCAGGAAGGCAGCAGTGCTCCATGCAGTCATGCCGGCCACATGACCTTGGAGGTGTCTACGGACAACGCCGGCTCTTCGGCTTAGAAATGGAGATGAGCACCACACCCCAGAGTTGGACACAACTGGACTTAATGTCAGGGGAAAATAATAAATAATAATAAACCTTTATTTATACCCCGCTACCATCTCCCGAAGCCCTCGGTGGCGCAGTGGGTTAAAGCACTGAGCTGCTGAGCTTGTTGATCAAAAGGTTGCAGGTTCAAATCCGGGGAGCGGCGTGAGTTTCCACTGTCAGCCCCAGTTTCTGCCAGCCTTGCAGTTCGAAAACATGAAAATGTGAGTAGATTAATAGGTACTGCTCCAGCAGGAAGGCAACGGCGCTCCATGCAGTCATGCCGGCCACATGACCTTGGAGGAGTCTACAGACAACGCCGGCTCTTTGGCTTAGAAATGGAGATGAGCACCACACCCCAGAGTTGGACACGACTGGACTTAATGTCAGGGGAAAATAATAAATAATAATAAACCTTTATTTATACCCCGCTACTATCTCCCGAAGCCCTCGGTGGCGCAGTGGGTTAAGTTCAAAAACATGAAAATGTGAGTAGATTAATAGGTACTGCTCCGGCAGGAAGGCAACGGCGCTCCATGCAGTCATGCCGGCCACATGACCTTGGAGGTGTCTACGGATAACGCTGGCTCTTCGGCTTAGAAATGGAGATGAACATCACACCCCAGAGTCAGACATGACTGGACTTAATGTCAGGGGACTACCTTTACCTTTTACCATCTCCCGAAGGACTCGGTGCGGCTTACAAGAGACCGAGCCCAAATACATCAGTGAAACACAACAACAGTACAATAATAAAAAAAAACTCATAAACAAAGCAAAAAACATAAACAATAACACCACGGTGCATTAAAACCTGTGGCAGGGCCAAATGTAGTACTTAAAATCTTCAAAAATGTTGGGCATGATCAGGTAAAATAGGCTAGATATTTTAGGGATAGGTGGGGTGTGCAGGCAATTCTAGATCTCTAGTAAAGTGCATTTGGGACATATTGCTTGGAGTTTCCTTATTCTGGGAAGGCACACTGGGACAACCACGTCTTCAAGCTCCTTCTAAAGACTGTCAACGTTGGGGATTGCCTGATGTCCTTGGGGAGTGATTTCCAGAGTCGAGGGGCCACCATCGAGAAAGCCCTGTCCCTCGTCCCCACCAATCGCGCTTGCGATGCAGGTGGGATCGCGAACAGGACCTCTCCAGATGATCGAAGAGATTGTGTGGGTTGATATACAGAGATGCGGTCACGCAGGTAGGCAGGTCCCAAACCATTTAGGGCTTTGTAGGTAAGTACCTGCACCTTGAATTGGGACCAGAAAATGAACGGCAGCCAATGGAGCTCCTTGAACAGGAGGGTTGACCTCTCCCTGTAAAGAGCACCAGTTAACAACCTGGCCGCTGCCCGCTGGACCAATTGAAATTTCGGGGCCATTTTCAAGGGCAGCCCCACGTAGAGTGCATTACAGTAGTCCAATCTGGAGGTGACTTAGGCATGGACCACTCTGGCCAGATCCGTCTTCACGAGGTACGGTCGCAGTTGGCGCACGAGTCTTAGTTGAGCAAAGACTCTCCCGGCCACCGCCGACGCCTGAGTTTCAAGCGTAAGTGAAGAGTCCAGGAGGACACCCAAAGTGCGGACCTGTGACTTCAGGGGGAGTGCCCATCTCAAGTCCTCCCTCCATGATGACGTCCTCTTTTTATTTACCAACGGGCAAGGGGGGTACCCATCACATGTTAAATTGGACAATTTTACACGTCTCTATGCAGGGAATTGAAAAAGAAGCCAATTCCCAATCAATTTGGGAATCGTGGGGAAAACCCTCACTTTAGAAACAGCAAAATACATGGAGCACATATTTCAAGCTTGCATCATGTTATGGGCTCCGTGGGTTGCTGATTCTTAAATGTGTCGAAATGCTGATTTTATTGCGTATGATGAAGTCAAATGATGGTTTAGTGAAGATGGATTTTAGTATTAAATGTGTTTGGATACTTGGCTAGGAAGGATGAGCACAGTTTGAAATGTTTGTTTTATGAGTGGTTGCTGAGCTCTCAGCATACAACAAAAGCACAGAATCCAAATCTGCCTATATGGGTCTGGTTAGCAAGCAAGATTCCAGGTGTAGAAACTGTAGGTTTTCACACTTCCTTAATTTACACATGCTGTGGATTTTAGAATAAAGATTCCTGCTGTCAACCAGAATACTGAAGAAAAGACAAAATAGAGATGATAATCATAGAATCATAGAATCAAAGAGTTGGAAGAGACCTCATGAGCCATCCAGTCCAACCCCCTGCCAAGAAGCAGGAATATTGTATTCAAATCACCCCTGACAGATGGCCATCCAGCCTCTGTTTAAAAGCTTCCAAAAAAGGAGCTTTCACCACACTCCAGGGCAGAGAGTTCCACTGCTGAATGGCTCTCACAGTCAGGAAGTTCTTCCTCATGTTCAGATGGAATCTCCTTTCTTGTAGTTTGAAGCCATTCCGCGTCCTAGTCTCCAGGGAAGCAGAAAACAAGCTTGCTCCCTCCTCTCTGTGGCTTCCTCTCACATATTTATACATGGCTATCATATCTCCTCTCAGCCTTCTGTTCTTCAGGCTAAACATGCCCAGCTCCTTACGCCACTCCTCATAGGGTTTGTTCTCCAGACCCTTGATCATTTTAGTCGCCCTCCTCTGGACACATTCCAGCTTGTCAATATCTCTCTTGAATTGTGGTGCCCTGAAGAATAATAATAATCATCATCATCATCATCATCATCATTCTTTATACCTCACCACCATCTCCCCAAACGGGACTCAGGGCTGCTTACATGAAGCCATGCCCATCAATACAGAAACACAATATAACCCAAAAACACAACAGAAAATCAGAAAATAAAATAACATAAGATACAAAAATACAAAATGTAAATATACAGCACAACAATATAAAGTCAAAACATTAAACCACTAATAATGAACACCAAGATCATGGCAACAAGAATGATTGACAACTGGAAATAGAGGGAGAAAATGTGGAGGCCGTGACAGACTTTGTATTTCTAGGTGCAAAGATTACTGCAGATGCAGACTGTGGCCAGGAAATCAGAAGACGCTTACTTCTTGGGAGGAGAGCAATGTCAAATCTCGATAAAATAGTAAAGAGTAGGGACATCAGACTGGCAACAAAGATCCGCCTAGTCAAAGCCATGGTATTCCCTGTAGTAACCTACGGATGTGAGAGCTGGACCTTAGGGAAGGCTGAGCGAAGGAAGATAGATGCTTTTGAGTTGTGGTGTTGGAGGAAAGTTCTGAGAGTGCCTTGGACTGCGAGAAGATCCAACCAGTCCATCCTCCAGGAAATAAAGCCCGATTGCTCACTGGAGGGAAGGATACTAGAGACAAAGTTGAAGTACTTTGGCCACATCATGAGGAGACAGCAAAGCCTGGAGAAGACAATTATGCTGGGGAAAGTGGAAGGTAAAAGGAAGAGGGGCCGACCAAGGGCAAGATGGATGGATGGTATCCTTGAAGTGACTGGACTGACCTTGAAGGAGCTGGGGGTGGTGACGGCCGACAGGGAGCTCTGGCGTAGGCTGGTCCGTGAGGTCACGAAGAGTCGGAGACGACTGAACGAATGAACAACAAATGAACACAATGGGCAGGGCCAGTTCAAAGATTAAAAAATTTAAAACACTGGGAGATAGGACAGTGTAAAATATCAGGAAGGGGATCCGGGGGATAAGGTAAGAGTTCATTGCACAAACCAGAGAATAAAGTGCTTCTGAGGACATTTTATGCAGAGTTTGGTCAGGGATTATCATACATTCAGTCATTGAAGGCACATTGGAACAGCCAAGTTTTCAGGCTCCTCCTAAAGATTTCCAGGGTGGGGGCTTGCCTAATATCTCTGAGGAGCGAATTTCAGAGCTGAGGGACCACCACAGAGAAGGCCCTCTTGTCCCCACAAGTCGCGCCTGCGATGAAGACGTGAGCGAGAGAAGGGCCTCTCCGGAAGATGGAAGAGGTCGTGTGGGTTCATAGACGGAAATGCGGTTGCGCAGGTAGGCGGGTCTCAAACCATTTAGGGCTTTGTAGGTCAAATCCTGCACCTTGAATTGGGCCCGGAAAATAAATGGCAGCCAGTGGAGCTCCTTAAACGGGGGAGTTGACCACTCCCTGTAGCTCGCACCAGTTGGTAGTCTGGCTGCCGCTCGTTGGACCAATTGGAATTTCCATGCCGTCTTCAAGGGCAGCCCCACGTAGAGCACATTGCAATAGTCCAATCTAGAGGTAACAAAGGCATGGACCACCGTGGCCAAATCCAACTTCACAAGGTACAGTCGCAGCTGGCGCACTAGCTTCAATTGTGCGAAGGCCCTCCCAGCCACCGCCGACGCCTGAGCTTCAAGCGTTAGCACTGAATCTAGGAGGACACCCAAGCTGCGGACCTGTGACTTCAGATAACATTGTTCTTGTAATACATCACTCTAGGATGCTATCTTCTCCAAATGACACCAGTGAAGTGTTCCAAGACTACTATGCCATTTAATTACTACTTTGGGTAGTACTAAGTCTACACCTCGTATTAACAAAAACATACTAGAGGCTTTTAGGGTTGTTTGGATGCTCTCCAACTTATGCAGCTAGAAGTGAACCAATGTTCCAAGGAACAAAGTCCAACTAAATCGCGAAAACAGTTCAGCCACAAGTCATATTGATCTTTTCTCATAACTGTGTATCTCCAGTTATGTACATATTAATTTGCTTACAAAAAGAATATCACACAATTTCACTGTAATAGTATTGAAGACAATTAATAGTAATGATAAAATATAAAATTATTAAAACATGATAAATCCTTTAAAATCAATCAATTAAAAACTGTTAAATGTTTACCCTTTTTGGAAAGTACCAGTTTTGGGGTCTTATCTTAAACTTCATTATGTTTACTATTATTAACCAAGACCTGTTACGGCCACAGTAATATAATGTAATAACTTTATTTTTACACCCTGCTTCCATCTCCCCAAAGGGACTCGGGGCAGCTTACATGGGGACAAACCCAAACAGCATAATTAAAATATGCTGTACTGTATATCAAAAGCATCATGATTCAATCACATTATCTTATCTATACAGAGCTTAGTTAACCATATCCAATTATGCTTATCTATACAAAGATAAGAAAGTTAATGAAAAATCCCCTGTATTATGACTACACAAGCATGTTTTATAGTGTATGTTAATGACACATCAGTAGCAATTTTATTAGATTTCCATTAATGCAGAATTGATCTTTATATTCATGTTTTATTACACATAAATCATGTCCAGAATGTGATTTTGCACACCCTACCACCCTTGTTCCAACTTTGAGCTTGAGAGAGATGAAAACAATTTATTGTCGAAGGCTTTCATGGCCGGAATCACTGGGTGGTTGTAGGTTTTTCAGGCTATATAGCCCGAAAAAACCTAAAACAACCCATGAAAACAATTGTAAGAATTTTGGTAAAAGGCCTTTTCTCATTGACCTGTCAACCAAAAAGAAATGACTATTAACAATAAATACATCCACTCAAGAAAGATTCAACAATCAATCAAACATATTTTGGGTCATATAATGGCAAAATGTGTAGGATCAAGATAGTACCATTGATAGAGGAGAGATGATAATTTCCAGTTCAACCATCCAGCTGCCAAATAATGGCCATTTATTTATTGTATCAGAAGTGAATTGAGGGTACAGTTATAGTGTATTTTGAAACACAAAGTTAAAAACTTGGCATTATGCTAAATGTCCTTTGACCAGAAACTGGCCACTTGGAGTGCCTCTAGTGTCCCTCTGAGAAGGTCCTCCATTGTGTATGTGGCAGGGCTCAGGTTGGTTTGTAGTAGGTGGTCTTCTCCACACTCGCATTGTCATGGACTCCACTTTGTACCCCATATCTTAAAGTTAGCTCTGCATCTCGTGGTGCCAGAGCATAGCCTGTTCAGCACCTTCCAGGTCGCCCAATCTTCTGTGCCCAGGGGGCAGCCTCTCATCTGGTCATCCACTGATTGAGGTTCTGGGTTTTCACCTGCCACTTTTGGACTCTCACTTGCTGAGGTGTTCCTGTGAGTATCTCTGAAGATCAGTGGTTCTTAACCTGTGGGCCATGGACCACCAGTAGGCCGTGAGGACTAAAATCTTGTCCGCGAGCCTCCTTCCTCTTTATTTTATTTTATTTATTTTATTTCCACTCCTTTCACACTGCCTGCCACTCCTTTCCTATCACTGACCATGGCATATGTTCTGTATCAAAAACTAGAGCTGATGTGGTCTATCCAGTGAAATTTTATGAATCAGCACTCCAAACCAAATCTAATGTTGACCAAAAACTGATTCGTAATCCTTTTGGTACTAATGTTGGAGAGTGGTCCCTGATCAAGTAGTCCCTGGTCAAAGTGGTCCCTGGTCAAATAAAGGTTGGGAACCACTGCTGTAGATCTTAGACCGCTATTTCTTGATTTAAGGTGTTGGGTTGCTGGCTGATATCCAAACAGAAGACAATCATACTGGGGAAAATTGAATGAAAAAGGAAGAGGAGCCGACCAAGGGCAAGATGGATGGAAGGTATCCTTGAAGTGACCGCCTTGACCTTGAAAGAGCTGCAGGTGGTGACGGCCGACAGGGAGCTCTGGCGTGGGCTGGTTCATGAGGTCACGAAGAGTCGGAAGTGACTAAACGAATGAACAACAATCCAAACAGAGAATGGCCTGGAGATATCAATGTATTGGTCCTTTCATTCCAGGCTGCTACTTCCCAATGGATGTCAGGTGGTGCAATACCAGCTAAACATAATTTCTCCAGTGGAAACAATGGCTATAAGCAAAGCAAAGCAAAACACAATCCATCCAAAGTCCTGACAAGTCCAAACATAATCTTTATAGCTTTTACTGCATGATCTTATGTGAAACAAATTAAATGAAATCAATTAATTTATAAATTGAATTGGAAATTAACCTATAAAAGGGGAAGATGTATTTTTAACTGACGTGACTGACTTCATAACTTAATTCTTAGGAAAGCATATGCTGAAATTCCAATTTAAGTCATTAATTCAGTGAGCCATAATTATTAGTACAACAAGACACAAATTTTACATTATCCATTGATTCTTTAGCCAAAACCTACCGTAGTTCTCTTGGATTTTTCAAAAACTATATACTTTTTTTTTTTAATTTTTTTTTATTAATTTATCACTTTATTACATACTATTACATTTTGTACATCAACC
>NW_026847549.1:99976444-100049378 GCF_025583915.1 Anolis sagrei ordinatus
CTCCAAGTCAGTGCGCAGTTATAATTGGCAATTTGGTTTCACTTTCAACGGCAGCTTCGGCAGCCGCCCTATCTTCTGCCAAAGCTCATAAATCAAAGCAAGTAATTGGTAATAAATTACCTTCTTAGGTTCTCCACGTGCACCAGACTTTCGCCTCCCTTTGATCCAGAAAGGACAATTATCCATTCATTTTCACTGCTTTTTTGCTATATTTCCACAAGAGCTGGAGGAAAGACGTCTGTTCAACCGGCCATGGTAACTCCGCCCCCTCAAAAACTATATACTTTTAATTAGTCCCTCTCCAAAACATTTGATGTCTCAAAGATGCATTTGTAGTCCACCCCCCATCTTGAAATGATCTTTTTTTTTTTATAAAAAAAACAAAGATGGGGTAAATATTCACTGAGACTCTTTTTTCGATAGAGTTACAAGCTGGGTAGATGCGGGGAATGCCATGGATGTAGTGTACCTGGATTTCAGTAAGGCCTTCGACAAGGTCCCACACGACCTTCTGGCAAAGAAACTAGTCCAATGTGGGCGAGGCAAAACTACGGTGAGGTGGATCAGTAATTGGTTAAATGGACGAACCGAGAGGGTGCTCACTAATGCTTCCCCTTCATCCTGGAAAGAAGTGACGAGCGGAGTGCCGCAGGGTTCTGTCCTGGGCCCGGTCCTGCTCAACATCTTTATTAATGACTTAGATGAAGGGCTAGAAGGCAGGATCATCAAGTTTGTAGACGACACCAAATTGGGAGGGATAGCCAATAGTCCAGAGGACAGGAGCACGGTTCAAAACGATCTTGACAGATTAGAGAGATGGGCCAAAACTAACAAAATGAAGTTCAGTGGGGACAAATGCAAGATACTCCACTTAGGCAGAAAAAACAAAATGCAAAGATACAGAATGGGGAACAATGCCTGGCTCGAGAGCAGTACGTGTGAGAAAGATCTTGGAGTCCTCGTAACAAGTTAAACATGAGCCAACAATGTGATGTGGCAGCAAAAAAAATTCAAGAGAGATATTGACAAGCTGGAATGTGTCCAGAGGAGGGTGACTAAAATGATCAAGGGTCTGGAGAACAAGCCCTATGAGGAGCGGCTTAAGGAGCGGGGCATGTTTAGCCTGAAGAAGAGAAGGCTGAGAGGAGATATGATAGCCATGTATAAATATGTGAGAGGAAGCCACAGGGAGGAGGGAGCAAGCTTGTTTTCTGCTTCCCTGGAGACTAGGATGCAGAACAATGGCTTCGAACTACAAGAGAGGACATTCCATCTGAACATGAGGAAGAACTTCCTGACTGTGAGAGCCGTTCAGCAGTGGAACTCTCTGCCCTGGGGTGTGGTGGAGGCTCCAGTGAGAGCCTTTTGCAAGTAAGAAGGTTTCAACTACCTGGGAGTATCTGGAAGAAGGATATGAGAAGAATTCTGGTCTTCTGCTATACTGTAAATATTCCTTGTATAAAGTCTTATCTCCTACAAAGACAAGTTGTGTATGTTTGCTCCTCATATAGAATCACATTAATTTCATCACGACAGGCTAATAGTAGGTCACACCTACCTAAGTGGACTTTGTAGATGTGCCCAGAAGATCACTGAGAAAAAAAATTGATGTCTGACATTCAAGAAAATGGCCTAGTTTAGTTGTAAAATTGGCTGCCAAACTGGGGATGGAAAAAAATATATCTTGTTCAGATACTTGTTCCTTATTAATTAGTTGCTATATTCACTGAATTCTATTTATGATGTCTTAATGATGTGTTACAAACTTATGTAAATTGCCAGATAAGATAACGTTAGATCCACATTATGCTAAGGATGTTTAGAGAACTGGGCTTTGAGAGAAGCAATAAATACAGAGTATGGTTTACAAAGGTATTAACTGTAGTGCTGATTACCTTACACAGCTTGTGATAGCACCAATGGGAGGAATTGTTGGCCTAAAATGAAAATTAAAAATTTAGATTTATGCTGATCTGTTTCAGCAAGTCTGATCTACTTCAGCTTTACAAGAGTTGATATCTCCCCATGGCCTTTATGGTTCGCTTAACTCTGTAAATCATGCTATGGTAGAAATGCTGTAACTGCAATATGATGTGCCCAGTGCCAACAACCAGGCATTATACTTGTACTTACATACAGTATGCCGTGCCCTGGAACAGTTTATCACCCAGACACCATGCAGGGACAAGGGAATCCACTAAGTAAAGTAAATCCACTAAGTAACAAGCCACACCTAAAAACTGTCAGGCCATCAAATGCTAATCAAGGTGGCTAATTGAAACATTCACACCTAGCTCCAACAGATAAGAGTTTTTTCTCCCATCCTGGACCTTCCACAGATTTTCATAGTTTCCAACAATGCTCACAACAACCACAACAACCATAGTTTCCAACAACCACAGAAAACCAAATTTTCATAGTTTCCAACAACCCTCACAACCTCTGAGGATGCTTGCCACAGATGCAGGCAAAACGTCAGGAGAGAATGCTTTTAGAACATTGCCATACAGCCCAAAAAAACCTACAACAACCCAGTGATTCCAGCCATGAAAGCCTCTGAGGATGCTTGCCATAGATGCAGGCGAAACGTCAGGAGAAATGCCTCTAGAACATGGCCCTATAGCCCGAAAAAAACCACAAGTACCTAATGAAAGCCTTCAACAATCCACTAAGTAAAGTTTATTAAGAAAAATATAACAGATAAGAAAGAGCACAATAAAAAGGAATAGTAAAAAACCCAAAAGACAAATCTCAAAAAATTCCAAAGTTGCTGAGCATAGGTGACAATCAGTTTCATGAATCCGTTGCACACCAAGGCTGTGATGAGCACCTTTGAACCCACAAGCACACCAATGTTTTTTTAATAAGCAAGCTGTTTATTGAAGTTTAATATAGCAAGTGCCAAAAAGGTAAACAGCAATCAAAAAGGAAATAATAGAATGTCCAAAAAACACCCATAAGTAAACGTAACCAGGAAAGTCCACATCAGGAGAACAGGATAGTTCTAAAGTCCAGTTAAAACAGTCTACAGGAAATAGTTTTAAGTCCAAAAGGTTGTAAGAACAAAGTCCCTTGAAGAGTCAGGCGCACACTTGAACAACACCAAATGCAGTAGCTTGAAATCAGTATTCAAGGCTTACAAAAATCTCAGCATGAACATGAATCTGGAGCAAGATATTACATGAGTCTCAGCATGAAACAAAGACATGAAGCAGCATGGAAGCTGAATGTTGGACTCACTGAAGAGCATGAATACACAGGTCCTATATTTATTCAAAACACCATGGCAAAAGCATTCCGATTCTCTTGGGAAACTTCTCTCAAACCTCTTCTTTCTCTTAATCTAGGACCAGGTGGTGATCATGATAGATTTGCCCTCTGCGATCAAAGGTAGCCTCCTCCGGTTCGCTTATTAGCACATTCCTTTCTCTCTCACTATCTAACCTTGACTGTTCAGCCTCAGCCTGTTTCGCATCAGACTGTCTCAAGACATCTTTGCCTTGGGAACCAGCAACCCCAGAATCCTCCTCAGTTTCACTCTGGCTAACCTCATTTTCTTGGCCATCATCTGCATTCACAAACCCCTGAGAATCAACAGAAACCTGATCATTAACTTGGAACTGCACTTTGAGGCAATACAGTGAAACAAGGCAAAATCCATACACTTGATCGAAATTATATCCGAAACATGTTTTAGGAACCTCAGATAGTAATGTCTGTAGGGTAGTCCATGCCTTAGTCACCTCCAGGTTGGACTACTGTAATGCACTCTAAATGGGGCCGCCCTTGAAAACGGCCCCGAAATTTCAATTGGTCCAGCGGGCGGTGGCCAGGTTGTTAACTGGTGCTCCTTACAGGGAGAGGTCAACCCTCCTGTTCAAGGAGCTCCATTGGCTGCCGTTCATTTTCCGGTCCCAATTCAAGGTGCAGGTGCTTACCTACAAAGCCCTAAACAGTTTGGGACCCACCTACCTGCGTGACCACATCTCTGTATACGAACCCACATGATCTCTTCGATCATTTGGAGAGGTCCTGCTCGCGATCCCACCTGCATCGCAAGCGTGATTGGTGGGGACGAGGGACAGGGCCTTCTCGGTGGTGGCCCCTCAACTCTGGAACTCACTCCCCAAGGACATCAGGCATGCCCCAATGTTGGCAGTCTTTAGAAGGAGCTTGAAAACATGGTTGTTCCAGTGTGCCTTCCCAGAATAAGGAAACTCCAAGCAATATGTCCCAAATGCACTTTACTAGAAATCTAGAATTGCCTGCATTCTCCACCTATCCCTAAAATTTCTATCCTATTTCACCTGATCATGCCCGGCACTTTTAAAGATTTTAATTATTACATTTGGCCCTGCTGCAGGTTTTAATGCGCCATGGTGTTATTGTTAATGTTTTTGCTTGCTTATGAGTTTGTTGTTATTGTATTGTTGTTGTTGTGCTATACTCATGTATTTGGGCTCGGCCGCTTGTAAGCCGCACTGAGTCCTTCGGGAGATGGTAGCGGGGTATAAATAAAGGATTATTATTATTATTATTATTATTATTATTATTATTATTAGTTAATGGGTTAGGCTGGGAATCCTTATCAACTTTTCAGATGACACAAAGGAGGGGTAGCCAACACATGGAAAAGCAGGAACAGAATTCAAAAGGACCTTGACATATTGGGCTGAAACTAATAGAATGAAACTTGACAGGTAAAACTGCAAAATTATACATTTATATCACAAAAAACAAATGTACGAGTATAGGATTGGGGGGGGGGGGTACTCAGAGGTGGCCCTAGGTAATTTTCAATGGTAAGCAAACAGTATTTTGGTACACACCCCCCCCCCCAAATAATCACTTATATATATTTTTTCTAATCGTCGTGGGAGTTCTGTGTGCCATATTTGGTTCAATACCATCATTGGTGGAGTTCAGAATGCTCTTTGATTGTAAGTGAACTATACATCCCAGCAACTACAACTCCCAAATGAAAAAAAAATTATTATTATTTTAGCATTTGTCACTCCTTGGATTAGTAGGTGTCTTGTGGCCAAATTTGGCGGCAATTCATCCATTGGTTTTTGAGTTATGTTAATTCCACAAATGAACATCACATTTTTTTTAATATAGATTTATATGCCGCCCTTCTCACCACACAACTCGCATATGTCAAGGTCTATTTTCCCCCCAGAGTGCCTCAAGAGTGCCCCTGGGCAAAATCAACTATACTGCAAACGCTTACTTTGCGTAATGGGTTGAGCCACCCCTGGGGGTACTTGCTTTAGCAGTACTATGTGTGAAAAGGGCCTTGGGGTAATTGTTGACCATACATTGAACATGACTCAGCAGTGTGATAATGCAGCAAATGAGATAAATGATATTTTAACCTGCATGAATAGAGACATAGTTCCAAGTAAGGGAAATGATCATCCCTCTATTATATATTCTGCACAAGTCAGACTTCTCCTGGAGTGCTGCATTTGGAGAAGGATAGAGACAAATTGGAGTGGGTTCAGTCAAAGGCTACAAAAATGATAATGCATAATGAGAACAAAATATACGAGGAAAGGTTGAGGGAATTGGATATGTTCAGCCTGGGGAACAGAAGATGGCTGTGACACGATTGCACTTTTCAAATATCTAAAGAAGTGTCAATGAAAGGAAAGTGTAGGTTTGCTAGAATGTAGAACTGGTTATAAAGTTTTTAAGTTCCAGAAGAATATAGAAGGAAGTTTGAAATGCAAACAGTCATTTGGCAATGGAGCCAAACATATAGAGAGGTGGTGAGGTATCTTGCTCTAGATCACTGCTTCTTAAACTATGAGTCCCAACACCGAATGGGGTCCCATAAGAGAAAATGGAGTAAAAATTGGCAACAGTAAAAGGTTTCTGAACACCACTTAACTGTTTTAGAGCCGCTGCAAACTAGCCTCCTGTGGGAGCAAACTGTGCCAGCATGTCCATGACGTCATGAGACTGCGCCTCTCTCTCTGCCCCTTTCTCCGCCTCTTTCTCCGTGCCAGAGTGGTTCTTCCTTTGCTAGGGCAGCATTGCCAGCATACTCTCGTTGTTGAATTCTGCCAACAACGAGTCTGTTCCGTTCAAGATTCCAGGATTCCAAGATTACAGGAGACAGGTCAGGACACCGAAAAATCCAACAGACCTGGGGGGAAAACCAGCAACATCCACCACCAAAATGCAACAGATACTTTTCTCCCAAAGATAAGTCTCAAAGTTAATTCCTTAAATCCAGTAACACCCAACTGCAACCCATCTCCTGCACACCTCCACCCTTAATTGCTTTCACCCATGAACTCTTACTTACAGATTACTAAACCCTTTACATTAACCCTTCTATCACCAAGCACCATCAACTGCAGAACATATGACACTGGCCAAATTTTGTGTCATTTCATCATGTAGTTTTTGAGTTATGTTAATCCCACAAACTAACATTACATTTTTATTTATATAGATTCTGAAGACGTAAAAAGCTACCTACATTGGATTCTATGGCTTACCTGTCAACACCTCTAGAACATGGCCATATAGCCCGAAAAAACCCACAAGAACTGAGTGATTCCGGCCATGAAAGCCTTCGACAATACATTGAACACACCTATAGTTGGGTAAGTAATAATAATGATAATAATACATTCCAAACAAAGAGGGAAAGGAATGGAGGAAATCCACACATGACACTGGTATTTGAGATGTGGGGGGAGGAGACCAAGACCAGCACTCAGCTTGATCCTGCCAGGGCTGGTATCTTCACCTTCCCACTTTGTTGTTGTTGTTCATTCGTTCAGTCGTCTCCGACTCTTCGTGACCTCATGGACCAGCCCACGCCAGAGCTCCCTGTCGGCCGTCACCACCCCCAGCTCCTTCAAGGTCAGTCCAGTCACTTCAAGGATGCCATCCATCCATCTTGCCCTTGGTCGGCCCCTCTTACTTTTACCTTCCACTTTCCCCAGCATCATTGTCTTCTCTAGGCTTTGCTGTCTCCTCATGATGTGGCCAAAGTACTTCAACTTTGTCTCTAGTATCCTTCCCTCCAAGGAGCAGTCGGGCTTTATTTCCTGGAGGATGGACTGGTTGGATCTTCTCGCAGTCCAAGGCACTCTCAGCACTTTCCTCCAACACCACAGCTGAAAAGCATCGATCTTCCTTCGCTCAGCCTTCCCTAAGGTCCAGCTCTCACATCCGTAGGTGACTACAGGGAATACCATGGCTTTGACTAGGCGGATCTTTGTTGCCAGTCTGATGTCTCTACTCTTTACTATTTTATCGAGACTGGACCTTGCTCTCCTCCCAAGAAGTAAGCGTCTTCTGATTTCCTGGCCACAGTCTGCATCTGCAGTAATCTTTGCGCCTAGAAATACAAAGTCTGTCACGGCCTCCACATTTTCTCCCTCTATTTCCCAGTTGTCAATCATTCTTGTTGCCATAATCTTGGTTTTTTTTATGTTTAGCTGCAACCCGGCTTTTGCGCTTTCTTCTTTCACCTTGATTAGAAGGCTCCTCAGCTCCTCCTCGCTTTCGGCCATCAGAGTGGTGTCATCTGCATATCTGAGGTTGTTAATGTTTCTTCCAGCAATTTTCACCCCAGCTTTGCATTCATCAAGCGCCGCACATCGCATGATGTGTTCTGCATACAAGTTAAAAAGGTTGGGTGAGAGTATGCAGCCTTGCCGTACGCCTTTCCCGATCTTGAACCAGTCTGTTGTTCCGTGGTCAGTTCTGACTGTTGCTACTTGGTCCTTGTACAGATTCCTCAGGAGAGAGACAAGGTGGCTTGGGATGCCCATCCCACCAAGAACTTGCCACAATTTATTATGATCCACCAGTCAAAGGCTTTAGAATAGTCAATGAAGCAGAAATAGATGTTTTTCTGAAACTCCCTGCCTTTCTCCATTATCCAGCGGATATTGGCAATCTGGTCTCTCGTTCCTCTGCCTTTTCTAAACCCAGCTTGAACATCTGGCAACTCTCGCTCCATGTATTTCTGGAGTCTTCCTTGCAGGATCTTGAGCATTACCTTACTGGCATGAGAAATAAGGGCCTCAAAATTAGCCACATTCTTAGGGGCAAGACAGAAGAATGAAAAGGCAGTGTGATGGTGTGATTAACTCAACTTCTGGCAATGTGCCTTTGCCTGTTGAGCTGGACTTCATCCAAGAGCCCCAGTGGGAAAAGACTCTCCCCTGAAAGGCATAGAGGGCCTGCTGTGATGCTTTAAACAGGTTGCAAACATTATTGTCTTTATATTATAGAAACTATATATTGCTCCTTTATTAAACAAAGTCATCTCAGTCAGGGCTATATGTGCCACTACAGACAATTATAATGAAGCAAAAAAGATTGCCTTCCTCATCCCTCCTTGTTTGAGACAGCAGGTTAATTTCTGGCAGCTCATTTTCCCAGGCTCTGAAGAGTCAACACTGCAGCTCTATTTTTAGCTCTACCATGACACTTGGTAATGAAAATCTATTTTCAGGCTTTCCTTACTTTTTCATGCTTTGCCCTTGGCCCCGTTCTTTCATATATACTGGGTATCGGGGACTTTTGAAGATATAAAAGAAGAATTGTTAATAGGTTTTTGGGAAAAGGGCAACTAAAAAGGATCTAGAGAAACAAATTGTGCCTCTGTTATCTCATTGACAAATATTTGTGAAGCCCAGTGTTTCTTCCTTTCACAAAAGAAAAATTCCAAACTTTTATCTCGGCAAAAGCGGATCTCTCCTCTTTCCTGGTTGTGCAAACACCTCTGCCAATGTTGGAAGTGAGTGCTCACACAACGAGGAAGAAGTAGAGGGGATTGCCCACCTTCCTCATGTCTGATCTGGCCACGGTGGTCCATGCTCTTGTTACATCCCGAATAGACTACTGCAACGCTCTCTACGTGGGGTTGCCCTTGAAGACTGTTCGGAAACTTCAACTAGTCCAGCGAGCGGCAGCCAGATTGCTCACCGGAGCGACATACAGGGAGCATACCACCCCCCTGCTGTGCCAGCTCCACTGGCTGCCGATTCAGTTCCGAGCACAAGTCAAGGTGCTGGTTTTGACCTACAAAACCCTATACGGTTCCGGTCCAGTGTATCTGTCCGAACGTATCTCCCTCTACGTCCCACCCCGGAGTCTGAGATCGTCTGGGGAGGCCCTGCTCTCGACCCCACCACTGTCACATGTGAGGCTGGTGGGGACAAGGAGCAGGGCTTTCTCAGTGGTGGCCCCCCACCTGTGGAACTCACTCCCGGGGGAAATCAGGGCATCATCATCCCTCCTCGCCTTCAGGAGGAGGGTGAAGACTTGGTTATGGGACCAGGCCTTTGGGCACTCTGGCAACTAAATCAGACAATCAGGCGAGTAAGACCAGCAGGATTGATGAAGTGGAACGTAAAACTAGATCTATAAGTTAACAAACGCTGACCATGTAAGAGGAGAAATTGGGTTTGTATTTGGTTTTTATTGATTTTATGGTTATAATGCATGAATTGTTGTCAACTGTGAATTGATGTAATTTTGTGTATGATTGTTTATGATGCAGGCATCAAACTGTGCCTTTGCTTTTGTAAGCCGCCCTGAGTCCCCTTCGGGGTGAGAAGGGCGGGGTAAAAGAACCCCAAATAAATAAATGAATAAATAAATAAATAAATAATCACAAGCATGCCCTGTTCTGCAGCCAGCTAGGAATGGCAGCAGTAGTGGCGACAAAAAGGAGGCAAGGTACGCCCTCCCAGCAGAGTGTGCGCCCTGGCTATGTCAACAATGGTCCCTGATCTGAGACTATTCTGGGGCACATTTACACCAGACTAAATTGCCCAGTGAAGACATATGCTAAGATACTAAAATGACTTTATTTTGGTAAATTTGCTAGTCTAAATAGTTCCTCTTCACAGATGAGTGAAATGTAAATATACGCAATGGTATCATTAATAAAGGATGTCATCTATATAAATAAAAATGTAATGTTCGTTTGTGGGATTAACATAACTCAAAAACCACTGGATGAATTGCCGCCAAATTTGGCCACAAGATACCTACTAACCCAAGGAGTGACTAGCACTCAAAAAACTTGATTTTATCATTTGGGAGTTGTAGTTGCTGAGATTTACAGTTCACCTACAATCAAAGAGCATTCTGAACTCCACCAATGATGGAATTGAACCAAACTTGGCACACAGGACTCCCATGACCAACAGAAAACACTAGAAGGGTTTGGTGGACATTGATCTTGAGTTTTGGAATTGTAGTTCACCTACATCCAGAGAGCACTGTGGACTCAAACAATAATTGATCTGAGCTAAACTTGGCACAAATATTCCATATGCCCAAATATGAACACAGATGGAGTTTGGGGAAAATAGACCTTGACATTTTGGGGTTGTAGTTACTGGGATTTATAGTTCACCTACACTCAAAGAGCATTCTGAACACCACCAACGACAGAATTGGGACAAACTTCCCACACAGAACACCCACGACCAACAGAAAAGGCCATCCAGTCCAACTCCACAAAGGCAAGAAAATGTAATCAAAGCCTTCTTGACAAAGAGCCATCCAGCCATAGATATAGATATATATGATTCACACACGCAGAGAGATATAGTATCATAGATTTGAAAGGGACCCCTAAAGAAGGACAATGATATATTGCATTTCTGTCTGAACACATCTCCCCCTATGAAGTTTTTACCATCCTTCTAAAGGACAGGAGGGAGGGGGCTGACCTGATCTCACGAGGAAGGGATTTCCATAGCCAGGGAGCAATCACCGAGAAGTCCCTGTCTCTCATCCCCACCAATCGCGACTGTGACAATGGCGGGACAGAAAGTAGGGCCTTCCCGGAGGATCTTAATCTCCTCAGTGGTTCATAGGGAGAGATGCATTCGAACAGGTAATTTGGGCTGGGGCTGTTTAGGGCTTTATAGCCAAAGCCAGCACTTTGAATTGTGCCCGGTAGCAAACTGGCAGCCAGTGGAGCTGGCGTAACATGGGAGTTGTATGCTCCCTGTATGCCGCCCCAGTTATTAAACAGATTAGAAATACTATTGTGGTATAATCACCATTATATTGGCTTTTAATGGTGATTAAAAAAATAAACCTCAAGGCCTTCACAGTTTTATAACTCATCAACACCCCCTCAACATGGAGAGAAAAGCTGTTCTGAACTCTTTCACAGAAACTTTTTTTAAAAACCCTTTTATCAAAAAGCTCTTTTACCAGCAAATAATGTTTATACGGATCCAATTTTGTGACGATGTTACAGATTCTCGGAATAGCAGTTCTTATGTGAGCTAGATTTTTTGAAAATAAAACCCTGCAGTTTCCTGCGTCTGGTTCAATATGCCTGCACCATCAGTATGTCATCTTATTCACCACTCCATTGGAAAAGGGCAAGTGGGCTTATATCATCACATTTTTCCTTTTTCTTTTCAGTTGACAAGCAAGCTTATACACAACACTTTGCGTGCATGGACACATTTTTCACCCCCTTACATGCATAAATTGAATATGTGGGCAAGCAGAAAAACTAGAAATCAACATTCTACAGATGGGAAGACACGTTTGAGATTGCAGTGCTCTTCATCCAAAGCTGAATGCGCTCCCCAGTGGCACAGGATGTCCCCAGTGGGACATCCTGTGGAGGACATTGTTCCACCCCAATCCCCATCGGTCTTTGAAGATCCCTATGGGGGGTTTCCTTGAGGGCTGTTTTTCCTCTCAGAAGTAGAAAAGCACCCTAAGAACCAGACACTCTTGGCAAGAATCTGCAGGTGCTGCCTTTTGGAAAATGTGAATTTCCATAACCATTTGAGAAATGGTGATTCATAACTTTTTTGGAAAACCACTGGTCAAAGGAAAGGCACGGCCTTGTTAGAAGTCATGACTGTTTTTTAAAAATTATGTTCACCAGCATTCATGCAAGGCAACTAAGTCTCTCAGCTGTTAAACTGATGTACCTAGCTATGTCTTTGAACTGCTAGGGACAGAGACATGCCAATGCAGAAAAACACTCATTCAGCAGACTTTCAGAAGTGTTCATTTAATTGCCTAAAAACATCTACTCTCCCTTAAATTATATTTGCATTTAAATCATGCTCTCAAGAGACAAAGTACGGTGTGAGTCCGAAATAAGTGGGGGGCATGGGGGGGGGGGGTGAGGAAGGAGAAAGAGGAGGAGGGGAGCCAGGCACTAGGCCTTACCCTTCTCTTTGCTGAGTCTGCTGCTCGCTGCCTCGGAGGCCCCTGTCAGTGTGTAAATCATGTATGATGTGTGTTTAAATGTAATTTTATGAGATAGGATTGTGATTGTAATAGAATTGTATTGCCAGGATGTAGTTTGACACAGAAGGGTTAAACAGCAAAGTAACAAGCTGTGAGATGACCCTGAGTTCTTGCTCTGTGAAAGACTAGGGAGTGCCAGAGATAGACTTCCTTCCAGCTGCAGTTTGTATTCGTTCCTATCTCTTTTGGTTTGTGTTCTTCACGTCTGTCTGCTGATGATGTATGTTGTTTATTTTGAGCTGCTTAAGTAAAGCTGAAAACCTGCTTTTACCAGAGACTCCAGAGTCCATTATTCTGAGCTTCTGCGATACTCTGTTACACACCAACAGCCCCTTGGGCTCTGTTGATGCATTGCCAGGCTGGGCTGAGGCCTCAGCCCAGCCTGGCAGTGCGATCAACTTGCCCATGGGGCCTCCGAGGTGGTGAGCAGCAGACTCGGCGAAGAGGATGAGGCCACTGCTGAGTGGGGACACTCCACCCACTCGGCAGCAGCCTCATCCTCTTTGCCGAGTCCGCTGCTTGGTGCCTCAGAGCCCATCAACTTGCCCAGGAAACCTCCAAGGCAGCAAGCAGTAGACTCAGTGAAGAGAACGAAGCCACTGCTGAGTGGGGATGCTCCACCCACTCAACAGCGGCCTCGTCCTCTTTGCCGAGTCTGCTGCTTGTTGCCTCGAAGGCCCCTTGGGCTCCGTTGACGGCACTGCCAGGCTGGGCTGATGCCTCAGATCAGGCCTCAGCCCAGCCTGGCAGTGCCATCAATGGCGACCAAGGGGCCTCCGAGACGGCGAGCAGCAGACTCGGCGAAGATGACAAGGCCACTGTTGAGTGGGCGGAGCGTCCTTACTTCGTGGGTTTTCACTTTTCGCTGGTGGTCCTGGAACGGATCACTCATGATAAGTGAGGAAATACTGTAGTCTTTAAAAGTTGGTTTACTCACAAAACTTTATGTATACAGCATGCAGGCACTTTGCTTATGAATCCAGTTACAATAGGATTGTAAACAGTTTTCTGTGTAGGTAACACAGGCCATCTTCCTTAGAAACAACAGTCCATAGTCCAAAGCATCTCTCTGTTCTGAGGGTCTAATAAGTCTCTAAGCATACTGTTCCTGCCTTGAAGTTTAAAGCATACAGGTGGCTTCTACTGTCTCTAAGAGTCTAATGGCTTCTACAAACTAAAAATGGAGTCTTGAGTCCAGAACATGCTCAGTTCTGATCACGTGGTCTGCAGCCCCTCCCACAACAAAGAGGTTAGGTAAAATTGCAAACCATTATACATATACAATACAGTAAGCAATTATATACATGACAAATAACTAGTGGAGGAGTGATTAAATGTCCTTTGACCAGTATCTGGCCACTTGGAGTGCCTCTGGTGTTGCCGCAAGAAGATCCTTCATTGTGCATGTGGCAGGGCTCAGGTTGCATTGCAGCAGGTGGTCAGTGGTTTGCTCTTCTCCACACTCGCATGTCGTGGATTCCACTTTGTGGCCCCATTTCTTAAGGTTAGCTCTGCATCTCGTGGTGCCAGAGTGCAGTCTGTTCAGCGCCTTCCAAGTCGCCCAGTCTTCTGTGTGCCCAGTGGGGCGTCTCTCATTTGGTATCAGCCATTGATTGAGGTTCTGGGTTTGAGCCTACCACTTTCGGACTCTCACTTGCTGGGGTGCTCCAGCGAGTGTCTCTGTAGATCTTAGAAAATTATTTCTTGATATAAGTCATTGATGTGCTGGCTGATACCCAAACAAGGGATGAGCTGGAGATGTCACTGCCTTGGTCCTTTCACTATTGGCTGCTACTTCCCAGCGGATGTCAGGTGGTGCAATACCGGCTAAACAGTGTAATTTCTCCAGTAGTGTAGGGCACAGACACCCCGTGATAATGCGGCATGTCTCATTCAGAGCCACATCCACTGTTTTAGTGTGGTGAGATGTGTTCCACACTGGGCATGCATACTCAGCAGCAGAGTAGCATAGAGCAAGGGCAAATGTTTTCACTGTGTCTGGTTGTGATCCCCAGGTTGTGCCAGTCAGCTTTCGTATGATATTGTTTCTAGCATCCACCTTTTGCTTGATATTCAGGCAGTGCTTCTTGTAGGTCAGGGCATGGTCCAGAGTGACTCCCAGGTATTTGGGTGCGCTGCAATGCTCCAGTGGGATTCCTTCCCAGGTGATCCTCAGAGCTCAGAAGCAACTAGAAGTTCTCTCCTGTGATAAGCTTCATTAGGGGAGAACCATTGTGAAGGTGCGAGTGGTGCCACCTATGTGTAGAACCGTTAGTTGCAAGATTTAAATTTGTTTTATCATGCTTAATCCTGCCTTTTTACCCTGCTTATGTATAGTTGGATTGATTGGTTATTTATAGCTGTCAATCAGTGTTGTTTGCACCAGTTGAATTGTTTTTTCAGCTCAATTGTTTGGCTCCACCTCTTCCTGGAAGAGGAGAGTGCTTCCCTTTTTTATTCCACCTTCAGATTTTCTATCAGATGGACGTGAGTAAGAGACTTGGCTCTAAAAGCCCCTGATGAAATTACCTCTCAGCACCAATTCTGAGGTTTTTACCCTTGAGACTTATGCTTCATGTTCAGACCAACCTGAACGACGCTGGGAAGTCTCAAGTACCTTCAGACCAGTTCCTTTGGCACCAGAGGAAGACCCTGTGTCTTCAAACATAGACCATCTGGACTGGGGTTGTGGATTGCTCTGGCATTTACAGCCATTGAGAAAGAGGGACCTGGAAAAACTTGTCAGCTTCAAAACTTCTTGGACCCAAGACAACCAGAGACTGTAATGTATGTTTTCCTTCACCCCTTTGAAACTTCCAGCTTATTGCCTTAAAGAGATAATTCTTTGTGAACAATAAAACTTTTTTTGAGTTATCTACAGTGTTTGGGTCTTTGAGAGTTCCAGTTTCCTAAAGGAGGGCAAGAAGCAATCCCCTGGGGAAAGATGTCATGTCCATGCCTCTTTCACTAAGAGCTATAGCCCCCAGGTGCGACGGCACAACCATAGTGGTGTCCTTTGGTGGTGTCTTTCTTTATATTTATTCCAAGTCTGGTGTATCCAGTCTTAAGTCTTGGCAGAACAGAACAATTTAGCAGGAATGCCAACTGTTTAAGCAACAGCAGCAGAACAATAAAGGTGCTCTTTCTCAAGGAAGCTAGCACAAGAAAAATGAAGCATGCTTAACCCCCCTCCTTGCTTTTACTGTTGCTATTGTGATTGGGAACTTTCTGGCGAGGAAAATGTTGACAGAATATAGCCAGGTAGCTACTTGAATGCCTTTGTTGGATGTCTTCGTTTTGTTATAAAGATTGCACCGATTTCCATTTCCCTGCTCTCTCCCTTCTGCTGTCTCTGTATAGAATTGTGACCCACATAGGCTGTTCTAAAGCTCCAATTCAAATGAATAAGTTAGGAATGGAAAATTCATTCAGAGGCCATTCACTCGAATTACATTTTTTTTACAATGAAAATGAATTAATGAGGCCAAAAATGAGTACGTCAGAGACGTTTTAAACCTTCATTTTTAAAACACATGAGCATCCTTGATCAACGTATCAACTCAGAAATAAACATTCTGTCTCAATCCGATCTCCAGGTTCCTCTTCCCCGAAACAGGGGTTTAACAGTTATGAGAAGGCATTCAAGTCTCATTTTAATTATCCGAGAGAAGCTGCCTTTGCTGTTCTTACGATATAACTTGAGATAAATTGACAATGATCCTTTAAGCCTACACAGTCCCCCATCACCTTTATGTAATTATGTGAGCTGATTCATACATTGTCAGCACTGTGTGGGAGCTGTTTCCTATAGCGAGCAGTTGTGTAGGCTGGATGACTTATATGATTTAGGACAGTTTCAAGGGCTTTTTCTGTGCAACTGTAATGCCTCATTCATAGACGTTTACTGGATTTTCAGAAGTCTGGATCTTTAATTTACACGCTTCCCATTATTGTCAATTTTTTTCTTCTACCCACAAAAAATCCATGGAGGGAAAAATACAACTACTTCATAATGTCTTTTAATTATAAGTCTTCTCACTGGGAGAACGCGGAGGACCTCATTGAACAGGTGTAGGGCTTCGTTTCCATGAACTGCAGAAACAGAGCCCCACAGGAGTTCCATGGAGGCAATCACACAATGTAAAAGCACTCTCAGTGGGACTCTGTTTGGCTTTGTTTCCACAGTGCATGGAAACAGAGCCCTACACCTGCCTCCTTGCTCACGCTGAAGCAAAGAGCACAGCAGGGGGCAGAGCAGCCTTCAATAGCCTGCAGCTCCGCCCCTGTCAACCACCTCCACCAAGTCTGGCCTCCTTAATGAGAGCATTCAACACCCCCCCCCCCCAACTTGGTTGCTTCGCTACATCGGCTATTGCTGCAAGTAATGACAGTGTGAATAAATTGTCAATATTTGCTTGAGATAGTGCTTGCAGTTCTGGAGGGACTCTTAATTTTTTGCGTCTCATAGACTTAGCATGGGGATTTGGTTAACCAGTTAAAATTCACGAGTAAACCAGGTTTTCTTTTAACCTGAAAATTTCGGGGGGGGGCGGTGAACCCCTAAACCCCCTCCCCCCAGGCTACAGGACTGTCTACATTAGGTATGGGCAAACCCAGGCCCAGGGGCCGGATGCAGTTTTTTGGGCTCTTTTCTCAGGACCTCCTCTCTCTCATCATCCTATCCTTCCTTCCCTCTTTCCTCCCTCTTTCTCCTCCCTCCCTTTCTCCCTTCCTTCCTTCTATTCCTCCCTTTTGTCCTTCTTCCTCCTCTTTTTCCTTCCTCCTTCCCTTCCTTTTATCTTTGCCTTCCACCCTTTCATCCTTCCTTCCCTCTTTCCTCCCTCTCTCACTCTTTCCCCTTCCTTCCTTCACTTCCAACCTTTCATCCATCCATCCATCCTTCCATTCCTCTCTTGTGTCTTTCCTTCCTTCTCTCTTTCCTTCCTCCTTCCATCTCTCCCTCTTTCTCCTTCCACCCTTCCCTTCCTCCCTTCCTTTCTTTTCACTTCTCTGATTCTCCCTTTCTGTCTTTCCTTCTCCCTCCTTCCTTCCTTCCTTCCTTCCTTCCTTCCTTCCTTCCTTCCTTCCTTCCCCTTTCCTTCCTTCCTTCCCTCTCTTCTGTCTTTCCTTCCTTCTCTCTTTCCTTCCTCCTTCCCTCTTTCCCTCTTTCCCTCTCTCTCTCTCTCCCTTTTCCTCCTTCCTTCCTTCCTTCCTTCCTTCCTTCCTTCCTTCCTTCCTTCCTTCCTTCCTTCTATTCAAACCATTCAGCCTTCCTTCCTTCTTGTTTTCCTTCTTCCTTCCCTTCCACCCTTTCATCTTTCTTTCCTTCCCTCTTTCCTCCCTCTCTCGCTCTTTCTCCTTTCTTCCTTCCTTCCTTTCCTCTCTTTTGTCTTTCATTCCTTCTCTCTTTCCTTCCCCCTTCCCTGTTTCCCTCTTTCTCCTTCCATCCCTCCCTCCCTCTCTTCATTCCTTCTTTCTCTCTTCCCTTCCTCCTTTCCTCCTTTCCTTCCTTCATTAGGCAGCCAGTCCTCCAAGCAGGGAGTGCTAGTATAAGGCCCCCAAGTTAGAAGGTGTACCCATGCCTCATCTACATGATGCATGAGCTGGATTAACAGCACACCTACTGCATTCAGCTATTAACCCAGTTCAAGGAAACATGGAATTTACCCCACACCTTTCTGAAAGTTCAAGAGTAATCCCATAGTGTTGGAGTATAGATAGCCGGATCAGGCTGCATCTGGCTCAACCTGTTTTCCATACTAATGGGCCCACTGTTGCACCACCAGCAA
This sequence comes from Anolis sagrei ordinatus, assembly GCF_025583915.1. Classification (NCBI taxonomy): domain Eukaryota; kingdom Metazoa; phylum Chordata; class Lepidosauria; order Squamata; family Anolidae; genus Anolis; species Anolis sagrei. Next base: position 99,994,513 of record NW_026847549.1, read on the forward strand.
GCAATTCTCTTCCGGAAGCCATCTGAGCCAATGTGAAAGATGATGCCAACATGCTTCCTCTTCATCCTGGAAAGAAGTGACAAGTGGAGTGCCACAGGGTTCCGTCCTGGGCCCGGTCCTGTTCAACATCTTTATTAATGACTTAGATGAAGGGCTAGAAGGCAGGATCATCAAGTTTGCAGACGACACCAAATTGGGAGGAATAGCCAATACTCCAGAGGACAGGAGCAGGATTCAAAACGATCTTGACAGATTAGAGAGATGGGCCAAAACTAACAAAATGAAGTTCAACAGTGACAAATGCAAGATACTCCACTTTGGCAGGAAAAACGAAATGCAAAAAGACAGAATGGGGGACAATGCCTGGCTCGAGAGCAGTACGTGGGAAAAAGATCTTGGAGTCCTCGTGGACAACAAGTTAAACATGAGCCAACAATGTGATGTGGCGGCAAAAAAAGCCAATGGGATTTTGGCCTGCATCAATAGGAGCCTAGTGTCTAGATCTAGGGAAGTAATGCTACCCCTCTATTCCTCTTTGGTTAGACCACACCTGGAATATTGTGTCCAATTCTGGGCACCACAATTCAAGAGAGATATTGACAAGCTGGAATGTGTCCAGAGGAGGGCGACTAAAATGATCAAGGTCTGGAGAACAAGCCCTATGAGGAGCGGCTTAAGGAGCTGGGCATGTTTAGCCTGAAGAGAAGGCTGAGAGGGGATATGATAGCCATGTAGAAATATGTGAGAGGAAGCCACAGGGAGGAGGGAGCAAGCTTGTTTTCTGCTTCCCTGGAGACTAGGACGCGGAACAATGGCTTCAAACTACAAGAGAGGAGATTCCATCTGAACATGAGGAAGAACTTCCCAACTGTGAGAGCCGTTCAGCAGTGGAACTCTCTGCCCCGGAGTGTGGTGGAGGCTCCTTCTTTGGAAGCTTTAAAGCAGAGGCTGGATGGCCATCTGTCAGGGGTGATTTGAATGCAACATTCCTGCTTCCGGGTTGGACCGGATGGCCCATGAGGTCTCTTCCAACTCTTTGATTCTATGATTCTATGAGGCTTAGGCTGTGTCTGCACCAGGGGTGGCTCAAGCATTACGCAAAGTAAGCATTCACAGTATAGTTCATTTTGCCCAGGGGCGCTCTTGAGGCGCTCTTGGGGGAAAATAGACCTTGACATATGCGAGTTGTAGTTACTGGGATGTATAGTTCACCTACAATCAAAGAGCATTCTGAACTCCACCAATGATGGAATTGAACCAAATATGGCACACAGAACTTCCATGACGAACAGAAAATATATATCAGTGATGGGGGGGGGGGGGGGCAAAATACTGTTTGCTTACCATTGAAAATTACCTAGGGCCGCCTCTGGTCTGCACTCACCAGTAAGCCTTGGGAGAGAGCTGTTTTTTGGCAGTGATGTAGAGGTGGCAGCAGCAGCAGCCCCAATGTGCCTCCATACCAACTGGCTGCATGACAGGCCAAAGGACTCCGAAGATTGCATTGGAGCAAACTCCAGTGTCCTTCAAACGGATGTTTTCTGGTGAGTGCAAACACAGCCTAAGCTTTATTTAGCATCAGCTTTCTCATTAACTTGTTGGCATGGGAAATAGAAGCGAGATCTGGATTTTGGAGATATTGGGGCAACAGACAATTCAATTTAGAGATAAAAGGGGAATAACCATAGAGTGCCAGAAAAACAATTTCCGTATTAAACACAAAGGAACATTCAGGATAAGCTGACAATAAACAAAAGTAAGGCTGTTCTGCAACCGGGATCAGATGTCTGGTGACAAAATTGTCATTGAACAGCTTTAATGTATTTTAGATAACTTTTCTCAATGGCAGAATTTCATAAATAAGGTTGTGAAAATAGTGTTGGGGTAGGATTTGCCTTCCCCAAAAAGTATAAATAGAACCTTAGCAATTCAGAAAGCAATGTGCATGCAAATGATAATAGAAATGGGTAAACCCATTATGGAAGCCTTCGAGTCAAGAAAGAGCTCAAATGCTTGGGACTGCTGATAAACAACATAATAGGTATATGAGACACTGCTGGATCAGAGAGACTGGAAATACAGGGTGTCCATAAAGTCTCTTTACCATTTAAAAAACATCAAATGGTAGAGAGACTTTATGGACACCCTCTACATTTTTAAGGAGTGAGAAAAGGTGTATTATAGGATTTATTATATAAATCAAATAAAACATCTATCTATCTATGTATATAATAAAAGTCGGTGTTTGTATGTGGAGGGAGGGCGGTGTATGTGGCAGCTTTCGGATTGGCTGCACTTTCACAGGCCACTGTGACCAGCACGGGTGACGGACCTGGACCAAACTTGGCACACATAACAACCATGACCCCTTTTATGTCCTGGTGAGGTTTGGGGGAGGACAGACAATGGATGATGGGATTTGTAGTACTTTCAAACCCTTCGGTTCCCACAGACCACTGTGGCCCCCAACAAAGACCGATAAAGACCAAACTTGGCACACAGAGCCCCCATGACCCACTCTACATCCTACTGCAGTTTGGAGGAGAGTGGACCATGGATGATGGGACTTGAAGTATCTCCACTCACTTCCCGAGACCACTGTAACCCTCATCTAATGACTGCTCAAGACCAAACATGGCACACAGAGCCCCCATGACCCACTCTACATACTGGTGCAGTTTGGAGGAGGATGGACCATGGATGATGAGAAATTAAGTACCTTCAGTCACTTCCCGAGACTGCTGAGACCCTCATCCAATGACTAATTAAGACCAAACTCGGCAAACAGAGCCCCCATGACCCACTCTACATCCTACTGCAGTTTGGAGGAGGGCATGGATGATGGGACTTGAAGTACCTTCAGTCACTTCCCGAGACTGCTGTGACCCTCATCCAATGACTACTCAAGACCAAACATGGCACACAGAGCCCCCATGACCCACTCTACATCCTGGTGCAGTTTCGAGGAGGATGGACCATGGATGATGAGACTTGAAGTACCTTCAGTCACTTCCCGAGACTGCTGTGATCCTCATCCAATGACTACTCAAGACCAAACATGGCACACAGAGCCCCCATGACCCACTCTACATCCTGGTGCAGTTTCGAGGAGGATGGACCATGGATGATGAGACTTGAAGTACCTTCAGTCACTTCCCGAGACTGCTGCGACTCTCATCCAATGACTGATCAAGACCAAACTTGGCACACAGAGCCCCATGACTCAGTCTACATCCTGGTACTGTTTCGCAGAGGATGGACCATGGATGATGGGACTTGAAGTACCTCTACTCACTTCCCGAGACTGCGGCCCCCAACAAAGACTGATAAAGACCAAACTTGGCACACAGAGCCCCCATGACTCACTATACATCCTGGAGGGGAATGGACCATGGACGATGGACTTGCATATGGGATTTGTAATTCACACACTCCCACTGAACCAGCTCACATGAAATCTAAACTAAATTTGGATGACAGACAAGTAATGCTTTTCTCAAATGACCTGAGCACCACCGGGTCCCCAAGCTAGTAGAATATAATATGGAAATTTTAAAGGGGTACATGCCTCCATTAAATCACTATAAATTGGTCTAAATCTAAATGATCTAAAGGCTTCTGTTGAATCACTTACATAACTCGGGAATCATCTAGGAGCTACTACATCTATAAAGCTGATGCATGTTTTTTGAGCATGGCAAACAGAAAGGGGAAAACAGAAGTACCTTGGGAAGTCCGATCTGGCCATGGTTGTCCATGCTCTGGTTACATCCCTAATAGATTACTGCAACACACTCTATGTGGGGTAGCCTTTGAAGACTGTTCGGAAACTTTAACTAGTCCAACGGGCGGCAGCCAGATTACTCACTCGAGTGCCATACAGGGAGCACACCACCCCTCTGCTTTGTCAACTCCACTGGCTGCCAGTCCATTTCTGAGCACAATTCAAAGTGCTGGTTCTGTCCTATAAAGCCCTATACGGCTCCGGCCAGCTCACTTGTCCGAACGTATCTCCCTCTACGTTCCACCTCATAGTTTAAGATCCACCGGGGAGGCCCTGCTCTTGGTCCCATCGGCCTCGCAAACGCATCTGGTGGGGACGAGGGCCAGGGCCTTCTCTGTGTTCTCTCGAGAGGGTCAAGTGAGGGTTGTTTAGCAGCAGCTTGTTGAGGAGAAGTCGGAAAAGTAACAAACTGTAAACTGACAGAAAACAGGCAGAAGACAGATCCAGGCAAATAAAGGAAAACGAAGCCACCACTGCAAAATTGGAATGAGAGAAAGAACCCATCAGGCATCTCATACAGATGAAGCAGCAGGCATCCCATACAAAAATGCTTCATTTTTACATGTATCAGCTATACATTCCAAAAGCACTGAATTATAAGACTATTTGTCTTAAATCTGTGTCATCCCATACAATGCCTGCTTCATTCTGGGTAATCCTTTCAGTTTCCAAAGCATTCATAAGTCTGCCATTTGAGTTTCAATTCTGAATTTCCAGAAATGAAAATCATCCTCTTGCAATTTGGGAACAAAAGCATGCTCGTGTACGTTGGCTTGAGTCATCTCTGCTCGCTTAAAAATCTTGCTTTATTTTAAACCTCCAAAATGGACTCGGAAGGCCTCTGGGCCCAGAACCTGTAGGAATATTTGGTATTTATAGCAGAGCTTTTAGAGTGCAGTGTAGCCAATATCATATATGCGCTTATGGTAGAAAACAGGACAGAAAATACGCATGACCCTCTAGTAAGGTTAAAAAACTTACTTTTATTGTCTCGGGTAATAGATCTTTGGTATAACTGCTCCATACATGCAAGTATTGATGCTTCTTCCCTTCCAATTTAAAGCAGGAAGACAAATTGATTTAATAGATGGAATGCTAACCTTGTGGGATGCATCTCATGATTAAAATATAGTAACAGAGGACTATAACCTATTCCACAGAAATAGAACAGGCAGGAGAGAAGGAGGAGTGTTATATGTCAAGGATGTATACACTTGGGACAAGATGCATTACGTGAAGCGTTTTAAAAAATCAGAGCATTTGGGTACAAATTAGAAAGAAGTGAAACAATAATGGCCTCATTGTGTGTTAGAGACACAGTATCTACTATAAGCCTCACAGCCACAATGAAGACGTGGATGAAGTCTTCCTAAAAGCAATTATCAAATAATAAAAAGGAAGGATATGGTAGTACTAGGATACCTTAACCACTCTAGTGTTTGTTGAAAATTACACTCTGCCAAAAATACAAGGTTCAACAAATTTACCATTTACCTTGCAATAAACAAACAAACAAAGCCCTACATAGTAGAATAGTTGGAAGTGTTGGAGCTCAGTCTGTGATTGTGTTTCAGGATCAGGGTGCTTTGGATTTGGGGAGTGATGTCAATGAGTTGCAAGATGAGTTTCAAGATGGCAATGGTTTGGCCAGTGATACTGATTCACTAGTTTCCCATGAGAATGATAGGGGACATGAAAGCAGCTCAACAAGTGCGGCTGGCGGGCACGAGAGACAGGGCCTTCTCGGTGGTGGCCCCTCGGCTATGGAATGCGTTACCGGTGGACATCAGGCAGGCCCCTTCGTTACTGGTGTTTCGGAGGAGGGTGAAGACGTGGCTCTACGAGCAGGCTTTTGGCAATTAACTCAATAATGACGGCATCGGACAAGGAATGGAAAAAGGATTTTGAGATCGGAATCTGATTCTAAGTGTGGCGTTGATGATTATGTGTTTGTCTGTATTGTGTCTCATACATTGTTTAGTGTTGTTTTTTATTGTAAACCGCATTGAGTCGCCGCCTCAGGCTGATATATGCGGTATACAAATAGAGTAAATAAATAAATAAATAAATAAACACCTGGCCCAGCTGCAGAAATTAATGAGCAAATAGATAGACGGGAGGAGATAAGTCAAAACAGGAGAGCTGAACAGTGGCTTCGACGTTCTGCCAGGCTCTGAGAGAAAAAGATAAGAAATTCTCAGCTAAAGCTAATCCAATTTCTGAGTACTAGAGACATAGCTAACGAAGAGATAAAAGTCCCAAGTACAGAATATGTAGTCAGATGAAGCATCGTTTGGAATCAAGTCAAGATCCCGTCCTTGTTCGTGGAAGATTTGCTTGGAAATTTCATGTTTTAAGTGCCTTTGTTTCGTGGTTTTGATTCTTGGATTATATGCTTCTATATTCATACCTTGGATTCATGTTACCTGATTTTTTGCATTTTAATTGGGAAGTTTTGACTTTGTTTTTATGGACTTTGGTGAACTATTACCCTGGACTGCTTTGTTCCTACTTATCTTGCTACCTAATTGGATTTACCTATTCCTTTAAAGTGCTTTTTTACCTTACTGCTTCAATAAAAGGATTGTTTTCCATCCAACGGTGCAGTGTTTAAAATCAGAGGGCTTTTCCTGTCCTGGAGTGCAACAGAAAGAGGCATCAAGGGGATCATCAACTTTGGATTTTAACTTAAATTAGTAGAGATGAACTGGTCAATTAGGTAGAAATGGCAGCATCTTTGGGAGAAAGTGAGCATTTTCTTTTAGGATTTTTATGCAGAGGAAAAAAGGAAGCCCACTAAAGTGAGCTACTCGGGACCTTAAGACAGCTGATTTCAGTGATCTTAAGGAAATGCTGGCTGAGATACCATGATCAGAAATACCCAAAAGGAAGAAAATTAATGATAGATTAGGGTTTCTTAAATATTATATATTCAAGACACTTTTGAAAAAAAAATCAGTGATGAAGAGGAGAGGGTTTTTTGTAAAAACAAACAAACAGATAAGCTTTCAGATAAGCTGGAATTTAAAAGAGATATGTGAAAGGAACATTTATAAGAAGGGTGAAATCACCGAAGAAGAATATAAACAATATGTATAAGAACAGTAATTCTGTGTGCAGTTAGAATGAAACAGCACAATTACTAAGATTCAGCATGAGTTCTGCTTAATGGATCTTATCAGTAAGGTTTTTGGCAAGGTCCCCCATATATTCTTGATAAACTACAAAGGGGGGCCTAGTTGTAATAATGTGGATCTATAATTAGTTAAAAGATTGAGCCTACAGAATAGACATGTGCATTTGGGAGTAAACCTTGTCCCGTTTCGTGGCTTTTGTTGGGGGCCACTATCCATTTTTTGTAAGCCTCCTGAAATTGGGAAGGTTGTTTTCGGTTCTTTCGTTTCAGGGCCCAAAAATCAGACCATTATGGGGGGGGGGGTTCCTACCCACTGGCTTCCCTTCCCAGCGTGTGTTCTTCTTACCTGCCACCTGCTATAAAATCTACAGAGACACTCTCTGGAACACCTCAGCAAGCAAGAGTCCAAAAGTGGCAGGCTCAAACCCAGAGCCTCAATCAATGGCTGATACCCAATGAGAGACTCCCCCCTGGGCACACAGAAAACTGGGCGACTTGGAAGGCGCTGAACAGACTGCGCTCTGGCACCACAAGATGCAGAGCCAACCTTCAGAAATGGGGCTACAAAGTGGAATCCACGACATGCGAGTGTGGAGAAGAGCAAACCAGACCACCTGCTGCAATGCAACCTGAGCCCTGCTACATGCACAATGGAGGACCTTCTTGCGGCAACACCAGAGGCACTCCAAGTGGCCAAGATACTGGTCAAAGGACATTTAATCAACTACCAAGCTTGCAAACTCTGTGTCTTTTGTATGCTTGTTTGTTTGTTCTGTCAAAAATGTAATACAACTGTTCTGTTGCCTGACACGATAAATAACCTGCTGTTTCTACTTTAGAATAAGAAGCACTCAGCTGTAGGCACTGGCAGGCACGTGCCTACAGTGGGGCCTGCCTGCACGCCCCACCATACACACGCTTTCCTTGGAAAGTGTGTGTGTGTGTGGCGGGTGTTGTACTAAGCGTACTTCAGTCAAGTCCAATGCAGAAGATACAATAACATTGCACCCAGGCAAGAGGAAAAAGAACAGAAAAACTTTACTCTTATCAGCAGAGTTAAAACATAAACTTACACTGTTACAAACAGTGCAACAAACTTACATAGTCTTTTTAAGCAATACAGAATAAGGCTTCTTCATCTTCATCTAAATGAGAGAGCAGTAGAAATGGTTGAGCACAATGCCTGAGCAAAGGCTCCTCAGAGCAAAAGCTGAACTGTATTCTAAAAGCCATACAGTTATACCCCACTGGGTCTGGTCCAAACTTACTAGCTGACCTACATTAGCAGCTGCACATAATTAACAGCATAAGGTTTTCTTTAACACACACACATACTTGATCCTGTTACGACTTACTGTAACAGTGGGGAGTGTAGGCAGGCACAGAAAACAAGGACACCTGTCAGTGCCTGCAGCTGAGTGCCTCTTACTCTAGATTAGTGGTTCTCAACCTGAGGGATCCCAAGTGCTTTGGCCTACAACTCCCAGAAATCCTAGCCAGTTTACCAGCTGTTAGAATTTCTGGGAATTGAAAGCCAAAACATCTGGGGACCCACAGGCTGAGAAACACTGCTCTAGAGTAAAAGGAACTCAACTGCAGGCACACTCCAGGCCTGCCTGCACACCCCGCCACACATGCCCTGCCACAGTGGGGCGTGCAGGCAGACCTGGAGCACATCTGCAACTGAACTCTGGGCCTGCTTGCCTGCATGTTCCACCACACACACACTCTCTTTCCAAGGCAAGGAGACAAGTTGAGATGCACATGAAAGCAGGCTTTCGTGTTGAGCAGATTTTCATGTGGGGAGGGGGCTTCCCGTTTCATGCTTCCAAAGAAATGGAAGACATAAAAGGAATGGTAGAAATGGTAGGAGCTAATTTCGCGCACATGTCTACTGCAGAGTACTCACTGGTGCTTTCATCCTGGAAAAAAGTGACTAGTGGGGTGCCCCATGGTCCTGAAACTGGTGTTGTTGTAGATGATGTAGAAGAAGGTAAGGTAAAGGTAAAGGTAGTCCAGTCATGTCTGACTCTGGGGTGTGGTGCTCATCTCCATTTCTAAGCCAAAGAGCCAGCGTTGTCCGTAGACACCTCCAAGGTCATGTGGCCGGCATGACTGCATGGAGCGCCGTTACCTTCCCGCCAGAGCGGTACCTATTGATCTACTCACATTTGCATGTTTTCGAACTGCTAGGTTGGCAGAAGCTAGGGCTGACAGCGGAAGCTCACGCCGCTCCCCGGAATCGAACCTGCGACCTTTTGATCAATAAGCTCAACAAGCTCAACAGCTCACTGCGCCACTGGGGGCTCCTGTAGAAGAAGGTATGCTTATCAAAATTTCAGATGACACCAAATTAGATGGAAGGGCTTCTTAAACTCTTTTCCTCTTTCCATCCAATTTTTTTCACAACCCCAGGCATATAAAATGGGTATAAAAACTGAACATTTTCTGGTTATAAATAAATAACAAATCAGCATTTCTTTTTATGGAGTACAGCTTCAGAGTCCACTTTAAACAATCCACATTGTTGCTATCAGATTTGTGTAAAATATCTAAAACAGCCACTAGGTGGCATTCAGGACCTTTAACTATTTTTCAAATTTTCCGCAATGCTCCATTTTTTGTGATGGGCATCCATTTGAGGTCAGGACCCACAGTTTAAGAAGCAGTGCTCTAGAGGACAGGGTCAAAATTCAAAATTATTTTGGCAATTTGAAGAGTTGGGCCAACATTAACAAGATAAATGTGAGGTTCTATATTTAGGTAGGAATTCACAAATATAGGATGAATGACACTTGGCTTGAAAACAGTTCATATGAAACCAATCTAGGAGTCTCAGTGGATCTCAAACTAGACATGAGCCAAAAAAGCCATTGTTGGCTGCACCAGTATCTAGATTGTTGTGTTTTATTCTGGTTTCGGTCAGTTTTCACTTGGAATACTGTGCCCACTTCTGGGCACCATAATGTTAGATACTGACCGGATGAATCATGCCCAGAGAAAGATGACAAATATGATACAATACTGGAAACCAAGCCTAATGAAGGACAATGGGGAGGGGGGGGTGTTTAGCTTGAGGAAGAGAAGGTGACATGATAACCATCTTAATTATCTCATGGCATGTCATGTAGAAGATAAAGTGAACTTGTTTTCTGCTAGAACACACACCAAGAAAGAGATTCATCCTCAACATTAGGAAGAGCCTCTTTCAATTGAAAGCTGTTGAACAGTGAACTGGGATCTTGGTTCTTCGTTTTTGGAAGTCTTTCAGTAGAGATTGGATGAGCATCTTTCAGACTTGCATTAGTTGTATATTCATGGATGGCAGGACCTAGGATTAGATAACCTTCTAGCTCTAATAATAATAATAATAATAATAATAATAATAATAATAATACTTTATTTATACCCCGCCACCATCTCCCCAAGGGACTCGGAGCGGCTTACATGAGGCCAAGCCCAATAACACATCAATAAAATTCTCTACTAGGTCCAAGATCTGTTAGTTTCAACTAATGTGACCGAGCTTACATAAGAGCTTATAAGAAGACCATGGTTCTATTGATTCAATATAAGTTGAAGTCTAAGTCTATCTATTCACCTCATCAGATGGGGTGCTTTTTGGCATGCGCCAATTTGTCTATACTTTTGCAACACCAGCTCCCATCACACAATGTAGAGCTACTTCCAGTGAGGATCTGTCACAAAAGTATAGACAACCTGGTGCATGCTGCTAACACAGCAACACAGGAAACTTCCTGTGGAGTACTGGATCAACAGGGGGAAGCTGGTGGCTGATGAATTCCCCCATGGGATGGGGCTGCAAGTAAGTCAGAAGATGCTGGGCGTGGGGTGATGGGTTCCCCATGCCCTCAATGAGCACTGTTAGATTCGCCACAATGCGTGGCGATTCTGGCTGCCCATCTGAGGTCATATGACTTACAATTGAATATAGGACTAGTTGTGCTCTCCAGGCATTGTGTGAATAATGTCTCCACACACTTTAAGAACATATCTATAAGAAATCTTTGAACTTGGCCCATTAGGCAAATTAGTCCCAGTAAATCACATTCTCAAACAGCCATTTTTCAAGAGAAAATTATTGATTAAAATGTATACAATGATTGTACTGGGAAATGTTATGGTGTAGTTCCATAAAGCTGTAAGTGAAGCAATAAGTGAGTAAACAGTGATATGGTGAGCAAAAATACTTGTTAGGTGAGCATACATTTTTCCCAGGATCCCCTGAAGTTGTTCACCTTGCGGCAGGGAAAAATGAAAAGTGGATAGCAGCTACCACCATTGCAATGAAGATTTTGTAGTGTGTGGGACAGTATATTTGTCGCTGTGCCTGTCCTTCCCTGGCAGCCCCAGTTCCTTATTGATGCTATATGGACAACGGCTCGTTGCTAAGGAATTGTAGGAAAATGTTGATATATGTTTGAAGACAGTATTTCACACCACCTCCTTCAAACAGAAGGATGGCAGAACATGGGAGGGTGTATTGCTAAACGTGCCTAGTCAAAAGAAGGGGGATGGGCTGAATCTGGGTCTCATCACATGGAAGGTATCCTCTGTTTCTACACGCTTCAAAGACAAAATTCCACCGATTCCATCAAACAGTATACAACTTGTAGAAGGCTTTCATGGCCAGAATCACTGGGGTGATGTGTGGTTTCCGGACTGTATGGCCGTCTCCTAGAAGCATTTTCTCTTGATGTTTCGCCTGCATCTGTGGCTGGATCCTCAGAAGATGCCAGCTACTGATGCAGGTTAAACACCAGGAAAAAATGCTTCTAGAACACAGCCATACAGCCTGGAAATCTCACAACACCCTGATGTACAACCTGGTTGGAGTTGCCCAAGGGACTCCATCTCTACAGCGCGTAGAAATGTGCATATTTGAAAGATGGGCTGGAACTGGCTCCAGTCATCTAGATAAATAAAAATGTAACGTAATGTTCATTTATGGGATTAACATAACTCAAAAAACCACTGAATTAATTGACACGAAATTTGGACACAATACACCTACTAGGCCTACGAGTGACCATCACTCATATAAACACTGAAAAACACAACAGAAGGGACTTAAAATGCCAAAAAGGTGCAACCTCTTCCCAAAACGCTACAGCACACAAAACACACAAAAGCATATCCACACTCTCTTTCGGACTACAGCTCCCAGCATCCCCTAGATCAGGCCCTTTAGGAGAGGAGGATGATCCAAATGCACTGCTTCCAAGCTGCAAGCTTTCTTCTCTTTGGGATTTCTTTGAGAGCATCCCAACCCCTGCATATTTCCAATTTCCTATTCCTGGACTGCAACTCCCAGCAATCCTCCAGATAGATAGATTAGATAGAGATAGGTAGATAGGTGATCAGGAAGACTGGGAGCTGCAGTCCAAGAAAAAGAAGAGAAGGAAGAAAGGGGAGAAAGTGGAATAAAAAAAAAGGTGGAGGGGGGAAGGAAGGGAAGAAGAAGAGAAGGAAGGAGGGAGGAAAGAAAGGAAGGGAGGGGAAGGGAAGGGGAGGGGGAAGGAAAGAAGGAGGGAAGGGAGAGAAAGAAAGAAGCGAATGAGGGAGGGAAGGTTGGCCACAGCAACGTGTGGCGAGCAGGGCTGTAGCCAGAAAAAAATTTCGGGAGGGGTTGAAATTGGGGGGGGGGGGGTTGAAAATTTCGCGGGGGGGGGGGTTGAAACCTGCCTCCTAGCTCACGCTGAAGCAAAGAGCACATCTGCAGGGGGCAGAGCAGCCTTCAATAGCCTGCAGCTCCGCCCCTGTCAACCACCTCCACCAAGTCTGGCCTCCTTAATGAGAACATTCAACACACACACCCCACAATGACAGTAATAATAATAATAATAATAATAATAATAATAATAATAATAATAATCCTTTATTTGTACCCCGCTACCATCTCCCGGAGGACTCGGTGCGGCTTACAAGAGGCCGAGCCCAAATACAACAGTAAAAACAACAACAATACAGCAAAATAACTCAAAAACAAGGCAATAACATTAACAACACACCATGATGCAATTAAAATCTGTGGCAGGGCCAAATGTAATAATTAAAATTAAAAAGTACTGGGCATGACCAGGTGAAAAGGGTAGGTGTTTGGAGGGGGATGGGCATGCAGTTATCCTGGCTGGGGCTTGCCTGATGTCCTTAGGGAGAGAGTTCCAGAGTCGAGGGGCCACCACCGAGAAAGCCCTATCCCTCGTCCCCGCCAATTGCACTTGCGATGCAGGTGGGATCGTGAGTAGGGCCTCTCCAGATGAACGAAGAGATCATGTACTTGACGCAAGTACCATAGAGCTAAAACCTGACACATAGAATCATAGAATCAAAGAGTTGGAAGAGACCTCATGGGCCATCCAGTCCTACCCCCTGCCAAGAAGCAGGAATATTGCATTCAAATCACCACTGACAGATGGCCATCCAGCCCTGTTTAAAAGCTTCCAAAGAAGGAGCCTCCACCACACTCCGGGGCAGAGAGTTCCACTGCTGAACGGCTCTCACAGTCAGGAAGTTCTTCCTCATGTTCAGATGGAATCTCCTCTCTTGTAGTTTGAAGCCATTGTTCCGCGTCCTAGTCTCCAAGGAAGCAGAAAACAAGCTTGCTCCCTCCTCTCTGTGGCTTCCTCTCACATATTTATACATGGCTATCATATCTCCTCTCAGCCTTCTCTTCTTCAGGCTAAACATGCCCAGCTCCTTAAGCCGCTCCTCATAGGGCTTGTTCTCCAGACCCTTGATCATTTTAGTCGCCCTCCTCTGGACACATTCCTCTGGACACAGAGGACTTCATCTCACTAAAAAGGGTGGGGGGGAGGGGGCAGGAGGTAGCTTCTTCCAGCTGCATTCGGTGGCATTCTGTCTTGAAAGAAGATCAAGAATTTTCTCACAACCATCACACAGGATGCACCTCTGTCCATTTCTAGTTAAACAGTATGCTTTGTTCCTTTCACACAGACAGCTGTTGTCTCCTCTCATTCCATTATCTGTGTGGTGCCACGTTAAGTTTTTTTAAAAGTTGCACAATTTTTAAAAATTGTGCAATTGCGAAACCAGAAATGGTCAATAAGGCAGAATTTCAGAAGTTCAAAATTGCACAGTTAAAGGGAGGGTAGAAGGACACAGAGATGCAGTCACGCAGGTAGGCGGGTTCCAAACAGTGTGAATAAATTGTCAATATTTGCCTGAGATAGTGCTTGCAGTTCAGTGTGGGTGGTCTTTCTTGCAGTTTTTTTTTGCATCTCATAGACTTAGCATGAGGATTTGGTTAACCAGTTAAAATTCATGAGTAAACCAGGTTTTTTTAAAAAAATCTGAAACATTTCTGGGGGGGGGGTTGAACCCCTAACCCCCCCCCCTCGCTACAGGCCTGGTGGCGGGTACAGCTAGTACCCCATATAACTGTATTCTCAATTTGCTTCTGACAAAATACATAAATATCCCTGAGTATAGAAATGCTTAGAAACGGGTATGTTTCCATGGGAAAGGATGCATATGCCCATTCTCAGTTCATTTTCTGATGTTTCAGTGTGGGTGGTCTTTCTTTTCATGCCCCCCTCGATGCTCCTTCTGCTCTCATTACTCTTTGGACACAGAAAAGGACTGGTAAATAATTCTACCCTCCCTTTAACTGTGCAATTTTGAACTTCTGAAATTCTGCCTTATTGACCATTTCTGGTTTCGCAATTGCACAATTGTACAGAGGAAGCCCGATTTAAAGCTCATTGCAGGACTCCTCCTTGAGGTTACAACGTGTGCACCACCATTTTAAGGTTCTGCAATTGTTGGAAGGGGCACAACTGGCATATCAGTCAAAGCTGGTCCTAAGAATGCCTGACCATCACATCTACCTGGGCTTACATTTCCTTAGCTAAAATTGTTTTTGAAGGCATGGAGAAATATATATTGCGTGTCATTAGTGTAATTATAGCAACTTGCCCCGTGCCTCCAGATGATCTCTCCTGGCACAGTGGATAAATAAAATAAGGGAGATAAAAGAAATGGACAAATTAACGTTTTTATTAAAGAAAAACTGAGGAAACCCGATCAGACATACAAACTGGTCATGGATAGAGGAATACGAAAAAATGAGAAAATAAAAGGATCACTAAAAGAAATTTTATTAAATGGAAACATTAGAAAAAAATTAATTTACGTTAAAGTCAAGAACTTTTCTTTTTTTACTTTCAATACAGAACATTATTGAATGAATAAGCTTAAACCCGCAAAGGATTAAATGGAAGTCACCAGCCCTTTCTTATATGCCTTTTTTCTCTTCTTTTTCTTCCTTTTTCTGTTTTTAAACCTATTTTTTCTACTTTTTCTTCATATTATTGTTCTCCCACTTTGGTTCTATAGCAAAATGTCTTAAACACTTAAACATAGGGCCCAATCCTGAGCTAAAATCTATGTCATCTCTCAAAAAACAAATTAGTGGGGCAGAACCTTTATCTTGGCTTTTCCTTTCTTTCCCCATCCCCAAAATTGATTATATTCACTTTTGTTGCTGAAAAAAGTGATTAGTAAGGAAAATCAAAACGGATGATGGTAGTGGTACTAAAGGCTTTCTAATACGTAAAATGACTTTTGAACCTTTCTTCTCTGGATTATGAATTTAACCTTGGGGACCAATTCAAAGATATTGTATAATTGTTTTAAATTGGGTAGAGTTTAACCTCCCCATGAGATATGACTATACTTGTACTATTTATGAAGCTTTTGCCAACTTTTCTATGAGTTTTTGCCAGTTTGCCAAATTTGACTCCAGGATTGATACTGGAATAGCCTGAAACAAGAACAAAAATATAGGTGAAAGGTGGCCTTGGACAATGGTTAGTCTGCCCAACAGGGACAACTGTAGATTAAACTATTCCATTCACTTTTGCATAATATAACTAAATATGTACTTGTAACTGATGGGTCCATTTGGTGGGAACATGGCAGAGGTCTGAACGTCCCTTCCCAGACAAGAGATCCGGGCATCCCTTTAATGATTTTCCACAATTTCCTCTTCCAAGAGATCTTCGGATATTGATTTTGCAGGCCATGTATAATTTATTGGAGTCTTATTTCTTTTAATTGTTTTTTAATTTGTTATCAAATCAATTCTCTGTTTTAATTGTCTAAATGTTTGTTTAAGTTGTAATTGTTTATTCGTTCAGTCGTTTCCAACTCTTCATGACCTCATGGACCAGCCCATGCCAGAGCTCCCTGTCAGCCGTCACGACCCCCAGCTCCTTCAGGGTCAAGCCAGCCACTTCAAGGATACCATCCATCCCTCTTGCCCTTGGTCGGCCCCTCTTCCTTTTTCCTTCCATTTTCCCCAGCATCATTGTCTTCTCTAAGCTTTCCTTTCTCCTCATGATGTGGCCAAAGTACTTCATCTTGGCCTCTAATATCCTTCCCTCCAATGTGCAATCAGGCTTTATTTCCTGAAGGCTTTTGCGCTTTCTTCTATCACCTTGATTAGAAGACTTCTCAACGCCTTCTTGCTTTTGGCCATCATGTGTATATCTAAGGTTGTTAATATTTCTTCCAGCAATTTTTACCCCAGCCTTGCATTCGTCAAGTACTGCACATCACATGATGTGTTCTGCATACAAGTTGAATAGGTTGGGTGAGAGTATACAACCCTGCCGTACGCCTTTCCCAATCCTGAACCAGTCCTGTTTTTCCATGGTCAGTTCTTAGTGTTGCTACTTAGTCATTATACAGATTCCTCAGGAGAGAGACAAGGTGATTTGGTATGCCCATACCACCAAGTACTTGCCACCGTTTATTATGATCCATACAGTCAAAGGTTTTAGAATAGTCAATAAAACAGAAATCATGTTTTTCTGAAACTCCCTGCCTCTCTATGTTCTATGTTTAATATGATTTTAATTGGTTTAATTTATAGTTATATGTTATCGTTTTAGTTATTATGCTTGGTTTTGTATATATGTTGGGATTGAATCTTGTCATTATTTGATGTACACCATTTTGAGTCTCCCCAGAGGTGAGAGAAGTGGTATATAACCACAGTAAATAAATATCACTAGTTTCAGATCTTGTTGGGCAACTATCCTATTTGTATGGATTCGGAAAGGGGCCGTTGCTTCCCTGGAGCTTGGTGCCCCTTTGTTTACACCGTTGCTTTAAGAACGCAGTTCCGAACCAGATCCAGTGCTGCCCATTCCGTTGCCACGGTCCGGTGGAAGGGAGACATTCTGCTTCCCTGACTCGGTCTGTCTCGGTTTGTTTCTTCTGTCGCTATCATCGGTGAAAATGGCCTTCCAAGTCCTTCTTAAAGTAAGTATGGTCAATAAACATTAAGGCCATAAGGTTTTAAATTTTTGTGTGTGATTGCTTATATGTGAGTTATATTAATTGTACTGTTTTATTTGCTTGTTGTCTTGTTGTTTTACTGATGTGTTGTTGGGCTTGGCCTCATGTATACCGCCCTGAGTCCCCTTGGGGAGATGGTGGCAGGGTATAAAGTATTATTATTATTATTTATTTATTTATTTATTTATTTATTTATTTATTAAGGCCAATACTCATATCTTCTTAATAAAATAATCTTTATTTTCTTAAAAGAAATACAGAGATTGATAGAGATAGTGTTGGAAACTTTTAAAACTTGTAAAAGTTTCTCACTATGCTGGGGGAAAAAGAAGAGGGGGAGAAAGGGGGGGGGAAGAGAGGGGGTGAAAGTATAGATATCATAGAAAGTATCCAGTTTGTCCTGTTGTCCAGGGTCCCGTTGCGTTGAGGGAGCTCTGGTTTCTTATTGTGTGTGCAGTGTAAGAAAAGAGATTAGAAATGCATAGTGGGGGGTGAGGTGGTGTGTGGTTATTGTAGATGTTGTGCTTGACTTCCTGGTATCCTCTGGAGGATTTTAATCCTTTTCCTTCTTCTTTCTTCTTTCTCCTTCATTTTTTGTCTTGCTCTCCCCTAATTCTATGTTCTCAATCCTGTCCCTTTAAATGATTATTCTCATATTCTTTTCTTTTATTAGGAATGTTGTTACATGCTTCCAATCTATTTCCGCCATCGGAGTGCCCTTCTTTTTTGATAATATGTACGTCAGCTTATCCATGTTTCTTATGTCTAATATTTTGGTTAACCATTCTTCTTCATCAGGAGGATCTTTCTTTTTCCAGTGTTTCGCATATGTTATTCTGGCTGCTGTTGTCAAGAGGAATAAAATTTTGTCTTTGTTTTTTTCCATTTTCATATTGTGTATTCCTAGTAGGAAGGTTTCTGGTTTTTGGGGAATATTTATCTCTAATATGTTTTGTAACGTTTTATGTATTTTCTTCCAGTATGATGTTGCTTTCGGACAGGTCCACCATATGTGATAGTACATCCCTTCTTGTTCTCCGCATTTCCAACATTTTGTATTTGTGTTTTTGTTAAATTTTCCTAATCTGTGCGGTGTGATATACCACCTATGGGCCATCTTAATCCAATTTTCTTTGAGCTCCATTGCTTTTGAATATTTTAATTTCCTATTCCATACTTCTTCCCATTCTTCTTTCCTTATTTCTCTTCCCAGATTATCCCTCCATTTTTTTCATATAATTTTTTCCTTCTTCTTTCTTGTTTTCTTCTTCTATAAGTTTCTTGTATATTTTAGAGATTAGTTTATTTTCTGTTTGCATTATTTTGTCCCAAAAGTTTTTTCCTTCCTCAAATCCTTTTTATTTGTCATTTTGCTTTAATTTGTTCATATTGGTACCAGGAGATTCTGGAATTTATACTTTTTAATTCCTCTTGAGTTTTCATCTTAAATTCTCCTCCTTCCTTTCTTATTATATCTTTATATTTGGGCCAATCGTACCATCCTGTTATTCTTCTCTGTGATGCTTCAAGTGGAGATAGCCAAGTTGGTATGTTTTCATAGAATTTATTTTTATGTCTGTTCCATATTTTGATTAGAGAGGAACGAACGAAGTGGTCTCTGAAGTTTTTTTCCTTTTTCGCCTGATCATATCCAACATATGCGTGCCATTCTAGCCTTAACCCTTCTCCTTCTATATTTAGAATTTTCTCCTTCTCTAGTTTAGTCCAATCTCTTATCCAGGTCAGCGCGCAGGCATCGTGGTATGATTTAATGTCTGGGGTTGCTAGGCCTCCTTTGTTTTTCCCTTCTATCATGTTTTTGTAATTTATTCTTGGTTTTTTTTCCCTGCCAAATGAATCTCATTATATCTTTTTTCCAATCGTTTAATACTTTTTGATTTCTGATTATAGGTAAATTTTGAAATAAAAATACTAATTTTGGGAGTATTGACATCTTTATAGTTGCTATTCTCCCCAGGAGAGACAGTTTCATGTTTCCCCATTTTTTTAGATCTTTTTTTTTTTATCTTTTTCCATTTTTCTATGTAGTTGTTTTCTAATACTCATATCTTCTTTGAGTATCATCTCATGGCCTTCCAGTCTCCACCCCCAGCTCTTGCCCATTAAAAGGTCATTTTCATCATTATAATTATCAAAATATTTGTTTTAGATCCTAATTATCTAAACATGTAATTTAATCTGTTAGTAAGTTTCTTAAAAGTGTTTTTAGTCAGCCTATCCTATTATAACCATCTTCTTCTGATTCTTTATAAATTCCATGAAGAGTTTCCATTTTTCCTAAAATGTTTGGGTGTTTGCCTGTTGTCAAGCCAAAACAGCACTGGCCGCAAAACAGCTGCTCTCGCAAGGCAACTCCTCTTCCCTCTGACCTTGTCCTCTTTTCTCCTTTGCAGAACATCAGGAAGTTCTGTGAGGACTGTTTTTCATGCTGCCGGAGGAGGAGAAGTAATCGAGTGGCTCCAGCCAGGTATCCCCCTTTCTCCTTCTCATCTATTTGTTTTAATTTAATTAAAACATCCTTGATCAAGGTTCAGTTGCTGACATTTTGCTGTTTTCTCTTCTTTTCTAGTGAACCAGAAGAAACAAAAGTATCCTCCTCCGAGGACTCCTGGGATTTGGAGACTTGGGTAAGGAGGGAAAGGCAGGAGCACTGTACTTCTGCGAAGAGGAGAAGATCAGAATTTGAACAAAGTCTCCTCTCTCTCGTTTGCAGCGTTTCTGGAGGGTATCAGCCCCGCAGACCTGGACGCAAGGAGTGAGGACTCCCTTCAAGAGGAGTCCTTTGAATCCTGGGTAAGGAGCAAAAGGCAGGAGGACTGTCTCTCTGCCAAGGGGAAGGGGAGGAAGTCTCCCAAGTGTCACTTTGCTCTTCTCTTTCTTTCGCAGTGCACCATCACTAAGAAGTCCGAGGAAGACCTGCGCACGGACGCACTTTGGAGCCAGCAGCCTCAGAAAGAGAAGTAACTTCTTCTCCCTTTTTGGGTGGGGGTTGGGTCTTCGCGTGGAGCTGGAGGAGTCTTTGGATTTTAAGTTCTTACATGTTTATTTTTTGTTTCTCTTAGTGCAACATCAGATATTCAAATTGAAGATTTAGAGTAAGAAGAAGATCTGAGACTGCTGGCTCCAAAGTGTGTCCGTCGCGCTGCCCAGGATTCAAAGGACTCCTTGGAATGGGGTCCTCACTCCTTTCCTCCCGGTTTGGCTGCGGTGCTGATACCATCCAGAAACGCTAAAGCAACAGATTGTCCTCCTCTTGGTAAAAAAATCCTTGTTTTATATTGTGTATGATTTCTATAGTTTATTTTTTACTAAAAATGTAAAAAGTAGTATAATGCTCCTGCCTTTTGCTCCTTACTCAAGAGTCATGTAAATGTTTTTCTCTCAACAGGCTTAACTCAATCCTCAAGACGCAGAGAAGAGGAGGAGGAAGAGTGGCGGCTGCGCTGCGCCTCTCCTCCGCCCGGGAACAGCAAGGCAGAGCCTCGCTCCTCAGGAGAGACGAAGGATATTGGAGTTGAAGCCCAGATGAGTAGCTGGCTCTTCAAGCAGCTGAAAATCCACTTGGAACAGGAATGGAAGTACCAACCACGAGAAAAGGGGCTGAGCTTGATTGAGTGTACTGCTGAGAATGAAAACACCATATGCCCCAGACTGCGAAATGCAAAGGTGGAAGATCTCTGGAGTCTGACAAACTTCTTTGGATTTGCCACTGAAACATTTGTCTTGGCTGTCAACATTCTAGATAGATTTTTGGCACTTATGAAGGTGAAACCTAAGCATTTGTCCTGCATTGGCGTCTGTTGTTTTCAATTGGCTGCTCAAGTGGTTGAAGAGCAATGCAACGATGTCATCCGAATTAGCCAGTGCAAATGCACAGCATCTGATCTGAAGCGGATGGAGAAAATAATTTCAGAAAAACTGCACTTTGACTTCAAAGCTACTACTGCCTTAACCTTTTTGCACTTGTACCATACTATAGTACTCTGTCATACCTCAGAAAGGAAAGAATGGTTGAATCTCGACAAACTGGAAGCACAATTTAAAGCTTGTAACTGCCGACTAGTCTTCTCAAAAGCAAAACCATCGGTCTTGGCCCTGTGCCTTCTGTCTCTGGAAGTGCAGACTCTAAAGTCCATTGAGTTGTTTGAGATTGTTCTGTGTGTTCAGAAGTATTCAAAGATAAGTGACAGTGACTTACTGTATTGGAGAGAACTGGTCTCGAAATGCTTAGCAGATTACTCTTCTCCTGCCTGCTGCAAACCAGACCATAAACATTTAGTATGGATTGTTTCAAGATGCACTGCCCAAAATCTTAAAAATAGCTGCTATAGTGTTCCTGAGTTGCCCACAATTCCTGAGGCTGGGTGCTCTGATGGAAGTGAGAATGAGGATTCTTGTGAAGATATGAGCTGCGGAGAAGAAAGCCTGAGCAGCTCTCCCCCAAGCGACCTGGAAGGCTCCTTCTTCTTTGACCTCAAACCGAAGTCAAAGTGGCCGGCTCTCTCCTTTGACTCCTAGGTCGGGCTCTTAGTGCATTACAGTACTTAGGCAATACGTATCTGAGCACCCTCTGGACCTTGGCACAAGGCCTCATTGAGTACTCAAAACATGTACTGCGCTTTCCTCCTTAGTGCGATAAATCAGATTGTAGCAAAGTAGCATTTAGGGGCCGTCTTCATCGGCAAGTATTCACGAGTGCATGCCGCCTGCCATCAGGCGATACGATAGCTGGCGTGCTTGATATGCACTTGAATGCTCTGCTGAAATTAGAGACTGAGGCTTAAATTTGTTTTATATAGTACTTTTATAATGTTTTATACCGGTGTCCTTTTATACTGTGTTATATTATTGCTTTTTATTGTTGTAAAAAGATAGGAGAATTTATAAATGACTGTTCACGGATGGGTCTATGGACCGTAAAAAAAGTTGTTGTATATACTATAGTTATTTTTTGGATATTGTTCTATCTGTGTGAATATGAATTACCTTTTTTCTGAGCATTGATAAACAGATGGATGGATGGCATATGTACAGATTAAAATTTTATGAAGAATTACTATAATTTAGACTTCTTGATGAATTGTTTCTCACTTGTTTCACATTAAAACTGAGCATCTTCCAAGGTTGCCTTTGTGCTCTCTGATGATCAAGGCCTTACAATTACAAGGGAAAGCTTGGAATTGATTGTGAGGCTCAGGCTCCTTCTACAATGCTATATAATCCAGATTATCACAGCAGATAATCCACATTATCTGCTTTTAACTAGATTATATTAGTCTAGACTGTCATATAATCCAGTTCAAAGTAGATAATGTGGATTTTATATGGCAGTGTAGAAGAGGCCTCAGTCCAAACTCACAACATAGTTGCTGCTCCTGCTCCTGAGGGAGGCCTGCCTGCAGGTACGTTTTCTTAAAAAAACAAAGGATTTATTGCATAAAATAACAACTAAAACAGAAAACATTCTGACTAACATGAAACTTTTTTTTGCCTTGGAGAACTCAACTATAATACTATCTTAATATTGTTATATCCATGTCTTAATATTGTTATATGGATACAAAGAATCATAGAGTTGGAAGAGACCTCATGGGCCATCTAGTCCAACCCCCTGCCAAGGAGCAGGAATACTGCATTCAAAGCACCCCCGTCAGATGGCCATCCAGCCTCTGTTTAAAAGCCTCCAAAGAAGGAGCTTCCACCACACTCCAGGGCAGAGAGTTCCACTGCTGAACGGCTCTCACAGTCTGGAAGTTCTTCCTAATGTTCAGATGGGATCTCCTTTCTTGTAGTTTGAAGCCATTGTTCCGTGTCCTAATCTCCAGAGCAGCAGAAAACAAGCTTGCTCCCTCCTCCCTATGACTTCCTCTCGCATATTTAAACATGACTATCATGTCTCCTCTTAGCCTTCTCTTCTTAAGGCTAAACATGCCCAGCTCTTTAAGCCGCTCCTCGTAGGGCTTGTTATCCAGACCCTTGATCATTTTAGTCGCCGTCCTCTGGACACATTCCAGCTTGTCAGCATCTCCTTTCAATTGTGGTGCCCAGAATTGGGCACAATATTCCAGATGTGGTCTAATCAAGGCAGACTAGAGGGGTAGCATTACTTCCCTAGTTCTAGACACTATGCTCCTATTGATGCAGACCAAAATTCCATTGGCTTTTTTTGCTGCCGCATTACATTGTTGGCTCATGTTTAACTAGTTGTCCACGAGGACTCCAAGATCTTTTTCACACGTACTGCTCTCGAGCCAGGCATTGTCCCCCATTCTGTATCTTTGCATTTCATTTTTTCTGCCTAAGTGGAGTATCTTGCATTTGTCACTGTTGAACTTCATTTTGTTAATTTTGGCCCATCTCTTTAATCTGTTAAGATAGTTATGAATTCTGCTCCTGTCTTCTGGAGTATTGACTATCCCTCCCAATTTGGTGTTGTTGGCAAACTTGATGATCATGCCTTCTAAGAAATGGGTTCAAATTACAGGAAAGGAGATTCCATCTGAACATTAAGAAGAACTTCCTAACTGTGAGCGCTGTTCAGCAGTGGAACTCTCTGTCCCGGCATGTGGTGGAGGCTCCTTCTTTGGAAGCTTTTAGACAGAGGCTGGATGGCCATCTGTCGGGGGTTATTTGAATGCAATTTTCCTGCTTCTTGGCAGGGGGTTGGACTGGATGGCCCATGAGGTCTCTTCCTACTCTTTGATTCTATAATTGAGTCCTAGTTTCATGGGCAGCAGGAAACAAGCCTGCCTGCTCCCTCTTCCTTATGGCATCCATTCACATATTGTCAAAGCTCTCATGGCCGAAATCACTGGGTTGCTGTGAGTTTTCCAGGCTGAATGACCATAATCCAGAAGCATTCTCTCCTGAGGTTTCACCTGCATCTATGACAGGCATCTTCAGAGCTTTGTTCAGAAGTTGTGTGAGAATGAAGCAAGTGGGATGTACATATATCTGTGAAATGTCCATCACATTTGCCTCAAACTGACAAGAATTCGTTCTCCCATCCTGGACATTCCACAGATAGATAGATAGATAGATAGATAGATAGATAGATAGATAGACAGACAGATAGATAGATAGATACACACACACACATCCCACTTGCCTCATTCCCACAGATCCTTATAACATCCTTTCACATATTGTTGAAGGCCGGAATCACTGGATTGCTGTTTCCCAGTCTGTGTGGCCATGATCCAGAAGCATTCTCTCCTGACTTTTCACCTGCATCTATGGCAGGCATCTTCAGAGGTTGTGAGGTCTCTGAAGACCTCACAACTTCTGAGAATGCCTGTCATAGATGTAGACAAAACGCAGCCCAAAATCCCATCGGCTTTTAAAGCTGTTTTTGGTTCATGTTCAACTTGTCTGCTAACACTCCAAGATCTTTTTCACATGGACTATTGTCAAGCCAGGTGTCACCCATCCTGTATCTGTACATTTCATTTTTTTCTGCCTAAGTGTGGTATCCTACACTTAGGCAGAAAGCACCTGGCCCACTCTTCCCCTTTCTTCCAACTTCTTTGATTTTGGCCCCAGACCACTCCTCGCAATCTGTCTTGTCTTTTGGAGGAAACGTTTCAAGCTGTTAGAGCATCCTGCCTGTTTTTCCCCATCTTCCGCTTCTTCCTCCCAAGGTACACTGACATCCCTTCAGGTCTTCAATAATCTTCAGTATAAATGAAAAGTTCAGACTTGTCCTCAAAAGACCTCTTTAGGGAGGAAGTGTCATGTAAGTACCCCTGTGGGAGTCTCCTCAAATGTGGTGGAAGCTCCTTCTTTGGAAGCTTTTAAACAGAGGCTGGACGGCCATCTGTCGGGAGTGCTTTAGTTGTGCTTTTCCTGCATGGCAGGGGGATGGACTAAATGGCCCGTGTGGTCTCCTCCAACTCTTGTGTTTTGGGGGCTCCTTCTGTGGCGCTTGGGCGGTGCTTTGCTTATAGAATCATAGAATCATAGAGTTGGAAGAGACCTTGTGGGCCATCCAGTCCAACCCCCTGCCAAGAAGCAGAAAATTGCATTCAAAGTACCCCCAACAGATGGCCATCCAGCCTCTGTTTAAAAGCTTCCAAAGAAGGAGATTCTACCACACTCTGGGACAGAAAGCTTGTGCTTTACCTGCCGAGCAGAATGGTAGGACTGACTGGCCCCATCCAAGGCCATGCTTTAGTCCATGGCCTCACATGAACCCAGCCTTTGTGGTGTTTCCTCTCATTAGGAAGAACATCCTGACTGTAAGATCTGTTCAAGAGTGGAACTCTCTGCCTGGGAGTGTGGTAGAAGCTCCTTCCTTGGAAGCTTTTAAACAGAGGCTGGATGGCCATCCGTCAGGGGTGCTTTGATTGTGCTTTTCCTGCATGGCAGGAGGATGGACTAGATGGCCTATTTGGTCTCTTCCAACTCTCTGCCTGGGAGTGTGTTGGGGGCTCCTTCTGTGGAGCTTGGAGAGGGTGCTTTACCTGCCTAGCAGAATGTTTGGGCTGGCTGGCCCCATCCAAGGCCATGCTTCAGTCCATGGCCTCACATGAACCCAGCCTTTGTGGTGTTTCCTCTCATTAGGAAGAACATCCTGACTGTAAGATCTGTTCAAGAGTGGAACTCTCTGCCTGGGAGTGTGGTAGAAGCTCCTTCCTTGGAAGCTTTTAAACAGAGGCTGGATGGCCATCCGTCAGGGGTGCTTTGATTGTGCTTTTCCTGCATGGCAGGAGGATGGACTAAACTCCCTGCCTCGGAGTGTGTTGGGGGCTCCTTCTATGGAGCTTGGAGGGTGCTTTGCTTGTGCTTTACCTGCCGAGAAGAATGTGGTGGAAGCTCCTTCCTTGGAAGCTTTGAAACTGGGGCTGGATGGCCATCTGTCGGGGGTGCTTTGGTTGTGCTTTTCCTGCATGGCAGGAGGATGGACTAAACTCCCTGCCTCGGAGTGTGTTGGGGGCTCCTTCTATGGAGCTTGGAGGGTGCTTTGCTTGTGCTTTACCTGCCGAGAAGAATGTGGTGGAAGCTCCTTCCTTGGAAGCTTTGAAACTGGGGCTGGATGGCCATCTGTCGGGGGTGCTTTGGTTGTGCTTTTCCTGCATGGCAGGAGGATGGACTAAACTCCCTGCCTCGGAGTGTGTTGGGGGCTCCTTCTATGGAGCTTGGAGGGTGCTTTGCTTGTGCTTTACCTGCCGAGAAGAATGTGGTGGAAGCTCCTTCCTTGGAAGCTTTTAAACTGGGGCTGGAAGGCCATCTGTCGGGGGTGCTTTACTTGTGCTTTTCCTGTATGGCAGGGTGATGGACAAAATGGGCCGTCTGGTCTCCTCCAACTCCCTGCCTCAGAGTGTATTGGGGGCTCCTTCTGTGGAGCTTGGAGGGTGCTTTACCTGCCGAGCAGAATGGTCGGTCTGGCTGGCCCCATCCAAGCCCATGCTTCCTTCCATGGCCTGACGTGAACCCAGCCTTCATGGTGCTTCCTCTCATTAGGAAGAACATCCTGACTGTAAGATCTGTTCAAGATCTCTTCCTGGGAGTGTGGTGGAAGCTCCTTCCTTGGAAGCTTTGAAACAGAGGCTAGGTGGCCATCTGTCTGGGGTGCTTTGATGGTGCTTTTCCTGCTTGGCAGGAGGAAGAACTAGATGGTCCACGTGGAGTGTGTTGGGGGCTCCTTCTATGGAGCTTGGAGGGTGCTTTACCTGCCTAGCAGAATGGTCGGTCTTTTAAACAGAGCTTTTAAACAGAGGCTGGATGGCCATCTGTCGGGGGTGCTTTGATTGTGCTTTTCCTGCTTGGCAGGAGGATGGACTAAACTCTCTGCCTGGGAGTGTGTTGGGGACTCCTTCTGTGGAGCTTGGAGGGTGCTTTACCTGCCGAGCAGAATGGTCGTTCTGGCTGTCCCCATCCAAGGCCACGCTTCCTTCCATGGCCTGACGTGAACCCAGCCTCGGTGGTGCTTCCTCTCCCGCGAGGCAAGGCAGCAACAGGCGTCCCGGCGCGAGCGCGAGGGAGGCAGGGAGCGCCCCCTCCCACGCGCAGGGCCTCCTTGCTTCGGCGGGCGGGGCCACATCCAACAGGAGACTTTGTCAGGAAAGGCAGCCAGAGCCGTGGAGGCTGCGGAGCCCGAGGGAAGGCGAGGAGGAGCGGGGAGGAAGCCGCAGCACCAGTGGGAGGGACGGAGGCACCGGCTCAGCGAGACCAGCGCGTGCAACTTTTCCTTTGCAGGGCTGAGCTTGCACCTGGTCCTCCTGTCCCGTCCCGGGAGGAGCCGCGCGCCAAGCAGCAGGAGCATCCATCAGCAGGAGCCTCCGCCGCGCGCGCCTTGGATGCTGGGCAAGGGCGGGGAGGCGCGCGGCCGAGGAGATCTGCTGCCCGGCGCCCTCCGAAGAGGGCTCGCATGGGCACCAAGCACTCCTCGCGCTGCCTGCTCCTCCGGAGGAAGATGGCGGAGAGCGCGGCGACGGAAAGCGCTGAGGTAAGGAAGGAAAGGGGAATTGGGGGTCCGGGGCTACAGCCGCGTCCTCCTCCTCTGCGCCATGGGCCGTCCGGAGACTGCGGGAGAAAGGAGGGAGGGAGAATGAGGGAGGGAGAATGAGAGGGAGAGAGAAAGGGGGCCGCGCGCGCGCTCTGCAAAGCTGCCTCCGTCCCAAGCGGCTCTTCCTTTCCCCTCCCTCCGCTTCCTCTTGCCTTCACCTGGCCGGGCAATGCCTTGCTCCTGCCTGGGCTTCAATGCCAGGCAGGTTTCACAGCCATGGCGTTGGCTGCATGGCAACTCCCTCCCCCTTTCCTCCCTCCTTCCTTCCTTCCTCCGGTTGTAAGAGGAGCGTCTCAAAATAGCGGCAGGCAGGCGGAGCACATCTGCAAGCTGTCAGCCCTCGGGTGCCTCCTCACACTCCCGCTGAAAGAATGGGCAAATACTCATGCCTTCATGAGTATTAGAACCATAGAGTTGGAAGAGATCTCGTGGGCCATCCAGTCCAACCCCCTGCCAAGAAGCAGGGATACTGCATTCAGAGCACCCCCCGACAGATGGCCATCCAACCTCTGTTGAAAAGCTTCCAAAGCGTCCACCACACACCGGGACAGAGAGTTCCACTGCTGAACAGCTCTCATAGTCAGGAAATTCTTCCTAATGTTCAGATGGAATCTCCTCCCTTGTAGTTTGAAGCCATTGAAAGTGTTGGTTTCTAATCATCATCATCATCATCATCATCATCATCATCATCATCTATCTATCTATCTATCTATCTATCTATCTATCTATCTATCTATCTATATAAAAATGCTCTGTGCATAATGAGTACCTTAAAAACAAAAGAACCAATGAACGGAATCACACCAAATTTGGCAACAAAACATCTCACAACACAAGGAGTGACCATCACTCAAAAATTTATGATTTTGTCATTTGGGAGTTGTAGTTGCTGGGATTTATAGTTCACCTACAATCAAAGAGCATTCTGAACTCCACCAACAATGGAATTGAACCAAACTTGGCACACAGGACTCCCATGACCAACAGAAAATACTGGAAGGGTTTAGTGGGCATTTGCCTTGAGTTTTGGAGTTGTAGTTCACCTACATCCAGAGAGTACTGTGGACTCAAACATGATGGATCTGGACCAAACTTGGCACAAATACTCATACTGGGATTTATAGTTCAAATATAATCAAAGAGTGTTCTGAACCCCACCAACGACAGAATTGGGACAAACTTCCCACACAGAACCCCCATGACCAACAGAAAATACTCAAGGCCATCCAGTCCAACTCCCTTCACCAGGGCAAGAAAATGTAATCAAAGCCCTCCTGACAAAGAGCCATCCAGCCATAGATATAGATAGATATGATTCACACACACAGAGAGATATAGTATCATAGATTTGAAAGGGACCCCTAAAGAAGGACAATGATATGTTGCATGTTCCAGGATGGGCAAACCAGACACTCTCCACATCAACACTGACAAAGAAACAGCAAGAAATACTGTTTACCCACAAGCAAAGAAATTACATATATTAGAAACCCAACACTTTCTCATTATTTATTTTCCAGATCACCAGACTGGGCCACAGCAACGCGATGGGATGGCCTTAAGTATTTTCTATTGGTCATAGGGGTTCTGTGTGGGAAGTTTGCCCCAATTCTATCATTCATGGGGTTCAGATGCTCTTTGATTGTAGGTGAACTATAAATCCCAGTAACTACAACTCCCAAATGTCAAGGTCTATTTCCCCCAAACTCCATCTTGTTCATATTTGGGCATTTGGAGTATCGTGCCAAATTTGGTCCACATCCATCATTGTTTGAGTCCACAATGCTCTCTGGATGTAGGTGAACTACAACTCCCAAACTCAAGGTCAATGCCCACCTAACCCTTCCAGTATTCTCTGTTTGTCATGGGAGTTCTGTGTGCCAAGTTTGGTTCAATTCCATCATTGGTGGAGTTCAGAATGCTCTATGATTGTAGGTGAACTGTAAGTCCCAGCAACTACAACTCCCAAATGACAAAATTTTTTTTGAGTGATGGTCACTCCTTGGGTTAGTAGGTGTCTTGTGGCCAAATTTGGCGGCAATTAATCCAGTGGTTTTTGAGTTATGTTAATCCCACAAACGAACATTACATTTTTATTTATATAGATATAGATTTATACCCACCCATGGGGACTCAAGGCGGCTAACATCTGTCCACACTTTTTATTTTTTCGTGTCAGGAGTGACTTGAGAAGTCGCTTCTGGTGTGAGAGAATTGGCTGTCTGCGAGGACGCTGCCCAGGGGACACCCAGATGTCTTGATGTTTTGCCATCCTTGTGGGAGGCTTCTCTCATGTCCCCACTTGGGGAGCTGGAACTGACAGAGGGAGCTCATCCACACTCTCTTCAAATTCTACAGCACTGCTGGTCACAGCTGACCTCCAGCTAGAGTGCTCAAGAGCCAGGGCTTCCCAGTTCTCAGTGTCTATGCCAGAGTTTTTGAGGTTGGCTTTGAGCCCATCTTTAAATCTCTTTTCCTGTCCACCAACATTCCGCTTTCCATTCTTGAGTTCGGAGTAGAGCAACTGCTTTGGGAGACGGTGGTCAGGCATCCGGACAACGTGGCCGGTCCAGCGGAGTTGATGGCGGAGGACCATCGCTTCAATGCTGGTGGTCTTTGCTTCCTCCAACATGCTGACATTTGTCCGCTTGTCTTCCCAAGAGATTCACAGGATTTTTCGGAGGCAACTCCAATAGTATAGTTCTAGGAGTTTCATGTGATGTCTGTAGACAGTCCACGTCTTGCAGGCATATAGCAGGGTTGGGAGGACAATAGCTTTATAAACAAGCACCTTGGTATCCCTACGGATGTCCCGGTCCTCAAACACTCTGTGCTTCATTTGGAAAAATGCTGCACTCGCAGAGCTCAGGCGGTGTTGTATTTCAGAATCTACATTATTATTATTATTATTATTATTATTATTATTATTATTATTCCAAACAAGAGGCTCAAAGAGGCTAGTGTTAAAACCAATGCAATACAATTTTAAACTGCAAAAAACATACAAACATTAAAATAGAATTCATTATTAATGGTATTAAAAATAAACAGTTAAAATTCTTAAAACTGATTTTAAGTAGTAGAGTAGCTGCTTTGGGAGACCGTGATTGGGCATTCGGATAACGTGGCTGGTCCAGCTGAGTTTATGGCAGAGGACCTTCACTTAAATAATAAATTAAATAATACCAGTGTGGTAAAAACAAATTAAAAATGTAGCAAATACATTAAAATGGCCTTTAACACTCATATCCCACCCTCAATCCCACCCTCCCTCTCCAGAGCCTCCCCTTACCCATTCCCCAAAAGCCTGTTGGCAGATGAAAGTCTTGGCATGTTTGCAGAAGGCCATTTTGGTTTCTTTTGGGAAGGAGTTCTAGAGTCTGGAAACAGCCTCCGAAAAAGGCCCTCTCCTGTGTTCCCACCAAATGCATTTGAGCAGGTGGTGGGACCAAGACAAGGCCCTCCCCAGTAGATGCTAGATGTCTCCTAC
This sequence comes from Anolis sagrei ordinatus, assembly GCF_025583915.1. NCBI lineage: Eukaryota > Metazoa > Chordata > Lepidosauria > Squamata > Anolidae > Anolis > Anolis sagrei. The sequence goes on from NW_026847549.1 coordinate 100,025,798, forward strand.
ATTCAAAGATAACCTGGACTGGAGCCATATAGAGCTTTGTAGGTCAAAACCAGCACTTTGAATTGTGCTCGGAAATGTGTTGGCAGCCAGTGGAGCTCTCACAACAGTGGAGTTGTAGGCTCCCTCTCACCAGCCCCAGCTAGCTTTAGTACGTTTTATTGATTAGCCCGTTGGCCGTATCAAAACATTTGACAAACACATACTCATACAGCATACAACCCACAGTACAATATAAGTTAAAATAAACAAGCTGTTAACAAGGTCCCGATCCAGATCAAATATCTGCATCACCTCCACATTTTACCCCAATTCGACTCTAAATATGCAGTTCTCAGCTGTGTTGCTTTAAATAGAAAAAGGGCCGTTTTGTAGGTGATTTTAGCATTCTGGCCAGCCAATAAAAATGTAGTTTTAATGTAAGAATCCAGTGTGTCTTTTGTATAATGTACGTCCCGAGGTATTGGTTACAACTACACAGTACGTGTGTGATATCTTCTACCTCTGATGCTCCACAGATACAAAATCAGTCCCAGTTAGCAGTCTGGCGGATGCTCTTTGGACCAACTGAAGTTTCCAAGCACTTTTCAAAGGCAGACCCATGTAGAGCGCATTACAGTAGTTCAACTGGGCCAAATTGGACTTCTCCAGGGATGGGTGCAGTTGGCGTACAAGGTTTAACTTTGCAAACACACTCCTGGACACTGCTGATACTCTCCAGGTTCAGAGCTGAATCCAGGAAATTACCCTCTACCCACTCTCCCTCTCCGTAGACAACTTTCCATGATTCAAAGTGTAATCAGACAATACAATCAAGGACAATATATATATATATAAAACCTCTCATCATGATACAATCCAGAATACTATGCAGTACAGTGCTGGCTCCTGTCTAGAACGTATGTGCGTCAGATATGTTATAAACAGATGCCATACAGTCTCAAGGTGACTCCAGTTATTTCAGCTCTGACAATTAATTTTGTATGTCAGTTTCTCTAATAATGCAACCAACAATTAACAGACAAACCTTGTAAATTCTCTCATGATCTTGTATACAGGAAGGTAGTTATACACTCTTTTTACAGAGCATTTTCATTTCCTTCTTTGATCAGTAAAGTAATTTGAAAATGTATATTCTGATATTTTGTTAAACCAGTCAAGATTGGGATTATTTTATGGCAGCAAACTACATACGTGAACCAATATTATTACAGCATCTCCAGAATCTTTCTGACAGTTCTTGGTTTTATATAGCAGTGGTTACCAGGGTTTTTTGTTTTGTTTTGTTATGAAACCCTTCAAACAAACACCCCTCCCTGGCAGAACCCTAACCCTGTTTTTTCCACAGAACTCTAACTCTGTCCCTAAGCACTGTGAACCCAGAAATTCTTCCTCCTTTCATGTTTTTAAATATTTTTCACTTTCCCAGCATCACTTGCATGGGGCGGGCATTGAAAAGTCTCTGAATTCCTCTCAGAGCATGATGGGAGTTGAAGTTTTTTCTCCCTTTTTCTCAGGCAGTAAAAACCTGGTTGTGTCCATGCTCTGCTTGGCTGAGAATGGACACAACTGTCAGCTACAATTCCCAGAACCCCCTCTTTAAAGTTTGTCTTTTAAAAAAATGTTATGGTAAAAACTTAAAACAATTCTTAAAAAATCAGTAGGTTGGTGAATTGTTTTGAAACTTGGCAGGCCTGCAATTGTAAATGGGATCTAAAACCGAAGTAAATTTCATGCAGATAGGCCTTAAAATGACTAAGGATTGAGCCTTTAAAGCAAGCATCCTCAAACTGCAGCCCTCCAGCTGTTTGGGCTTCCAACTCCCAGAAGCCCTAGCGAGCTTGTTCAGTTGTTAGGAATTCTGGAAGTTGAAGGCCCAAACAGCTGGAGGGCCACAGTTTGAGGATACCTGCTTTAAAGTTTCCCATTGTAGCCAATGGGCCAAATAGTCACTGAATGAAAACGGCAACACTTCCCCTGATTCAAGTAACTTCGCGGTAAACAGACCCCCTCGTTAGCTCAAAATGTACCCTCAAATGGCATGCATTTTGGCCTAATTGCACAAGCCTACCCTATGATGCTTTGTGTCAGGGAACACAGTTTGCTATATAATCTTCAAGGGCACACATACCAATGATGTATTTCTGTAATAGTAACTTCTTCTACAGATCTCCAGTTCCGCATCCCATTTATTTCCAGTGATCACCCTAAGCTCAAAATCCCAAGCTTTACATTCTTTCTGGACCATATGTAACCTCAATGATTGCTTTATAAATATCAGAGACCAATCCCTTATTTCTGTTAGAAGTATCAAGACAACATATCCCAAAGCTTCTAAGGGAATGGGGAAGATTTGTATCCCAACATAACCTAGACCAGTGGTTCTCAACCTTCCAAATGCCGCGACCCCTTAATACAGTTCCTCATGTTGTGTTATTTCCATTGCTACTTCATAACTGTAATTTTGCTACTGTTATGTATTGTCATATGAATATCGGATATGCAGGATGTATTTTCATTCACTGGACCAAATTTGGCACAAATACCCAATATGCCCAAATTTGAATACTGGCGGGGTCGGGTTGATTTTGTCATTTGGGAGTTGTAGTTGCTGGGATTTATAGTTCACCTACAATCAAAGAGCATTCTGAACTCCACCAACGATGGAATTGAACCAAACTTGGCACACAGAATTCCCATGACCAACAGAAAATACTGGAAGGGTTTGGTGGGCACTGGCCTTGAGTTTTGGAGTTGTAGTTCACCTACATCCAGAGAGCACTGTGGACTCAAACAATGATGGATCTGGACCAAACTTGGCACAAATACTCAATATGACCAAATGTGAACACTGGTGGAGTTTGGGGAAAATAGACTTTGACATTTGGGAGTTGTAGTTGCTGGGATGTATAGTTCACCTACAATCAAAGAATATATTGAACCTCACCAACGATAGAATCGGGACAGACTTCCCACACAGAACCCCCATGACCAACAGAAAATATTGTGCTTTCTGATGGTCTTTGCCGACCCCTCTGACACCCCCTCGCGACCCCCCTCAGGGTCCCAACCCCCAGGTTGAGAACCACTGACCTGGACGCAAATATTGAACTATTTCAGTATTCTCGTTTTATACTTTAAAGTTATGCAAGTCATCTGCCGTCCTCATTTTTGTTTTCTTAATATCCAACTGTAAACCTGCACTTATACTTCCAGCCTTGATTTTGTTCCATAATCATTCCAAGCTTTTACTATTTCCTGCTCGTGGTACAGTCTCATCTACATATCTAAAATTTTTAATATTCCTTCCATCCCCTACCAAGTCCAATCCTTCTTTACATATCATATGCTTAGTGTACAGGTTAAACAGACAGGGTGATAAAATGCTCGCCAATAGGAAACTACTTTGTTTCTCTTTGTTCTGTCCTCATGGTAGCCTTTTAACCTGACTACAGGCTACACATTAGGACAATTAAATGTTGAGGCGCACCCATTTCTCTAAGAGCCAGCCGTATTTTCTTATGTCTCCACAATAAAAATCTTAGCTATAATCTAAAAAGCACAAGATGATTTACTTCTGAAATTTTAGGTCTCTATAGTACTAAAATTCTTCTGTGTATTGTTTCAAATGTCTTTTTATTTGTACTTGGTCGTATAAAGTATTCTCCTGCTAGTCGTGTAGCATTCACAGTTTCCCTTTGATTTCTCAAATCTTGGGGAGAGGTTTCTTTTTCTTTCTTTTTCTTTCTCATCTTTCTCCGAGAAGTTCTCTTTGCCCCTGTGTTCAGGTTGCTGAACAGTTGCATTCAGGATTCTGATTTTTTATATGTCACTTTATACTTCTATGTCTTTTCTGAGCTTACCTGCTTGAAGAATTTCATCTGTCATCAATGGAGGCTTCTCTTTATTTTTGAATCTTTTGGCATTCCTCTCTAACAACATCCTTAACTTCAATCCAGAGTTCTTTTGGCTCGTGGTCAATTAGGCTGAATAGTGCAAATCCACCGGGATATTCTTTAGCTTGTGCTTCCCATAATAGTTGGTACAGTGTTCTTCTTTAGCTTTAATCTAGATTTTGAAAGCAGAAGTTCATGGACTGATCCTCAGTCTGCACCTGCTTTTTTGCAGAAAGAATGGAATCTTTCAATCTTTTGCTTCCCATTATGTCTGTAAGATTTCTGTATTCACCATCAGGAAATGTTCTTGGTATAGTCACCTCTTTGGTCGCTTGAAGAATACGTTAGTGATGAAAAAACTGTTGGCCTCACAAAATTCAGTCAGCCGTTTTCATGCTTCATTTTTTGATCTTAGGCTAAAATTTTCTCCAGTCTTTAATTTTCACCTGCTTTTGCACCCCAAATCACCTATCATTAACAATTGTTTTCTTGTGTGATCAATTTCCTCCTGTCGCCCCCCCTAGACTCTTTCAAGTTCTCCCCCGCCCCGCCCCTGTCATTGCAATTGGAGCAAAACCATGGGTTATAGTTATATTGATAGATTTTCCCAGAGGTCTTATTGATATTATTCTGTCAGTTTTGGCATTATATTATTTGACTGCTCTTGCTACATATCTTTTAACGCCACCCCATTTCTTTATAAATTTTCATTTTCCTAGCACACAATCTCTCCACCATAGATAGGTATCATCATGGTGGGGTACTGATGGTATCTATTAACGTTAAATCTTGTTTTCATCTTTAACATCACCACCATAATTTATTTATTACCCACATCTCCATGTTGCTCAAAGTGAGATACAACATGATAAAATATAACACTACTAAAATACATACAACAAATATGCACAGGTAAAATGCAGATTAACATTACTGATAATATCCTAGTTAGTTTCACAAGTTAAAATTGACTGAATAGGCCTGCTGGAAGAGATTCTCTTTTGGCATGTCGTTCCACAGTCATGCAATGGCTGATGAAAAGGTCCTCTGGGTTATGGTTGCCAGTCAACTTCTGGCTGGTTGGAGCAGATTGTATGGAAAAGGTGATCCTGTAGGTAACCAGGACCCAAACCATGTAAGGCTTTAAATGTCAAAACCAATACTTTGTACTTTGATTGGAAAATAATTGGCAGCCAATGGAGTGACTTTGGGATAGGTATAATATAGTCACTCCTGCATGTTCCTGTAACCAATCTGGCTGCTGTATTTTGAACCAACTAGAATTTCCGAAATTGGTACAAATGTAGCCTAATGTAAAGTGCATTACAGAAGTCCAACCTTGAGGTTATCAGTGCATGTACTACCATCTTTGGGTCCTCCAAATTTAGGAAAGGGTGCAGCTGGCATAGTAAGCACTCCTGACTATTGCATCTACCTGGGCTGACATTTGGAGAGGCAGATCCAGGAACATTCCCAAGCTGCAAACACAGTCTTTCAGGGAGAGTGTAACCCCATCCAGAACTGGTTGACACACCTCCATCCCCATATTAGGACCCTTGATGGCAAGCACCTCTGTTTTCTCTGGATTCAGTTGCAATTTGTTTTTCCTCATCCAGCCCATTACCTCCTCCAGGCATTTATTCAGAGGAGACATGCTATCCTTAGCTGAAGCTGTTCTTGAAGGCATGGAGAAATATATTGGCGTGTCATCATTGCCCCCAGTGGTGCAGTGGGTTAAACCCCTGTGCCGGCAGGACTGAAGACCGACAGGTCGCAGGTTCGAATCCAGGGAGAGGCGGATGAGCTCCTTCTATCAGTTCCAGCTCCTCATGTGGGGACATGAGAGAAGCCTCCCACAAGGATGATAAAACATCAAAACATCCGGGCATCCCCTGGGCAACGTCCTTGCAGGCGGCCAATTCTCTCACACCAGAAGCGACTTGCAGTTTCTCAGGTCGCTTCTGACACAACCAAAAATAAATAAAAAATCAGCATTCTGATAACATCCTGTCCCATTCCTATGGATGATCTCTCCCAGCGGCTTCATGTAAATATTAAAGAACATTGGGGATAAATGGCACCTTGTGGGACACCATATAACAGCTCCTTTTTGGAGGAACAGCTATCCCCAAGTGCCACAATTTGGAACCTGTCTGAGAGGTATGACCGTAATCACTGCAACCCAGTGCCTCCAATTCCCAAACCCGCTATGCATTCTAGAAGGATGCCATGGTTGATTGTATCGAAAGCTGCTGAGAGATCGAAAAGCACCAACAGGGACACACCCCAATTGTTAGCGTTAAGTTGGAGTCCACTACATAATAAAATATAGACAATTCCTTCATTTAATTCTTAAATGGCATTGGGGATAGAATGGCACCTTGTGGGACACCAAACATGACTTCTAACTTTATTCTACTTCTGGGGAGTATTATTGGCCAGTTTTTCTTCTATTTTCTAAGATAAGAGCTCTGCAATTATGTGACAGCAATTCAGAACATAACTAGAATGTGTCTTTAGAACTAACCCACTAAATATATACAGCCGTTATGGCTAGTAATCATTGATAATTTTCACTTTATCTACTTTTGCATTTTATGCCCATGGCCATAATTACATCACAGGTAGCACTTAAGCTCATAATTTAATTATTTGCTGCATCTCAGTCTTCATCGTATTGCCAGTCTATTTCATGGAGTGGCTCTTTGTTCTAGTATTACAAGAAAGGGGAAAATTCTGTTCGAGCCAATTATAAATCTATAAATATGTAATTTAGATGAAGGGACAATAGAGGATGACTCCTTGAGTTGATTAAGATAATGTTTTATACATAAAATAGAAAAAGCTTACGTATGAAAGCCCTGGGTGTTTCTATGTGCTTTTTCTATTTTTTAAGCAGCGAAAGAGCTTTGTTCCGCACGTCTCAGTAGAACCTGTTATCACTCATTTGTTGCTATGGGGTTATTTTTAACTTCAAAAAAACGTAAATGCCTACTCTCCTTTTTGAGGCACGTTGTGTCATCTTACATGGGTTTGCACGTTACAGCATTTGGGAGTGGGATGGGGAGGGAGAAATTGAATCCATTGACATTCAGAAATGATTGGAATGGCTTAAAAGACACCTTCTAGACACCTTTAATAGATTCTCATATGGCATCTGTTCATTGTTCAGATTCTGTGGTCTGCTGGGCTTTCCGAGTGTCTGTCTGTCATGTTTAAGATGGGGTGAGGCAATGGTTAAAAGTCAGGGCAAAGCTCCCATTTACTCATGCTTGATGAATGCAAGCAATTCCAAGAAATCCCCAGTGAGGGAATATAGAAGTTTCTTTGCCAGTCTGAATAGTTGTCCTCGATGGGACCTTTCTCCTTTTACAGTAGTTAAGGCTGTAGGGCAGGTCTGTACAACATGCGAGCCATGGGCCAGATGTGGCCCGCAAAGACCTTCTTTGCCGCCCGCTAGCAAGCTTAAGCCCTCTTCAGCTTTGTGCCATTCCCATGAGAATGGCAGGAGGGCAGGGAAGGGTTTCTCCTTCAGCATGGAGGAAGGGTGGCCCATCTAAGGGTTTGGCCTGCTGTAGGGTAACTCTTAGATAAAGTGTCAAGGGCTAATTTCTTTAGAGATAAAAAAATAAAAACAGAAGGCTCAAAACAGAGAAAGAGAGCTTTAATATTATCTATAATTAGATTACTGACATTATGGTAGCCACTGGCTTAAATACATTAATGAAACATAGCTCATTCAGTAGCTGATGTGTTATTTAACATCTTTATCAGTGCTACTCAACAGCTTTATCCCTGATTTGGATGATGAAATGGAGCACATGCTGATCAATTTGCAGAAGAGAGCGAATTGGGAAGGATAGACAGGATCAGAATCCAAAACAACTTTAACAGATTAGAGCGCTAGGCCAAAGCTAACAAAATGAATTTTAACAAGAAGAAATGCGCTTAGGTAATAAAAATGAAATGCACAGAGATAGGATGGGTGACACCGGGCTTGAAAACTGTATATGTGAAAGGGGTCAAGGAATCTTAGGCCCCTTCTACACTGCCATATCATCCAGATTATCAAAGATGATAATCCACATCGTCTGCTTTGAACTTGTATGTATGTATGTATGTATGTATGTATGTATTTATGACACTAGCTGTCCCCTGCCACGCGTTGCTATGGCCAAGTCTGGTCATCTAGAAAATAAAGTAATGAGAAAGTGTTGGTTTCTAATATATGTAATTTCTTTATGCTTGTGGGTAAACAGTATTTGATTACGTTTTCTTGCCCTTGTGAAGGGAGTTGGATTGGATGGCCTTAAGTATTTTCTGTTGGTCATGCGGGGGTTCTGTGTGGGAAGTTTGCCCCAATGCTGTCGTTGGTGATGCTCTTTGATTGTAGGTGAACTATAAATTCCAGTAACTACAACTCCAAAATGTCAAGGTCTATTTCCCCCAAACTCCATCTGTGTTCATGTTTGGTCATATGGAATATTCATGCCAAGTTTGGTCCAGATCCTTAATTGTTTGAGTCCACAGTGCTCACTGGAAGTAGGTGTACTACAACGCCAAAACTCAAGGTCAATGCCCACCAAACTCTTCTAGTGTTTCTGTTGGTCATAGGAGTCCTGTGTGCCAAGTTTGGTTCAATTCCATCGTTGGTGGAGTTCAGAATACTCTTTGATTGTAGGTGAACTATAAATATCAACAACTATAACTCCCAAATGAAAAAAATAATTTTTTAAGCAATGTTCACTCCTTGGGTTAGTAGGTCTTGTGGCCAAATTTGGTGGCAATTCGTCCAGTGGTTTTTGAGTTATGTTAATCCCACAAACGAACATTACATTTTTATTTATATATAGATTTATTTATATAGATTTATATGCTGCCCTTCTCACCCCGAAGGGGATTTAGAGCGGCTTACAAGTAATATACAATACAATAAATAAAATAAATTCAATATCTTTCTGGATCCCTCTTTACTCTGGTCCCAGATTAGCAGTTGGTGTTGGGGGGAGGGGCTCCCAACTGATGACACTGAAGACAAGATGGTACTGTCTTCTTTGCCCCTTTCTTTACTCTGAGTCTACACTGCCATTTATATGAGTCTACACTGCCATTTGTTCCAGCTCAAAGCAGATAATCTGGATCTTATATGGCAGTATAGAAGGGGCTTAGTAGACCACAAGTTGAATATGAGTCAACAGTGTGATGCAGCAGCTAAAAAAGCCAATGCAATCCTAAGATGCATCAATAGAAGCCTAAACTAGTGGTTCCTAACCTTTGGTCCTGCAAGTGTTTTGGACTTCAACTCTCAGAAATCCCAGCCAGTTTACAAGCTGTTAGAAATTGTGAAAGCTGAAGTCCAAAACACCTGGAGGACCAAAGGTTGGGAACCACTGGTTTAGACTGAAGAGAGTCATAGTCCTATTTTGTTCTGCTTTGATGAGACTAACTCTATGATTCTATATGTACTTTCAAGTTGCTTCCAATTTATGGTCATCCCAAGGCATGGGGTTTTCAACAAGACACTTTCAGAGTGGTTTTGCCATTGTCTTTCTCTGAATCTGAGAAAGCATGGCTTGCTCATGGTCACCCAGTAGACTTCCATGACTGAACAGTGATCAAAGTTCTTGTCTCCAGAGTCCCAGTCCAGCACTGAGGCCACCATTGCACATTGGCTCTCACAGTAGCTATTAGCTAGCTACATTATAGTAACTACACAGTGTCTCAGGTCAGAATACCATTGGGAACCAGGGCAAACTATTGCTTTTATGTCTTCTTATATTCCCATTATTAACTTTATTATTTTTATACAGACAGACATCATTCATATAATTTCATTGGGGACTCATTTACATTACATTTTTATAGATAGATACAAAACATGTTATGTGTGCCAAAGCTGTAGCATGCATATGTGGCAAAAAGTGTTTCTGAATCTGTATGACGGAAAGGAACAACTGCAAGGAAACCGAATGTTCTGCCGCTCTGTTCTGTTTTGGTCAGACTTCACTTGGAGTATTGTGTCCAGATCTGGGTGGTACAGGTCAAGAAGGATGCAGAGAATCTAGAACACATCCAGTAGAGCTAAGCCTTAAGATATAATTAGGGAGCTGTATATGTTTAGGGTTAGAGAAGAGAAAACTCAGAGCTGCCTTTGTAGTCATCTTTAAACATCTGAAAGGATGTCATGTTGAAGATGTAGTGATCTTGTTTTCTAATGTTCCAGAGAGTAGTACACAAATGGGTAGGTTCAAATTACAAGAAAAGAGAGTCTACTTAAACATCAGGAATAACTTCTTTACTATTTAGCAAGAAAACCATCTAACTTCTGTTTAAAGACTTCCGAAGAAAGAGACTCTGTCACTCTCAAAGGCAGTGAATATGTTCCCTCAGGGAGTGGTGGAATCTCCTTTTTTTTGGAGGTTTTAAACAATGACACATTATATGTTTTCTCTTTCTAACATTCGTCTCTTTCTGGTGTCTCCCAGTTACTTTGACTCATGCCATCTAACAAAAATACACAGAGGGATTTTATCATTTCAAAAATGAATGGCAACAACGAATTTAGTAGAGTCCCAAGCAAGCACAAACCTGTTCCCATCACCAGAGAAATGGAAACACTTGGCAATAACATTAGGTAAAGGGATCATACTTGATTAATACATTATTCCCACAGCAGATACAGCAGAAATTAATATGTGAAAAATTGGCTTTATTATTTTGGGAACTTCAGGCAATATTCATGACTTTCTTTTGAACAATCTTGCCCTGGCTCTAAGCTAGTTTTCAAAGGTTGAATTCAAAGATTGCTTTGCCTATGCCTCAGATATGCTACAGGCAAACCCTTTCATGGGTGCCCCCTTTTTAAGGTTCTATTAGCTAAAAGCAGACACAGGTTGGGAAGGTTAGACAACAAGGGTGTGTTAGAACATTTTGTGCAAAAAGAGAACTTACAGTGTCATGATATATAGAAACCACAGTCCTTGGTGACAACGGATTCATTAGCTTATATATGTTCCTGATTTTCAGGGGCTGACATTTTTCCAAAAACATTTCCTTATAAGGATATGACAGATTCAGTTTGTGCATAGGAGCCCCCAATGGCGCAGTGGGTTAAACCCCTGTGACAGCAGGACTGAAGACTGACAGGTCGTAGGTTCAAATCCAGGGAGAGCACGGATGAACTCCCTCTATCAGCTCCAGCTTCTCATGCGGGGACATGAGAGAAGTCTCCCACAAGGATGTTAAAACATCACAACATCCAGGCATCCCCTGGGCAATGTCCTTCCAGACAGCCAATTTTCTCACAGCAGAAGCGACTTGCAAGTCGCTCCTGACACGACAAAACAACAACAACAACAAAAAACTAAATTGGGTTTGGTCCGTTCCTTTCGGCCAATCCAGCTTGTTCGGCTTGTTCAGATGGCTGTAACGGTAAGGGCTCAGCTGTCACATTTTTTGTCTGCAACAGGACCACACAGCAGCTGATCGTGGCTCCTCTTTCCCTCTTCAGCAACACATGGTGCGTTGAGAAGCTGCCGCATGCTGCTTGCATGGAGTTTCCCTGTGAGTCCTTCCTGTTGGGCCAATCAGAACAGAAGATTGCTGTGCCATGTCTTACACACTGCTTCCTTAACTGTGTTGCTCAAACCCAGACTTCCTTGAAAGGAAAAAAGAAAAGGGTCCCAGGAAGGATGCTTCCTTAACCCATTCTTCAAATCCAGACTCCCTTGAGAGGAAGATAGGAAAAGATCCCAGGAAAGGTGCTTCCTTAACCCCATTGCTCAAACCCAGGCTCCCTTGAAAAGAAAGAATCCCAGGAATGGAAATGGGAGCCTTGTAAGTGCCTCATACCTGCCAATGGGCCGGATCTTCCTGGATCTTTCGGCTGCCTAGCTGAAAACAGATTTTTCAGTTAGCAGATTGAAAAATTAGCAGATCTTGAAAATGGATCTGGGTACCCATCAAAATGTGGATACCAAAAACAGATCATCCTCCAGCCAGATTGTACAAACCTATTTTCTATGTGTCCTGGTCCTTCCTCTCTCTCTCCTTCCTCCAGCCAATGATCAATCCATGCCTTCCCAGTCTGCTTGTATGCAATTTACTGAAAAGCTGAAATGGTGATAAACAAATCTCCTAAATTCTTTCTGTCAAACCCTTCACTCTCCTCTTTGAAGACTAGAAACAATTTAAGTTCCATAGTCTTAATTTCTAATCGACTCTCATTCTCTCAATTTCTTCAAAGCCATATCTCATAGGGCCCATCCTGCAGATACATCCATGTTTAGTAAGCTTGGTTGATCCAAAAAAAAACAAAAAAAAAGGAAAAAAAAAGAGGTCCAAAACTCTTTTTGGATATAGGGGGCGCTGGTGGTTCAATTCTAAAGTCACTTCCGAATTTTTCTGAAAAAAGTCAGAACTTTCTGAAACTTCCGAAACTTCTGAATCGCTTTGTTAATGGCGGACACGGTTGCTCAATATGCAGAAAACAGCACTGGCACTGGGGAAAATCCAGAGTCTTCTCCCTCCCCCATTTTTACATCAATCTTGATGAAACTTGATATACTGCTATAACACAGCCTCCTCTGTTAGCATACCAAATTCCAACGTGTTAGGTCATGTGAGCACAAAAGAAGTTTCCAGAAAGGACTTTATTAATTTCACTCTCTCCCTCCCCCCCAAACACACTTTTTCTTCTTTCTCTCTTTTCTCTGGCTCCAAATCCTTCCTCTCTCAAAATCTTCCCTTCTTCCTTGCCTTCCTCCGTTTTGCAAAACTCTTTTCCTCTGGATCCAAACGCTTCCTATCTCAAAATCTTCCCTTCTGCTTTGCCTTCCTCCATTATCCAAAATTCATTTCCTCTGGCTCCAATCCTTTCTTCCACCCTACACCCAACAGCAACAAGCAGCAGCAGCAGCAACGGTCCAACTTCCCCTCTCCCTTCCTTGGCTGCCAATGAGCCTTCCATCCATGTGCTTGGGTTTATACAGCAATGGCTGCCAAACACTGCAACCCCCCCCCTCCTCAAAACGTAACCCCTGATTGGCAGGGAGGCAAGCAGCTTAGTCTTTGCCTCCTAGCAGACTTAGTTGAATTTAAAAAAATTCATCATAGTTCCGACTCACTTCTGCATACCTGAAATCAATTGCGCATGGCGAGTCGGAACTATAGGGGACTACAGCCTCATGGAAACGTGGTGGAAGTCCCTTTGGAAGGCAAAAACATCCGCTTTTTTTCCAAATTACATCACATCCGAGCAAACCTATCCAACCCTAATGTTTAGTATCTTTTTGGATGGAAGGAAAGTTCTACACAGTTGTGTCATAGAAGGCCAACATGATATATACAAGCAAAAGACAATACTAATGACATCTTTTAAAAGAAAATCTACCAATAAATGTCTCAGCCATCCAAAATTTGTAAACCATGAGATTAACCATAAAAAGGCCAATCTCTGATCCTCTTGTATTTGAGAAACCAAACTAGGTAAGTGGTGGATTTTGGTTTCTATTGACTAGACATTGTCAGACAGGTTATAGCACATCCTTGTTTATGGTGTAACAGTAATAATGTCAAGCCCTTAAACAGTACACAACAGGAGGACACAGACAACTGTATATATATTGAGTAAGAAAAACTCAGGCCAGTCTCTGAATGAATAGCTGATCTATCAATGAATCAATGTGGTGTAGTAATTTGAGTGTTTGATTATTACCCTTGAGACCATAGCTGGTAAGTGTAAATGAAGCCTGAGAAAAGGTGAATGCTATTCTAGACTGCATAGGCGGGTATAGCAAAGGTTCCAAGTTGCCTTATATTCTCAGTGGGTCAGCTTTCATCTGAAGTACTATCCTCAGTTTCTGGTGCCTAATTTTAATGAGTAAGAAGCCAGATTGGAACCAGTTCAGAGAAAAACAACAACATTCTCTCTCAAGTTTCCAGAAACAGCCTTTAATCCAAATCTCTTTTATGCTGGGTTGCTGTGAGTTTACGCTGTTTGTCAAATCATTCCACAGTTTTGTGTTCTCACCTCTAACTCCTGTCTTTTCTACTTGGTAACTGAAGTTAGTTTGACAAGAGTGGACTTCACATTTTCCAGTTCTGCCTTCAATGTATTACTATTATCAACAAAATTATTATTTTTATAGTTATTTGCATCTTACTTTTATCTCAGCTGAGATGCAAACATGCTCACATTATAAAACAGTGCAGTTTAAAATACACAACACGCGAATGTTAAAATAGGATTAAACACATCAGTCAACTGAAATCCCTTAAAACACTTAAAATAATTAAATACTGTTTACATGATCAAATACTCTACAGCACCCCCTGGATCGCTCTCAACAACATTCTTTAAAGCCTGCATGAATGAAAGGGGTTTGTTGCTGGAAGGATAACAGGAAGGGGGGCATTCTGGCTTCCCTGAGCAGGGAGCTCCAGAACCTGGGGCAATGGTGCTTGCGATGGTGATGAGACTAAGAGAAGGGGTTCTTCTGAGGATTTCAGAACCTAAGCAGATTTCTACAGGGAGATATGATTTGTTAAATAGCCTGGAACTGAGCCATATAGGGCTTTATAGGTCATGACCAACACTTTGAATTGTGCCTGGAAACAAATTGGCATCCAGTGTAGCTGTTGCAACAGGGGAGGTGTGAGCATCCTGTAGCCAGCCTCAGTTAACAATCCGGCCACAGTTCTTTGGACCAACTGAAGTTTCTGAACACTCTTCAAAGGCCACCCCAAGTAGATCATACCAAATTCATCTAAACAGGATGTAACTAAGGTATGTACCATCATAGTCAGATTTGACATCTCAAGGAAAGGGCACAGTTGACACACAAGTTTTAACTGTGCATATGCACTCCTGGCCATCACAAAAACTTGTGTTCAGGGGTATCCCTAAACTGTGAATCTGTGTCTTCAGGAGGAATATAAGCCCATCTAGCAGTTTGCTAATCCATTACTGTTGACAAACACTGGTTTGGAATTAGGACAGCTTCCTTGGCTTTAGCTGGAAAGGAGTAATAGAGCTGGGTGCCTTCTGCATGTAGATGACACTGTACCTCCAACTCCGGATGACACAACAGTATAATTTTATATACAGTATATAGAGAAATTAATCTGATACCACCTATTGTGTGCCTTGAAGTTTTTTTTACAACTTACAGTAACCCTAAGGCAATTCTATAACAGGGTTTCCTGGACAAGATTTGGTTGGGGCTTGTGGCCTTCCTTTGATGCTGTGATTGTGTGAGCCTTGTCCAAGCCAGAATGAGAGGGCCATGCAACCAGGAAAGAAGGAAAATTTCTTGCTAGTTGTGCTGACGCTTCATTCTGATGTCAGCAGAGGCCAGGGGCTCAGATGGAGCTTTGTGACCTGCTAGGAATGGCATTAGAAGCAATATGGAGGTGAGATATGTGCTGCCTCAGGGGAACAGATGCACTGTCTGAACAATGGCCCCAGGGCATATTTGCACCAGGCTAAACTGCACAGTGTAGATGAACCCTATGAAATTATGGAAGAAATTGATGGTGATGGTGGTGATCTTTATGATGGGTTAAAAGACTATGTTAATGGTTTATAAAAATAATGTTTTTAGATGTGTTAATTATTACTTATTAACACATCTAATTATTACTTTAGCAAAAGAGATGTAGGGAGATCATCTCTATGTAAGCCCTTATGAAACTATAACATTTTAATTGTCATATCCTGTAATGTAATGATGCCTTGCCTGCAATGTAAAGTTGTATAATGAAGCTGGGAGCCCAGACATTACTATGTCTGTGTTTCTTCCCATGAGGGATGTATTATTATATTATATTATACTATTGTATGTGTGTGAAAGCATTAATAACCTAAAAGAGTACCAAAAACTTGCTCGTTCCTCATATAAGTATCCTGAAAGGCCAGTACTAAAGGCTGCTTAAATGGAAAGTTGGTACTGACTCAGCCTTGATTTAACTACTATCATAAATTGGGCATTGAGGTGACCAGAAGTTGATAATGATACCCTAGACAGAATCCAAAAAAGCTGCCAAGGGGCAAGGTCTCTTAATTCCTGAGTTTAAGCATTTACATTTCTTCTATCTCCTGTTAGAATTTCACTATGCTGTGGCCCTACTGTTTTCTTCTTCTTGTTGTCCCAAGCCCCCCCCCCCCTTTATTTTAAGCTATCTATCAAGTCTGATGTAGGAACATAAGAGAGCCAGTGTGGTGTAGTGATGTGAGTGTTTGACTATTACTCTGGAGACCAGGCTTTGACTTCCCACTCAACCATCAAAACCCACTGTGTCACCTTGGGCATGCCACACTTGCTCAGCCTCAGAAAAAGGAAAAGTTAACTCCCTTCTGTACAAATTCTACCAAGAATATCCTGGATAGGGACACGTGAGCATCCCCATAAGTCAGAAATAACTTAAGGGCACACAACAGCAATAACAAGGAACATAAAAGCTGCTCAGACTGATAAAATATATAATCCAACATTCTGTTCACACAATAGCCAACCAATTGCCTTTGGAAAACCCAATTGCAAAGTATGTGTGTACCTGCACTATCCATCTTCTACTTTACATCTACTGTGGCTAGAGTAGGATGACCAAAAACTGTAAAGGCATGAGAACCATGTACTGTGAGGAGCAGCTTTGCGTGGAAGGGACATGATATCCATGTTTGATGGTTAAGAGAGGAAATGATAGCCATGTTTAAATATCTGAAAGTATGATATATAGAGAATGGTGTGAGCTTGTTTTCTTCTGCTCCATAATCTAAGAGCACATCAACACTAATCATTTGGGTTCGTGTAGAAAGCGATCACCCTGCAGTGGCTATACGCTGCACAGGGTTGATCCAAATAAATCCAGAACAAAGCCGCTTAACATGGCTTTACTCTGAGTTGAACTAACTTGGGGAAATCCAACTCTTGAAGCAGGAGTCAGGATCTCCCCCAAGTTAAGAAAAACAGTTCAGACAGCTGCAGTTGGTTAAGACAGCAGAATCGCTGCAGCTATCTTAGCCATCCTACGCCCACCGGGCTCAGGTGGCCCAGGGATATGGGGTGACTGCCCTGTTCCTCCCTCCATCCCCAGTTTGCTACTGGTTACAGCAGTGAGGTGGCCACTTATTCCTTGTAGGCTTCCCCATCTTTTCTACCAGTCTATTTCATGGGCCATGTGACCTGGTAGTCAGAAGGAGACACACACACACCAGGGTGAGATAGGTGGCTGTGTTACTGCTGTAGCCAACCCTGCTCAGGGGGTTCCTTTCAGACCACCTAGCAGGCTCAAGCTGTTGTCTGAGAAGTTGGTTTGAACTCACTTGACAGGTATATGCAGAACCCACCTAAGCAACAGGTAAGGAGATTCCACCCAAAAATTATGAAGAACGTAATGGTAAGAGCTGATGGACAGTGGAATATGGTGCCTTGGCACTGTGATGGACTCTCCTTCTCTTGAGGTTTTAAAAAAGAGTCTAGATAGCCATCTATTTGGAATGTTTTGATTGGATATTCCAGCATGGCAAGTATTTGGCCTGGATAACCCTGGGGCATCTCTTCCAACTCTGTGTTTCTATGATTCTGCCTCTGATACTGGAGATGATACATATAGCTATATTGACTAGTAGTTACTGATGGATTCCCTCAATTTATATAATTCTCTTTCAAAGCCATCCAGGTTGCCAAACCCTACTACATGTGGCAGCAAATTTCATATTTCAACTTTATATATTTTAAGCTGTCTCCTAGGCTTGATGTTATTGAGTGATAATGACGGCTCTGACCAGAGCACATGTACATTAGAAGGTTCAAAAAGCACATTAGCTTAGAATTTTAGCATTGTAGGTATCTTTATACTGTACATATAAGTTGAGCCTGCAAAAATGTTTTTGTAACTGTATCTAACCACAAGAATATTTTAAAACAAAAAAGAACATTCTGCTGAAACACTGCACAAAATGTTTATAGCCTATCATTTTGGTGTCACCTTCTCTGATCACCCAGTGCAGTTTACACTCCCACACTCTCCTAGGACCGTATCACATTGAGATATAATCTGTTTATATCAATATGCACCTCATATTTATTTAGGACTGAATGCATACTGTATTGAGTTAGGATGCATACTTTCCTCCTCATGATTCTTATGATTTGAAAATATTGCACTTTGACTCATCACACCACAGAAGTCTGGCTCCTCCCAATCCCCTACACACACCCTACATCAGGGGTCCTCAAACTAAGGCCCGAGGGCCAGATATGGCCCTCCAAGGTCATTTACCTGGCCCTCGCTCGGTCAATCTATGTCTGAAACAACTTGAAAGCACACAACAACAGCCAAAACCAGGTCCACACATCCCATTGAAATACTAATGTTTATATTTGTTAAAATTGTTCTTCATTTTAATTATTGTATTGTTTTAAAGTGTTTCTTGCACTACAAATAAGATATGTGCAGTATGCATAGGAAGTATTTCGTATTTTTAAAAAATTATAATCCGGCCCTCCAACAGTTTGAGGGATTGTGACCTGGCCCTCTGTTTAAAAAGCTTGTGGACCCCTACCTTACATCACTTTATGACCTTTAAAAAGTATAATTGCCAATATGATGTATACAGATTTTCCTATCATACATAAGAGCAGCACTTCAGCAACGGAAGAATATGTAGTATTTCAAAAAAACACAATTAGAATTCTGTCTGCAAATAATCCGCTTCTGCAACGCTTTGCAGATGGATTTTGATCGAATACTGACGGGGTGGAGCAAACTTCATGTGATGTGACCCATTCGAAATCATTCTCAAACAGTCCCAGAAACTAAATATTTCCTAATGTGATAAGTGATGCCACTGCTTGTGCTTATGACCTAGCATTTTATTTCCGATGCTACAGAACATTGGGTTCCTGAATTACACCTTCTATCATGTTTTTGTTCCTGTACTAAACAGCCCCAAACAATGCAGCCTGTCCTCATAAATGAGTTGCTCCAGTCGTTTTTGCTATATTGCGTATCTTTTTTTGCAAATTCCTATGTCTACAGCATCATTTGTTAATGTAATAACCGGAATAGTAAAGTATTCCAATTATATTTGCAACATGGATTTGTATAAGGGCAGTATAATATTACCAGCCTTATTTCTGATTCATATTCCTTTATGCCCATCTTGGAATTTGCCTTCTTTAAAAAATAGTCACACATTCGCATAGAGATACCAACTATAACTCAAAAAACACCTTGTTCAGTTGCTGCAACCTCCGATTCCATCCGTGTATGTATAAAATGGGATTTTTCTGCTCCATTATGCATTACTTGGCACCTTTAAAAAACTGATTTCTCACTTACCATTTTAAAGACAGTTTCCCCAGCCTTTAGAGCTCTTTACAATCTTTTAATTCTAACACCCTAAGTAATGCATTGCTGTCAGCAGATGTGGCCGCCTCACTATAAAACCCATACTTTGCGTCACGAGGCTCTGTACATCTCAAGTGTTGTAAATAATAGACATGTTTTGCATTTTCTATAAGTGTTTTATTTATTTACAGTATTTATATTCCACCCTTCTCACCCTGAAAGGGACTCAGGCCGGATCACACATATGTGGCAAACATTCAATGCTGTTTCTACACAGGCAAGACAGACAATTGAACACAAATAGATATATATATATATGACTTTCTCATCTTTGGCATCTTGGAAGCTTGTGCTCGGTTCTGGCCCCAGGGGTGGGGTACTCTCGCACCATCTCCCTGCTGAAGAGTTTTGTTTATAAACTTCCTCCTTGATCTAATCACTTACATTTTTTGACATTTCCTTATGGGTGCCTTAAAATACCTCCCTCCTTTTAAGCGGTACCTATTTATCTACTCACATTTTGCTTTCAAACCGCTAGGTAGGCAGAAGTTGGGCTAAAGGCCAGGAGCTCACCCTGACCTGGGCTTCGAACTGTCAACCTTTCAACTGTCAAGATTTACTGCAGCTGGTGGTTAAACCTGTTGTGCTCACCTGTTGTCTCATTTTCTAATGTTGCTCCACAACCTGTGCTTTTAAAGTGACATGGTAGATGTGTAAGGAAATTTTATTGACATCTTTGAATTCATGTAATAGGACCTTACATATTTTTGCCTTTGCTCAATGTATTAATTGTATATCTTCTTTTTTTTCATTTCCTCGGGTCTGTATATTTCAATTTTTATTTTGCCATTACTTTTGATGGACAGATCTCACCTGCTTCAGTTAATTCTAGTTGCTATTTTAATACAAAGAATTTTGAGTTTTTATTGTTTTGTCAAAATGTACCTGCAGACAGGCGGAATTAATGACAAACTGCCTCATAATGGTGACCCCCCTCCCACACACTTTAAGAGTAGTTCTGACATTTCTGTTCTATATAATAACATCTTTATCTTGTACTTTTGTTGCTACTGCTACCTCCACCACCTCTTCCTCCGCCTTAAGATAAAATAAACTACCAAGGCCAAAGCCACTCCAGATGACTTCAAATGTTCCACACTGATGATTCATTCATTTAAACACTTTCAGAAATCTTCTTTCTTCTCCTCAAGGCCATTTACTCTCCAGTTCTTACCAAACTAGAAATATCCAGATATATCCTATTGAATTTGCAACACAAGTAGTAATGAGAGCATACAATTATAACTTCAGTTAAGAGTTTAATTAGTTCAGTGACTAAGCTCTTAACTCAAATCGCTTTTATCTCAAAGTGAATTTTCCTATTTAAATTCAGTGAAATGCTATTAATCTGCTCCACCTCCCCCCAAATTTTGTTATGTGTTGTTAATTAAGAAAATATACTTTACAAATAACAAATAATGTATAAATGCACATTCACATGGAACAATAAAAAAGAAAGATCAACTTTAAAATGGTAGAAGAATTTCGACTGACAATAGGAGAAGCAAAAAGTTGTGGCAAGGAATCACAAGGCAGAAGAGGCAGAAGCATCATTTTCTTCATACTGATTCCAGCCTCCCTCCCTCTCATGCTCTCTCTCCCTCACTCTCTTCATGAAGCCAAACACACTAGGAATAAAATCCACACAAAATCGACTAACCCAAAGTTCCTCAATGTGTGTGATGGGGGAAGCGTCAATGAGAGGAAGCTGCACGTGGGGCGAATTGCCCCACTACCCCCTCTGTCCAGTAGGTTTGTGTATTTCAGTAGAATTGCTATCTGTGTGCAGGTACAGCTGTACCAGGAGCTCCAATTTTGTTTGCTTTGCATTGAATGTTTGTTGTAGTCCTGAGTTTCAGGGGCTCTGCGGACAGGTGGCTTCTTTTGGCTGCAATCATAGGGCAAGCCACCTGTTAATTATAGTTAGGTTCCCTGGTCCTGCCCCCTTTTTGGGTTTTGGAGGGAATAGGAACCAGTTTGGGTTCAGTCCACACAGAGAAGCTTTCCATGCAGGACATAATACCAAGAGCTCCTGTAGAAAGCTTCATCTTCTACAGCTTGGCCAGGGAGATACAGCCCCACAGCTTGGCCGGAAGATATACAGCCTTACAGCTCCTTCACTGAGGGACTTCAGTCAGCCATCACTGAAACCTGAAATCCTTTTTCCTCTGGAAGTCTACAAAGCTCTGCTTGGTAAGGGTCACTCGCGGAAGCCAGAAGCAGTTGGTACCGGGTGCAGGGGCTCCACGCCAACAGAGGCAAAGACAGACTGCCCAGATTAGAAGTTAAGGATTTCCCCATTAGTTAGTATACAGTTATGAAGATAGTGCCTGTTCCCCGTGGACAAGATTGAGAGAGAGCCAATAGACTGTTAAGAAAGTTTTAAAGTACCTGTTTGTTTTCATCAATAAAGAACATTGTTGAACCTTTAAGCAATCTAAAGACTCTGTTTTAAGGAAATCCAAGGGCAGAGGAGACCTGGATTTAAAGCAAGGGCTTAGGAGCAAAGAGCACGCAACAGTTCTCTGCGCGCCAAATGAGAAGCGCTGCATGCTCCCAAAAAGCAGAGAAGGAGCCAGATCGGTTCCCACTTGCTTTTGTGTGGGGCGGGTTTTTATACCGGGAGAGGCCTTTCGTTATGTGCTCTTGGAGGTACTAAAGATACCGAAGGAAAATAAATCCGTGCACAAGCCTACTGTCCAGTGGTGAAGCTAGGGAAGTGGGACACTCCACTTGGCTTTTGTGATGAGGTCATAAGTCTGAGGACAGGAAACTGTTTTGTTGTTCTCTTACTAATAAAGTGCCATGTGCAGGGATGATGCTGTATAAATAATTAATGGTGGTGGTGGTGGTGATGATTATGGTGATGGAAGTCACCAGAAGAGCTGTCATGTCCAACCTGCAACTATGCTCTCCTGATCAAGTTTGTGAGGCACTCCAAAATTATCGCATTTCAACTGGTACTTAAAGACCTCAAAAGAAGGAAAGCCCACAATTCTCACAGGTAACTCTTACCAAGATCCCAAAATAATTTCCGCATGTACTGTAATCAAGCCAGGAATCACCCATCCTCTACTTGTACATTTCATCTTTCATATCTAACCGTAGTACCTGGTTGAACATTATGTGGTAGTTTTGGCCCATCTTTCCAATCTATTAAGGTAATGTAGAGGGTATTTTCTAACCGTCTTAATTGGTGTCATATGTAAAAAAAAATAAAAAATAAACAGAACAAGTGTCAGTTTGAAGCTTTAAGTGATTGCTTGAACAGTTATGTGTGACTGCCTTCAAATTATCTGTTGACTTATGGTAAACCTGTGAATTTCATTGGGATTTCTTTGATAAGGAATACTAAAAGGTGGTTTTGCCATTTCCTTCCTCTGAAATATAGCCTACGTTATCTAGTAAACCTTGGTGGTCTCTGATTGAAGAACTAACTAGAGCTGATCCTGATTAGCTACTAAGATCAGAAAGAATCTGGTGACTTCGTGTGTTGTTGTTGTTCATTCGTTCAGTCGTCTCCGACTCTTCGTGACCTCATGGACCAGCCCACACCAGAGCTCCCTGTCGGCCGTCACCACCCCCAGCTCCTTCAAGGTCAGTCCAGTCACTTCAAGGATGCCATCCATCCATCTTGCCCTTGGTCGGCCCCTCTTCCTTTTGCCTTCCACTTTCCCCAGCATAATTGTCTTCTCTAGGCTTTGCTGTCTCCTCATGATGTGGCCAAAGTACTTCAACTTTGTCTCTAGTATCTTTCCCTCCAGTGAGCAGTCGGGCTTTATTTCCTGGAGGATGGACTGGTTGGATCTTCTCGCAGTCCAAGGCACTCTCAGCACTTTCCCCCAACACCACAGCTCAAAAGCATCGATCTTCCTTCGCTCAGCCTTCCCTAAGGTCCAGCTCTCACATCCGTAGGTTACTACAGGGAATACCATGGCTTTGACTAGGCGGATCTTTGTTGCCAGTCTGATGTCTCTACTCTTCACTATTTTATCGAGACTGGACATTGCTCTCCTCCCAAGAAGTAAGCGTCTTCTGATTTCCTGGCCACAGTCTGCATCTGCAGTCATCTTTGCACCTAGAAATACAAAGTCTGTCACGGCCTCCACGTTTCTCCCTCTATTTTCCAGTTGTCAATCATTCTTGTTGCCATAATCTTGGTTTTTTTGACGTTTAGCTGCAACCCGGCTTTTGCACTTTCTTCTTACACCTTGATTAGAAGGCTCCTCAGCTCCTCCTCGCTTTCGGCCATCAGAGTGGTGTCATCTGATCCA